>JAUPFN010000009.1:27084450-28349450 GCA_036924255.1 Apodemia mormo
CAAGACACTGGTGGAGATACGTAGATGACGTGTTTGCCATAGTTTCCAGACAGGGTGTGACGCAATTTTTAGATCATCTGAACAATATACATCCAAAAATACTTTTTACTATAGAGGAGGAAAGAGATGGAACTCTCCCATTTTTGGATGTATTAGTAAAACGGGAACCTACCGGAAATTTAGTACACACGGTCTTTAGGAAACCGACACACACTGACCGGTATTTGAGAGCGGATTCCCATCATCATCCGTCACACCTGTCTTCAGTGCCACGTACTCTTATTAACCGAGCACTTCGCCTATGCGATTCTCAACTCCTAGAATCGGAATTGACACATGTAAGGCAGGTGCTAGAGTATAATGGCTATAACTGGCGACAATGTTTACGGCTAGCAAATGCGACCAATAGACAACGGCCGCAGACTGCAGAAAGAGTCCCGGTATTTCTGCCATATATGCAAGGGGTGACGGACAAAATTGGACACCTGTTACGCCGGAGATACAGCATCAGGACGGTGTTCCGCCCCATGACACAAATAAGAAAACTCCTACGATCACCTAAAGATCGGGACCCTTTAAATAGCCCGGGAGTCTACGAAATTCCTTGCGATTGCGGCAAAAGCTACATTGGAGAGACAGGACGAAACATCAACGTCAGACTCGCCGAACATATCCGTAGTGTGCGCAAAATGGACTGCAATACCTCGGCGGTAGCAGAACATGTCCTTAGCTCAGATATGTCACATTATATTAGGTTCGACAAGGTGAAAGTGTTGGCCCGCGAAAAGAACTTTGTATCGCGTAAGTTTGTCGAGGCCATCGAGATTGAACGTCGTCCTAATTTTAATAGAGACAAGGGGTGGACACTGCCGCCGACTTGGAAACCTGTGTTGTTGAACGCAACCAGAAAGGACAACTATATGGTAGATGACAGCGTAGGAGATATTGTAAGTACATTTTGTGCACAAAATAATTCAAATAGTGGTACGAACACGCCAACGGCACTATGTGTATCGTCGGCGGAAATCCTCACACACCCGATTTTATCAAAACGAGCCCAGCGGGCAGCCGACCGCAGTTCGCGTCGAGTCGCTGTCGTGGCAACAGCGTCGCAATCGCCCTGATGAAGGATCTCATATAGGTCCGAAACTAGTCGGAACCTATACCGATTTATACGTGAGTATAGCCGTAATTAATTATCTAGTAAATGATGTCTCGCGAAAGTTTAAATAATCGTAAAACATTTGTTTTAACAAAGAATTTTGCACTTTTCGGATTTTCGTGATTGCGAGTTTTCGCATATAAATATTATCTCGCAAGAGTCGACTCGTAATGTCGTCAACTGCGTGGAACTCGCTTTATTCGTAATATGCCTAATAGGCAACGATCATAGCTACATAAAGCTTTATTATTTCTACACAACAAAGCTGTATGTAGGTCTTAGGGCGAATAAAAGACGAAAACGAACATTATTTATTATAGAAAACTTACGAACTAAACGAAATATACATTCTATCCTGCCTTACTATCTATTTACATTAATATTTACAATAAAACATGTCTGTGCTGCACAGTTGGCGTGTTCTCTCAGTTAGCCATGTGATAAATTGGCTGTATCGCATGACGGCTGTTGGTTCTGGTCCTAAAGGTTTTCTGTTACCTCCGTTTTTTGCCAGTTTGTCAGCTTCATCGTTGCCTTGAGAGTTGCTATGTCATTTTATCCAGTGAAGGATTATTTAATTGGTTTCTGATGAAGCTTCTAGAAATTTGTGACAGTCTAGCACTATGTTAGAATTAAAGCAGTTGGCTTTTAAAGCTGCAAGGAGCGATGCACTGTCAGAAACAATGCGTATTGTTTTATCTTTTACTTTTTTTATTTTAACATCTGTTGCAGCTCTGCTGATAGCAATACATTCGGCTTGAAATATCATGTTGCACATTCCTAATAACTCAATTCTTCTAATGTTTCGGTCCTGAGTGAATACACAGGCTCCTGTCTCTGCATTGGTCTTGGAACCACCTGTGTATATTCTCAGTTCATGTATTCCTGAAAGGCTCTCAGGTTCTGAACCCAGATTAATTTCGTAACTCCGCTTTGATAACAATGTCGATGGTATCCTGTCATTTATAGTCTCAATCATTCTTTAATGATTCCTTTTAAAATGTTCATAATGGGAATTCTTCTATCTTGACGACATTCCTAAGGCTTTTAATCGGAGCGCTGCACTAGGCTGCTCCCTGTTGTATTACCAGATTCAATGGTCTGAGATTCAGCAGAATGTCTAATGTTGCTGTTGGTGTTGTTTTCATACAATCAGTTGTTACGATACAAGCCAGTCGTAATTGCTGTAATTTGTTTTTTGCCATGACTAGGAGGGTTCTAGTCCACCACACTATGGAGCCATATTATGTTATTATTGGACGTATCACTGCAGTGTAAAGCCAAAGGAAGGCATTGGGTTTAGCTCCCCATTTTTTACCTACTACTCGCCAACACTGCCAAAAAGTAATATATTATGCTTTTTTAATAACATGTTCTATGTGAGTACTCCAATTTTGTTTATTATCTAAGTATATACCTGGATATTTAACATTTGATGGCAGTTTTAATTCAGTGCCAAAAAGTTTAGGTAGTGTTAAATTAGGTATTTTTCTCTTGTTTGTAAAGAAAATTTTTTCCACCATTTTTTTTGTTTAGGTGAAAAAAGTGATGTAAACAGGTAAAGTGATGGTATCTAGGAAATAGTCCTTTATTTTGGTTTAAGTGCCAGGTTTTTATGTCGCACCATGGGTTCTGATTGTATAACATAAGCTGTACCCAATTGGTGTCGTTTATATTAGTCGGCAAGAGAAGTCCAGCGCTAATGCGCTTCATGACTGTTGGATGACCTATAGTTTAGTGCCTTCTAAAGGCGATGTTATGTTTGGTACAGTTTTCCTGAGCCATATGACGATTTTCTCATTTTCGGACCACATTTTTGGATACCTTCACTAGGGAATGGCCTTCCTTTAAAAATGGGAGCAAAAGGTATTATCTGTATTAGTTATTGGTGTTGTAGCAGCCTCTACCGTAGCATCAAAGACTGCGGTATATCTCTCTAATATAGAAGCAGAGCAGGTAGCTTCTATGTTAGAGAGGTTCCTTGCCGGCACTGTTGTTATAGCTACAAGCAGATGTCTCAATACATCGTTACATAGCTAGACTGGATCGATGCACTTATTTGGTCAATCTCGAAGCGTTTAGCTTCACCTCTGGGCGAAAAAGTATCGTCGAAGTACGCGCGTTTCGTCGTTACCGATTTACAGTTTGCTGCGTTTGGCCTTTCGCTGCAAGACGTTTAGCTCTTTTACCTCTCGGTTTTTTGAAAACGCTAGTTGGAAAAACTACTGCTGGAGAAGTAGTGGGTTGGTTGCGCTGATTAAGATCTGCAGCAGGACCCAGTGTTTCCTCAGCAATATTGTTTTGTATGAGAGAAGAGTAGTTATTGTTCTGTTTCCTTCCTTGTTTATTTCCAGGATTCGCGCACTATCGGCGACTGCATCCGAATGGAATGTATTTGTTTGCCATAGCTTTTGTATCGGCCTGTTTGTTAGTTGTCCCGGCATTCGCGCCCTCTTGGGGCATGCGGGTTATGGGATTTATATGTGTTGTGAGTAGTTGCCCCCCGGCATCGGGTTATAATTTGACTCTCGACCCCTGAGCGTTTGTTTTGTTTTAATTTTGGTTGTGCTTGGATGTTAGTGTGCTGTTTATGTGTTGATTGTGTTTGTCTTTCCGCATAGGCCTAAATTGGTGCTTGAGTGTGTGGTTTTGTATCTGTATGTTTGTATAAGTTCTGTTAGCTTTTTTTGTTTCCGTTTCTCCTTCCATGTTTGCTTTTATATCTCTGTCCTGTGTTGCCTGTTTGATTCAATTGATATTTGTGATGTGCGATGAGTTCTGTTGCTGTAGTCGGCATAACTACAGCTAATCCCCTCAGGTCCATGGCCTTTGAAGTGTCATTTTTATTTTTATACCCTATTTCTTTCAAATAAATATTATTATTATTATGTGGTGTTTTGTCACACGACGACATAAACACTTATGCTATGTTGTTTCGTGTGTGTGTCGTGTAGTGTCATGTTTATAATGCATTTTGTCTTTTGAGTGGGGGGGGCGCCAAAGAATTTCTCGAGGTCGGATTTTCCAGTACAGCTGGTACTGGTACCCTCATGGGGTAAAATTTTTTTTGTGTGCCACATTCATTTTATTTGTTTTTGTGTTCTCCTTGAACCTTCTGACATTTAGCTCTTTCAGGGGGCTGTGCCCGCCCTCTGACCTATTGTAGGTAGTTTTCAGCTACTGCAGTTCAGCTAGTCGGTTGATGATGGTATGGCGCCGGCTTCGCCGTTGCCCTACATAGTTTGGCTATCGCGAATCGCGACCTAGGGTTGTAATAAAAAAGATGGAGCCTAATATGGTCGCGATATTGCCCAAGGTCCAAGGACTATCCAAATGATGTAAACGGATAGATCCAGCCACCTCGGCTGGCGTGAACGTACTACGTGGACTTGCTAGGTATGCGATCCTTCAGCTCCGAACCCAAAGCCATGCTTGAGCATTTACCAGAAGGTGGTCTTTCTGAGGCCTTACACCTACACACACCCCCCCTTCATATTTAATAATTCTTTCGAGAAAAATCTCAGTAGTTGCTTGTAGTCTTATATATGTACATCAACAACGCCATACCTGGAATGGGCACATAAAGCAGTCAATTCTGATCACCTGTAAGAACAATCGAAACTATGGAAAGTCGTAAAGATTAGCAAAATGCAGCGAATGGAGTGGACCAACCCATTTAATCAGCCAAGAAGCCATTGAATTGGGAGGTTTATTATCCAAAGGAACTCCCAGGTTCGACTTATACACTACCGAGTTACTATAAACAACCCTGTGATCCGTCCACACCCCTTAACAGTTGTTAACCCATTCATTGCGCCGTTCGAAACTACGATTTCTTCTCAGATGCGGCACAGTTGTTAAAGTTCTCATGCATCAGCTTGAAGGTTATGGTATATATGTATATTTTTGGTGACAATTGGTGATAGATAATCTTACCATCCAAAAAGAACTATTTATTTTATTTTTTCACAATCAGTCTGAATCTATTGGTCTGAAAAATTGCACATATATGTAGATAATACACCAGCGATTTCTGTGGATTGTGTGAAACTCCCAATGTAATTTACAATTTGTCATTTTCAGATGAAAGCAATGAACAAAAAGAAGAACAACAAAAGAACATTATTGAAAATGATTCATCGTCTAATTCTAAAATATTCGAAGAAAATTCATCTGATATGGATGATAGTGATGAAAGACCTGCAAAAAGACAAATCACAGAAATATCCTCAGTCGCTTTACGGAGGCCAGTTCGCAAGAAAACAAAACCTAAAAATGAAGATTTTGAGTATGATTTATCGAATTTATTAAAAATGGAAGCTCAAGGATACAGAGATTCGCAGAATATAACAAAAATATCTACTCAAAATAAAAAGAAAACACAGCCGGACATACACAGTAGTTACGACATCATTAATAAAGAATGTTGTGGTGCGCTAGCAACGATGTCACGTAAAACCATGGAAAACTTTAGAGGACTTTTTAAAAATAACGATAAATTTCAGTCTGGGCTTTTTAGTTCTAGAGACTCGCGTTTGTCAAACATTTTTGCCAGACCACAATTGCCTAAGCCAATTAAAATAGATAAAATATCTCCCAAAAAAGACGAAGTAATCGAAACTAATTCTTCTAGTCCAGGCAAAGAGCCCAAATCAACTGAGCTTAATCCTCAAGCTCCGGCTCTCGAGCCTGTGAGTAAGAATTTGAAAGACGATGTAATCGAGAAGTCTGTAAATGAAGATAATGTTACAAACGAAAATATTGATAATATAATTAATAATGAAAGAAATAAGGAATCTACAGTTACTACTGAAAAAAATGTCAAAGATGTTATAGTGTCCAATAAAGATGTGGTTATTCCACCAAAAAATGTGGTTGTTCCTCAAAAAGATATTATTATACAACAAAAAGACGTCGTAGTCCCCCAAAAAGATATTGTAATACCGCAGAAAGATATTTTAGTCCATCAAAAAGATGTTATAATCCCTCAAAAGGACAATCTCCCTCAAAAAGAAGTACCTGAAAAAGACAAATCAAGCACATCAGATATTTCTAATAAGCCGCCAGTACTCTCTGTGAATTTTCGTCAAGGTTTAGAAGTTATTCAAAATCCATTAATAAAGAAAAATTTAACAGATTTTAGTAAAGCTGGAATGAAAACCAAAATTCTTGTGATAAAACCTATAAACAGAGGGAAAGATGGAAAACGACCACTAAATGCGCCTTTGAAATTTCAAACTATTAAATTAAAAGACCCAATTAAAACCGTATCGACTATAGAAGAAAAAAAATCTGATCAAGTTATGGTTGTCCCAGTTCCTAAAGTTGATTGTACAGTACCTCGAACTTTACCTAGTGTTAGTAATATTAGTTCAAATATTAATGCTGCAGCTTCTATATCAACTAAATCATTAGAAGATAATATTGAAACAGACATTGAATCTTGTGATGCAACAAAAGTGATCAGTAATGATACGAATAACACCGCCGAACAAACAAAAGAGCAATCAAATGAAATATCTACTCTAGAAAAAGAAAAAACCAGTTAATGTGTTTTAATATAGTATTTATTTAAGAAGTTTTATTAAGTTCATATTTGTACAGTATGCTAGACTTATTCTTTATTAAAATAAATAAACAAACTACTCTTACATTTTGTATTTTTAATTTCTGAAATAAATAGTTAACGCTTGGAGACTTACCCTGAAATTTTAACAAATACAGGCTAATATAGTTCTAACCTACCTACTTACTTATATTTATAATGAACTCAAATACAACACGGTCATTTTATGATATGGGTCAAATGTTAGTCAACTGTCAACAACAACAAGTCAACAAATTGATTTTATTCAGTAGGGGGAAATGTCAGATTGACATTACTGAATAAAATCAATTTTCGAGTGAAAGTTCAAATGTAAGTGCCAATGTAAAAGCTGTTTTTATAAATCTTCAAGCAGAAATTTCTGGATTTTTGGGAATGTAATATTTTAGAGCTCTTCTTTTGTTGCAAAGGATAACTCGCTATCAATATGTGTTGCTTGCTATTGCACCAAATTAGTCAGAATTCAGTTGTTTAGTTTAAACTCATTACTATCCATCAACTGTACTAGTTTAAACTTATGAGAATCATTATAGATTTGAATTGTCAATCGTCTTTAGCGAAATGCACTAATAAAAAAAAATTTTCATGTCCGATTTTTTGCTCTTTGAGGGCGACCATCTTCCTAAGACGTAGATACGGCCTTGCGCTCCTGACTTATGCTAGGGCCGCACTTGCGTCTATCGTCAAAAGTTTCGTGCAATGACACGATAAATGCAGATGTGACGGGCTATTATCGGCTATTTTCGCATACATTCCGGACTGCGTGTGCCTTAACGCGTATATAACTTCGGGACGATAGACCCAAGTGCAGCTCCAGCATTGCAATAACGCCTATAGGCACCAATGATATTAATGCTGCATTGCTCTCAGTATGGCGGAATGAAATGCCATTTGAAACTATGCCTTATGATAGGTACGATACGCACGTAAGTTATTACGACAGAAATAATTTAGGCGGTGGTACCCACAAAACCCGCAAATCCATCGCCTTCGCCTTAGGAAGCAGATAGTCTGTTCTTAAAGGGGGCTTGGACCAATTCGAAAAAACTGTCGATGTCAAACCAGGCATGGAAGCTCCTTCGCCTTAGGTAGCAGATGGTCTATTTTTAAAAGGGGCTTGGATCAATTCGAACTCTTGGATATCAAACCAGACGATATTTTACACAAATCCGTTCAGGCATTGTAGAATGATTTGAACATCTTCACAAGCTGCACTTATATACTCAAGGGAACACTGCTTTGGATGGGATTATAATCAGTATTAAATAAGCCTAGACACAGACTTTCTATATATACCATATTTCACATAAATCCTTCCAGCTATTGTAGAATGACTCAAACATCTTCACAAGCTCCACTTATATTACTAGAGGTGCTCTTGGGCCTATTATAGGATAAAAAGTATATGATACTCAGTGTCGTGCACAGAATTATGACACTGGACATGCGGCGGAGTACTCTGTCACAAAAACTTTTTCTTTTATAGATTTTTAGCATAGCCACAGCCACGCGACGGATCTCTATGTCGGAAACCATGCCCCTGCTGCAGAGCAAGTCTTAGATGTACTACTATTCATGTACATCTTCTACGGCAACACAGACAAAACAGAGATTGATCGTCACAAGGGAAGAAATTCTAATAAGTAAAATAATAAGCTAAAATATTATAACTACTCACCTAGTCAGATTGAATCATTCAATACTTGAGATAACTATATCCTGATGTAAATAATCCCGATGCAAGATTTTGGCCACTTCAAATATCCTATCTGAGCAATAGTTACAGAAAAGTCCCTTGCAGTGATAAATGTGAGAACTTGTTATTTTTAATTTTTAATAAACACACATTTTCAACACAACCTTCACAATCAAATAGGTAACATTTAACAAAATCAACAAATGCACCATTAAAAGCAAATCACTACAATTATTATTTTCTATAATAAGTAATAAACTGTTAAATGTACAATTTTTCAAATGTTCAAATGAAAAGTCTTCTAAGAAAACTAATAATAAATATATAGCACAAACAAAATACTATAGGTACAATGCTCATTATATAAAGTATACAAAATGGCCCTCGCAAAACAAAACATTTCTGCTATTCAAACAAATAAAACCTTACTAAACAAAAATGCATAATGTGCACACGTGACTTATTGCATTTCCATCTATTATTTTTAGTCTGATTGTAGGCATTAGGCAACGAACATTTCCGATTACTCCGACAACTGCCGAACGCCTTAGCCTGCCGCTGGAGTCAAGCCAGTCGCCGCTATAGATATTCATGAGTGTATACGTTTGCAGACTGTGCGCGAACACCAAAATTACTACACACATGCAAACAAATATCCTGCAAATTGTGGTGGCATTACTTGGTTGGAGATGCCAAACCCCTGGCAAATATAATGTTTGTGTGCTTCATCATAATAAAAGGATTATAGTAGCTATCATAAATATCTGTAGCTAAAGTTATTCAGGTGTTGAATTATATCGATATTGATTATGAATAGGATTTTAAAAATTATAACCAATTCCAATTTTTGTTTATAATTTACAAAATATAATACAAAGTGTTGTATCTCAAATAAATAATATTCAATGTTAATGCTTTTTATTTTTACTGTAATAGTAGACAACACTAGATAGTAGGGTGCACATCAACCAACATATTACCAAAAATTATATGTAAAATATTTGACCAATTGAGATCTTGACTATTTGCTAATTTGACCGTTTGCAATTAGGAAATTATGTCCATTTCACCATTTGCGTCATGAATCAATTACTATGACAGTTTGCAATATGGACTAATCGCTATGTTGACCGTTTTCTATTTTGACGGTTTTTCAGTCATTTTAATGATTGCGATTTTGACAGAATATGACGAAACACTACAGAGGAATAAAAGTCAATTGTTGCAGTTTAAATGTATTTAAATTTTAATTAACTTTGTAATTTTACTCAATCTTATTAGTATTAAATAATGGTACACTGTACAGATTTTCACAAAAAATATGATATACCTACTCATTTTCAATACCTCAAAAAAAGAATTTTACAAGACTAAAATAAAAGCCAGTTGAAGTAAAGTATCAAGTCATGCCCAGGCTTAGTACTCTCATTTACCTAGTTTAACTAAATTATGTAGGTATGTATTCGTCAGTCTTCTTCCATTGGAAGATATCCTATAAACATATTACACATGTTTTGCTATGTGTATAGTAAATAGTAATGCGTTATTAACATTTTTGGTATCTGAAATGCAATGGTTATCTCTTTCCTTTGTGAAAACCATCTGTTTGTTTGCTATCCTATGATAAAAATAAAATCTAGATTCTAAAAAGAATGTCTATTTTATCCTAGTTATTCAAACTAGCTTAATGTAATAACATGTAGTCTAATTGCTTATATCTGATATTTATTCACTCCCATGCAGAAACCTATACCTGCCGACTGCCATCTCATTGACCTAAGTGCTTTGACTGATATCACCAAATTGATATTACGTGCACGTCTTAAGAAAATACCTTCCTAAAGAATAACACTCTTCATAACAGAATAGTCTACTTATTTACTACTCCTATGTTATTAAAATCAATGAGTCCCAAGAACAAAATCTTATGGAGATCAGATGAAATTTGTTTTATAAAATTCGCATTAAACACGCATAAAGCTACAATATATTTTTTATATTTATTGGTCTTTTATTTTTGGAAATACTCAAGTGAACATCATCTTATCTACAGTGTACTCCCACAAAGAAACATATTGTAATTTGGTAATTTTGTAGATATGATTTTGTTCTTGGGACCCGTCTAAATATTGGTATTAGTGATGTACTTAAAATTAAATAAACTTATTAAAAAATGATAGTAAAAGATCAATTTATAAATATCACTATGTTTATTACAGAACCATAATTACATTCTCAGACTTAAAAGATGATTATGCATTCTTTGCTAGAGTTTCCGCCTTTGCTACAACTTCCTCAATAGGTCCCACCATGTAGAATGCGACCTCGGGTAGATGGTCATACTCGCCTTGAAGAATCTTTGAGAATCCCTTGATGGTTTCCTCAAGAGGCACTAATTTTCCAGCATGACCAGTAAATACTTCAGCTACCTGGAAGGGTTGAGACAGGAACCTTTGGATTTTGCGTGCCCGAGCTACTGTTAGCTTATCTTCTTCCGACAATTCATCCATACCCAGGATAGCAATGATATCTTGAAGTGATTTGTAATCTTGTAAAATCTTCTGTACACCACGGGCAACATTGTAATGTTCAGCTCCAATAATGTTAGGGTCCATAATACGGGAGGTGGAGTCAAGAGGATCCACTGCTGGGTAGATACCCAACTCAGCAATGGCTCGAGATAATACAGTAGTGGCATCCAAGTGAGCAAAGGTTGTGGCAGGAGCTGGATCAGTCAAGTCATCAGCAGGGACATAAATAGCCTGCACAGAGGTAATGGAACCCTTCTTGGTAGTGGTAATACGTTCCTGCATGGTACCCATGTCAGTGGCAAGAGTGGGTTGGTAACCTACAGCAGATGGAATACGACCCAGCAAGGCAGATACTTCTGAACCAGCTTGGGTGAAACGGAAAATATTGTCGATGAAAAGTAGCACATCCTGTCCTTCTTGATCACGGAAATACTCAGCAACAGTTAATCCAGTCAGGGCTACTCGGGCACGCGCGCCGGGAGGCTCGTTCATTTGACCATACACTAGAGCTACCTTAGAGGTCTTGTCTTTGAGGGAGATTACACCAGATTCAATCATTTCATGGTACAAGTCATTACCTTCACGGGTGCGCTCCCCCACTCCAGCAAATACTGAGTAACCACCATGAGCTTTGGCTACATTGTTAATCAGCTCCATAATAAGTACAGTTTTACCGACACCTGCCCCACCGAACAGACCAATTTTACCTCCCTTAGCATAGGGAGCAAGTAAGTCGACGACTTTAATACCAGTTACCAGAATTTCTTGCTGCACAGACATGTCGACGAATTCGGGGGCTTCGGCGTGGATAGCTGCGGTTTTGTCTGTAGGAATTGGGCCACGCTCGTCGATGGGTTCTCCAATGACATTGATGATACGACCGAGGGTTTCGGCGCCTACAGGAATACGGATCGGGGAACCCGAATCAAGCACAGGTTGTCCACGAACCAAACCCTCAGTACCATCCATAGCGATCGTTCGTACAATGTTCTCACCCAAGTGTTGAGCCACTTCCAGCACAAGCCGAGGTTGACGATTTTGGACTTCGAGGGCATTTAGGATAGGAGGTAAGTCGTCTTCAAACTGTACATCTACAACGGCACCGATGACTGCTACTACCTTACCTTGCCCTTTGCCTGCAGCCTTCGCCGCATATTCTCTTCTGTTTCCGGCTGATACAGCTACAATCTTGCCACATTCTGTTAACGCCTTCTCAGCAACGGCTTTAGCGGCCAAAAAGCCGCTCCCTACTTTACTCACAGCCCCTAACATTTTGGAAATTTCGCGAGACGGATACGAGAAAATAGGGGACTGCAAAGTAAAATTATGTAACCTCAAACTCCTTGATATCTTTTAATTTTTTTAAGTGGCAACATTGCTCAAAAACATAAAATGCAAAAAAACTTTAATAACAATAATGGTACATATTTCTGTCTAGATCATAGATTTAGAATTTTGTCACTACGTTCAAAAGATCCACAAAGCGTGGGAGCGAGAAATTCTCATCAAGTACAAACCCCTCGAGTGAAAAAGAGACAGTGAATTAAGTACCGTTATGTCATTGTTTACGGGAGTAAGAGGCCATAGCGTCCCGGTGCTTAGGTGTCACTGCGAATTTTGTACAATTTTTTAATAATCCTGCGATTCATATCGAAAAATATATATGTGCAAGTATGGTGTCGTGTTCTGTAAGTGCATGTGAGGTTACAAGACGTAATAACCCCAATAAATACACATTTCACAAGTAAATACGATTTTGCAAGAGAATATTTTGAACTATGTTTTTACAAATTTTTGCTATTACTCTGCTCACAAATAGAGTTTTTGTAACAGTATATTCATTTAAGTTGTTTTCTATAAACATATTTCGTAAATTAAAACAGAATTTGCAATAATATTAAGTAAAATAGTAAATTGTTTGGTTACGCTAGGGCTTGATAAAGCGGCGATGACACGAATGTCGATAAAAGTCAAGAGTGACTATTTAACCAATTAACATAAATTAAAATCGTTTTATAAAGTATAAATTAAGAACCTTTAATAACATTGTTCAATTGTGTTCAGTATACAAATAAAAATTTTATATTACTATTTTAATTTCAGTAATAATTTCTCAGTTATCATTATTTCAGATGTCCTATATTTATTTATCCGAAAATTAACACGTTTACCAGCGGTCCCGCGGCGGCGCGCGCCGCCCGACCAGCCGGTAACCCCGCAACCGCTATGCCCCTGCGTTTTAAATCTGTAATATCTTCGAAAATATTCATTTAAATTACATACTGTAAACAGTCATATTGATCTATATTAAATCAACAATATATTTAAGGTATTTAATTGGATAAGGATTAGTGCTTTATTGTTTAAAATTGCTTTGAAAAAAATATTATTTCTCGTAAAAAGTAAATGACAAAAAATGCTATGGTGGGTTATCCATAAGAGCTAGACATATACCATCGCGGACTTTTCTGTAGACCTTTTCAAGGTGTACAAATACTTAGTACATTATTTTGATAAATCTCGTAGGGTTTAGCCTGCGTTTGCAATATAAGTGGAAAAAATATAATTATTTACGACATGACATCAGAAAACTCAAAAATTTCAGTATTTCTCTACAATATATTAAATGTAATTATACACATAAACCTTCCTCTTTAATCACTCTATCTATTACAAAAAACCGCATAATAATCCGTTGCGTAGTTTTAAAGATTTAAGCATACATAGGGACATAGGGACAGACAGAGAAAGCGACTTTGTTTTATACTATACATTTTAATTATTTTGTATCGCATGTCGTTTGTTTTGTGCATCGTGGTCTTATTTAGATTCATTAGACTACTCAGCTAAGACCACGAAGTCCTGGATTCGAATCAACTCGATTCCATAGTCGGGTAAATGTATTATTGAGGTTTTTCTCGAAAATCTAAAATCTCAGTCGCAGCTCGGAGTTTGACGGACGGTGTGTTACCACTTCCCAACCAACAAATTGGTGGAACGTCGTGAACCGAAAGTCGTTTGGTTTATTCTGCTTACCCCACATAGGTACCGGCGTGATGATACTTTTAAATCAGGTAGGTACCTACATGACGATATGAAAGTTGACGATATGAAAACATGCTACATTTAATTACACTTTGTTCACCTAGAATCGATATCGATAATGTACGTGGATATTACAACACTTTTAACTCACACATAATAATTTACCCACACAAAGATATATTTTTTTTGGTCTCGTTTTTGAATTGACTCTGTTTATCTTGTACATCCTAAATCTATGGTCTAGATTTATCACAAAACGTTTTTTTAAAACTTGGTGTTAAATCAAATTAGGTAATAATTGAATAATATTTCTAGTATAATAAACAAAATATAAAGTAATTTAAAAAATATTGCACGATACTCTAATTAAAGACTTGAAATTTAAAAATAGGTACCTACCTATGTGCATATAACTTACGTCGTACGTACTGCATAGGTACCTAGTTCATTAAAAAAAATATTTGATACATAATGTTTGTCCTTCACATAGGCGAAAAACATCGCGCAAATTAGGGTTAAACTGCACTTTATATTTTATAGTTTATCGGAACAGTTCAACGATGCATCGCGAATGAGGTACCTAGCCGTCCCGAGGAAACTAACTATATGCTAACTAACTAGTTTCAATAAAGCTTGTGAGTTAGTTTCTTGTTTATTTAAATAGATCAAGCTGCGTTTATTTATATAGTTCAAGCTGCGTGTAAAATTCAGTGAAAAATATGATGCTGGTCCTTCGTCTGTCGTAGTGCAAAACGCGTCATTCTGGTTCAATAATTTTAAAAATAAATATGACGTACTATATCGTATGGACTTAAACTAATACCCTGTATGTAATAACACGACGAAGAATTCTTGACTCACACTGAGTTACTCTAAGAAAATTTTCAAAATGTCTTCGGAAATAATTTAATCTTTAAAGTTATAACAGAGATATGTTATCATATGATAAACTTAATAGAAATTAATAGAGAAGCGACATAAAATGTTTAAAACAAATGCTTGGAAAATCCAAAATTGCACGCCTTAACTAATTACGTACCTTATTTTGATCTTAGTACCTAATTACCTTTATATGTGGGCTACAACAGTTATTTTTTAATTAAAAACTGTCATATAGTCTTGATTTAAGAAAATACAGCTGATGATCGAAATTAAAAATATTATATATACATGTTATCGTGAAACTCAATACCGTTCCAAACAAAAAAGAATTCAAAATCGATTCATAAATGACTGAGTTCTGTGAAAACTTAAAAAAAACATACAGCCGAATTGATAACTTCCTGTATTTGGGAAGTTGGTTGAAAATGCTGAAAATCAGCACCATTAGCGACAGTTTTGTGTATCATACTCATCATTTTTTATTTAATAGTATTTTTCTCTATACGTTATGCTAGGTAACTACGCCATTGATTTATTGATTTGTTATAAATCCAATAAATAATATGACCAGTAAATACGAAAAACATAAGGTTTAATAATTTAGTGTTAATAAAAATAAAACGAGTGAGGTTTACAGAAGTTGCATATGCTGTGTAACATCTGATATGTTATCCTACTATAAAATTGACATAAAATACATGTTATTTCAAATTATTCGTCATATTATTGGATTCTAAACATGAAATTATGTATAATTAAGGCATATATTTTAGTAGTGAGCCGTATTTATCGTAACAGATACAAATCACAGGTATTCGTAAATACTAGATAACAATTGTTCCTATAATATCAAATATCTGTTGAAAAATATCAGTCACAATACTGAATCACAATCTGCACTACGTTCTTCAGTCACAGTAGGTACTAGATACTAGGTACCTACTCAATAACAGATATTCGTGTTACCTGTTCTTCGTATGTATTAGTCTCTCGCTCACACCCGCTTAATTGAATCTTGCTAAAACGAGAAGCACCTAGTATTTATTATCCGAAAATTCAAATAGTAATCTTTTATAACAAAATATCTTCCTAGAATAGTGACAACTATTTCTAGTCGTATAATCTGTTATCTGTTCCTGTTCCTAATTTTCAATTCGGAAACACTGCAAGAATACTTCTAACGATATGTTGAAATATTACGTCCTTTTGTAGGTATGTAAAAACAAAAAGGTCGATCTCAATTATTTGTATAAAATTATCAATATAGGTACTCGTATAAAATCTAAATAACGGTAAAATATTTTTTTCTTCGTAGTAAAATTACAACAGAAATTATTTGAAAGTTCGAAACGTTTATATAATAGTGCGTTTCCGAACGTCTTTGTTAGCATTGACGCCATTGGCCACAAAATGTTCAACGTAACTACGACTTTATGACTTAACTATAAAGGTGATATTAATTAGACACCCAGGTCATAACGTTTCCTTGGTAATTTGTTTTCTATCCCGTTTTTCGGATTATGTTCTTTCGATTTCGTTTTGAATTTACTTAGCGAAAACAAAAAATTGTTTTGTAAACAAAAGGTTTACTAGCGCGAATAAAAATACTTAGTAGGTATTCATATTCTTTTTGTATATATAGGTAATAAATTAAGCAGTTCTGATAGGATATATTTAGCTATTAAATTTAAATAATTTAGGTTTAAGTTGTATAAAAGTTTTTATAATATTAGTTCAGCAAAATGGCAAATGTAAATAAGAGAAGACAGTGTTGTGTGTGTGTGTGTGTGTGTGTGTGTGTGTGTGTGTGGGACAATTTTGTAGATGTAGGTGGGTACTATGCGAGCTGCAATATATCTATGTAAGGCTTAATTATCTTTTGATCATCCGTATTTACAAAAACATATGAATAAAAAGCATCCCACGGTTCGGGTGATTAGCAGAACTGGTACCTAGTTATATTTATTATAATGTTTTTTTAATATTGCTTCGACATTTTTCAACCTATCGGCTATCAATTATGTAGCTAAAATCGAACTTTAGATCACAAAAATTAAATTGCATGCCATTTGAAAAATCAAAATTGATCATCGTTTTCAAAATACCTACACGGCTTTTAAAAAATCAATATAGCCTACTGTGATTTTTAACTAACTATCTATGTAGATATTTGAACTAAAAAAATATATTATTATGCTTATAGTTTTGTCTCATTTTAGCTTAAAATACCTCATATTAGTGGGAAGTTTCAGGTATGGCCTGCAGGGTTAACCGTTTACACATTTTTTAAGATTATATCAAACAATAATCAACTAAAGTAGGGCTAATTTAAAAGGTCATATTTGTCAGATCTTAAATCTAGGAATGTGAAATGGGATCTAAAACGCAGTAGCTCCATATAAACTTGTACGTGTCTGGCATCTGCCAAATGTCGTCTACTAAATTGGCCTTAGTACTCACTACTCTCTACTCACCACAGAGTACTTGGTAATATGCTACTTACATATTTTGTACTGTACGTGAATTATTTACTGAGACCGTGCTTGGAAAAATAACAGGCTGTTCTTTAATAACAGATAATCACATCTGTTATTTTTCAGTAACAGTAACAGGATCAACAGATATCTGATTCGACCTGTTATAACCCAAGTCTAATATATTTGCACGCGTATGTTTACTGCCACCGCGCGCAAATATCCAGCAACGGAAAGACATCAAAAAAAATTGTCAGAGAACTTAGGTGCCCCATAGACCTACAATTATACGGTCAATAATATTGCGCAATACGTAATATTGCGCAATATTAATGACCGTTTAGGTACAGTATACTGGAAACTAACAGTAGTCAATACTACATACATGTGAAGTACGAGCAACGCACACATAGACACCTCTCACGGACGCGATATCTCGGAATGGTTCGGGATAGTTTGTACCTCACTTTTCCGAGATATCGTGTCCGTGAGAGGTGTCTATGTGTGCTATGCTCGAATATTACTTGTATGTAACATTGACTTCTGCTAGTCTCTAAGTATTCCGTGGTTTAGGGTTAATATTGAAGATTGCACAATGATTGAACGAAAGTTTGAACCATGGAAGATAGAGATTGTTCTTGTTCTCTATCTTCCATGGTTTGAACGGGTTTAATTTTTATTGCGCAATATTTTTTTCTTGCACTGTGTAATTTAATGTAATGCGTATGGGATCAAAACTTATACAAAGCAAATCTTTAGTTTGTTATTGACGCTAATACGTCACTCGTGCAAAAATTGTCTTAGAATTTTAAATGTTTTTCAGTACAAAAAATACAATTTTCTTTTTAAACCTTCGATCAAGAATGTACCAATTGTCATAACAATTTATACTATCTAAGATAAGCTGCAGGTAGAAGGGCGGACATGGTGAAACTACACTATATTACGGGTTCCTTGTACTCTAAAAAACGCGCTCTCACTGTAGTTGTATTACACATAGATTTAGGATGTACAAGATAAACAGAGTCAATTCAAAAACGAGACCAAAAAAAATATATCTTTGTGTGGGTAAATTATTATGTGTGAGTTAAAAGTGTTGTAATATCCACGTACATTATCGATATCGATTCTAGGTGAACAAAGTGTAATTAAATGTAGCATGTTTTCATATCGTCAACTTTCATATCGTCATGTAGGTACCTACCTGATTTAAAAGTATCATCACGCCGGTACCTATGTGGGGTAAGCAGAATAAACCAAACGACTTTCGGTTCACGACGTTCCACCAATTTGTTGGTTGGGAAGTGGTAACACACCGTCCGTCAAACTCCGAGCTGCGACTGAGATTTTAGATTTTCGAGAAAAACCTCAATAATACATTTACCCGACTATGGAATCGAGTTGATTCGAATCCAGGACTTCGTGGTCTTAGCTGAGTAGTCTAATGAATCTAAATAAGACCACGATGCACAAAACAAACGACATGCGATACAAAATAATTAAAATGTATAGTATAAAACAAAGTCGCTTTCTCTGTCTGTCCCTATGTCCCTATGTATGCTTAAATCTTTAAAACTACGCAACGGATTATTATGCGGTTTTTTGTAATAGATAGAGTGATTAAAGAGGAAGGTTTATGTGTATAATTACATTTAATATATTGTAGAGAAATACTGAAATTTTTGAGTTTTCTGATGTCATGTCGTAAATAATTATATTTTTTCCACTTATATTGCAAACGCAGGCTAAACCCTACGAGATTTATCAAAATAATGTACTAAGTATTTGTACACCTTGAAAAGGTCTACAGAAAAGTCCGCGATGGTATATGTCTAGCTCTTATGGATAACCCACCATAGCATTTTTTGTCATTTACTTTTTACGAGAAATAATATTTTTTTCAAAGCAATTTTAAACAATAAAGCACTAATCCTTATCCAATTAAATACCTTAAATATATTGTTGATTTAATATAGATCAATATGACTGTTTACAGTATGTAATTTAAATGAATATTTTCGAAGATATTACAGATTTAAAACGCAGGGGCATAGCGGTTGCGGGGTTACCGGCTGGTCGGGCGGCGCGCGCCGCCGCGGGACCGCTGGTAAACGTGTTAATTTTCGGATAAATAAATATAGGACATCTGAAATAATGATAACTGAGAAATTATTACTGAAATTAAAATAGTAATATAAAATTTTTATTTGTATACTGAACACAATTGAACAATGTTATTAAAGGTTCTTAATTTATACTTTATAAAACGATTTTAATTTATGTTAATTGGTTAAATAGTCACTCTTGACTTTTATCGACATTCGTGTCATCGCCGCTTTATCAAGCCCTAGCGTAACCAAACAATTTACTATTTTACTTAATATTATTGCAAATTCTGTTTTAATTTACGAAATATGTTTATAGAAAACAACTTAAATGAATATACTGTTACAAAAACTCTATTTGTGAGCAGAGTAATAGCAAAAATTTGTAAAAACATAGTTCAAAATATTCTCTTGCAAAATCGTATTTACTTGTGAAATGTGTATTTATTGGGGTTATTACGTCTTGTAACCTCACATGCACTTACAGAACACGACACCATACTTGCACATATATATTTTTCGATATGAATCGCAGGATTATTAAAAAATTGTACAAAATTCGCAGTGACACCTAAGCACCGGGACGCTATGGCCTCTTACTCCCGTAAACAATGACATAACGGTACTTAATTCACTGTCTCTTTTTCACTCGAGGGGTTTGTACTTGATGAGAATTTCTCGCTCCCACGCTTTGTGGATCTTTTGAACGTAGTGACAAAATTCTAAATCTATGGTATTACATGACTCACCGCGTTTTTGCCATAGAGGTGAGCAAAGCAAAATGTCATAGTGTCCATAGGTCAAGGAACTTATATACGATAGCTGGAATTACTACGAAGCAATATTTGAAAAATAAAAATGTACTTTATTTCGTTCTCAATAAAGTTGACATTTGTTTCTTACATAACAGAGGGGAAAAACGTTCTGAGCAAGACAACAACAAGAGTGGATGTTGTCCCTTTCTTGCAATTGCCAGTGTAAATAAAACTTTCGGATGGTAAATTGTTATATATTCGTTAATCGTTAAATCCCTTTTATTTATACACGTCGATAGATACATTAGCATAAAATGTATTGTATAGTGCGCGCGGAACTAGTTGGCCGCGCCATACGTAATACGTAATACGTATGGCGCGGCCAACTAGTTCCGCGCGCACTATAATTAACATAGTGAGTTTTAAAATGTGCTTATTTTAATGATTACGTAATTACTTATGCAATGCAAAAACTGTTTCTCAAATTAGTAGAATTACTTAGTAGTAATTTGCAAACTACGCATGGCCACACTGATATATGGCGATTGGCGCTTTATTTAGTAAAAAGAGACACACTCCACTCATGTCGTGGTACTCTTCAGAACGATTTTGAAGCGCGTGTAAGCATTCCGGGTAGAATGTAACTTCCTTGCCGTAGGGAGAGAAAGAAAATGAATACCTAATGTACTTGTTTCTCTTTTTAAAAATAGTATAGTATATACGTTTGTTTTTGAAGCTACGTTTGTTTTTGTGTCCACGGTACAGGAACGTAATAAAAAGCGTGACAGCATCGTGCATCAAATTACTGGAATAGCTCAGCCGCACTTGCGTCTATCGTCACAAAGCTTCGTGCAATGAGACGATAAATGCAGATGTAACCGGCTATTATTGGCTATATTCGCATACATTCCAGACTGCGTGTGTCTTAGCGCGCATATAACTTCGGGGCGATAGACGCAGCGCGGCCCCTGCAGAAGAGATGATTGATAATGGGCGTGTTCCTGACGAACGTCTAAGCTCAGACTTCTTACAAAATGGACAGATGGCTTAAAATATAAGATTTGACCTTTTAATAGGTAGTAACCATGGAAGTAATAAGTACTAGTTGTTCACGTAGTTCTTATTACTATGCGTTTCAACTAAGAATAGGATCGCACTTGTTATCAACTTCATACTACAAATGTGAAATTATTAATGTCAGCATAAAAATATTTGTTCAAAAAATATTGCTGATTTATTGAAGAATTAATAACGTTTTAAAAATATGATTTTCATCAATAAAAAATCAGTAAAAAACATCAGGCTAGCTGTTCATCTATGTAAATCATTGATATATAAAAACCCAAGATACACAATCAGTGTCTCAAAAACGTCCTCTAAGATTGGGCGCACAATTTAAAATTGTGCGCTCACTTTAAATAGAATCCCGTCGCTCACATCACAGCTCGCACGTCAAAAAAACAGAATTGTTCTCTGATAAATTGTAAAACACAACATCATGAACGTTAAAAAAAGTTATTGTATTTCGGTAAGTATATGCAAGAGTTTATCGATTTATTTTTGTTGTTTATGTGACTAAATATAGGGTGTTATGTATGATTTTCATTTTATTTGTCTTAAAAATTTACTCGACGCTCTAAATATAATACGACAAAATTTCAGTGGTCACTTTTGCAGTAAAAGGACATTGCATTACAACCTCCTTTTAATTTAGTCGAATAATACAAATTGATCCTGTTATTATTAGTGGAGACGATTTTTTTCATTAATAAGGTTTTTTTTTTTTATTAAGAAGTTTAATTTTTTTTATTACTAATTTTAAATACCTTTTATAGTTGTTAACCAACTGCCAAAAGAGAAGAGGACATCAAATTGACGATTTTAAAAGGTTTGATTATATTGATTACTTATTTTGAGGACCAAGTTAGGTGATTCTTTTTATTCCATTTGTACGAATATAAAATAACTATAGATAATTGTGATTCTTACGAGAACTTTGGAAATATATTACGAAACTTTTAATATAACAATAGGAAATCATAAGTAGCATCGAATTTTGTTCTGTTTAATCGTGTTGTTGATAATACTTTCTTAAGTGGAAGGAAGATTAAGAATGGTTTTTTAATTTAATAATTTAATTTGAATAAAATATTGTTTTTGATTGCGGATATCTTATACTATACATATTATAAATGTTAAAGTTTGTATGTTTGGATGTTTGATAATCGCTCACGTAAAAAATGGCTGTACCAATTTGGATTTGGACTCGGATATAAGATGACCTGGAATAGCACAAAGAATTCTTTTATCCTAATGCAGAGGTCTGCAGCTAGTCTCGTATAAATTTTAATTGACTGTTTATACGAGTTGTTTTATTTGCATACTAGCTGTTACCCGCGGTTTTGCTCGCGCTTATTTGCTTTAGAACTTATTTAACTTTTCTTTATTTTACTAAAAATCTCTACATTGCCGGGTGGGTCGTTAGTACTTTAAAAAAATAATATTTACATATTCATCTTAATTATTTATATATGACATTTTTGTTATTAAAATTTAAGTAAAAAACTTACTTATAAACGATAACTGGAATTACTACAAAGCAATATTTGATAAATAAATATGTACTTTATTTCGTTACTCATAAAGTTGACATTTGTTTCTTACTTAACAGAGGGGAAAATTGTTTTGAGCAAGACAACGACAAGAGTGGATGTTGTCCCTTTCTTGCAATTGCCAGTGTAAATAAAACTATATATGGTAGATTATATAAAACTCTAATTGGTAGATTTTTATATATTTGGTAATCGTTAAATCCCTTTTATTCATTTACGTCGATAAATACATTAGCATAAAATGTATTTTAATTAATACAGTGAGTTCTAAAATGTGCTTATTTCAATTAATACGTAATTACTTATGCATTGCAAAAACTGTTTCTCAAATTAGTAGAATTACTTAGTAGTAATTTGCAAACTACGCATGGCCACACTGATATATGGCGATTGGCGCTTTATTTAGTAAAAAGAGACACACTCCACTCATGTCGTGGTACTCTTCAGAACGATTTTGAAGCGCGTGTAAGCATTCCGGGTAGAATGTAACTTCCTTGGTTGAGACCAGCTGATTCCTTAATCAGAGGTTGATTCTAGCTGATAATTATTAGGCTTGGGCCTAACCGGTCACTACAGAGAGCGCTCAATTTAGTTCAAAATCCAAGGATGAACTAGTTCGTTCTATTAGTTCATTAGTTCTTTTTTTGAAATAATTTATTAAGAACAATAAATAAAGAAAAAATATAGTTATGATTATTGTAAGTTTTGTTTATTGTTATTTAAAAAATACAAAGTATTACATGAAAATTTTACACGTCCATTTATGTAATATGAGATTTTTTATTTAAATAATGAAAAATAAAATAATTTATATTAATGATTAGTCAACAGCTAGGCTAGTTCCTAGTAAAATGTGTAATTATATTAGAATACTTAAAAAGTATGAATTTTTACAATTAAAGTTGACTTTTTGTTATGACACATAAAATCTTTTATCGAAATAAAAACGAAAAAATAAAATGATTTATATTAATAATTAGTCATAATTAACGTGATATATAATAATAATAATCAATTATTTGTAACAATAAATGGGAATAGAAGAGATTTTTTTTTAATTTTAATTAAACTTACCGTAAAATAAGACATAAATAGTATTAGTATTCTGTTTGATAATTAGCCAGCAATACTTCAGTTGACGATTGTTATGATTTCATATGATTTGACAAAATTTTAACCATGGAGATTTGAAGTTGTTTAGTATCGATATCGATTATCGAAATATCAAGGCGCGCACAGTAAAAGTAAATAACTCGGTTGGTCACATAGTGCCACTGTTTAGTAAAGTAGACGCTAACAGAAATATAAAAAGAACTAAGAGCGGGATTTTCAATGAACTAGTTCGCATAGTTCACCTAAAAGAGCGCTCTTCCCACCTAGGTCGCTCGCGAACTACCCAAGACTAATAATTATTGACATGTGTCAAGTTACAAAAGTCAAAACGATTTATTGTTTTAAAATATTTATTTATTTTTTGAGTAAAATAAAATACTAGTACCAGTTTCAATTTTGGAAAAAATTTAATTAAGTATTAGAATTGTAAAAAGTTCATCTTATAATATTTTTAGGGATATAATTTTCAGAAATCAAGTCTAAACTAGTTATGTATCGAAGGTGGGCTTTACAAAAAGTAAGTATGTAAAACGAGGGTTATTATTTGCAAAATAGTAGTAAATGAATAACATCACAGGATGCAAATAATTTCTTCAAAGAAATTATTAATTTATAAAAAACGTGTGCATTTCAGGGATTATTGCGCAATGGATTGTTCAAAAAAATTGATTATGCAAGACCTTTTTACGTAAACGGAGGGCTTAAAAATAACCAAATAAGAGAGCAAGGAACAATAGCTATAGAAGAAAGTTATGTTAAAAAGTTTATGAAAGCTGTTGGATGGATGGATCACACAAGAACAGTAAGTGATATAATTAAGTTTATTAAGTGTTAATCTTTTTCTAAAGAAATATAGTATTTTCTCCGCTCCCCCTCCCCCCGGGTTGCCTTTTACACGTATTTATTCATATTTTTAGCTCTAAGCTAACCTACACAAATAATTACTTACTAGTTCAGAAAAATAGATGTAAAAAACTATGCATATCCGTGTGGCGGCAGTAGTATTATTAGAAAAGGGAAGCCAACCCTTATCCATCCCACCACTCAGAAATCTTAATATCGTGCATTCTGTTTCTAATGCCAACCTAAATGAAATATAGTACTTTTGGGAATTCTAAAACATGGGTACGTTTCAGTTACAGTTACCACAAAAAGCTTGACCATGTGAGTAGTGATAACAGTTGTAATTTTATCACTAAGTTTTATTATTATAAATAACTCACTAAAAAAATAATCTACTTTATTTACCCCAAAACACATTAATTCACACAAGTAAATAACAATTTCTTATTAGGAACATAGTACATTTCGGTAGTCTTGTCACCCAAGAACAAAATAAAAATAAAGATTTTTATTTTAGAAGAGTTTAAAACTAACTTAAAAAAGAGACTTTAATCCAAATACTGCACATACTATAATACTGTTACGAATAATCTAGAAAAGTGAAGAGTTGGAACACTGGAGGGATCTAGAAATAAAAGAAAGAGATAGCTACTCCTATTAATAAAGAAATAGTTGGCCGTTATCCGAATAGCTATACCATAATGGACTTGTGTGTATCTGTATTATAAATACATGGATTTAATATAAGTGGTGTTTTCTTACAATTACGAACCCGAAGTATGTAACAATACTTTATGCTAATGTATAGGTATACTGTAATAATCAAATCAAATCTATAAGCAGATTTTATTTATTTATTTTCACTTTAATTGGTTACTTTTGGTACTTAACACCTATAATATTAGACTGCCCTGTTTGTTGAGTAAGCGAACCTGACTACACATCAATGGGCCTTGGGTTCGGTTCCTGACAGGGACAAACATTTGTGTGATGAGCATAGAGGTTTGTATTTGTAGGTTTGGATGTTAATTAAATATATTTGTATTGATATGTATTAATATTATTGTCTGACAACCATGTTACAAGCAAATAATTTGCTTATTTGGGGTTATATTAATTCATATAATTTGTCCAGTTATAGGTATTCATTATGAATATTTACTTTAAAACTCTTTTATTTATACTTTGTTTTATTTTAGCGTTTAAAACTAACTGGATATTTCCTTTATGAGTGCGTACCAGATAAAGTGGTTTATGAAGATTGGTTCAAAATATTAGAGCTTCCTGACACATTTGCATCATGGTTTATAGTAACAGAGTTACATGTTTGGCTTTTGATGTTACGTTACATGGCAGAAGATGTTACATCAACCACAAATGAAAGAAGCAAATATGTTAAAGGAGATGGACATTTTGTAAGAAATTGTATTATAGAAGCTCTTTGGGCAGATGTAGCAAATAGGATAAAACTATTAGAGGTAAATATGATTTACTAATTGTAAATAGCTTTTGCCCATTGTTTAGGATGGTAAGTTTACACTAATGTCTATGTAGTGACTAAGGCACTAAAGAATCTGTGAAAGATTAATTACGGTTTTATTAGGATACTAGGTGTTGCCCGCAACTTTGTCCGCGCGGACTTGGTTTACTCCGCACAGCTTCTCCCCGGTAGGTGATAGCGTGATAATAATATGTAGCTTATATGTTGACCCGACCTGTTACTAATATTCATGCAAAATTTGAAGTAAATCCATGCAGTACTTTTTGAGTTTACCACGGACATACATTGACTTTCCTACGATTTTATTATATCTATAGATTTGCCAACACCTGAAACAAACATGTGACCTGTGTGCATGCTGCACAATTGATTTGTAAATATTTTTCAAGGAACAATGCATTCTTCTGCAATAAAGTAGGTAGTTATGTGTTAATCTATGTTATAAACTATCTGTGTGGCAAATTTCTTATAATTCTATTCAACTGTTTCTGTATAATTAACAAACATACATTCACAATTATAATTTTAGTAGAATAGCTATGTTATTATGATTTTAAACTTTTTAAAAGAGTATTTAGGATATGAAAATGATATACATGTAAATTAATTCCAAAACCCATTTAAGAGTGAAATACAGTGAAACTTCAATATAAATAATTGCAAGGGGACAAGTAAGTATTCATTATATCAAGTAATTTGTTAAAATTATGTTTGTTATATTGAGATAAAAAACAGTTTTATTCACTTCAACATTATGCACTCATCTTGTAATAGCAAACTACTTCTAAACTACTACTAACTACTAACTACTTATAAATGACTAGCTGTTGCCTGCAACTTTGTTCGCTCAGACTTCGTTTACTCCGCACAGCTCCTCCCCCGTATGTGATAGCGTGATAATATGTAGCCTATATGTTGACCCGACCTGTTAGTAATATTCATGCAAAATTTGAAGTAAATCCATGTAGTACTTTTTGAGTTTACCCCGGACATGCATTGACTTTCCTATGATTTGATTATATAAAAAAAAAAAAGTATCTTCACGCCCATATCCCCGAAGGGGTAGGCAGAGGTACAACAAGTGCACCCACGATTAGCCGAAGATACTTGGTCCCACAAATGTGATAGGTGGCAAGCCTATCGCCAACCGGGCACTTTCCAATCCCGGGCAACTTTGTGTTTCTCAGAAAACTGAAAAATCACTTTTTTTTTAAAGTGCCCGACCCAGGAATCGAACCCGGGACCTCATGTGGTTAACTCCAACGCTGGACCACTAGACCACAGAGGCAACATTTGATTATATGTAAATAGATAACACGTTTTTATCAAATTACTCTGTATTTTCCATTTAAAAACGTATCAAAACCTGTCGCGACTAAATCACATATTTTACTATGGGATTAAGGGTCATTGGTGGGTATATTTGTGGGAACATTATATTATAGAGGTTTGAATTGACAAAATTCGTTAATTAGAGGTATTTACACTTTTTTTATAGTTGAGAATTTGTAATAAAGAGGTTGTTCTAAAAAAAAATCGTAATATAAAGGTATATTTTAAATTAATTTTTATGGACAATTAAAGGGGATTACAAAAAAATTGTTAAATCGAGGAAGTCATTATATTGAGGTTTGTTATATTAAGGTTGTACTGTATGAACAATAAAAGTTAATAATTTTATCATCTATCCTTCCAAATCATCTAATCCTTACCTGAAGTAAACTTATATGTATTTTAATTTTAATACTAAATACAATTCCCATTCTTTTTATAATTTATAAAACAAATTGTGGAGGATTAGATATTATGTAGTTCACTTATTAAAATGCAATAACTGCAAATTTACAAGGTACTTATACAAGAAGGTTTTATGGCATAAATAATGACAGACCCGACAATTCATATAATACTCATACTTTACAATTTTGTAATGAGTATATAAATATTATATTGATTGCAGAGTTTTACTTTCTTCAGAAGAAAAGGATTCGCAAATTATTAGTTTGTTTTATAGAATTGAAAACCAAAAGCTTAATTGTGAGTTGAGATGTGCATTTATTATTATATGTGAGTGGTTACGCAAAAAGGGACCTGAAGGGATTGGAAACGGTTTTTTTTTTTGATAAATTCTGATTCTATGGTCCTTCATCTTTGTTTTGTTCTAATCAAAATAATTTTAGGTGCCGTAGTTTTTTTTAATGATTTTTTATGTAAGCCGAGGCAGTTTTGAAAATATTACACCTTATACACAGCGCACACTAGTTTCTTTTTCTAGCGCGCACATAAAGACAACTAAAAGACGAATAAATAAGTCACCAATAATACAGCTATCACAAACACGTGCTATTTCTCACTGACGAAGTCGCTCACTAACGACACTAACATAAAACACCCCGCGCCTCTCTCATTTCGACTCAACATTTTAAACGTGATTTACTCGAAATCAATTATTTTCCCTTGAGGTCCCTTTTTGCGTAACCACTCACATATACATAATTATTAAAAGAAGGCTGGCGACTCGTCATACATTTTAAGGCTCAAAAAATTTTCGTCGGCGTACACTTATAATATTTACATTATACTGCAGTCAATTTCAACAGCATCAATTATGATAATGGAGTGCATATTGTAAAAGTAGGGAGAAAAAAGTTCTTTTAGGTTATAATCTCTAAAAAGCTCAGAAGACAGATACGTACATACAATATTCGAATTTCGAATAACGATAAACGAATTGCAAAATTGAATTACATACTGTCAACATAGATAATACATAGTTGGGATAGGATTTGAGATCGATTAATCCAGCAATATATCTTTTGATCATTTAAATTGATCTTAAACCTAATTTCGATGGATTTAAATTTTGATGTAAATGTTTTTATTTATTGAAGCATATATATTGTTCTCCAATCGTAATACATGGTTATTACACAACAGCCTAAAAATGATACAATTACTTATGTATCATAAAAGATTTAGGAGTGAATTGAATACCGTATTCAAACTTATACCTACTACATTATTTCAAACGAGCTCAGCCTAGCTAGTGTATTAAAATTAGGTACATATGTGATTGATTAAAACCCGATTTTTACAAATCGAAATTAGAGATTGTTTTAGTTATAGAAAGTAAGAACGTATGGTTGTAATAAAATAATTCTATTTGTATCAATGTTATATGCTTGATATGCCCACTATGCTGACAGGAAATGTTCTACCATATTTCTAAACTTGATTTTGCCTAGTGTGTTGTAGAACTGCGCCCGTTTTGAAAATAGCCTACCTAGCCACCTAGGTATCAATTAGTAACAAATAAGGTCAAATATGTCATCAACTTTGGTAAAAATTACAAGGTAAAATTCTGTATCCTTTGAGTGGCTTCAGTTTTTTCGCCTTAAACCAACACATACCATCGTTGATAATCAACATTATATACAGGCAACGTTTTATAGGATAACGTGGTCTGTATGCAAGTAATTTAAAAAAAAAAACACAACTCCAAGTATAACTAAATTGTAAAGTCTAAACTGTCAAAGGTGCTTTCTTCATTAATCGATTTTCCAAGTTTAAAAATTGATAGAGTAATTTGCAATAACCGTAATGTCTACTGTATTTGACAACTGCAGGCATGGTAGTAGCTAGTAATTTACGTTTCATTTCACGAAATAAGATTTTTTATTGCATTCATCAGTTGTATATTCCCTTTAAAAAATATATAACTCAATTAGAAAAACTAGTTTTAATTAAACATTTAATATGACATCACTTTTATAACTAACGATTTGAACCCGGGCCCCATTGAGTGCTTGATCCGAGTCAATATCTACCACTTCACGGGGGCGGTTTACTAACTAAATAATCTCTAATCAGCCTGTATATAGCGCGCAAATCTATTGAGCGATGGCTGGTATTGAAACCGGTTTCTTATCGGTACGAGCGCGGCGTGCTAGGTCTGTTTAGGCATAAATTGCTTTACTATATTTTTATATTAATAGATGTTAAGATTTAAGAAGAGACTTATTGTAAACAAGCCTGCGGACAAACCTGCTGGTTTTTGCAGTGCTTGAGGGATAAATGTTTGATCTTATACTTTTTGTTTAAAATAAATGAAAATAAAAACTGTGGGCCGATTGTCGCCCGCCTTCTTTTGTGAATGAATTTTAAATATTTGAATTTTAGATTTTTACATCTCAATGAATTTATTTTGGAGCTAAATTCCTATTTGTGAATTTGATGGATGTAAGCTGTACGGTAAATAATTCCGATTGACACTTGGAAAGAGACACACGACTAGGTAGGTAGGTGAGAGAGAGGATAAACATGTTAGCAACCAAGTGCATCATAATACAACTGTATTACCATTATTACTATAATATTGTTTATTACTACAATTATCTATAATAACCGATATGTATAAAATATTAAGAATCAGTAAAATTAAATATCACTGAAAATTATATTTTTTATAATTAATTTATATTCAACCTCTGTTGGTTGATTAATTACAGAACATGTTTAGTGGGGGATTTGTGATCTTTAGGAACTTGATTAGAATTGATTACAAGCACAGTCTCATATACACAGGTCTTGCAACAAAGTCCAATTTCAATGGAGAGAGTATAATGTAGTTGTGTCATAACTTTTCTGTTATATGAATAATGCTGTAATCATTGCTATCTATGGTGTGTTGCGCACAGCGCACTCCAGTTGAGTGACAAGCAACTCAATTAAATGACAATTTAAAAAGTGTCAAGCAGCAATTCTTGGTATTGATTTGAAGCAATAATAAAACAACACAAGGTGTATACTGAATTTTGAAAGAGATAGAATGTTAATTTCTTTTCGTTGCACAGCACACCCATGATGGATGGGACAGGCATGCCTCTTGTTGCTGTGGCAAGGAAAGTGAAACCCCGTTGGTCAAGTGGTTAGCAACCCTGACTACACAATCGATGGGGCTCAGGTTATCCCCGACGGGGACAAGCATTTGTGTGATGAGCATAAATGTTTGTATTTTTCGGTTTGGGTGTTTATTAAATATATTTCAGTATTTATATTTGTATTTCTATGTATTAGTATTATTGACTAACAACCACAATACAAACAAATAATTTGCTTACTTTGGGGTTAGATCAGTAAGTGTAATTTGTCACACGAATATTTATTATTATTATTCCTGTTGTTGCAATACCTGTATATGGGCTAGTTACTAAGTTTATTGGATGACCAATTTCAGCATTTATTATTTTTTCTTTTCACACATTTAGCAAATGAGAGCTACATGGAAAAAGTACTCGACCAACATTTTTTTTACATAAGTTTAGTTATTTACTCAAAAAAGAAAGAAGAAAGGGGAGGGGGTAAACTAATATGCGTCCCATAGTGAGGTGTGTCAATAATATATCAGTGTATATATTGTGCAAGCAGTATGCTTTGCTATACAATTATATAATCATTCCCTCGTTTTTTTATATTATAGCACACAAGCAGACGGGTCTCCTGGTGGAAAGAGTCAACCATCGCCTATAGACATCAAAGGTGTTAATGGCGCGTTGTTATCTTGTGGCGAGGTCTTATGCCACGTGCATAAGTTTACCGGCTACCTTACCCTTCAAACCGAAACACGGCAGTGACAAGCACTGATGCAATTACGACAGGAATAGATAAGGCAGTGGTACCAGACCCGAGCGGGACAATGCAGAATCCTAATAGTCATGATGTTAGTGACTCATATAGCCAATCGGCCGCCTTATTCGGCCTGCCGGGCAGAAATCCAGTTGGCCTATTCTTCAAAGGAGCCCAAGATCACCACAGGGAATAAATAATTCATTACATATTTTGTATTATTACACAACTTACATTTATTGATTATATTAAATATATAATCAATAAATGTTAGTTGTAATGTATATATAACGTAAAATTTAATATAAAAATCAGGTTATGGAGAATCGCCCATGGTAAAACTAAAAAGATGAAATTAAAACTAACATGTAACAATTTACACTAAAGCATTTAAAATATTTTTCTTAATTTTCAGGGTGCAAATCCAACCATAGCTAAAAAACAAGTATCAGAATTATCTGAACAGTTTCAAGCAGCATTAGTTGCCTATGACGAAGGTTTAGATGACGATAAAATAATGGCAGCAGCCATTTGGAGAAGGTTTTATTCACTATCCACTGACACAAAAGTAGAACATGTAGAAAGGATAATTCACTTTATTAGACATCAGGTATGCATTGAAATATTTATTTGCTTAAATTGCTACCTCACCCTTCAAACCGAAACATGACAGTGACAAGCAATGACGCCGAAGAGGTGGTACCAGACCTGGACGAGACAACGCACAACTCTACCACGATGGTAGTGACGTGTATAGCAAATCAGTCGCCTTTTACGAATGTTATCGTAAATGATAACGTATAATGAGTGAGGTAATGACACTTAAGGCTAATAAACAAGTACTGCAAAGGTAGGTAAGGTAAGGTTTGTATAAGGAGCCTCACAAGATCTTTAAAGTCTATTGGAGACATGTGTCAACCATCAATATAGACATCCTGCTTGTTTACTATATTAAATATGCAATAAGATTTTTTGTGAATGTGACATTTTGTGTAAAATGGTGAACAAGCTATCTAACTCTTTCTTATTATATCAAAGGCAAGCAAGATGGCGCCAAGGTCGTTTTTATTTTTCATTTGATAACCGTAAGGAAAAACCTTAATATTTTTTCTACTAGCCCAAAGGTTGACAAGTAGAGAATGCATTTAGCGTGTACCTGTTTAGTGATAGGTGTACAATAAATAAAGAAATAAATATAAACGGATTTATAATAATTCGAATTTGATAATAATAAAACATAATTTTCCAAAAAAAAAGTTTCAGCAAAGTAACATGTATGTATAATATAATTTATAACTATGTCAGAACAAAAATATGGCAGGTACAAAACACATAAGGTAGGACATACATGTTTATACAAATTCATTTTAATATTTAGTTACAAATGTGAGGAAAGATTAAAAATAAATTACATTTTGCTTTTACAATTAATTACACAACTTAAAATTAATTAATAATTTCTATAGCTTTGAGCACAAATACATAAATCAATGTATTAAACATGTTTTTATTAGTAAACTAATTAATATGACAAACACAACACAAGAATATGTATTTTAGATTGAAGATCAAAGATCAGAATATGAGAAACGTTTAGAGATCAACAATCCACTTATTAAAAATATGTTTCTGCTTAATGCTGATTGATGTTTGGATGGATGTTCGTTACTTAATCACGTAAAAATTACTGAACGTATTTAAATGAAATTTTTAACACAGGTAGTTAATGACCTGAAATAGTACATATGCTACTTTTTATCCCGAAAAAATAATGTGATCCCGCGGGATTCACCAAATAATTTTATAACGCACGCTACAGCTAGTTTGTACAAAAATTAAATTATATATATATATAAACAATATATATATATATATATATAAACAATATATATATATATATATATATATATATATATATATATATATTGTTGTACTAACTTGGGTTCGTATCTTGGGTCAGGTAATTTGTGCTGAATAATATTTATATAGGGATTTGTCCTGAATAATTATTCCCTAATAAAAATCCCTACATAGGGATATTATTAATACGATAGTATTCTTAGGTAAATTTATAGTACTCGGTTATTACATTATTTGTTCTAGATATTTTTGTTTTAATTGGTTTTTTAAATTTCAGATATCTATTTTGGATAAAATACCAAGCCAAGATTTAAGATGGAAACCTAAAATAGAATGGCTAAGTATAGCTGATCACTGAGAATATTTTTTGCTAAGTTTACATAATAAAAAAGAATATTAAATGATTCGATTTTATTATTTCCTACAGACCCGTCATGCAGGCTGCGCGTAATTATTGGCAAATTCCACTGGAAAATTGTATTTTTCCATGATAAAAAGCAGACTTTGATTTAAGTTTGGGTATTACAGCTTTTTATACCATACGATGACAAAGATATTACGACCATAGACACCAAAAATGTCAATGGTGAGTTGCTATTCTTGTGGTAGGGGTATGTAACGCTCAAGCGTCAATGGTGAGTTGCTATTCTTGTGGTAGGGGTGTGTAACGCTCAAGCATTATTCAATGCTACGATGCATAGAAAACAAATCAAAAAAGTAAGTATCTTCACGCTCGTATACCCGAAGATCCCCCAATTTTTCCTGTGTTTGTCCCGGGCTCCTATGAGGAATAGGCCAACTGGCGTTCTGCCAGGCAGTCGACCGTTTGGCTATACGAGTCACTACCGTCATGCCTACTAGGTGGTAGATTTCTGCATTGTCTCGCCCGAGTCTGATACTACCGCCTTACCTATTTCTGCCGCAATAGCGTCAGTGCTTATCACTCGTGTTCCGGTTTGGAGAGTAAGGTAGCTGGTAAACTCATGCACGTGGCATTAGATCTCGCCACAAGATAGCAACATCTTTGGTGTCTATAGGCGATGGTTGACTCTTTCCATCAGCAGAGGTACATATAACAAATGCACCCACGACTAGCCGAAAATACTTACTTGGTACTTAATAATACTTGGTTTCCGAAACGCAAATTAATTTTAACAAGCAATTAATGTGTTTACTATAATTTTTACAAGCAAATGATCTGTTAAACACAGATTAATTACTTCTTGAAATTCATTTGCGTTTCGGAAATCGATCGTTAGACCCAAAATCAAGTAAATCTTTAATCGTGGTATAACAATTATTTATCTTGTAACACCTATATAGAACGTTCAACGCGTGTCAAACGGACAGGTGGTGGTCAGTAGTGGATTTACGCTTGATGAATGCCGGCCTAGGCTCTTATTAGCAAATTATTTGCTTGTGTTATGGGTGTTAGTCAACGATACTAATACATATATAAATACTGTTACATACATAATACACATCCAGACCCAGAAATACAAACATCTTCTATATACACATAAATGTTTGTCTCTGTCGAAAATTGAACCCCAGTTTCATCGGCTTTTAGTTAGGTTCGCTAACCTTTCAACCAGCGAGACGATCAATTAGATATTTACGAACTTTGCCGTCTTAGATCCGGACTTCACAGGCCTATGAGTAGATCCGCCAATGGTTTGGTGTACCTAATTTATAGTAGTCACAATGTCCGTGACTCGTATTAGCCACTCGCCTTTTACGTAATGCCTAGCAGTAAAAGAGCTGACTTTTTTTACCAAATAGCCGTAAACAATCATAGGAAATATAGGAGAAAGACAGTACGGGAGATGCTTACTCCGGACGCGAAAACATTTCTCCGAAACATGTCGACGAGAAAAACCTTGTATTTGGTATCGAGGATTTTTCAGCAGCAAAGTCTTGGAATGAGGTCAATAAAATTTAGTCCAATACAGTCTAAGACACAAGTTTATGCGTTTACCGCTAAAAATTACTCTTTATTGTGTCATCTCGTTTCGAGAGTAGCCACTTACGGGAAGTAACTGCTTCAGCCAGCATTGGGATTCTTGGTGAAGACATATTTAGTAGTTTAAGGCTTAGTTGTTTTGTCATAAGATAGTAGGAAAGCAGATAGCTCATGGATCTAATAAAAAAGACAAACTATCGCTTATAGACACCAAATATGTTAATGGATAATGGTGCTCTCCGTGTGGTGGGATGGTAATGGGTAACACATGCATAAGTTGAGTAATAATGGCGTCAAAAAAGCATGGTATTCTGAACATGGTGAAAAAATACCTACTATATGCCGGCCGACCGTTTGCGTCCAAATTCTCATAAAATCCTTATATAGAGTGTTCTCGTATTTGCGCAGGGGCTCCACAATACCACAGAATACGACAGAAGTCAATCTTGTGTATATACTTCACTTTTTATACCTAAACTCGGCGGTCGCGCTAGGGTTATCACTTTGGCTTATGCACAAAACTGGTATCTTACTCCAGTAAAGTAAAGTTTTAAAACAAAATATGTCACTCTTCTTTACATTTTGCATATGATGTAGTCTTAATGATATGAAAATGATCTCTAAAGGTAATTTGGTCGGCAACCACCGGCAAGTGTTGAAAAAAAATTAAATCGTTTTTTGCATTTCTGAGTTCTGAATAAAATGCGTAGAACTTATAATTTTACATCAAAAAGGTTATATGACTTTTCCTCCTCTGGTCAAAATTAACCGAGTTAGAGAGGTTTTTAAGTTTAAGGTGAATGATTTTATAAATGACAAGCTGAGCCCGCGACTTCATCCGCATGGAAAAATTTTGAAAATTAAAGTAGCCTAAGTTACTACTTATTACATCAGCTATCTGCCAATGAAAGTCCTATCAAAATCGGTACAGCCATTCCAGAGATTAGCCGGAACAAACAGACAGACCGACAGACAAACATTGTAAAAAATGCTATATGTATTGTGTATACATCCATATGCATTTATTAAAAAGCGGTTATTTTAATATTACAAACAGACACTCCAATTTTATTTATTTGTATGTATAGACTAGCTGTGCCCGCGACTTCGTTTGCGTGGAAAAAGTTCTAAAATAAAAGTAGCCTAAGTTACTCCTTATTACATCAGCTATCTGCCAGTGAAAGTCCCGTCAAAATGGGTCCAGCCGTTTCAGAGATTAGCCGGAACAAACAGACAGACAGAAAGACAAAAATTGTGAACAATGGTATTTTATTTGTTGTTGATTTGATGACATAAATGGCGTTCTAAATAAGTATTTAATAATAATAAAATCGAAGTTCAAAATAAATAACCCACTTACAAACAAACCAAAAATAATTTAAACAATATGCCGCGACAGTTTGTTAACGGCGGCGGAGAATATCATTAACATTATAAACTAGCTGCATCCGCTCTCGCATTGAACCGAAACTACCGAGAAATCGCGTCCGTGAGAGCTGTCTATATGTGTGCGTTGCTCGAAGACTAGGTGTATCTAGATTGTCTTCTGTAGTTATTCTGTGACAATACATTGGTTTCGGACGAAAAAAATAGATACCTATTCCATTAGTTTTAAAGAAATAAAACATTTTTGGATAAATCAAGTTGATAGCAAAAAGCACACAAATTAGTAACTTTTATTACTATTCACTTTACACCGATTACGAAAAAAATAACTGTCGAAGTTCTTCACATTTTTGCCTTTCCCAAAGAACAGTTACAACAGTCTTGCAAATATTGTCAAGTTTACAATAATCGTTACAATGCGGCCATCTGGTATCGCTTAACTTTGAATAGAAGGCTGAATAAATGTCCAACAGATGCTTTTGATCAGTCACCATTCTGTGTACTAAGTTGTCCATGGATGCTGGAGTAAGGTCTTGTAGACCGAAACTATTTTTGATATCGTATAATTGGAACCAATGTGGTCGACGGTGTGGCGTTAGGTTAGCTTCGGTCAGATTATAGACGTAGTTAACAATGTTTAGAGGGCCCTGAAATGTATAAAATAATATCAATAGTTTTATTATAAATAAGGATTCAATATATAATATATAAGGATTCATTTGCCGGAAATTTCAAATTTTTTTATATCTTAAGATAGCAAAGAAGCAGACGGGTCTTCTGATGGTAAGAGTCAACCATCGCCTACAGACACCAAAGGTACTAATGGTGCGTTGCTGTCTAGTGGCGAGGTCTAATGCCACGTGCATAAGTTCGCCGGTTACCTTACTCTCCAAGCCGAAACACGACATTGACAAACACTGACGCTATTGCGGCAGGAATAGGTAAGGTGGTTCCAGATCGGGGCGAGACATTGCAGAACTCTATCACCTAGTACCCAAAATTGACTCGAATTAATGAAACAGTAGATTGTTTCATCACTCTTTACTGGATTGTCAAATAACAAGACAGATATACTTTTAGCAGATATATAGATATACTTTTAAGCAGTAGCGGATCTAGGGGCCTCAGCCCCAAAAACTTGAAAAGTTTGATGATTACCTTGATAATTCGTTGAACCAAGCCCTCAGCAATCAAAAATTCTGGATCCGCCACTGCTTTAAGATGTCGCAGCTTTTTTACACGAATTATCAAGGATAAACGAGATATTACCACGATTAGTAGAAGAATTCTTTCTCGCGAGTAAAACGACAGATATTAGCTCGATATTAAAAACGCGAATAAAACCGTAGGGTATCCTCTACGGTTTCATTCGCGTTTAGCCCGCTATATTTATAAAAGTCGTGAATTTAATGTCGTCTTTTATAGAAATCAGTAACACCAAAATATGTATTACCAGATTCTTGCTCTCTCCGAGGCAAAGATGGATCCCATACAACTCTATCTTGCAGACCTAAACAACTGTAGACAACTGTAACCTTATCACGAAAATAATACGTAGGGCGGTGGACATTATCCATTCTATTTACAATAAGTTTTCCTGGGTCCCGTTCATTAAACAGGACTCAAGAAAACTTTTTGTAAATACACTGCTACCAAGTTACTAGAGCCTTGTTAGTAGAAGCATGCTACAGCAAGATGAGGTGAGATTGGTATTTAAAGAAAAACTAGGATCCTTACTCCTTATACCTTTTATTTTATATCATAAAGATAGCAAACAAGCAGATAGGCTCTCCTGATGAAAAGAGGCAACCATCACCTTCACCATCACCACGTTGCTATCCTTGTGGCGGGGTCTTAATGCCATAAGTTTACTGGCTACCATGCCCTCCAAAGCGGATCACGACCGTTAAAATCACTGATGCTATTGCGGTAGAAATTGGTAAGGCGATGGTACCAAACCCGTTCAGACTATGCAAAACTCTACCGCCTAATAATCATGATGGTAGTGATTCACATATCCAGTCGTTCGTTTCTTACGGACTGCCTGTCAGAATGACAAGTGCTTTATTCCTTAATGGGGGCTCGGGTCAACACGGGGTAGAACACCTAAAGAGTTTTGCATACCTATAGGAATCTTATTGTCTATCCTGGAGTGGAGAGAAATTAATTCATATGATTATAGGATAATGAACTGTATATTCACTTACAAATGTTACGGGGTCTACGGTGGCAATTTTATAGTTGAGATTATAATTGGCATACGCAGTTGCACTTCCAGAGCCCCACGCCATGTTTATCGGTGTGCCATCATCACTGTAGAATATTTTAAATTCATCCGAGTGAGTATGTCCACTGAATTCTGCTGCTATTGTTGATGAAAATCTGAAATATATTAAAGAGCCGTTGTTATTATTTACGACTTTGTTTCTGATCTACAAAAATATAACTATAATATGGCCACTATATGTATTCTGTGTTCTGAAACTACTATTTTCGCTCGGAAGATTAACATAGGGGGATACCTCGCATACTGTTGAGGCTCTCGACCAAATATAAGCTCTGTATATATTTTAACCTGGCATTTAAGGCAGCCCATCAGATATGTTAAAAAATCCAATAACATCCTTATTGGCAGATTATATGTTTTTCGTTGTTCTTTCACCATTTCCTTAAAAATGAAAGAAAATTTACTTACGCTCGAGAATGTTAACGCAACGTATTTTTGCATTTTGCAGTTGAGTGTATGCATAAAGAAGTGAAGGGGTGAAATGGGTTTCACCCTTCACTCTGGTACACTCAAATCTTCAGTTTTTCTAAATGTATCTAAAATTTATGGTTAGCAATTAACATGGTGGGCTAATTGCTAGCCATAAATTTAACATTAATGTAATCCGCTTCGGTAATTCCACGTCACTGTTTTATCAACTTTTTTGAAATGTAATACATTAGGTAAGTATATACTTTTATTTACCCTATCATTTAATCGACAAAATCCAATAAGTCGCCACAACACTTGAGTAAATCTCCGTTGCATCTTGGTCTCCCCTGCTACAAGGATTTTTGTTCATATATTTTTTTATATCATAAGATAGCAAACAAGCAGATGGGTCTCCTGATAGAAAGAGTCAACTATCGCCTATAGTCACCAAAAAAGTTAATGATGCGTTACTGTCTTGTGGAGGAATGCATAAGTTTACCGGCTGCCTTACGCTCCGAACCGAAACACGACAGTTACAAGTACTGACGCTATTGCGGCAGGAATAGGTAAGGATCTTTATTATATATTGCTATACTTTTGGCATGGATGCTATGGTATTGTAATGCAACAGTATGTAGCCAAAAAATGTCCAGTCCCGCAAAAACCAAGAAAGATAATTTCTTACGGGATTGCAATTCTTACAAACGTGCATAAATATATCGACTTCATTTCTTTACAAACAGGAACATGAAAGCGATAAGCACTGACGATAAAACGAGGTAAACGAAGGAAAAATTTATCAACAGTATTTAGAAGTCATGATGTTGGTGTCAGGTTTCGTCTTCTGGCTGGCTGACAGTGGATATATTCTTAAAGTGACCATATGTCTGTATGTCAACAGGACTGTCCCGGTTTCAACTACTGTTCCGAAGAATACACCTCTAGGCTCTAGGTCTTTATGAATAAACACTATATTTTAAGCGACCCCTGGCAGTGATTTCTTACCCAAAAAATAGGGTATACTAGTGTGGGAACATCGTTTGTTTGTTATTTATGACCTTCACTATTTAATAAATTATTACCATTGCATAATTGGAGGTAATGCACTACTTTGTGTTTTCCTGTTTGTGCTCAAAATTACAAAATTGTCGTCAATGTCATTACACGTTATAAGGTAAAAACGATATGGACTAATGGTAAGTTTACGTATTCTTCAAAGGGTGCCGATATCAAAACGGGAAATTGTTGGTATGTAGATAGATGGCGTGCCGTCATTCTTCATCTAGGTATGTCAAAATTTATCGCATTAAAAAGTAAGTGTTTAATTTTGATCAAATTAACTTATTTAATTTTGATCAAAGACTAAACTGTCAAAAATATGCTTACCGGTTTACAATTTTGTTGTATTCTCTAGTCCATGTTCTTGTAAGGTCGTGTACTCCAGGTGGTATATGTTCAAGTATATGAACTTTTTCACCAGCTAATTCAGCTTTGTACAGTTCTTCTACCAACCAATCTAGATGCCGTTTAGCGTCTAGGGGATCATAAGTTAGCCACCTACAAATTAAAAATACGAAAATGCCATTACGCCCATAAGTAGGTTTTTTTTTTATGTCAAGATAGCAAACAAGCAGATGGGTCTCCTGATGGAAAGAGTCAACCATCGCCTATAGACACCAAAGGTGTTAATGGTGCGTTGCTATCTTGTGGCGAGGTATAATGCCACATGCATAAGTTTACCGGCTACCTTACCCTCCAAACTGGAACACGACAGTAACAAGCACTGACGCTATTGCGGCAGGAATAGGTAAGGCGGTGGTACCAGACCCGGGCGAGACAATGCAGAACTCTACCACCTAGTATCCACGATGGTAGTGACTCGATAGCCAATCGGTCGCCTTTTACGACCTGCCTGGCAGAACGGCAGTTGGCCTATTCTACAAAGGAGGCCGGGACCAACACACACAAGGTATAACGTAACAGTAGGCAAAAAGGCAATAAGCAATCACAATTAGTCAATAATATTAAGTTGCTCAATGCACATGATGGCCAAGCTAACGACAAACATTCATGTATCTAAACATTACATTTTACAGAAAATCCGAAAACTTTAGAACGATATGTCCGCCACAGGATTCGAACTTAGAACCTCAGGCGTGTTTAATAATACGAATGTAGTGCTGCTAGAACATAGAGACGATTTTCAAATTAAATAAATAAATATTTTCACTCCGGACCCTTTGCGAGATACGCAGATTACTGTTGTATTGTTTTAAGTGCATTTAATACAATATAAATCCAACTTAATATTATACAAACGAGTCACTTAATCGAAAACTTGTCTTCACAAACCGACAATATTTTTTAAAAACTTATCCGACGATACCCTACATTATAGAGTACGTGAGAAAAAAATAACATTCCCACTTTACATATAGGGAAGTTAGACTAAAAAATATTTTTCCAGATTTTATGTTACCACTGCAATTAACGTAACTAATATGTAAATTCGTGCCAAATTACAACTTTCTAGTACTGAGGATCTCTGAGCTATCGTGTGGATGGACGCATAGATATAGCGAAACTATAAGGTTTACTTTGGAACCCTAAAAAGGGTTCGTAATAGTGTTTAGATGTAAGAATGAAACTTTTCTATGATATATAATTTTCTGCTATTTACTTAACCATAAACATCATGGCGCGTGACGGTTGAGAATAACAGGAAAATGTAATCTGTTTTTAACATTGCTGTAAAGTTTTTCCCATACGTCGATATAAAGAAGACATAAAAATATTACTGTCATAAAACAATCATACTGGTTATGAAAATGACTTTCACTCCATATCTAAAAACTTATCGCCTCTGTGGTCTAGTGTTCCGGTGACGGTATTGGCCACATGAGGTCCTGGGTTCGATTCGCTGGTTGGGTAATTCAAAAAATATACTATTTTCATTTTTCTGATAAAAACAACGTCGTCCAGTTGGCGATTGGCTTGCCACTGACCATATTGTGAGACTAATGGCCAATTGCACTAACATTATCTTAGCTTAGGACAATCCTAAATAGTATGCTGTCACTTCTTGTCTTAAATGAAAAGAATGTGACAGCATACTATTTAGGATTGTCCTAAGCTAAGACAATGTTAGTGCAAATTGGCCTAAGTATCTTCGACAACTCGTGAATGCAATGTTTGTACCTCTGCCTACTCCTTCGGAGTTACGGGCGTGAACTAACTTTTTCTGAAAACTTACTAACTACTCCTTGGATCAAGTCTGTTTTTACCTACCCATATATAGATTAGTGATGGGACTCGAGGCGTGTTTCGCTCAAGTCACTCGAGTAGCTTTTATTCTACTCGCACTCGAGTAAAATATGAAATAACTTGGATTACGAAAGACTCGAGTCAACTCGAATAATTTGGCCTACTCGAGTGGCCGGATATACCGACTCCAGTAAGAAATTCAAGGTATGACAGGTTTCAAGGTATTTCAATCACAGTTCAAATCTGGGCAGGATGACGACTAATATAGTTAAATATTTCATTTTATTATTTTTATAATACTTGGCTATGTTGTTAAAGTAATGCGAAAGCCTAAAAAGAAGGGTAAAAATAGGTACCCACTATAGATTAATATTTTTAAATTTATGTAATAATAGATATAATAGCGAATATAGAAGCCATAAAAGAAAATAGCAAAATTAAAGATTTAATTTATAAATATTCAACTTATTTTCGTATTTTATTTACCTACTATAAAAAACCATATCTTCATTCTAGCAAAACGAATCATATCCTTCACCCGAGTGAAAAAAAAGACACTCGAGTCTCATCTTTCCTCGAGTGACTCGGTTTTGATTGGAGAGTGACTCAAGTGAAAAAAAAAACACTCGAGTATCATCTTTACTCAAGTGGCACTCGAGTGAATTAGTTTTCACTGGCGTGTGACTCGAGTGATAAAGTCACTCGAGTCCCATCACTAATATAGACTAACTTACCAGTTATATCGAAATGCAACGTTGTTATTCAAAGATATAACACGCAGACCAGGTTTTACCAGTATTGAGAAATCGCCTCGCTCACGAATAGTTGCTTTCGCTTCTTCAGTCAAATAGAAGTCCCATTTCTTTGCTAAAGCATCGTACAGCCAGGTAGTGTTTAGATATTCACCTTGAACTGAACTTGGTGCGAATCTGTATTTCAGAATGACTTTTATGAACATTTAATTTTGTAGTAATAAAATAAAGATGATTTTTTATATTACAAGATAACAAACAAGCAGATGGTTCTTCCGATGGAAAGAGACAACTATCGCTTATTAAATATCGCACTATCGCACTAAATGGTGGGATGGTTATGCCACATGTATAAATCTACCGGCTATCTTCTCCTCCAAACCGAAATACGTCAATGACAAGCATTGACGCTATTGCGGCTGGAACAAGTAAGGCGGTGTTACCAAATACCCAGGCAAGACGTTGGGGATATCTACCACCTAGTAAACTCACTTCGAACCTTTGTGATGCTCACGCTATAATTTATTAATAATCAATCAATATCAATCAAAAATAAGAAAAAAAAATGTTTTTCCGTTGGGATCTACTTTATTTTCCGGACCTACAGTGAATTCCATTTTTTATACTATTTTTCTATTTTCGTTTCAGTTACATCGCAGAGCTCACATGGGAGAGTCCACGGAGCATTGTTTGTTTTTTGAATAATAATCCTTTTATACTGAAATTTCTATTCTATGTTATTATTCTTAAATATAAAAGTAAACTTCGTGCGAAGCAGCTAGGTATAGCCATAGATGAAGAAAAGCCAATATATGTGGCTGAACAACTCACTACGAAGGCATCCAGATTATTTTACCTTGCAAGAGATCTCGTAAGATCAAAAAAAAAATAAGTACTGCTGGACGTCTTATGGTCGTGTATATGTGAGAAAATCTGAAAACACTCCAATATTAACTATAAACAATGAAAACCAAATCAATAACCTTTTATAAGCAATTTGACTATTTCTGCTTTTCCATTTTCTTTGTTATTCTGTTTTATTATTTTTAGGAAACAAAAATCAATTTCACTATTCAAAGTGCTACTAGTTGAAATTAATAATAATATAAATGCTTTAATACCAAACACAGTTACAACTCTACTCCAATATAACAACAATTTTAATATTATACTAGCAGTTTGCATATTTTATAATTATAATACTACATTTAAGTCTCATAATCTTATGTTGTTATACTATATACCTAATAATTATGCCCGAAAAAAAATTTTTTTTTCGCATTTTACAAAATTTGATATAGATATTATTGTTATATTTTTGTTCTAGTAATGACAGATATCTCTAAAATCTTATACTATGTCTGAAAGCTCGTATTTTTGAGTGTGATAGTTTTGATTTATCGAGGCATATTCATGTAAATAAATCGGATCTAACTATACTAACTCAGCACATCCGTAGTATATCTGCAAAGTTTGATGATTTTATGGTAACAGTATTAAGTTTAAAATTAGATATTGATGTTATGATTTTAACAGAATGTAGACTTGACGTAAGTGAACCTTTACCTCAACTTAGTAATTACCAAAATTATTTCACTCACCTTTTACTTATTCATGGAAAACATAATTTTGACTGTTAAACTATTGTTTATAATTAGTTAAAACAGTTGTTCTATAACTGTACGGAAAAACTTTTACAAACCATTACTTAAGGTATAAATGTAATACTTTTTTTTACTTTAAATATGTATAAATATTTTAATAGTTAAAGCAAATTGCATTTACAAAAGCATTGTAATGTTAATTTACTACTTACCCGAGATCGACCATGTTTATTTGGTTATATGCTCAACTCTTAGACCACACACTCTTTAAATTTACAAAAAATTTTGCTGCGTAGCGTGTAGAGTAGGTATAATGCAACATACAGCACGCTGCAGCTAGTTTATAATAATTAATATGACAGAGTTGCACTGAAGCCGATGATAGAGAGTATAAATTATTAAAAATAAAATGTCTTACTGGTTTGTTGGTTGGGATTCGTGGTTTCCAATAACAGGAACAATTAAAACGTCATCACCGAAAGTCGTTCTCATCTTATCGATAATGTGTAAATTGACATCGTTGATCATTTCGTATGTGGTCTCCCAAACATGATGGTCAATACTATCGCCTAGATAGTAAATTACATCTATATCCTGAAATCTAACTATTCTTAAAAATATTAAACTTTGTGTACGCGTGTGTGCGTATATGTGTGTATATGTATTATAGCATAAGATGAGAAACAAGCTGATGGCTCTTCTGATGGAAAGAGCAACCATTGTCTATATACACCAAAGATGTAAATGATGCGTTGCTATCCATGTGGTGGGACGATATTGCCACAAGTATGAATCTGCCGGCTATCTTACTATCCAAACCGAAACACGTCAATGACAAGCATTGACGCTATCGCGGCAGGAATAAGTAAGGCGGTGTTACCAAATACCTAGACGAGACGTTGGGGACCTCTACCACCTAGTAAACTCACTTCGAACCTCTCTCTCGCTATCATTTATTATAATCAATATCTGGTTGACCGAGCTTTGCTCGGTTTATCACATAAGATAAACAATTGATTTTCTTAGTCTAAACTCAAAGCAAACACTCACTGACTTCGTGTTACTCAACAACTCCATCTACTGGAATAACTTACAATACAAAAAATAGTATTATTATTCGCCAATAGATGTCAGGAAGAGTCATATTTTTCAGTTTTAATTGGGACTTTTAAGTTGCGATAAAACACGAATTATATGACATTTTCTAAAAATGATTCCTAGCTAGATCGATTTATCGCCTCCGAAACCCCCTATATACTAAATTTCATGAAAATCGTTGTAGCCGATTCCGAGATTCCAATTATATATATACAAGAATTGCTCGTTTAAAGGTATTAGATAAATATTGTTCCGCTGGAGTCTACTTAATTTTCCGGACCTACAGTGAGTTTATTCTATTGTTCTACTTTCCGGAAGATTGTTTTCTTTTTGAATAGTAAATTTTCAAAAAGTAACGCCCGAATCTATAAAATATATGTAGATATGTTTGTTATTCCCTTACGCGTGTGTGTGTGTGTGTTAGTGTGTGTTACCTACATGGCGCTTACAAAAATCTATCCTTACCCTGTGAGCAGATGCCATTCTCTCAATAACATCGTCGTATGCCCAAATAGGTGAATCACAATTTCTATAGTCTCCCCAATATCCTGCTGGTGGGGAATTTCTAGGAGCCAAATTCTCTACTGGCACTCTTTTAACGGAAGCTAAAACATCCAGATCCAACATAATTTCATTATTTCTTTCAACGACAACTCTGCTTTTGTCTGATTCATCTACGCGAGTCTCGTAAGAATAAGTACGAGGTGTTTGTCCTTTTCTGCAGCAAGTTGGTTCATCGCAATCAGCTACTCCGTATGGTTCGTAATAAGGATCGATGTGTGCATCAGTTACTAATGCAATCGTTAACGGACTTGCGTTCGTCTGGCTTACCTGGAAATTATTATAATAACATCAATGGACGCACATACCTATAACGTAAAATTTACATCAAAATTTGGTTCACATTTATTATCATATTACGTTGAATATGCTGGTATCTTGGTTCTTATTATATTTTTAATAGAGGAGGTGGCAAACAAGCAGGAGGTGCACCTGATGATAAGTGATCACCGCCGCCCGGCGCTTATGAATATCTGCAATACCAGAGGTCTTGAAGTTGCGTCACAAGCCTGTTAAGAATAAGTAAGCCCTTTTCTTGAAGGTCCACTGAAGTCCTTAGAAGAATAGTGGGGGGGAGGGGAAGCGCGGTAGTAGAATTTCAGACTCGCGACGATGAGGGTGGAACTTGAGATAAATAATGTGAGAAAATTTTGTCGACTCGTCATGAACATATTATCGCTGCTTATCTACTGACAGTAGCTTACATTTCTGCACAAATAATTCAACTTTATAAAAAAACTAGCTGTTGCCAGCGACTTCGTCCGCGTGGACTTCGTTTACTCCGCACTTCTCCTGCCCCGTACGTGAGAGCGTGATAATATGTAGCCTATATGTTGACCCGACCTGTTAGTAATATTCATGCAAAATTTGAAGTAAATCCATGCAGTACTTTTTGAGTTTACCCCGGCAATACATACAGACAAACAGACAAAAATTCTAAAAACTATATTTTTGGCTTCGATATCGATCGTAGATCACGCCCCAAGTATTCTTTTAAAAAAATATTCAATGTACATTGTACAGTTTTGACTTTCCTACGATTTTAATATATATATATATATATATATATATATATATATATATATATATATATATATATATATATATATATATATATATATATATATATATATATATATATATATATATATAAATCAAGACACTGATGCCGTTGGCGTATGTAGGTATGTAATATTGTAGGTACATCAGGATACACGAGATATTTTCAATTGTCCATTCTCTCGTGTACAACATATTATCACACGTGTATGGCCTAAGTGGACTACACAATACTGCCTTACTCCACCGCCGCCGCCTGTTACCTTTGTGTGCGTGGTCTAAAAAAATTTTTTTTTTCTAGATCTGGTAAGAATTAGCTTATAGACTTCCATGTTTAAGTGGCTATTACACACATTTTTTACCACACTGCAGGGGGGTAATGTGTTTAGTTTATGTATGTATGTATGATGTATGTATGTTTGTTACTATGTGTTTTCCCCGTGTTGGTCCCGGGCTCCTTTGAAGAATAGGCCAACTGCCGTTCTGCCAGGCAGGTCGTAAAAGGCGATCGATTGGCTATACGTGGCTACTGGTGGTAGAGTTCTGCATTTTCTCATCCGGGTCTGGTACCACCGCCTTATCTATTCCTGCCGCAATAGCGTCAGTACTTGTCATTGTCGTGTTGCGGTGTATAAGTGATAAAATATTACACCGAAAATACAAACATTCATGCTTTTCAAACAAATGCTTTTGTCTGCTGGGAATCAAACCCAAGTTACAATAGTAGCCATTATAAGTTGATAAGTAAAAAATGAAAAATGAAAAAATATTTATTTGCAAGAATATGGGTGTCACAAGTTATTAAAAATAAATTAAATTACCAACATATTCTACCAAGTAGTTAGGATCGCTAACCACTCAAGATCGGTACCACTCAACCATGGGCGTAGCCTGGTTCTGGGCCAGAGGGGGCAACCGAAACATTTTAAGACTATATTTTTATTTTCATATATTTTTATCTACAACAGTAGATAGCTAGTAGAAAGGTAAACGAATTCCGGGGGGGGGGGGGCAGCCACCCCTCCCTGCCCCCCCCCCCCCCCTCGCTACGCCCATACACTCAACCAAACAACATGGCGGTCAGAGCGTTAGTAGCTTTTATTAGGTACCTACTTATTTAATAGTGCGTAAACACTTATTTTCAGAATCTTATTTTCAAGTTCCAGCTAGGTAAATGAAAATTTTCAAAGTTCGAAACGTCCTTGGTTTCACCCCCATTTTCGAAAATTGTGTAGGTATTTATCAGATCTCAAGTTTTCAAATCCTAAGAAGCTGCTCTATTTTTAAGATACCGGTTTCATTCATAATTTTAAATAATTTGCTTACTTTGGGGTTAGATCAGTAAGTGTAATTTGTCCCGTGAATATTTATTAATTTATTTATTATTTAAATAGGTAGGTTAAGTACCACAGAGGTAGGTATCTAATAGTATAGGATATAGGTACATACCTATGTACCTATAACGATTTAAATTTATTTAAAACCATTCTCGCTTATTTTCCTACTTGTAACAGGTACTTTATTCGTATACTTTAATTATTAGTGTTTCGTTATAACCGGGGCATTAATGTAAACTATAAATAATATAAATCGAATATTATATGACACAAGGGGAAGGGAGCAATGAGACAGTAGAGTGGCCAGCTCTTTGAAGGGAGCAATGGAACCCGGAGAATTTCCTCAGGCTCTTTATATAGAATAGGACGATAAAGCAATTAAAAATAATGTTTCTGGAGTAGGAGTCAGAATCGAACCATTGACGACAAAATTCGATGCACTTCATGAACAAAGTAAAATAGCACGAAAAATGCTGTCATTGATATTGTGCTGGGGTCTAACTGTACACAAGCTCCAAGGAACTACTTTGAACCGAGCTGTGGTTGATTTAATTTCACGCATTTTTTCTAAAGGTCAATCATACGTTGCTTTGAGCCGGGTTAGGTCTGTAGAGCGGCTAATAATAAATAGTTTAGACCACTGCAAGTTACTTAATAATCCGCACATAATTCACTCTCTGAATGAAATAACAAGATAGCATAATTAACCATCTTATAATCCTAATATCGACATTAATGAATCCTATCTAAAAATTATAAAATAAAAAATATAAATTAAAAACAAAAATCCCGTCTGCATTTGATCTTGAAAGAAGATTCATTGTGAATATTTCATAACTAAAACTTGAATGGGTCACGGCTGTTAATAGTTCTTTCTGTGCATAGAATAATAACGCAGCAGTATAGAACAATAATAGCGTTATTACTCTAAGGTTCTGTGATGCATTAAAGTTCATGAGTTGTTTTATGTGTACATCGATTTATAGAACTATTTTAATGATGTACTTATTCATTATTAATAAACATGATTCTAAGTTATAGGGCTTGTTTTTTCTTTTTTCAAGATTAAATGCAGGCGGGTTTTTGTTTTCAATATTTTTTTACTAAATCATTGATACATCCAGGGATAAGCACGTAAACAAGAAGAAGATCGTCTTTAACATAATAGTTTACATTATATACGATACTACGATTTTGATTATGTGCATTCGTCAATATTTCTATTTTACAATAGATGTATGTGCATACCTACTTAAATAATACAGACGGATAAAAAATAAAGCCGTATCTAATTGAGACGCATTCATTTTGTATCGCGCTTTAATTTCAATTACAAATATGTAAAAACGAAATGTACCTCCACATACCCGCTACCTTCAACAGGCTCAGGTAAATCAACTGACCACTCAAATCTTGGATCATCAATGACACATACGTTAGCATCCCCAGCTGTTTGTAATATAAGGCCACATATTGACCTTGGCGACGCTTCTGGTGTGGTTATTATTATGTGGTTAATAATGGGCTGAAAAAAAAACAAATTTAAAAATAATTATCAGGTAGAATAGGCAGCGCGGACCTAACGCTCAGACATTCCTCGTTGTTATTTCAAATTGAAACTAGGTTAAAATGCACTTGTTCTTTTATTTCACTGTAAGTTACAACATTATTTTACATTAATCACCCGATTTCGCTATTTAAAGCATCTTCATGTGTAAATAACACAATATAATGTACGTACCATATTTAATTCCACCGCCCCTCGACATGTCTTTGGAGTGACAATGGCAAGAGATACACACATTACGGTGACTGCTTCTATTAATTCTTCATCAGTTTGTGGATTTTTCAGCAGCTCAAATAAGCCACCAAAAATACTTCTACATAATAAGCAGTTTAAACTCTAAAACAAAAAAAATAGACACAGAAACACAAATACCAAAACATTTGAACCGACAGCTTTACGTTAAATACGAGGCCTAGGATTGTTAACATTCACAAACTCTGGGCAAAAAGGCATTGCATTCATCTGGATATTGACCAAAAGGCCCAATAACATTTTTTTACAATTCAGTTGTCGTTCCCGGTATCCGACACCAGAAGAAGCCGAACAGAACAATTACTAGACAAGATTCTTGAATCATCATTTCCACCGCTAAAGGGTTTTACCGGGATTAACCGGTCGAAAGTTTTTACGCAATATTGGAATGGATAAATATCTTCTGCCTAGAGTAAATAATGTGTATGGTAAAAGGATGCTACAATATACTTTGCCCTTGTATCTGAATAAATTACCAACTGAGTTGCAATCGCTCTATTTGCAAAAAAAACATTAAAATATAAATTAAAAAATACTATATTAATAACATAATTCAGTAAAACACAGTGATTATAATATACTCTTTGTAATTCATTAATAATCAATATATTATCCACAGTCGACTCCACAGCTGCTGCCGGATAAACTTTAAAAGTTTTAGTGCATAGCTGTTTTTATCAATATATGTAATATGTGAAAGTTTTGGACAATAAATTAAAAAAAATATATATATTACTTCACACCTGGTCAAAGACTTTTATTTTATAAAACCCAGGTCGTTCTCATATGGAGTACTGTTCGCACCTATGGATTGGTGCACCCAATCATCAAATTCTTCCATTAGACCACATTCAGAAACGAGCTTCCCGCATTATACACGGTTCCAATCTGACCAAACATCTAATGCCTCTTGATTTGAGAAGAAATGTTGGTGCTCTGAATGTGCTCGGTAGAGCTTTATAAAGGGGAGTGTTCTGAGAAATTGTTTAGTTTGATACCAGCTCCTTCTTTCCACCGCTACAACACTCGCCGAGGCCAGAACCTCCATCCACACCACCTTGACTCATGGTGTTCATCAACAATACGGTTTAGTCGGAACTTTTTAGATCGTACCACCAAATTATGAAATGAACTAGGGAGTTCATACCATAATTTGGTGGTGTTTTCCATACCATTCCATGGGCATCGGTAACCGCTTCCCATCAGGCGGCCCGTTTGCCAGCCCATCATATAAAGAAAAACATGACGTGTTACTGCGTATTACAGAGGCAAATACAGAATCGGATCCAGGGGAGCATTCCTCAACTCAAGCTCCCTTCCCCAACCTAAAAAAATTTGATGAATACATTGATTACCTTAATAAATTTTTCCCTCAGCTGAATCAAGCTAACCCACAAAAATTCGGGATATGTCACTGGACGAATATATTTATGTATAAAATCAATATAAAATAGTTATCTTACCATTCGACTGTTACGTTCCAATGCGTTTTCATGAGGTGTTTCGAAACTGTACATTTCGAGGACATTCTTGAATATTTCTTTTTCAGACTCTGATGTTTCATTTCTTACAAATCTTATAAACAGATCTTGAATATCATCTATAACAAAACATAAAATATATTCTAATTCCAAACCGGGTACATACGTACATGTGTAATTATTTAAAAAACTTTCCTTCAAACCGTCGTCCCTAAAACTTCCCGCTAAATTAAGACGTATTTTAAACACAAAGAAGTAAAAACTATATCTAAGCATAGATTTTGGAGCTAACAAGATAAAAAAGTTTCCGTAAAAAAATAACAAATGAGACCACGCTCAATGGTATTATTTTGTTTAGTGCAGGAGTTCTATGGCCACTTTCTAGTTCCATTATCAAACCCTGTCAATCTCCTAGCAATAAAGGCCAACTATATCAGCCCAATCTCCGATGGCAACCTTCCGGTTCCATCATTATATCTTTGAAAACATCCGACACCTAAATTTTTGCCAAAATAAACCGATGTTTATTTTGGCAAAAATTTAGGTATATAGGCACATATGATGTTTTTTTTATGTAATAAGATAGCAAACAAGCAGATGGGTTTCCTGATGGAAAGGGTGAACCATTGCTTTTGCAATTTTGCTTTGCACGAAAGGTGTTAATGGTGCATTGCTATCTTGTGGCGAGGTCTAATGCCACATGCATAAGTTTACCGGCTACCTTACCCTCCAAACCAGAACACGACAGTGACAAACACAAACGTTATTGCGGCAGCACTAGGTTAGGCGGTGATACAGGTCCGAGCGAGACAATGCAGAATTCTACCGCCAGGGCGCTACGATGCCACGGACAGGCACACAGATACATATCTGAAACTTATAACACCCCTTGTTTTGCGTCGGGGGTTAAAAAGAGTTCAAAAATTTTAACTTGTAAAAATGACAGTATTTTAAAATTTTTAAAGCTGTATATTTTCAAAATGATGATCGATTTTAATCTTTTTAGCTACAAAACCCATAGTTTAAAAAAAATCGGGGAAAGGTCAAAAAACTTTTTACAAAAATTTTCGCCATTGATAAATGTTTTTAAAAAAGTATCTTCAAGCCCATACCCCCGAAGGAGCAGGTAGAGGTACAACAAGTGCACCCACGATTAACCGAAGATACTTGGTCCCACAAATGTGATAGATGGCAAGCTTATCGCCAACCGGGCACTTTCCAATCCCGGGCAACTTTGTGTTTCTCAGAAAACTGAAAAAACACTTTTTTTTAATATGCCCAACCCGGGAATCGAACCCGGGTCCTCATGTGGTCAACGCCAACGCTGGACCACTAGACCACAGAGGCCACTAAATATTTTAAAATACCGATTTACATGATTCCTAATGGTTCAAAATCCCTAATACGTAGGTCACACTATAAGTTTTGCGTAACTTAAAAAAACAACATGTAATAACCAAAATATTATGTTTGTTGCTTTTCAAAATAATCTCCTTTACGTTTTAAATATTTTTTCATGTGATCGAACCATTTTTTAAAAACAGGAGGACCACAGACCTGAGGGCTAGAGGATAGAGGTTCTGACCTCGGCGAGTGTTGTAGCGGTGGAAAGAAGGAGCTGGTATACTAAACAATTTCTCAGAACACTCCCCTTTATAAAGCTCTACCGAGCACATTCAGAGCACCAACATTTCTTCTCAAATCAAGAGGCATTAGATGTTTGGTCAGATTGGAATCGTGTATAATGCGGGAAGCTCGTCTCTGAATGTGGTCTAATGGAAGAATTTGATGGTTGGGTGCACCTGCTGCTGATTGAACGCAAACACTGCCTCTTCGGAGTTGGTAAAAGTAAAACCTCTCATCAAATCTTTGATTTTGGGGAAAATACAGAAATCACAGGGTGCTAGGTCGCGGCTATGCGTAGGATGAGTGACGAGATGTACTTTTTCGGAAGCTAAAAATGACTTTGTTTTGTTGGCCGTGTGTGCAGAAGCGTTATCATGGTGTAGGAGAATACGGCTTTTGGGTCGTCTTTCGCGAACTTTTTCTAACACCCTGGGTAAACAAATTGTAGAATACCACTCGGCATTAACACTCTTTTGATCTTCAAGTGGAATTGTACAGATGAGACCCGTAGCTGAGAAAAAAAAACGTGATCATTTTTTTATCAACGTTTCTCGCCTGTCTCACTTTTGTTGGCCTGTTTTCATTTTCAAACACCCAATCACAAGATATCATATAATATCATAAATCCACGTTTCGTCTCTTGTGACAATGTTATAAACAGCATTAGAATGTCCGTGGTCGTACTTTAGTAGCATCAGTGAGCACCATTCCACGTGAGCCTGCTTTTGCTCCGCTGTCAGTTCATGAGAATTCCAACGACAACAAAGTTTCCGAACTTTCAATTCTACGGGTAAAATTTTCTGAATTTAGCTTATACCAATCCCCAATTCCTCCTCCAAGTCCTCGAATTGTCTCATAGGTAATCTGGGGGTTTTCTTCAATTAAACGCTTAACAGTAGTCACATTATTTTCGTTGACGGTAGTTGAAGGCCGCCCTTCACGAAATTCGTCATGTAAAGAAACTCGACCTCTCTTAAATTCAGCAAACCATCGCCTCACGGTGCTCAAACAATGTGCTTCTTTCCCAAAAGCATTTTGAAGACGAGCAGCACAGTCTTGCGGAGAAAGACAACTTTTAAAATCATAAAAAATCATCGCTCTAAAATCTTTTCGACTTAATTCTATTTTCGTTGCGTACGTAGAACTTTGATGTATAATAAAAAAACAATTGACAAATCATTTCCCGCCAATTGTTTTTTTTATTACTAAGAAGGTTGCAACGTTTTAAAAATATAACATTCGAAATTCAAATAGTTCGGATTAGGTAGAAGTTCAAAACTTTTAGTGTGCCCCCCCATGTATAACAATTCTCCGATTTATTATTCATCCTATTTTTATTTCTGAAATTTCAATAATTCTGACGTTACTAATTACTATTCTCAACAAAGAACAGGTTTCTTGTTCTTCCTGTCTCCATGTTATTGATTTTCAAACTAGCTGTGCCCGCGACTAGTTTCGCCGCGACTTCGTCACCTGGAAAAAATCAAATATCCCGAGGTTTTCCCGTAGGATTCCCAGGATAAAACTATTTCAAAATACCGATTTACATGATTCCGAATGGTTCAAAATCCTTAATATAACAATTCTCCGATTTATCATTCATCCTATTTTTATAATTCTTACATTTCAAAAATTCTGAAGTTACTAATCACTATTCTCAACAAAGTACAGGTTTATTGTTGTTTATGTTATTGATTTTCAAACTCGCCGTGCCCGCGATTTTGTCCACGTGGAAAAAATCAAAAATCCCGAGAATTTCCCGGATAAAACTATCCTATGTCCTTTCTCGGGTTCGAAACTATCTTTGTACCAAATTTCATCCAAATCGGTTCAGTGGTTTAGGCGTGATTAAGAGACAGACTGAGTTACATTTGTATTTATAGATAACTAGTATAGATTTTGTTCACCGAAATATACACTCTTAGTCAAAAATCGTCATTTGTTTAAAATTAGCGAACTGGCGAACGTTTCGCGTGATCGTCGTAAAAAACGGTACAAAGATTTTGCTTCACGTATTAATATATAAATGAGCGTTCTCTGGTCCTATTCTAACTTTTCTTATACACAAGCTTACTTACTTATAGATATTATTGTATCGGGTCACTAATTAAGTAAGAATAGAAATATAATACTAGAAATATCTAAAATATCTCACCTGACGACATTAATCGAGTGGCAATTACTGAACCAAAAATAGCGAAAATAACAAACAACACTTTCATTTTGGCGTCCCAAATCTTAAACAACAAATGTAATGCAATGTCAAAGCTTTATAACTTCACATTCATTTGGAATCCACCATGGCACTTAAAAGAATCCTCAAATACCTTTGTGTAACAATGCGGGCACAATAATGACAATTGTTTTTATCAACTGTTAATACCTCATCATTATCAGTAGCACGTATTAAGAACTGGGGTTTGAAATTAGAATATGTTAAGTCCTGATAAGTGCCTTTTCAGGGTCAGATTGTCGAATCAAAATAAAATCGTTTATATTCTTAATTAATTAACGTTGATTAAACTAGTTTCATTCTAAATATCTATTAAACAAAATTGATTTGTACCAGAATCACATAGAGTTGAACATCAATTAACCACAAAAACTTGAAACAATAAAAAATTTGCGACACGGCTACGTTTAAGCCAGTATCCGATCTTTTAGCTGAGTTCTGTGTCGCTGATTCAATGTGGTGAAATTCTCTTTGCTTTGGTAGATTTCGGACTATTCCCAGTTTCCCCCGAATACTTTCCCCAGAACGAGGGAAATTGGGATTTTTTGTCGCATTTTCCCCCGAATTCATAATCGGGGGAAACTGGGAACAAAATGGTTCCATCTTCCCCCGAAATATTATTTAATATTTAAATCCATTTTGCGAACTAAAATCGCGCTACTTGCCTATTGATATTATTGAAATAAACTTGAGTATTTTACAGGAATGATTAAAACAAAGTTTGGTTCTGTATCAATTCTTTTTATCAATTTTCCATTTTGATAGTGTAGCGATTCTTTCACTTATTATAAATTAACAGTTGTAACTAGTAACAATCAAAGTTCAGCGTTCTGTCTAAAATCAGTCTATGATTTATAAAAAAAAACGTTCGAAATCCGCCTTTTTACTTATTAGTATCTTACTTTAAGATCAGTCTTAAAATTGTAACAATAACTATATAAAATCAACAATTCAACAAAAATAAAGTAAGTATAGGTACGGTAGTATAAAATATTCTTTAAAAAATCTTATAATAAAAGTCTCACACCTCACTTCTACTTACACTCGTAAATAAATATAATACTATGAGTATGCACATACCTTTAAAAAAATCAACTATTTACATACTATTAACCACATTTATTACAATTACAGGCAAAATCACAGAAAAGTCATATTGATTAGATTCATTATCAGTATCTTACTTTAAGATCAGTCTTACCATTGTAAAAATCACTAGGTATATAATATAATTACACGAAATCAATCTTAAGATTAGTCAAAAATATCCTCAAGCATAGGTAATACCTATCTTCTCAATCTTTGATTCTTATAAAAAGATTCTTTTAAAAAAATCTTATAATGAAAGTCTCTTCTACTTACACTTGTAAATAAAAAAACACAATGAGTAGGCACATACCTTTGAAAAATCAACAACTTACACACTAATAAACATATTTATCACAGTATGCAAAACTACAGAATAGTCATATTGTTTTTATATTATTTTAATCATTCCTGTAAAATACTCTAGTTTATTTCTTTAATACCAATAGGCAAGTAGCACGATTTTACTTCGCAAAATCCATAACCATACTAATATCAGAAATGCGAAAGTAACTCTGTCTGTCTATCTGTCTGTCTGTTACGCTTTCACGGCTAAACCGCTGAACCGATTTAGATAAAATTTGGTACAAATATAGTCTAAGACCCAAGAAAGGACATAGGATAGTTCTTATCCCGGAAATCCCACGGGAACGGGAACTATGCGGGTTTTTATCTTAGAATTATTTTCACGCGAAAGAAGTCGCGGGCACAGCTAGCGGATTTATAAATTAAATAATATTCAGGGGGAAGATGGGACTATTTTGTTCCCAGTTTCCACCGATTCTAAATTCGGGGAAGATGCGACAAACATTCCCAGTTTCCCCCGTTCGAGAGAAAGCATTCGGGGGAAACTGGAAATAGTCCTCGATTTCTGTCGATTATAGATAACTGTTGACGTTCGAAAGGGGATTCTGAGCGTCAGATAAAGATGGGACTCGAGTCGTGTTTCACTCGAGTCACTCGAGTAGCTTTTATTCTACTCGCACTCGAGTTAAATATATGATAACTCGGATTACGAGTGACTCGAGTCAACTCGAGGACTCAGATCACTCAAGTGGCCTGTACCGACTCGAGTGAGAAATTGAGGCTATGACAGGTTTTGACAGGTAAATAACGGGTGTAGCCGATTTATCTTCTATTTGAAATTCAGTACAAATCTGTGCAGGACTACTACTAATACATTCGTAGTAAAATATTTCATTTCATTGTTTTTATAATACCTAAATGCTATGTAGTTAAAGTAGTACAAAAGCCTTAAAAGAATTTATGTTAAGAATAGGTGCAAGATTTTTTATTCATTTTATGTATTTCACTACTTATACAAATCGAATAAGAGAACAAGTGTAATAATTACAAATAATAGGTGTCGTAGATGCGGATATCTATACGTATCGTTCTGTACGGTGTTTTAAAATACACGTATATTACGCGTAATAGTCTCATCTTCATTTGAGTGTCTTAATTTTGATTGGCGAGTGACTCGAATGAAAAAAAAGACACTCGAGTCTGATCTTCACTCGAGTAAAGCAATTTTCACTGGCGAGTGACTAGAGTGAAAAAAGTCACTCGAGTCCCATCACTAATAAAGTTACAATTTCATAGCAATATAATTGAATTAACGTCGATCAGGCCTGTAGTTGCTTAATTCCTTTCATCAAGTTGAAAAGAGCTGAATCGTCTGAACCGATTTTGATCAAACATGTCTAGAACCACCACTGAAAACCAACTTTAAATAAAAAACGCATCCAAATCGGTTTACCCGTTTAAGGACTACAGTGTAGTCACTTGTGTTACACACACATTTAGTCAAACTTGTAACTACCTTTTTGCATAGGGAGTTAAAGCTCTTCGTCAGAACTGTCCGCAGTACCAGCTCCTTCCCCTTGACGGCATATAGAGTAGAGCGTCTCGAATCGTCGATGACCGGCCTCTTTTTTAATTGGCTTGATTCTTTGGCGTTGCGAAGAGATGTTCTCTCTGCATCTTCTATCGCTTTTACCACGGGTAGTATTGCGAGGAGTTGTTCGACTTAACACCACCCGCTGATTTCCGTCATCGGACATCACGCCAAAATTCCAAATTCCACCCTCACCATTTAGATATCTGCAGAGCGATCTGTCCACTACAGAGCGATTTTCAAAGCATTTTTAGCCTCGCACGACTGCTCTAAGGAACCAATTACCAGCGGATGTGTTTCCGAACCGATACGACTTAGGGGTCTTCAAGAAAACAGCATACTTATTCCTTAAAGGCCGGCAATCCCCATTTCGCCAATCGCCAGTTACTGATGAGCAGCGGTCATCCTGGATGTTTATTGAAGTTACTGGTGTTTATTTGGGTCCCTTTTGAAAAAGAGATCAACTGTTTTTTGCTAGAAATCTCGTAAAATGCGATAGAATGCTTATAGGTAAGTCTCGCTAATATCGTGACTACTAATTAGATGGTATAGTTCCGCAATGTCTCGCCCGGGTTTGGTACAACCACAGAATACTAGAGATTAACAGTAGTCAATCTACATACAAGTAACATTTAAGCAACGCACACATAGACACCTCTCACGCACGCGATATTTCGGAATGTCTCGGGACAGTTTGTTCGCACCAGACCGAGATATCGCGTCCGTGAGAGGTGTCTATGCGTGCTATGCTCGAATATTACTTGTATGGAACATTGACTTCTGTTAGTTTTCAGTATTCTGTGGCACAACGGTCCTGCCTATTCCTGCGACAATAGCGTTAGTTCTTATTGCTATCGTGTTTCGGTTTAAAGGGCACGGTAGCCGGTAAACTTAAGCATATGGCATTGCATTCTCGCTACATGGATAGCAACGCAACGTTAACATATTTTGGTATCTATAGAAGATATTTTTTGTTTCCTTCAAACGAACCATCCAAATGTTTACTATTCTACGATATGAAAAAAACGTTGCCTACCAAACAACACACTTGTCCTTTTGTTGCTGCTTGGTGACTGTTTCCCATGAGGTACTACTCGTATGTTGTGTTAGGAACTGCGCTTAACTAAGTACTAGCCGGCAAGGTGTGGAGCACCTGTGATTTATGCGCCTGTTATTGTTAGATAATGACGTCATTGTTAACAACAATGGATAAATGTAAACAAGGATACCACGTATAAAAAGGCGCGAATAAGATTTTCTTGGTTCATTATAATTTTATCGCTTCTTGAGTGTAAAAGTGATTTAAGTGTTTTATTCGGCCACACTTCTTCTCGGTTATAGTCGACAATTTCTATAAAAAACAAGATCATAGGCGTGGTGATGGACAGGCGCTATGTAGTGTAAAGAAGAACAATTACATTAACGATGTGTTGCATTCCTCTTAGTTGAGCGCGAAACTTGTTCACATGTTAATGTCCGAATACAAAAATGAAAAACAAAAACCGTGTTGGCCAGGACGCCCTTGAAAAATAAGCCATTCTGCCAGGGAGTTCGTAACAGGCCATGGAACATAGAACAAGGGGAAGTGAAGAGTGGGCGTGATCATGGTGTAGGAGAATACGGCTTTTGGGTCGTCTTTCGCGAACTTTTTCTAACACCCTGGGTAAACAAATTGTAGAATACCACTCGGCATTAACACTCTTTTGATCTTCAAGTGGAATTGTACAGATGAGACCCGTAGCTGAGAAAAAAAAACGTGATCATTTTTTTATCAACGTTTCTCGCCTGTCTCACTTTTGTTGGCCTGTTTTCATTTTCAAACACCCAATCACAAGATATCATATAATATCATAAATCCACGTTTCGTCTCTTGTGACAATGTTATAAACAGCATTAGAATGTCCGTGGTCGTACTTTAGTAGCATCAGTGAGCACCATTCCACGTGAGCCTGCTTTTGCTCCGCTGTCAGTTCATGAGAATTCCAACGACAACAAAGTTTCCGAACTTTCAATTCTACGGGTAAAATTTTCTGAATTTAGCTTACCCTTGTGGAAAAATTTCTCGGAAAAAAGTAGGTAAATAACTTACAAAGTGAAAGTAACAGTTTATGAATGTTTATTTTTATTTAAAAAGTCGAAAAAAGTCTTACAAAGTCGGAAAAACTCGGAGTAATTCCAAAATTTCGGACTCTTCCAGAAGAGTTATTCAGTGTTAATAAATCTTGCAACGTTTATGGGTACTAAAAGAAATATATTAAAAGTTATTAATACTACGAAAGTGTAATAAAGGGGAAAAAAATATAACTAATACTTACCCGGTTTTCTGTTTAAGAATTTGAAACTTTCTTCTTTGTTTAAAAAAAGGTTACCGTTACTGTCGATCAATATTATAAACTTTGTTTCTTCAATTTTTGATAATTATTATTAAAATCTATTATATCACAACGTTATTTGCCAATTTTTATTTTATTGTACTTTTATTACATAAATATATTTATAAATTAAGTAAAAATTAAAACAGATGATCTAATTAGCTTTTGACAGGTTGAGTCAGTGTTGCCAGAGAAAAAGTCAATCTTTCGTCCTTAAAGCCTCCTCTACACTACTCCTATGTACGGGGTAAACTCAAAAAGTACTACATGGATTTATTTCAAATTTTGCATGACTATTACTAACAGGTCGGGTCAACATATAGGCTACATATTATCAAGCTGTCACCTACGGGGGAGGTGCTGTGCGAAGTAAACGAAGTCCGCGCGGACGAAGTCTTGGGCAACAGCCAGTATAATTATGGCGAGCGAAGCGAGCCCTACACTAGGCGACTTTCTATGCACTTTTGTGGTACATTTTCCTGAAAAAGTATCCCACTTTAAGGTTTGGGCTTTGACGTGGTGGTTTAAATTCATGTCTAGATATATTATCTACCATTAAAATGCTATTTCATAAACATTAAAAAAATAGAAAATACATTTTGTAGTAGAATTTTATTACTGCTAACGCCATCTATTATAAAAATAAATAAATAATAATAATAAATAAATATTCACGGGACAAACTACACTTACTGATCTAACCCCAAAGTAAGCAAATATTTGCTTGTGTTATGGGTGTTAGTCAACGATACTAATACATAGAAATACATAATATATAAATACCAGAATATATATAATAAACACCTAAACCCAGAAATACAAACATTTACGCTCATCACACAAATGCTTGTCCCCGTCGGGGATCGAACCCGAGCCCCGTTGATTGCGTAGTCAGGGTCGCTAACCACTCGACCAACGGGAGGGTCAAATAACGAGTAAAAATGCTACAAAGCTACACTAGGCGACGATCTGTGCCCTTTAGTGGTACATTTTACTAAAAAAATATCGCACTTTTAGGTTTAAGCTTTGGCGTGGTAGTTTTATTTTGTTTAATTCATTTTCATTCACTCCAGTTTAATACAATATTAATCTATTAAAACACTTGTACTTTTTAACTTCCCACTACGTATGTAGATAGGAAGGTTACTGATTTTGCTCCGATTTTCAAAAATGGAGTTTTCACCATATGTCCGCGTTTTGTGGGCTTAGGAACCATTTTCGACTATTTTCGCGATGACGTCAGTATGTCTGTATGTATGTGTGTGTGTGAGTGTGTGTGTGTGTGTCAACAACTCATAAGTTTTGAACGCCTGGACCGATTGAAACGCGGTTGGTGGCATTCGATTGGATTCCGCTCAACTTATACTTCCTGAAATTTTGTACCAAATGGGCCTAAGAGATTTTGAGAAATTTTGAAAATACCCTAAACAAATTGTGACGAAACAATTTTTTTTAATAACTTCCAGATTAATGTACCGATTGAGTACAAAAACTATTCCTCAAAAAAATACATCTAATGCATAAATTGCCTCAAAATCAGTTTATTCGTTTGGAAGTAATCGTTGACGAAAATTTTGAAAAAAGTGTTTTTTCGACATAACTTCGAAATATTTCAACCAATTATTTTTTGGTATTCTACGATATTTTAATACTATAAAAATTACGTCGAATGCCCTTTTAAAAATCAAAACCGAACCTTATTTTCAAAGGTTACAACTTTTCAAATATTAAAATTACGTTTTCTTTAGCAAAGTTACTTAATATTTTGGAAATAACTTTCAGGCTAATATACCGATTGACTTCAAAATCTTATCATCGTTTCTCCTTTAAAAACTGCGCCAAGTACCGTTAATTGGATAAAAATCGGTAAATTTGTTTGGGATCTATCATAGACGAAAATGTTTTTTTGACATTGCTTCGAAATTTTTGAACCTACCGATTTTTTAGCTAAAGCAATATTTAAATTGAGTTGAATGCCATTTGAAAGATCAAATCGATCATCGTTTCCAAAATGTACAGCTTTTCAAAAATCAATACGTGCCAAGAAAACTTATCAAGGACGTACTACGTGCGTCTTCCCGGTTGAAATTTGGATGTTTTTTGATTTCAATGGCTTCTTTCACTAGCCGTGGAATGTAATATGGCGTTCTGTCGAAAATACGCGTGGCCTATGAAATTCCATCCAGTGATTACGGCCCGACTACAGCTGTAGATGTTTAGCAATCGCCGACTTATTAACATCGTTATTCTTGACTGCTTTGATATGCTACTAGGCCTCTGACACATGCTCTTAGTACCTCTATACACTACTCGGCCGACTTCAGTACGCGTCAAGACGCCGTTGTGAACGCCCGTGTGTTTAATAGATTTTTTCGTTGATGTGCGTGTGAGACTCTATTATGAGCGGCATACAGTGGTCACAGGAGCAAACTATGTTGTTCCTTGAAACACTTCAAGCAGAGCCTTTTATTTGGGACCCCAGTGGGAAAGGTCATAAGGACAAGAAAAAAGTAAATGATGCTTGGGTGCGTATTCGGGACGTTTTGGAAATACCAGTTGAAGAATTGAAGAAAAAAAAGGATTCACTTTTTGCGACATACAGGGGCTACTACAGAAAAATGGAAGCTTCCTTAAAAAGTGGTGCCGGCGCAGATGATGTTTATCGTCCAGTTTGGTTCGCCTTTGATTTCATGAACAGCTTTTTGGGGTCCGTGTATAAATGTAAACAAACAATAACCACGGTAAGTTTTTTATTATCAATAACTTGTTTTATTATTACTAAAGTACAGATTACAGTAAGGTCGATTCGCCAGTTTGCGTCCATTTAGTGCAGTTGCTTGCTTTAAGGAGAACATAATAATGTCTCTGCATTAGTTTTAATATAAAAAGTATGTAGTTAATGTGGTAACGAACAGGCGAAATGACCCTACATTCGTTGTGTTTATTATAAACATTGAAAATAATTTGTAAAGTAATCCCTTATCTGAACGGCAGATAATGGTGATCTGCGTGGTACTTGTGTAATATCTCTCAAAGCACAGTTATTATCAAAGTCTGCCCGCCAAGACCCGGGTTGAATTAAAACTCCATTATCATCATACATATCTACAGTACCAGGAGGCATATATATAAGGGATGATTTATTACTTTTTCTGAGAAAGTTATGCAATAAGAGACATGTCATTGTAATAATTGGGATATTATGAATATCCAAATCAATTGGCTTTCTGAATATTCTAAACCTGGATGCTAAAATACCAAACACATTCTCAACTACTACTCGAGATTTTGACAAGCGCATATTGAAAATCCTTTTCGGTGAACTGATATCATGGTTGCCAGGATATGGTTTCATTATATTATTATGTAAAGCAAATGCTCCATCTGTCAAAAAAACGTAGGGAATTTCGACATGATCCGTTCCGGATAATGGACTTGGCTTAGGAAGATTAAGCCCGTTAGATGCAATTTTTTGCCATAACGAAGAATTTTTAAGTACACCTCCATCACTGATCCTACCTTGACTACCAATGTCAGCATACATAATGTTATAGTTACTGTCGACTACAGTACCCGGCGATAAATATTGCACATCGAACTTTGGAAAGAGACAATCGGATAATTTCGGCTTCGTAAAGCGTTATCTCTGTCCCACACTACCTATGTGACGTTTAGTCAGTCGTTGTTCAAGTACGATAGAGTGCAGTCGCGTCCCGAAAAAAATATATATTTAGAGTTGATAACACCCACAAATTTAAATAATTTAAAGTTGTAATATGGCATCTTTCGGAAAAAGAGGGAAACCTTTACGAGGTCAGTCACGTGAAATTATCTACAATGTTTATAAATACTTTGTAAGCGAAGCTGATAGATTTAAAAAAAAAGTAGATGAAAATGTAAGTTGTTATTTTAAGAAGATTCAAGAGCGAGTTGCAAATGCCACTGGAATTTCAAGAAGAACTTTGAACAATATATTAAACGAAGTCAGTACTGAAACACATTCGACTGACATTAAGTTCAGCACTCCAAAAAAAGGGAGACCAAAAAAGCAATTTCGTTTGGATATGGACGATTTTGATTACGATGTTGTTCGAAGAATGGTGTATGATTTTCACTTACGATTTAATGAACTGCCAACAATAAAATCATTAAAAGCTAAGTTATCTGAAGCTATTAATTACAATGGGTCTGAAAAAACGTTGAGAAAAATACTTCATGACATGGGATTTCAGTTCACTAAAATGGAAGATAATCGAAAAATTCTAATGGAAAAGCACGACGTTAGTCTCAAACGAATGGAATACCTTGATAAAATACGCAAATTTCGCGAAACAGGAAAAAATATCGTCTACATGGATGAGTCATATATACATGCATCCCACACTAAAGGGAAATCTTGGAGTGACGATAAGAAAAAAGGAGTAAAAAAGCCAATTTCAAAAGGTCAACGTTTGATAATAGTTCATGCGGGAAATGAAAAAGGCTTTGTACCCGGTGCTTTTTTAACGTATAAATCCACGGACACTACAGGTGACTATCACAATGAAATGAATAACGATAACTATGAGAAATGGCTGGTTAACCAATTAATCCCAAATATACCCAGTGATTCTGTTCTAGTTATCGACAACGCACCCTATCACAACAAGTATGTTGAGAGACCCCCCAACTCAAACACCATTAAACGGGAAATGATCAACTGGTTAAACAGACATGAAATTCCAGTTGATCCAAAATTAACAAAAACCCAGATTTACGCTATTATATGTCAGCACAAGGAGAGGTATACAGAGTTTTCTGTGGACAAAATACTTGCCGAACATGGGCACACTGTGTTGCGATTGCCACCATATCATCCGGATTTTAATCCAATTGAAAATATATGGTCTCAACTGAAAGGCTATGTAGCCTCTAGAAATGTGGGTATGAACTTAACTACAGTAAAAACATTATTGACTGAAAAAGTAAACATGATCGGCGCTGAAGAGTGGAAAAAGGTTTGCGATCATGCAATCAAATGTGAGAATGAATATAGAAGCATTCAACACAGTTTAGACAATTACACTGATAGATTAGTAATAAATACGGCTGATAGTGACAGTGATATTGACCTCTTTGAGAGCACAGATAGTGAAATGGAAGTAATTGAGAATTAGAATTATTATTATTTTTATTGCAATGTCTCATTTAGCAATAGGTATAATGGTGTTTATTATGTACACTAAAGCTGTAATGTTCCAAAATAATTAAATACGTAAACATAATGTAAAAATGTTTTTTTATTTTATTTTACCCCAACCTAAAGCCATCACTTATAGAAAAATTAGTGTATTTTATACAAAGAATAAAAATATCAAAAGAAGCAAATCATACTTGTTTTAACAGCTCCTAATAGGTACCGGACTGTTTGTATTTTGTGCGACAGAGATAACGCTCTACGAAGCCGAAATTAGCCGATTGTCTCTTTCCAAAGGTCGATGTGCAATATTTATCGCCGGGTACTGTAAAGCTAAAAGTACTAAACTAAACGTCTTTTTATAATTAAAGTACTCAGAACCAGAGTTAACCGGACATTGTATAACAATATGCTTTCCATCCATTGCGCCAAGGGCATGTGGAAAATTCTCCTTGAATCCGTTTTCAACTTCCAACCACTGCTGCTCATTGCACGGCATCTGTAAATAAAAAGTATATTATATAAAAAATATTATCATCAAATAATATGTAAAAAGACACGGTCAATTTCATTAAAAGCTGACACTCAAATTGTATATAAATAATTAAAAAGCCGATTAATTGTAGCACTCATGTATTTTTCATAAAATGCAGAGACATACACTCACACTCCTACATACACATACAGTACTCCTGCATATACGCGCACTCAAATGCATATAGTATACAGAACCCATATACACTCACAAATTTGGATTGGATTAAATAAAGATTTATTATTAAATAGGTCGTGATATATACATTTAAACCTTTGCTATTTTTATTTCAGGATCATGGAACTGATTCGATTCAGGAAGAATCAACCAACGCTTCAGAGGATGTACCAATTGCTTCTCCAACTCCAAAAGAACCAGAGCCCCCAAAAAATAGACACACCATCCGACGGCGTGACAACCCACCGGAATTGCAAGTTGCCAGTAGGCAGATGACAGAAGCCTTCAATAACTTAAATAAAGTGATAAATAATCCTTCAAAGGATAGCAGCGCAGTTGAGGACGAGTGCGACGTATTCGGCAAACTAATTGCCAAAAAACTGAAGAGGTTACCTGAACATGAAAGGGACGATATAATGTTCGATATACATGCTCTATTTCGGAAATCACGTTTTGAAAGATCTCCATCAGGTGAATCGTTTCGTACTTCTACACCTAAGTCTACGCCATATTATAGTCCGTTAACTACATCACTATCTTCTAGAAAGCGTCCTTTATCTGCGAATAATGCAGTTCATTATAATGTTACAACATTATCTCCTAGACCACACTCATCGTTTTCAGAGCCACCTGATACATATATAACATTATCTAATGAGTCCAGTGAATGTCAACCGACATACTTCCAACAACCAAGCTGCTCATCCACTGCTCATCAACGCTCTTCAAAGATACGTGTTATAAGTGATGAAATTATTGCACCAGACACCCAAAGTCAATCAGTTTATCAACGCTATAAGCAGCCTCAATCAGATCAATCTAACGATGTTCAATATATTTTGCATATACCAGAGACCCAAACTCAATCTGATTGTCCAGAAGATAATACACATCAGAGTGATTTAATATATCAGGCATATAATGACTCGTAATGTATGAAATTATTCTTATTCTTATTCTCACTGATATTTTTGTAATTGTAAATACCTAAACTTTTAATAAATATATGTCATAAATATTAAAATTTTACCTTTATTTCATCCTTGAGTTCCTCGTTCAAAGCTTCACAGACTTCGACTACAATTTTTGAAATCAACTGGCTTGAAATTTTAAATAAATAGTGCATAGATCTATAGCTGTCACCACTTGCCAAAAACCTCAAGGTGATTGATAATCGAATCTTAGCAGGTATAGCTTCTCTTAAATGAGTGTCTCGTTTAGCGATTAAGGGTTCGACTTTAGAAAGTAATAAATTAAAATCGTCCAATGACATACGGTGGAAATTTTCAAATTCTCCTGATGGTTCTTGTATGAGTTCAAGAAATTGTTGTTCCATAGTACGTCTGTAAAAAAAAATACAGTTAATTAACTTGCCATGTAATGTACTTTAACTTATTAGAAATCCTAATTATTTAAATAAATATTACCTACCTAGTTCTGTTCCGATGCATTGCGATCATCCACCATCTTCTTTTTCTTCTTTTCTTTTTAGTCTTCTTCGTGAGATAAGTATGCACGTAGTTATAATACGCTAGAGAGCACATTGCTACGGCAGCTGCTACTTGAGCGTCCATTATAATAAACGTCCGCAGGGTACCGGTAACGCTACACGAATGCGCTCCTCGCGAAGTTGAACGAGTGTGTAGTGTAGCACCGCGGACTTCAGTCAACTTCGGCCGAGTACTTCGCCGAGGAACTTCGCGAGTAGTGTAGAGGAGGCTTTAAGGACGAAAGATTGACTTTTTCTCTGGCAACACTGACTCAACCTGTCAAAAGCTAATTAGATCATCTGTTTTAATTTTTACTTAATTTATAAATATATTTATGTAATAAAAGTACAATAAAATAAAAATTGGCAAATAACGTTGTGATATAATAGATTTTAATAATAATTATCAAAAATTGAAGAAACAAAGTTTATAATATTGATCGACAGTAACGGTGACCTTTTTTTAAACAAAGAAGAAAGTTTCAAATTCTTAAACGGAAAACCGGGTAAGTATTAGTTATATTTTTTTCCCCTTTATTACACTTTCGTAGTATTAATAACTTTTAATATATTTCTTTTAGTACCCATAAACGTTGCAAGATTTATTAACACTGAATAACTCTTCTGGAAGAGTCCGAAATTTTGGAATTACTCCGAGTTTTTCCGACTTTGTAAGACTTTTTTCGACTTTTTAAATAAAAATAAACATTCATAAACTGTTACTTTCACTTTGTAAGTTATTTACCTACTTTTATCCGAGAAATTTTTTCCACAAGGGTATACCAATCCCCAATTCCTCCTCCAAGTCCTCGAATTGTCTCATAGGTAATCTGGGGGTTTTCTTCAATTAAACGCTTAACAGTAGTCACATTATTTTCGTTGACGGTAGTTGAAGGCCGCCCTTCACGAAATTCGTCATGTAAAGAAACTCGACCTCTCTTAAATTCAGCAAACCATCGCCTCACGGTGCTCAAACAATGTGCTTCTTTCCCAAAAGCATTTTGAAGACGAGCAGCACAGTCTTGCGGAGAAAGACAACTTTTAAAATCATAAAAAATCATCGCTCTAAAATCTTTTCGACTTAATTCTATTTTCGTTGCGTACGTAGAACTTTGATGTATGATAAAAAAACAATTGACAAATCATTTCCCGCCAATTGTTTTTTTTATTACTAAGAAGGTTGCAACGTTTTAAAAATATAACATTCGAAATTCAAATAGTTCGGATTAGGTAGAAGTTCAAAACTTTTAGTGTGCCCCCCCATGTATAACAATTCTCCGATTTATTATTCATCCTATTTTTATTTCTGAAATTTCAATAATTCTGACGTTACTAATTACTATTCTCAACAAAGAACAGGTTTCTTGTTCTTCCTGTCTCCATGTTATTGATTTTCAAACTAGCTGTGCCCGCGACTAGTTTCGCCGCGACTTCGTCACCTGGAAAAAATCAAATATCCCGAGGTTTTCCCGTAGGATTCCCAGGATAAAACTATTTCAAAATACCGATTTACATGATTCCGAATGGTTCAAAATCCTTAATATAACAATTCTCCGATTTATCATTCATCCTATTTTTATAATTCTTACATTTCAAAAATTCTGAAGTTACTAATCACTATTCTCAACAAAGTACAGGTTTATTGTTGTTTATGTTATTGATTTTCAAACTCGCCGTGCCCGCGATTTTGTCCACGTGGAAAAAATCAAAAATCCCGAGAATTTCCCGGATAAAACTATCCTATGTCCTTTCTCGGGTTCGAAACTATCTTTGTACCAAATTTCATCCAAATCGGTTCAGTGGTTTAGGCGTGATTAAGAGACAGACTGAGTTACATTTGTATTTATAGATAACTAGTATAGATTTTGTTCACCGAAATATACACTCTTAGTCAAAAATCGTCATTTGTTTAAAATTAGCGAACTGGCGAACGTTTCGCGTGATCGTCGTAAAAAACGGTACAAAGATTTTGCTTCACGTATTAATATATAAATGAGCGTTCTCTGGTCCTATTCTAACTTTTCTTATACACAAGCTTACTTACTTATAGATATTATTGTATCGGGTCACTAATTAAGTAAGAATAGAAATATAATACTAGAAATATCTAAAATATCTCACCTGACGACATTAATCGAGTGGCAATTACTGAACCAAAAATAGCGAAAATAACAAACAACACTTTCATTTTGGCGTCCCAAATCTTAAACAACAAATGTAATGCAATGTCAAAGCTTTATAACTTCACATTCATTTGGAATCCACCATGGCACTTAAAAGAATCCTCAAATACCTTTGTGTAACAATGCGGGCACAATAATGACAATTGTTTTTATCAACTGTTAATACCTCATCATTATCAGTAGCACGTATTAAGAACTGGGGTTTGAAATTAGAATATGTTAAGTCCTGATAAGTGCCTTTTCAGGGTCAGATTGTCGAATCAAAATAAAATCGTTTATATTCTTAATTAATTAACGTTGATTAAACTAGTTTCATTCTAAATATCTATTAAACAAAATTGATTTGTACCAGAATCACATAGAGTTGAACATCAATTAACCACAAAAACTTGAAACAATAAAAAATTTGCGACACGGCTACGTTTAAGCCAGTATCCGATCTTTTAGCTGAGCTCTGTGTCGCTGATTCAATGTGGTGAAATTCTCTTTGCTTTGGTAGATTTCGGACTATTCCCAGTTTCCCCCGAATACTTTCCCCAGAACGAGGGAAATTGGGATTTTTTGTCGCATTTTCCCCCGAATTCATAATCGGGGGAAACTGGGAACAAAATGGTTCCATCTTCCCCCGAAATATTATTTAATCTTTAAATCCATTTTGCGAACTAAAATCGCGCTACTTGCCTATTGATATTATTGAAATAAACTTGAGTATTTTACAGGAATGATTAAAACAAAGTTTGGTTCTGTATCAATTCTTTTTATCAATTTTCCATTTTGATAGTGTAGCGATTCTTTCACTTATTATAAATTAACAGTTGTAACTAGTAACAATCAAAGTTCAGCGTTCTGTCTAAAATCAGTCTATGATTTATAAAAAAAAACGTTCGAAATCCGCCTTTTTACTTATTAGTATCTTACTTTAAGATCAGTCTTAAAATTGTAACAATAACTATATAAAATCAACAATTCAACAAAAATAAAGTAAGTATAGGTACGGTAGTATAAAATATTCTTTAAAAAATCTTATAATAAAAGTCTCACACCTCACTTCTACTTACACTCGTAAATAAATATAATACTATGAGTATGCACATACCTTTAAAAAAATCAACTATTTACATACTATTAACCACATTTATTACAATTACAGGCAAAATCACAGAAAAGTCATATTGATTAGATTCATTATCAGTATCTTACTTTAAGATCAGTCTTACCATTGTAAAAATCACTAGGTATATAATATAATTACACGAAATCAATCTTAAGATTAGTCAAAAATATCCTCAAGCATAGGTAATACCTATCTTCTCAATCTTTGATTCTTATAAAAAGATTCTTTTAAAAAAATCTTATAATGAAAGTCTCTTCTACTTACACTTGTAAATAAAAAAACACAATGAGTAGGCACATACCTTTGAAAAATCAACAACTTACACACTAATAAACATATTTATCACAGTATGCAAAACTACAGAATAGTCATATTGTTTTTATATTATTTTAATCATTCCTGTAAAATACTCTAGTTTATTTCTTTAATACCAATAGGCAAGTAGCACGATTTTACTTCGCAAAATCCATAACCATACTAATATCAGAAATGCGAAAGTAACTCTGTCTGTCTATCTGTCTGTCTGTTACGCTTTCACGGCTAAACCGCTGAACCGATTTAGATAAAATTTGGTACAAATATAGTCTAAGACCCAAGAAAGGACATAGGATAGTTCTTATCCCGGAAATCCCACGGGAACGGGAACTATGCGGGTTTTTATCTTAGAATTATTTTCACGCGAAAGAAGTCGCGGGCACAGCTAGCGGATTTATAAATTAAATAATATTCAGGGGGAAGATGGGACTATTTTGTTCCCAGTTTCCACCGATTCTAAATTCGGGGAAGATGCGACAAACATTCCCAGTTTCCCCCGTTCGAGAGAAAGCATTCGGGGGAAACTGGAAATAGTCCTCGATTTCTGTCGATTATAGATAACTGTTGACGTTCGAAAGGGGATTCTGAGCGTCAGATAAAGATGGGACTCGAGTCGTGTTTCACTCGAGTCACTCGAATAGCTTTTATTCTACTCGCACTCGAGTTAAATATATGATAACTCGGATTACGAGTGACTCGAGTCAACTCGAGGACTCAGATCACTCAAGTGGCCTGTACCGACTCGAGTGAGAAATTGAGGCTATGACAGGTTTTGACAGGTAAATAACGGGTGTAGCCGATTTATCTTCTATTTGAAATTCAGTACAAATCTGTGCAGGACTACTACTAATACATTCGTAGTAAAATATTTCATTTCATTGTTTTTATAATACCTAAATGCTATGTAGTTAAAGTAGTACAAAAGCCTTAAAAGAATTTATGTTAAGAATAGGTACAAGATTTTTTATTCATTTTATGTATTTCACTACTTATACAAATCGAATAAGAGAACAAGTGTAATAATTACAAATAATAGGTGTCGTAGATGCGGATATCTATACGTATCGTTCTGTACGGTGTTTTAAAATACACGTATATTACGCGTAATAGTCTCATCTTCATTTGAGTGTCTTAATTTTGATTGGCGAGTGACTCGAATGAAAAAAAAGACACTCGAATCTGATCTTCACTCGAGTAAAGCAATTTTCACTGGCGAGTGACTAGAGTGAAAAAAGTCACTCGAGTCCCATCACTAATAAAGTTACAATTTCATAGCAATATAATTGAATTAACGTCGATCAGGCCTGTAGTTGCTTAATTCCTTTCATCAAGTTGAAAAGAGCTGAATCGTCTGAACCGATTTTGATCAAACATGTCTAGAACCACCACTGAAAACCAACTTTAAATAAAAAACGCATCCAAATCGGTTTACCCGTTTAAGGACTACAGTGTAGTCACTTGTGTTACACACACATTTAGTCAAACTTGTAACTACCTTTTCGCATAGGGAGTTAAAGCTCTTCGTCAGAACTGTCCGCAGTACCAGCTCCTTCCCCTTGACGGCATATAGAGTAGAGCGTCTCGAATCGTCGATGACCGGCCTCTTTTTTAATTGGCTTGATTCTTTGGCGTTGCGAAGAGATGTTCTCTCTGCATCTTCTATCGCTTTTACCACGGGTAGTATTGCGAGGAGTTGTTCGACTTAACACCACCCGCTGATTTCCGTCATCGGACATCACGCCAAAATTCCAAATTCCACCCTCACCATTTAGATATCTGCAGAGCGATCTGTCCACTACAGAGCGATTTTCAAAGCATTTTTAGCCTCGCACGACTGCTCTAAGGAACCAATTACCAGCGGATGTGTTTCCGAACCGATACGACTTAGGGGTCTTCAAGAAAACAGCATACTTATTCCTTAAAGGCCGGCAATCCCCATTTCGCCAATCGCCAGTTACTGATGAGCAGCGGTCATCCTGGATGTTTATTGAAGTTACTGGTGTTTATTTGGGTCCCTTTTGAAAAAGAGATCAACTGTTTTTTGCTAGAAATCTCGTAAAATGCGATAGAATGCTTATAGGTAAGTCTCGCTAATATCGTGACTACTAATTAGATGGTATAGTTCCGCAATGTCTCGCCCGGGTTTGGTACAACCACAGAATACTAGAGATTAACAGTAGTCAATCTACATACAAGTAACATTTAAGCAACGCACACATAGACACCTCTCACGCACGCGATATTTCGGAATGTCTCGGGACAGTTTGTTCGCACCAGACCGAGATATCGCGTCCGTGAGAGGTGTCTATGCGTGCTATGCTCGAATATTACTTGTATGGAACATTGACTTCTGTTAGTTTTCAGTATTCTGTGGCACAACGGTCCTGCCTATTCCTGCGACAATAGCGTTAGTTCTTATTGCTATCGTGTTTCGGTTTAAAGGGCACGGTAGCCGGTAAACTTAAGCATATGGCATTGCATTCTCGCTACATGGATAGCAACGCAACGTTAACATATTTTGGTATCTATAGAAGATATTTTTTGTTTCCTTCAAACGAACCATCGAAATGTTTACTATTCTACGATATGAAAAAAACGTTGCCTACCAAACAACACACTTGTCCTTTTGTTGCTGCTTGGTGACTGTTTCCCATGAGGTACTACTCGTATGTTGTGTTAGGAACTGCGCTTAACTAAGTACTAGCCGGCAAGGTGTGGAGCACCTGTGATTTATGCGCCTGTTATTGTTAGATAATGACGTCATTGTTAACAACAATGGATAAATGTAAACAAGGATACCACGTATAAAAAGGCGCGAATAAGATTTTCTTGGTTCATTATAATTTTATCGCTTCTTGAGTGTAAAAGTGATTTAAGTGTTTTATTCGGCCACACTTCTTCTCGGTTATAGTCGACAATTTCTATAAAAAACAAGATCATAGGCGTGGTGATGGACAGGCGCTATGTAGTGTAAAAAAGAACAATTACATTAACGATGTGTTGCATTCCTCTTAGTTGAGCGCGAAACTTGTTCACATGTTAATGTCCGAATACAAAAATGAAAAACAAAAACCGTGTTGGCCAGGACGCCCTTGAAAAATAAGCCATTCTGCCAGGGAGTTCGTAACAGGCCATGGAACATAGAACAAGGGGAAGTGAAGAGTGGGCGTGCCGCGTGCGTCACTATTATGCGCTTTTACTCTAATTTGCCTTAGTGATACTTACCATATCATTAGGAGATAGTCGTCGTGCGAAAATCTATTATACACTGAATTATGCCGTATTATGCCATCCTTGAATGCAGAAATGATAGTAGAATACAGCTGATGATTAAAAATGGAGATATTTCATATCATTCGAAAGTACAATTTTCATTTTATTTTAATTAAATTCCTGATTTAATATAATCTCTAATGATATAATAGAAAGTCAAGCTAAAATCAGCCGTACACCTTACATATAAAGTTCATTTTAGGTTGACCTAATTTTTCTAGAAAGATATACGTAATGACAGTCATTACGTATATCGTTCTAGAAAGTTATCTACTCAAATATGATCAACTGAAAACTACGGAAAAATCAATACTGCCATCTATTGTAGAATAGCGAAACTATTAAGATCTTAAGTTTCACTATTGTACAAATAGATGAGTCTATTTTGAATAGACTACAAAAGGCCGTAAATACTATTTTTTTTGTAGCAAAATAAATTTTATTGTAACGCAGTTTGGTATATTTTTAAATGTTCTGTTCGTGTGTTTCGGATTATTGTTGTTTAAAATGAAAACGACCAATGAAACAATGTTTGCATTAGTAGTTTATATGCAATAATGCTTATTTTATGTGTGAGTATGGCGATCGCGGTCCTTATACAAATGTTTGTACTTGCCAATTCCGCTTGTTCTATGTTCCATGGTAACAGGCGAACAATTTGCTTTACGTGTCACTATCATCGTGACTACTAGACTACCTAGTGTTACGGGTTCGGCATTTATTGTAAAATTGTATATTGTATAAATCGGTGTATAAATAAAATTTAAAAAATATCTCGTGGATAAGAAAAAGAATGACCGAGGGTCAAAACACCAAAAAAAGATAGGGAAAAGAAGAGATAGTTGGTTCAACGATGCGTTGGTCTAACTGGTTTGGGAACTCAGTTTGTTTGGGCTGTTGCGGCTTGGTGACTTGGTAAAAAGAGACGGGGGAATAGAAGCACCCGTTTGTAACTGTTGGCTGCAGCGCAATTCCGGAAATCCGCGGTTTTTGTTGCCCACGTGCAGTAGAGAAGTAAGGCCACTGCCCTCCAAGACCGTACCGATTCCAGCTTGCGTCGCTTATAATGTTGAACGAGCGAAAAAGATCGCGTACTCGGGTTTAAGATTTTTTAAACGCCTGGGGAAGTTGGAACCCTCGGGGGGTAGCATATGATCGACTTGGGCGTAGTTAACGGTCCAATAAAAGTGATTTATGTTGTGTTACGTCTTTTGACGTTACACTAGTAGAGTTCCGCAATGTCTCGTATGCTTTTTCATGCTTAGAATATATTCGACCAATAATATGACGAATAAATTGGCTTTACATATTTTTCATGTGAATTTCATAGTAGATAACATGGCAGATGCTACAGATCATAAGCAATTACTGTAAGACTCGCTGGTTTTAGTGTTCCGAAGTAAATTAGAAACTTTTACAGTAATCGTATCATAACTAGTTTCGCTAACATAAATAGTTTCGCTATGTCCGTCCGTCCGTCCGCATCTAGCATAGAGATCCTCAGTTCTAGAAAATTGTAATTTGCTATGAATATACATATGAGTGATGGCAAAAAAATTGTAACATAAAAATTTTTTTTAGGCTAGCTCCTCTATATGGAAAGTGGTGATGTTATTTTTTTCCCGTAGTGTGTGGTAAGTGTGGGGTATCGTTGGATAGGATTTTTAAAAAAATATTGTAGGTTTGTGAAGAACAATATTACGATTAAGGGACTCATTTGTTAAACATTAAGCTTAGTCTGCGCGGCCGAAGGACTATCCTTGGGGTATTTTTTTCCCACCAATATAGATCCTTAATAAATTGTATCGAATAACGCATAAGGAGGACTATAAGTACCCTGTACAAAAAGTCCCCCGAATAACCGAGGACACCGAGACCGGACTGGGTAAAAGTAGGGAGGGAGTCCTCGACAAAAATAGTACTAACCTGACTAGGGGTAGCAACGCATACAGCGGACTTTTGTTTGCATTGAGTGCTCGAGAGTAACGTACATTATTACGACCACCAGACAACAAATATTCGCATACCGTGTGCATTGAGTTGGTGGCAAGTTTAGGGTTTTCGTCCTCTACGGACATAAGTCCTTCGTCTGCGCAGGCCATTAAAGTGCTAATTTTTGTTAGAGTCAAGTGTCTGCCCTGCCAGCTATTGCGATAGGAATAGGTAAGACGGTACCAGACCCGGGCGAAACAATGCAGAACTCTACCACCTAGTAGTAGCACGATGTTATTTTTTTAGTTATGAAATATCTGGCAGAACGTCAGATGGTCTATTTTACGAAAGCGGCCTAGACATTATGGTGAAAAAATCTTGCGAGACAGAAAAGTGACGTGAGTGTTCAACAATCAGGATTATCACGATTCATCAGCTTTTCCATGATACCCATGGTGATGAGCGCTACCATAATATTTGGTAGCTATTGCTAGCACAATATATAATAGCACAATGAATAACACTTTATTTGACAAAAATTGCTTTATGTGTTCTTTTATGCATGATGTTAACAGAATGTTACCACTTAAAGTTACTTGTGATATGAATAGTGTGGATTGTTAATATCAAAAATAATCAAAAATAAATATTTAATTTTATTATCATAAAATATACAACCTACTTAACATAGCATTATATACTTAATGTAAATATCAAACATCTGTCATATCGACATCTTCTATGATCAAATCGTCCAACATTTCGGCGAGCGTGATGCGTGGCAGTGTTGGATCTATTTCATCTGTGTCCACTGGAATCTTGTCACCGTCTTTGAATATATTAATATTTTGCCTGAACATTGGGTCTTCTTCTAAATCATCCAAAAACTCATTGTAATCTCTGTAACAAAGCGTAATGTTTCATAGGTACAATATAATAAAGTAAAATTCTGAAAAACTACTTCGAAGATTTCTTGTTTATTAAATTTAATATTCTTATGAATTTTTTTATTGCAAAAGTTTAAACTAAAAAATATATTATTTATTTTCAATATTATTTTATATTCCATATGTCACTGCGATACAGAATGTAAAAGAAATTTCTACACTACTATAATATACTAGCTGAGGCGAGCAGATTCGTCCGCAGATAAATTAATATATTGTCATCAATGTTCATACAATATTTTACTCCCTATTATTTAGGGGATGAATTTCGAAAACTCCTTGCTTATACCTCATTTACATCGTAAGAAAAACCCCTGTGAAAAATTTCAACCTTGGTCCAAGGTTTAGGGCTGGGCATTTATGTATCAGTCAGTGAGTCAAGATTTTTCCTTTTATATATATATGAATATGAATAAACCACATATTATTAGCGTGAAACATGTACTATACTTAATTTTGCACAACCAGAGATCCTGAATTTAGCAAAGAATCGAAAAGTAGTATAGAAAAATTAATAATCGAAATTACGCTGTGATTATTTTACTCAATTAGTTCTGACCTCTTTTTGGAGTATAGACCGTACGTATTCCTACCAGGAAGTTCGTAAACGACGAACGATTAGTTACACGATTCTCCCAGATTTGGTAACACTACCTTGCTTTTTTGCTGTAATATTATCAGCGCATGTCACTGTCGTGTTCGCAATAATAAATGTATATAGGCGATACTTATTTCTTTCCATCAGAAGCGCCGTCTTGACTATATATTTACAATAAATTTATAGTAAATATACAGTCTGTTAGGTTAGTCGACTTAAATTTTGAAGGGGTTAATAGGGTATCTAATTCTTATTCCAAATAAATTAATAATAAAATAGGCAGTATTTACATAATTACCTATTTATTTATGCGCGTTACTTGCGCGAACGTATTGGTGCGTATGAATTATGAATTTACTGGATCAAAGTCAAACATAAAATTGACACTGGAAACGCGCAGCCGATAAAGCAGAAAGCTAGACGTGTCCCAATAGCCAAAGAAAAGGAGGTACAGGAGATGATAGATGAAATGAGAAGGAACGGAGTTATAGAGCAATCTTATAGTCCATGGTGCTCTCCTGTAGTGTTAGTTAAGAAGAAAGATGGGTCTACACGTTTCTGCATCGACTATCGTCGGCTCAATGAAGTCACCAAAAAGGACAGTTACCCATTACCTCGGATAGATGACACTTTAGACACTCTGGCAGGCATGTCTTGTTTCTCAACTTTAGATTTAAAATCTGGGTACTGGCAGGTTGAACTTAGCCCTAGTGATAAAGAGAAGACAGCATTCTCCACAGGACAAGGATTATGGCAATTTAAAGTAATGTCGTTTGGATTATGCAATGCGCCGGCGACTTTTGAAAGATTAATGGAATGTGTTCTAGCAGGACTTGTAGGCGATGCCTGCTTAGTGTATTTAGATGACGTAATAGTCATAGGAAAAGATTTTCAGCATCATCTGTACCAACTGGAAAGGATTTTTAATAAAATACAGGCTGCAGGGCTAAAGTTGAACCCAAAAAAGTGTCACTTATTTCAGAAGGAAGTCAACTATCTGGGTCATGTGATATCACAAAACGGCGTACAGACAGATCCTGAAAAGGTTAGTGCAGTACAGAAGTGGCCAACACCCAGAGACAAGACCGAAATTCGTGCATTTCTAGGACTATGCTCTTACTACAGACGTTTTGTGAAGGGATTTGCTGAAATAGCAAAACCGCTGCATAGACTCACTTAAGAAAAGAAGAGTTTCGATTGGAATGACATGTGTCAACAAGCTTTCGATGAACTTAAGAAGCGGTTGTGTGAGTCACCAATTTTGGGCTATCCTGATCGGAAAGGGGAGTTCATCGTAGACACAGATGCAAGTAACACTGCCATTGGTGGTATCTTATCACAGAAGCAAGGATATCAATAAGTTGTGATAGCTTACTTCAGCAAATCATTATCGCGGCCGGAACGCAACTATTGTGTTACAAGAAAAGAACTAGTGAAGACTCTTCGACACTTCAAGAAATATCTTATTGGGAAACCCTTCAAGCTGCGTACCGACCATGCTGCTTTGAAGTTGTTGTTACAATTCAAGGACCCAGAAGGCCAAGTAGCTCGCTGGATTGAGCAATTGCAAGAGTTTGACTTTAACATAGAACATCGCAGTGGAAGGTCTCACTCGAATGCAGATGCATTATCACGACGACCTTGTGCGGAAGATTGTAAACATTGTGTAAGGATGGAGACGAAGGAAAGGGTCCAAGTACTGCGAGCTAAGCCCACGGATGACAGGTGGGAAACTGATGAGATGCGTAAGGCCCAGTATGAAGATACAGATTTGCGGCCTCTAATAGATTGGATGAAACAAGACACGGGAAAACCGGAATGACAAGAGCTGGCTCCCTTCAGCGCCATTACGAAAAGTTATTGGGCGCAGTGGGAAAGTCTTGTGTTGCAAAACGGTTTACTATTCCGCAAATGGGAAAAGCCTTCAGGAAGAGAACATCATCTACAGTTGGTCGTGCCAAGAAAACTTATCAAGGACGTACTACGTGAGTTGCATGATGGGGTTTCTGGGGGACATCTTGGAGTACGATGAACATTGATAAAGGTACGAGAGCGTTTTTACTGGTTGAATTGCCGAGAAGATGTCGAGAATCGGTGCCGAAAATGTACGTCATGCTCAGCAGTGAAAGGTCCGCAGGTTAGAAGCCGAGGCAACCTTAGACTATACAACGTGGGAGCCCCCTGGGAAAGGATAGCGATTGACGTGGCTGGGCCATTTCCTAAGACAGATAACGGAAACAAGTATTTTGTGGTCGTGATGGATTACTTCACGAAATGGCCGGAGGTGTTCACAATCCCTAATCAGGAAGCCACGACGATTGCTGAGAAATTAGTCAATGAGGTGATATGCAGATTTGGCGTTCCGCTGGAGATTCATTCAAACCAAGGCAGAAACTTTGAATCTAATGTATTCCAGGAAATGTGTAAATTATTAGGAGTGTACAAAACAAGAACTACACCTTATCACCCGCAATCTGATGGAATGGTCGAGCGATTTAACCAAACTTTGGAAAGACACTTAGCCAAACTGGTAGAAGATCACCAAAAGGACTGGGATAAATACATACCTCTGTTCTTACTGGCTTACCGAACAGCGGAACATGAAAGCATAAAAGTGACGCCAGCCTATGCCAACTTCGGCAGACAGTTACGCATACCAGCAGACTTAATGACTGGAGGCCCGCCACCGAATGCAGAGACCCAATTAAGTATACCGGAACATGTTGAAGACATTCGTGAGAGGTTACGCGATATACACTCGTTAATAAGTGAAAACGCATTGGAATCAAGTCAGCGGATGAAGACCAGATACGACCGAAACGCCAATCATCGAGGTTTTCAGGAAGGATCTCTTGTTTGGCTACATAATCCGGTTCGACGAAAAGGAAAATCACCTAAGTTACAGCGACGTTGGGATGGACCATACAAAGTAATCACACGGATCAATGACGTAACCTACCGAGTGCAGAAGCAACCAAGAGGGACCATGAAGATTATTCATGTTGATCGATTAGCCATCTATAATGGAAGTAATGATGTTCGGGACGAACATAACTAAGAGGGGGGTAGTGTTACGAATAATCTAGAAGCGTGTAGAATTGGAGCGCGCGCGCGGTAATTATCTAGAAATAAAAGAAAGAGATAGCTACTCCTATTGACGAACAAATAGTTGACCTGGGCTATGCCATAATGGACTTTGTGGGATATGGCATAAGGTTGAAAGTAGCGTGTACTAGGATTTATGACTCATAACATGTTTACGATAAGAAGTGATTCATTGTTTCCCGATACATTTAGATTTTTCTGGATCCAGCTAGGACTTTCCCCTGCCTATAAATACAGAGATGTTGACAAACACAAGTCAGTTTTTATCAAGCGATCGAGAGCGATACGTCAAGTGACCAAGTGCGAAGCGATTATTGTGTAGTGTTCTAAGTTCAGTGATAGTACAGCAAGTGACTATTGTGTAAAGTGTATTTTAGTATTACGTTGTGTTGTGCTGTGTAAATATACGGATTTAATATAAGTGGTGTTTTCCTACAATTGCGAACCCGAGTACGTAACAATATGTATAATAGATGAGAATCAGATACCCTAGTACCCCCTTCAAAGTTTAGGTCGACTTACCTAACAGGTTTTATATTTTACCAAGATTCAATCAACCTTAGCAATTTGTTAGATTGTCTATAATCAAAATAGATTCTTAATTCATGTGAAATTTTATTCAAAGAATTAGCTAGGTGCATTATACATATATGGACACCTGTGTAGACTTACCGTTATCAAAAGATTAAACTACAACTAATTATGATAACATCTCGATAACAATTATTGTAATAACACGCCATTATACAAGAGTCATTTCCATTACTAACCAAATTGACTGACTAACATGGACGTGGTTCTGAAACTTATCTATGAGAAGTGTGAATAGAAGCTATGGACATGGGCGTAGCCAGCCATATGTAACTAGAAAACTTACCCGCGGTCTTATCCCGGTTAATTTTTTCATACAGTATTGTAGTTCGTACGCAGATAATAACCTAAGTTTATTAGGTTTGATTATATACCTTACAGGTCAGACCCAGGGTGGTCAACCTGCCTTACCGTGGCTGCACCCTACGCCCATGGCTATGAAGGACTCAATCGAAGGTGTCTTTGAGTTCTTATGAAAAATGTAGCGGCGGCCTTTTATTTGATAAACATTTTAGAAACGCCTAGTGCGTTATTTTATTCTACCAACAATATTTTTTGCAGTGCAGGCCGACTAGTGTAACTGGCATTAAAGCCTGTTTGGCTCAACCTCATGATTTGAGCCAAGCAGGCTAATTAGTAGGGTTACAACTACTATTATTTTTAATGTATGTGAGTTACTACTATAATTCTTAAATTATTATTGCTATTATATTTGAAATTCCTATTATATTTGAAAGAGAAGCAACCAGCATGAATGTAAGAGTTGCGGGCGATGATGTAATGCTGGAACAAGTGGAAGAGTTTGTATATCTTGGATGCGCTTTTAGCAGGGATGGAAGGTACACCGCTGATGTCGAAAGAAGAGATTGTGCGGGGAGAGTGAATTGAGCGCTAGGAAGATTACTTAAAAGCACAGTTTTAAGTTAGGATGCCCGTCTTGCCTCGCATAATCATGTACTTATCCCAACGCTATTGAATGGAAGTGAGAGTTGGGTATATCAGAAAGGGCATTCAAGTTGAATCAACGCGGTCGAGATAAGATCGCTACGAAAAATATGTGGTGTAATACTCGCGGACTGGGTTCGTAATGTTGAAGTGAGAGAGAAGTTAGGCTTGAAAGAAAGTGTCGGTTTAAAGATGAGAAAGGGCGTACTCCGTTGGTTCGCATGTGTAGAAAGAATGGTAGATGAAAGGTTAACAAAACAGATATACAATGCGAATGTGGAAGGATGTAGGTACCGGAGAAGACCAAGACTGACGTACTATGATAAAATTGATCGAATTTTGTCCGGAGGTGGTGTCAAGATGTTTGTATGAAGAGAGTAATAAATGTGAAGGAAGCGAGACAAATCTGCAAGGATCTAGATATATGGCACTCGGTTCTCTCTGCCTATCCCGTAAGGGATCTGACGTGGAGATATGTATGTATATATGTATGCTATTATATTTAAACTATTAGCTGTTGGTATCTATTTAGTAAGGATTATGGAGCTCAACAGGCTAATTAGGCAAGTTACTACAACTATTAATGATTTCACCCAAACAGGCTAATGAGGTAACTTACCACTATTATTGTCGGAGCCAATAGGCTTATTAGTGTTGTGAATAATCTAGAAAAGTGAAGAGTTAGAACGTTGGAAAAATCGAGAAATAAAAGAAAGAGATAGCTGCTTCTATCGATAAACAATAGCCGGCGTTACCCAAACAGCTATGCCATAATTCACCTTCTCGCATAGGACATAAGGGTGAAAATGGCGTGCACTATGACTTGTTTACAATCATATTATTTATGCGCTATTGTTATGTCGGAACTTTCGGGAATATGATCGAAATTTACCTTGGGTATAAATAAAGATGCGTTGACGGATAGCAATTGAGTTTTATACATTGATTCGGAAGCGATAGTTCGAACAATCAGTGTGATGCGGAAAGTGTGAAAGTAATTCGGTAGTCAGTTAATTCTAGTGTTTAAATAGTGAGTGTTATTGCTGTTCGTCAGTATATTTATATATTTCGTTGTCATGGATTATAAATTTGTTTTGTAAATACACAGTTTTAATATAAGTGGAATTTTATTTGACAATACGAACTCTAAGCTCGTAACATTAGTTAAGTTACTACCGCTATTACGGTTTAAGCCAAACAGGCTAGTTAGGCGAGTTACTAGTTCCCTTAAAAATAGTAAAAATATATGTATTACTTACTCATTTGATGAGGTTATGCCAGCGTGGAGCTCATCCGCCATATGTTTCAGTTTCCAGTTACGCGCCCGTCTTCTTGCCGCACGCTCACCATAGAATTTCTTTACGAGGAAAACGTCTGGGATTACACTACCATCCAACTTATCCAGATTATCGTCATTCACGTTCGACTCGCCCAAATTGTATCTACGAAACGCAATTAATTTTTAATAATTCCGTGAACAATATTGAGGAAATAGAGACTGTCCCGTCTTTAATTGCTCATCCCTATTTGTCAGCATACGTGAAAAAAAAATTGTCATCATAAGCTGATGTTAAACATTTCCTTAAAAAGAAGATTAAATAAGAGATACTCATATGATTGACTCAACAGAAAAAACATGTTCGCCTTTGCTGTTAAGTTTATTTGTTTTAATATTTATACTTATACGAATATTTTTTTATTTTAATGTATTCATAAATTTGCTATTATTTTACAGAAATGAAGACACACCAAAATGTTTATCATATAATTAAAAACAAGATAGGTATTATGAAAATGTTTGTCTGTGAACTACTCTGGGTGTTACCTTAAAATTTAGTACATTTATACATCTTAATATATATAAATTGCGTGTTACATTGTTTGTCCGCGATGGACTCCGATACTACTGAATCGATTTCAATGAAATTTTGTAGATACCTACTGTTTGGTCCAACTTAATTCAATTAAACCCCCCCCCCCCCCCCCCCGTTTCTCTCAAGTACCCCATCAAAATATTTGTGTGGCAAAACAATGTTTGCCGTGTCCGATGTCACCTAGTTATATATTAAGCTGACGATCTTTTTATAGCCAACCTCTATAACAAAGTTACATTTAAATAAAGTTTCATTGTATCACGAATAAATATTAAAATCTATCTTTTTAAAATCTACACCATCAATCTTTTATTGCATCATACAAAACAAATCACTTGTCGAAGAAATGATTTTACGTTAGACATCCGCGTTGCACGTACTTGTCCTCATAACAATACTCAGATCATATCAGTCTATCAGCCCATCAATCACTCGGCACATCCTTGTATCAATTTGTTATAGTGCTTTTTGTCATACAGTAAACAAGTTAAAGCATATCTGTCGATTTTAATTCAAGCCTGTTCCACTATATCATTACCATCATCAAAAGTATGTAGACATGGTTCTCTCCTTTCATAAAGTGCCACTGGGCGTAACTAACAAATTATTGAATCAAAAGGTAGTTGAGACCTTTTTTGTGTCCTTAGGGAAGCGCTTGACCACGATTTCGCTTGATGGGAAGCTAAGATGTGGCCTAAGATGGAACGCGCTTCTCTAGAAGATACCCGTTCACTCTTCTCTTAGAGATCCCCAGATTGTACTCGTCGGGGAACACAGACTCAGGAAGCATGTTTCAGTCCCTTGCAGTTCGAACGGAGTATGTCGAGTCGAGTCGCTTTATTCGGGTACATTGAACATCCACCATATGGCGATGCCTAGAATCTGTGCGCCTCGACAATCGATGGAAAAATGGGGATGGCGGAGTTATGTCGTACAATCCCGCAGTTCACTCTCCAAAATGTATCCGATAAAAGACCGATGAACTAGCCACTCTGTGGCGATGGGCGAGGCTACCAGATAATCGTCGTTTATTAGCCTCGTGGCACGCCTCTCTATCGCCTCAAGCGTTTCCAGCTGGTATTTGTAGTAGTAGACCATTATCAGAATCTGTCATCAAATATTCAATTAAAGACCAGATCCTTTCACGGGGTGAGTGCTATAACACAAAAAATAATTAGAAATACGACAGTACTGATCAAAATTATGAATGTGAATTTCATCTTTAATGATGAACTCATTTAACTAGTTATACGTTTGTATACCTAGCGATCAGTACAACCGACGTAATCGATCATATAAGAAAGAAGAATTTCGCCACCTCGAGCCTGTCGACACTAGCTCAGTGGAAGAGCGTCCCGGTTTAGGGAGATGGTCGCAGGTTTAACTCCCGCGTGTCGATATTTTTCTTTGTTGTTTCATAGCCACCTCAAGTTATTCAATCAATAAATTGTAATTATTGTTGTATCAAAAAACTTACCCTAAAACTGTGTCACCAGGTTTCAGTATATGTCCAAGATGAGTTTTGGTGTGGATGGGATTGACATCCATTCCCAGTTCACTTGCCTTTATAACCCACACGTCTGCCACCACATGCTTATTAGATACCATGCCTTGCCCAGGGAAAGATTTCTTCTCCTGAACAAAGATTGAGTATTAGAAAAAGCTCTGACGTGTGTTACGTTATTTGTTAGGCATTGAGAAAGTGTTTTATGTGTGCTATTAAAACAATGTGGTGGATGTGAGTGATACACAGTATAAGCAAATTAGGTCTAAAATTACAACTGCAAATGAAGTTCATACACATAAATAGTAAAGGAATAACCTATATTACTTTAAATAGCACAAACTGCTTATAGGTCTTCCTGTAATCTGTAGGTAAAGAAATATTCCTGATATTTTTTCAAAATGGTAGACCCTTGATGGACCGTTCCATGTAACATTGTTAACAATGTCAAATTAAATCCTATTTTTTACTCCTTAAGACCTATTTTTCAAGTCTTTCCTACACAATTGCTTAAAGATTTTGTATGCGTTTGAGCCTACGATCTCCCTTTGCTATCTTCTAATTTGATTTTGACGCCGCTGGCGCAATTTTTTTTTTTTTTTTGTATTATAAGCGAGTGGACATTAAATCCCTGTGTTGTTTTCATTTACACTTATTAGCAACAAATGTGTGCCAAGTTGCGAAGAAGAAAATGGTCCAAATAGTTAATATATAGGGGAAGAAAGTATAGGTATTTCCTTTTTTATAACCTGTATTTGATATTTGATGTATATTTGAACGAAAGGCGAATACACTCTCGATTTAAATTTAAAAAAATAGTACAACCTTAATATTTAAACCAGTATTTTTTTTGCTTTTCCACAAAATACAGTCCATTTGGTGTGAATATTACCTTGCCTCCGAAACTTAAGTTACGAAACGCAACAAAAAGTAACGAAGAAACGAAAGTTAACTTCGGAGAAAAGAAAGGGAGTATGGTCAATTTTGGCTATTTTTTTAAATAACTTCAAACAAATTATTTTACTATAATTAAATTGAAGATTCTCAAAACAAGCTCTTTCGTTTGATATATCATAGGATATAGTTTGCAAAATCAATTGTGTAGTTAGGGTCTATTACTAAATCAAGGGGGGCAAAGCAATAAAGTTACTTATTCTTTAAATATCAGTGCATGCAGAGCCAAATTACATGACATAGTTTGCAAAACCATAAATATTACTTATTTCGTAAAAATATGCAGCAAAATTATTTATATCAGTTTTATTGCAACTAGCACAATACTTTATGTGTAATAATTATATTGTTAATTAAAGTGCTGTTTACTTACATGCACCTTCAAAACGTCAATGTCCATGACAATGTATTCAACCAACTGCTTTGGATTACAGATAGGTGTAAATGGATGTCTCCAGTACACAGTTGATGATATATCACAAACTAAAACAGTTATGTTCATAATTACATATAGACAAGGTAAATTATTTTTTAAAAGCATTGCCTGAAAGCCAGGCGACGGTCTTACCGCTGAGCTACGTATCGGTGGTACAACGTGGCGAAATTCTCCTTTGTTTTTTATCGATTTTATCAATATTACAGATCGCTAGATATACATATGCATCTTCTAGGTGGTAGTTCCACAACGACTCGCATGGGTATTTGGTACCACCGCCTTACCTATTCCTGCCGCAATAACGTCAATGCTTGTCATTGTGTTCCGGTTTGGAAGGTAAGGTAGCCGGTAAGCTTTTGCATGTGGCATACCCGCCACAAGAATAGCAATGCACCATTAACATCTTTGGCGTCTATAGGCGATGGTTGCCTCTTTCCATCAGAAGAGCCATCTACTTGTTTGCTATCTTATAAAAAAATCCAATTGTGTCAAGATTCTTCTTTAAGTTTTTACTAGCACATTGTCAGTGCTAAAATGCATATATAGTTATGGACGATATATTATAGTAAGTAAAATTCATAAAAAAAATGAAGATATTTTAGCCTCATTCTCTAAGTGGTAATTTCACAACGTGTATATGGTACCACCTACCATTTCTGTCGCAGCAGCGTCAATGCTCGTCATTGTGGTGTTCCGGTTTTTAGGATAAGGTAGCCGGTAGACTTACGTATGTGGCATCATCATCCCGCCACCTACCATTAACTATGCTTACAATAGATCAAAATTTAAACGCAAAATAATAAAAAGGAGACTAATTAGTTAAAACGACATTTTATATATAATATAAAGTTACGAAATTGCCCTCAATATTACCTTCAATACCTTCGATATTTAAGGACGTGATAGTTGGGGCGATCATAAATGAGAAAAAATAACATTAAAAATAAATATTAAAATACTCCTTAGTAAACAGTACACCGAGAATCCTATATTACCTGCGCCATAGTTGGACACCGCGCGAACGCACGTGTCGCACAGAGCGCTGTCAACACAGAACAGCGGGGGGTGGCGGCGGCGTGTCCTTGATGTCGACTAGCGCGTACTGCGTCGTGCTTATAGAGTGTAATATCGACATTTCACTTATTTTTAGAGAAATATTGGTAAAAACTAAGCCCCTAATTTTATTATTTCATTTTAACGAGAATCGAGTACCGAGTATTCTCCAGAACTATCGAAGGTAACACCTGTGTTTGTGTGTATATACGCACGAGCGAAAAGTAGTCAGTTGAGTAACACCCACTGAATCCATTGCAACCATTTTTAACACATTATTAAGTTATTTTTAAATAAATAATTAAAAATACAAAGTATAGGATAGATTTATAATAATAGAATATAAATAAAATAATTAAAAATAAGAATAATTTCATAAAGAGTTGATGTAACGGAAAAACAAAATTAAATAAAATTTATAGGGCCTAAAATCTTTAGATCTTTAAATTTAACAATATTTAATAAAAAATATATCTAAGAAATACATACTTTCGCCAACACTTAATATAAATAAATTCATAAAAAACAATGTTTAAAATCATGTAAATTATTTTCAGTGCCGAATTTGTAGTTTTATTTAAAAATACTAATTGACGTGTTTCATAGTGTGTGCTCTTTCTGTGACATGTTATATATAAATATATACACTAAATTGACAATTACCTTGTCCTGTGTTTGCATCTATTAAGTGAATAGTACTTGTAACTCTCTGTACTAAACATATAGGAGATATTGATCCCAACTGATGAGTTAGCTTTTTTGGTAGACACACAACACTATCCTTGGACAGTGGTACAATTTCTATACTGAAAGTAAACTTGTAGTTGTAAACATTGCTGTGAATATCATGAGAGATTAACTTCTTGGAGTGCTGGCACTTGATCGGCAACACTGATTGGATGAAGTCGACCATTTTGCGAGCATGATTTTCATTTGCATAGTAAAAGTCCAATCCATCTGGAAATTAAATATACTGTTAAGATTGTAACTAGCGATGGGCGTTTTTGTTATTTAACATCGATACACATTGTTGCTACACAAATGTCACTCATTGGCAACATTTTTGTTTCCGACTATGGTGTTAGACTTAGACATCCAATTTGTATACTGGCCGAGAAACATCAAACATGTTTAATGGTTATAGTTTGGCCTTTTTCATAAACATTGTAATACTATCTTACTTCAATGTAAAAACATTTATGAGAATTAATAAGAGTTAATGTAAATTACTATGCAAAACATGAAAATATAAGGTTTTTTATTTGTTTATATGACCACCCTGTTGGTCGAGTGGTTAGCGAACCTAACTACGAATCGAGAGGGCTCGGGTTCGATTCCCGACGGGGACAAACACTTGAGTGATGAGCATATATGTTTGCATTTCTGGGTTTGGGTATTTATTACCTATGTATGTTACAGTATTTATATATTTATTTCTATGTATTAGTACTGTTGACAGCACCCATAACACAAATAATTTTCTTACTTTGGGGTTAGATCAATTCGTGTAATTTGTCCACCGACAATTATAAAAAAAAATTATAAATTATAATTTATTTAATAAGCTAAAAATTTGCATGTGTTTAAAAAGAGGATTCTCTGTTACATGGAATTCATTCAAGCACACAGTTTAGTTGATGTCGTTGCTCACATCCATTGTTAATATACGGAGTTGGATTCATATTTCATTGGCTCGTATCAGCCATCAGGCGTCGCCGTGGTGTTATTATTATTGACATTGGTTGTTGTCGGTTATTCGGTCGGTCGGCATTATGTGATACCTGTTATTGCATTTTTTTAATTTGGGTATTAATCCCATCCATTGTTGACCATTTAGGCATTGAGTGCCTCCAATAATGATTCACATCGTTGTTCAGCAACGTTTTATTAAAAACGGCCACCTCTAATTGTAACTGATGTTTATCATCCCACCAACCTTATAAATTTTTGCAATTTCAAAAATCTCTATAAAAACGTAACTTAAATAATTCTTAAATCAATAGTCACTAAGTTAAAAAATACACTACTTATAATTGTTAAGGCATGTGTAAACATGTGCTTGTCAAATGCCTATTAGGTATTACTAAAAGAGTTTACATAACTATGAATAAGGAAAACAGAAAGCTAGAGACTTCAAATTATCAAGAAACTACGTTTAAATACTAAATAATTAAAAAACTAACTTAGAAGCAGATCTCAGTATCATGAAAGAGGTAAAATATTACTTAACGCAAGGGCTTGATACCAAAAGAACAGAAGTCATTGTGGGACATGGAAAAAATTATTTGCCCTCGTGGATTGGCTAGTGCAAAAATATGCATGAATAATTATGGGAAGTTATGTAATACCTTTGTCAAAAACATTCAGTTTTTCATGCATGTAGGTCACTTACAATCATATGTATGAAACTTATTTTGTTCAATAAAACCTCGTTAATTACGTTATTATTAATCATGTTTAATGTGCTAAGTAGCAACAACAAGTGACAAAATATCAGGCCTCCTTTTCTTAAAATTTTTTGTACAGATCTATTATCATTTCTATGGTCTAGGTTTGATTTGTTGGGCAATTCAGAAATGTATATTTTTCAGTTTTTTAATAAAAAACTGCATTGCCTTGTATTGGGTAAGTGCCGCTAGGCTATAGGCCAGCCACCTATCACATTGTGGGACTATGTATCTTTGGCTAATTGTGGGTGCTCTTTGAGCATACGGATGTGTTTTACTGTTTTTTTTTTTTCATTTGTAAACAAAGACAAGCAAAGATTTATCTACGTACTAGCTGTCGCCCGCGACTTCGTCCGCGCGGACTTCGTTTACTCCGCACAGCTCCTCCCCCATAGGTGATAGTGTGATAGCATGATAATATGTAGCCTATATGTTGACCCGACCTGTTAGTAATATTCATACAAAATTTGAAGTAAATCCATGCAGTACTTTTTGAGTTTACCCCGGACATACATACAGACAAACAGACAAAAATTCTAAAAACTATATTTTTTGCTTTGATATTGATTGTAGATCACGCCCCAAGTATTATTTTAAAAAATATTCAATGTACAGTTTTGACTTTCCTACGATTTTATTATATGTATAGATACTAATCTTATATATGAATACATGAAACAAAACTAAAATTATAACTCAGGAAGAATAATTTATTAAGGAATATCGTACCATGTTTAGGTTTGATCCCAAGAGTGTTGGTGTGCGCTTTGTGCTTTAAAATTAGCTGTTCTAAATAATAAAATGTTTTCCTGTTGTTTGCTCGTTGTCTGACTTGAACTAAGGCACGCCAATAATCTTGAGCTTCAGTGCGATGACAAGCATCACACATTTGATGTTGTACCACATATTCAACCATAAATGTTTGTTGTAGCACAGCACCACCCATTACTTCTCCTTGTACTGTTAGTTTAACCTAAAAAATAGTTTACAATCTTCAAAGTCATTGGCACAATCTATTCATATTCATAGTATTATTTGGAAAAAATAGTACCACAGAGGTTAGAAAAAATTGTTTTAAGTAAATAAAGCTTAGGTTGACACTATCCATTACTATGATGTCAGATTTATCATCATCTATTCTGAAATTTTAAGCATATGGCTGTGATTCTGATACAGCAGTTATCAGTGTTAGTCCTGGTGAAGATTTGACCAACAGCCATTCTACCTATATTTTTCCCAGGTCTTTGTACCATAACTGGTTCTCTATTCAAAATTACCAATTCCCACAGAAATAACGTCAATGCTTTTCGTCGTGTTCGTGGTTGGGAGATAAGGTAGCTGGTAGACTTATGATGAGGCATTACTAGCCCCCCTACACGGATAGCAACGCACTATTAAAATTAACATCTTTGGTGTCTACAGAAGATGGTCGTATCTTCCTATCAGGAGAGCCATCTGCTTGATTGCTATTTTATGATATAAAAAAAAATTCATCAGAAATTCTTTAATCTATTAACCTTTTTACACTTATTTTGAAAAATAGTTTCATTTAATGCTATAATTTGCAAATATATTCATTGTACAATAACAAAGAATATATTGACAAATAATAGCAGGTATGCAGGAACTATGCTTTTCTGTCTAAGAAATCTAGCTGAAGAGGCCATAATTAAATAAGTATTTGCATTAAGCTTATTTTGTAAGCTTTTGATTTCTTGACAATTTTAAAACTTAATTTATTTAGGTAAAAACAGCCAACAATATTTATTACCTATACTAGGACATAAGTCAGGCACCAGAGTTGCATTAAATATCTTTAAAAGTTAATTTTAAGGACTTACATAAAAATAAAAGCAATTTAAACAATTAAACCAACTTGAAATCTGTCAACTATACTCATCTCAAAAACTACTGAACGGATTTTGATGGAACTTGGAGTGTTCCATAAATTAGAATGTACCTAATCTAAATTGGAATAATATCTAATCAAAAAGAATGATCGCTAAATGGTTTTAGACGCGGAGAAGTTGTTGAACAAACATACAAACTTACAAACATATAAACATGCATACACTAACGAAATTTAGTACACATGTTACGGCTCCTAAATAGATTTATCATACTCAAATATTATCCAATCCCAACAATATTAAATACATACATGTCAGTTGAAAACATAAAGCTTTATGGCCAGTTAAAATGTTCAAAACTCTTACTTTAATCCTCTTGGAATGTGGTTCAGTCCATGCAAAACCGGCATCTACTAACTTAACTCTATTTAAGCCTTTTAGTCTTTTTAAGCAAAGTGCTAAAAGCTCCCGTGACTCCAAAGCGCAGACTACCCACTCAGCTGGAGGTTGCAAGTATCTAAAAATTGTTTGTTAATTAATATGTGAAGGTAAAAATTTTGGACACCTTGTTAAGACAAATGCGTGAACAATGGAGTATGAAATTTGGTACAGTTAAAGTGTACATTGTGGAAGACTGTAAAAATTAATATTTTTAAATAAAATGCATTACAAATACATTGAATTAATAAAAATAAACATTACACACACTACATTCATGTGAGATACCTAACATTACACACACAGAGACTGAATTATTTTCTTTATGGCTATAGTCAGTTATCAAAATTAAAAGAGATTTTATTGTTTAGTCTATGGAGAAATTTTGGCCACAGGCAATCGCTAGAAGCTAGCTCATATAAATAGTTGACCACATTATTCATATTTTTGCATTTAAAATATTTTACTTCATAGCACCAAACACTAGGCATTCAGATATCTCAAATAATATGTATTCTACATTTTTTTTCATGTATTCTGATACTTTGGGGGTTGCTGGAAGCATTATTATAGAGAGTATCTTGCATTTTGTTTACAATACCTAGGTACTATTACGCACACAACATAATATTTATTATGTGAATAAATTTTCTTAAACTGCCGCACCAATTCTAGTGATCTGTTTTACAATTCAATTTTTACCTTTTACATCATTGATATAAAAATCCCAAAACACACAATCAGTATCTCAAAATCGTACCTCCAAAAATGAGGCCTCATTTCAAATAGAATCGCGTCGGTCACGATACTGTTAGTTTTATTTCTTTTTGTACATTACTTTGTAAAAACAACTAAGTATAAATCTTGCGCTTAAGATTAGATATGCAAGAAATAGGTTTTTGCCATATATATAACTACTTAAATGAAATAAGCAACACTTTTGAGTGTCAATTTTGTTCGGGACTGTGTATCTTAGTTTTTTATATCAATGTTTTACATATATTATATATTTGGCACAATTGTTTTTTTTTTTTTTTATAGAAGAGGGGGCAAACGAGCAAGAGGTGCACCTGATGGTAAGTGATCACCGCCGCCCATGGACATCTGCAATACCAGAGGTCTTGCAGTTGCGTTGCCGGCCTTTTAAGAATGAGTAAGCTCTTTTCTTGAAGGTCCCTATGTCGTATCCGTTCGGAAATACCCCTGCCGGTAATTGGTTCTACAACAGAGAAGTGCGAGGTAAAAAATGTCGGGAGAAACGCACAGTTGTGGATTTCCAGACATCGAGATGGTGAGGATGGAACTTCAAGTTTTGACGCGATGTCCGATGGTGGAATTCGGCGGCAGGAATTAATCCAAACAACTCGTCGGAACACTCTCCATGATATATACGATAAAAGACACAGAGAGAACCTACATCTCTGCGCAATGCCAAAGAGTCAAGCTGTTTCGAAATGGCCTGGTCGTCAACGATTCGAACCGCTCTACGCTGAATGCGATCAAGAGGAAGAAGCTGGTACTGAGGAGCTCCGGCCCAGAGATGCGAACAGTACTCTATGTGAGGCCGAACCTGTGCCTTATAAAGTTGAAGGCGATGGACCGGCAAAAAGTACTGTTTCGCTCTGCTGAGCACACCGAGCTTTTTGGAGGCTAGTTTAGCCTTGCCTTCCAAATGACCGCGAAACTGAACGTAATTCGATATGTCAACTCCCAGGATTCCGACACTAGCTGAGGCTGTCAGGAGAGTATCCTCAAATCGAGGTGATACGACAAAGGGCGTCTTTTTTGCGGTGAACACGCAAAGCTGTGTCTTCTTGGGGTTAAAAGTAACCAGGTTTTGGCGACCCCATTCCGAGACATCGGTAAGTCGATTCTCGACTTCAGACACAAGCTTGTTTCGGCACTCTTCGACGTGTTCCCGAGAAATACTGCTTCGGCCGGAGTATGTAGCATCACCAGTACTGTCATTCGCATAGCAATGTATGTTGCTAATTCGCATCATATCATTGATATGCAGAAGGAACAGTGTCGGTGATAGCACGCAGCCTTGGGGAACACCAGCATTGACAGATTTAAGGTCGGAGCACGCACCGTCGACAACGACCTTGATGCTCCGGTCAGCCAAAAAACTAGTGATCCACTCGCATAATTTCTCAGGAAGCCCATAGGAAGGCAGCTTCGCGAGAAGCGCTTTGTGCCATACCCGATCAAAGGCCTTTGCTATGTCCAAACTAACTGCCAATGCCTCCCCCTTGGACTCAACTGCTTCCGCCCATCGATGAGTTAGGTATACTAGAAGGTCACCAGCTGAGCGGCCGCGACGGAAACCGTACTGACGGTCGCTAATCAGCTGGTGCTCTTCTAAATACTTGAGGAGCTGAGAGTTGATGATTGTCTCCATAATTTTGGAGAACAAGGAGGTTATGGCTATGGGCCGATAGTTAGACGGGTTAGAGCGATCTCCTTTTTTAGGGATGGGATGCACCAAAGCTGTCTTCCACGAATTCGGTACCACGCCGAGTGAATAGGAGAGCCGGAATAGGCGTGTTAATACTGGTGCCAACTCTGGAGCACACATTTTTAGCACAATCTGTATATTTATTAGTTTACAAAATTAGAATTACACTTTAAAGTGCAAATATGTTAATTTTTAAAATATAAACCACCCTATTTATGATGGTTACCCCATGGTTAGGGAAAATATATTTAATTCTGAACATTTGTGTGAGAGCATAGAGTTTTGTATTTCTGGGTTTGGGTTTATGTATGTCACAGTATTTATACAGTGTGTAAAGAAAACCCTGTCGGATAATTAATTGTGTTATTTGGTACCATAATATGGTTACATATGTGTAATTATTTTATGGATATTAATTAATTAGTTTTCCCAATAAAAAAAATAATCTTAAATGGTATTTTCATACATTAAGTATGACAACACCTACAAATACGTAAATTCTATAATCAAAGAATGCTGCGCTTGTCAGATGCTACCAAAGGACATTCGGCACGTTTAAAGATTTTTTGTACAAAGCCGAAAAACAAATAGTGTGTGCGAAAGCCGCCAAAACAAAACAATGAAACAAACAGCGACAAGGTGTTGCCATTTTTAAAATATTTGCTTAACTGTAGGGAAATATAAGTAAAAATACAAATATTAAAAAAACAATATCTTTTTTATTTTCAGAAATAAATTCATTTTACTATTTTATTTTAGTAATGCCTTTAACCAACCTATATGCCTCTTTTGGATCGAACGGGGTTTTCTTTACACAGTGTATATGTGTATTTCTTTGTACCAGTATTGTTGCATGGTAATACCCACAGCAAAAGCTAATAAGTTGCTAATTCATTTAATTTGTCCACCTATATAATTAGTTGTATTATTTTGAACTGAGTGAATAGGTTATTCACCGGACTGAGGGAGCAACCTCAATGGATAAAATATTTTTTTATAAGATAACATAATACCCATTTGCAGATGGGGCCATCTAAAGTAGTACTTATATGTATAATGTTCCTGCACAAACAAGTTGAATTATTATATTAATTTATTTGAATTAGAACTTTTATTTTTATGTAGATTCGTTTAAGTGAAAATTTAGATACATATTATGTCAAAACAACACAAACATGAAAGCATGAATTTTACCTTTCACATCCTCTGCAAAAAAACAATGTTGCTTGTTTTGGAATACCCTCAGTTATATCTACGTGAGCTCTTAAACACGCCACACACATATTAGAAGGATTTGGTTCTATGGGCACAGCACATTGACAACACAATCTGAAAAAATATAAAGGAATATTACTTCTATCAACTGAATAAATGTTAAAGTAATATATTTTAATGCTAGTTTTATTAACATAAATAGAATTAATATTAATATTATTAAAATTGAATAACAAAACATTGAAACTTACATTCTTGCATTACTTGATGCTAAATCACTTTCAGGTGGTATATACTCCATTGCACAGTATGTTTTCTTGCAATATAAAAACGTACTTAAATAGTTTACTTATAAAATTTGTTTTTAAAAACGGTATTATTTTTGTAAAACGGTCATAACCTTAAATTAAACATAAGCAATAGCCATATGGAAAGCGTATTCAATTATCAGCTGTCAAATGTCAAGTTGATGTTAAGTTGTTACTAGGTTACTAGCCCGTTAGGAGTAAAGCATAATATTATATACTAGTCTATGGTTAGGAGCATAGAACAGGGCTGCCAGGCATGAATCATGAGATTACCCGCAACCATTCATGAAAATACCCGCTTTTACCCGCCTTCAAACTTAAAATACCAGTAAAAAGGCTATTTTTAGGGCTATTAACAAAACGATTTTTTTTATCGTCATTGCTATTTTTAGGGCTATTAACAATACGATTTTTTGTAGTCATGGCGTATAATTTTGGAATATATTTATAAATTATGGAATTGTTACAAAACAATATTTGAAAAATAAAAATGTACTTTATTTCGTAACAAATAAAGTTGACATTTGTTTCTTACATAACAGAGGGGAAAAACGTTCTGAGCAAGACAACGACAAGAGTGGATGTTGTCCCTTTCTTGCAATTGCCAGTGTAAATAAAACTATCTAGATGGTAGATTTTTTAAACACATTCGGTAATCGTTTAAATCCTTTTTATTCATACACGTCGATAAATAAATTAGCATAAAATGTATTGTAATTAATATAGTGAGTTCTAAAATGTGCTTATTTTAATTATTACGTAATTACTTATGCAATACAAAAACTGTTTCTCAAATTAGTAGAATTACTTAGTAGTAATTTGCAAACTACCCATGGCCGCACTTATATATGGCGATTGGCGCTTTATTTAGTAGAAAGAGACACACTCCACCCATGTCGTGGTACTCTTCGGAACGATTTTGAGGCGCGTGTGGACATTCCGGGTAGAATGTAACTTCCTTGATTCATCGTCAAATTACCCGCAATGCGGGTAATTACCCGCCAATTGGCAGCGCTGGCATAGAAATATATTTAAAGGTCAATGTCTAAAATATGCTAAAATTTAACTTCTTTTGCAATTTGATAAATCACACTGCAGAAAGAACTTAAATTTCCTTTTTTTTAAACTACAGTTTTTAGGTACGAAAAATTTAATTGAAAATTTTTTCGTACCTAAAAACTGTAGTTTAAAATCTGTACCTAATTTATTGTAGTGAAAAAATTGAAAGGAATATAGAATGCTATTTTTATGTACCTAATATTAAATGAACCAGTTAAATATTGGTCAAACTATGAGCCTATGGGCTCCAACTATTGGCTAGTCTTGGTTTAAGATTAATAGATCTTAAACTAAGACTAGCCAATAAAAATAAAATCTAAAAATCAATATATAGGTACTGATTTAAATTTTCTACGAGTAGTCATTTACCTTATTATCGACTACAAACTTAAAAATTTAAATTAGATTATAATCAATTTAGTTAAAAATCATAGACAATGAAATATTGATTACAAATAAACCATAAACATGCAGACGGCAGAACGGAAGTAGCTGTAATCACTAGGTATTCACTATTCCAATTTACTCTTACGTAAACTTCGAGGGCCGAGTTTCGAAAAAAGAACATTTAACTACTGTACATTCCCGAAAGTGTTATTTTAAGTGAACATGTTTTCTACCGTAGGTAGAGCTGGTCTTTTGGCCACAAGAACGGTAGTGAATAATGCCTTGGCCGAAAAAACACCTTTGGTTGCCGGAGCTCTAGTGAACAAACGTGATTATGCTGCCAAAGCCGCTGGAAAAGGTCAAGGTAAGGTGGTTGCAGTCATCGGTGCCGTTGTTGACGTACAATTCGAAGATAACTTACCACCCATCCTAAATGCCCTCGAAGTCCAAAATCGTCAACCTCGGCTTGTGCTGGAAGTTGCACAACACTTGGGTGAGAACATTGTACGAACGATCGCCATGGATGGTACCGAGGGTTTGGTTCGTGGACAACCCGTGCTTGATTCGGGTTCCCCGATCCGTATTCCTGTAGGCGCCGAGACCCTCGGTCGTATCATCAATGTCATTGGAGAACCCATCGACGAGCGTGGCCCAATTCCTACAGACAAAACCGCAGCTATCCACGCCGAAGCCCCCGAATTCGTCGACATGTCGGTGCAGCAAGAAATTCTGGTAACTGGCATTAAAGTTGTCGATCTACTTGCTCCCTATGCTAAAGGAGGTAAGATTGGTCTTTTCGGTGGTGCAGGTGTCGGTAAAACTGTACTTATTATGGAGCTGATCAACAATGTAGCCAAAGCTCATGGTGGTTACTCAGTATTTGCTGGAGTAGGTGAGCGCACACGTGAAGGTAATGACTTGTACCATGAAATGATTGAATCTGGTGTTATCTCCCTCAAAGACAAGACCTCTAAGGTAGCTCTTGTGTATGGTCAAATGAATGAGCCCCCCGGTGCACGTGCCCGAGTAGCCCTGACTGGATTAACTGTTGCTGAATATTTCCGTGATCAGGAAGGACAAGATGTGCTACTTTTCATTGACAACATTTTCCGATTCACCCAAGCTGGTTCAGAAGTATCTGCTTTGCTGGGTCGTATTCCATCAGCTGTAGGTTACCAACCCACTCTTGCCACTGACATGGGTACCATGCAGGAACGTATTACCACCACCAAGAAGGGTTCCATTACCTCTGTGCAGGCTATTTATGTCCCTGCTGATGACTTGACTGATCCAGCTCCTGCCACAACCTTTGCTCACTTGGATGCCACTACTGTATTATCTCGAGCCATTGCTGAGTTGGGTATCTACCCAGCAGTGGATCCTCTTGACTCCACCTCCCGTATTATGGACCCTAACATTATTGGAGCTGAACATTACAATGTTGCCCGTGGTGTGCAGAAGATATTACAAGATTACAAATCACTTCAAGATATCATTGCTATCCTAGGTATGGATGAATTGTCAGAAGAAGATAAGCTAACAGTAGCCCGGGCACGCAAAATCCAAAGGTTCCTTTCTCAACCTTTCCAGGTAGCTGAAGTATTTACTGGACATGCTGGAAAATTGGTACCTCTTGAGGAGACTATTAAAGGATTCTCAAAAATCCTTCAAGGCGAGTATGATCATCTTCCTGAGGTAGCATTCTACATGGTTGGACCAATTGAAGAAGTTGTTGCTAAAGCTGAAACACTAGCCAAGAATGCCTAAAATATTGTCTGATGGTGAAATTGTCTGTGAGAATTAAATGATCATTTTATTGTAATCTGCATGTATGTTTAATTAATGTTAACAAGTGCATACAATAAATAGGCAAATCATGAGAATGACAGTTGGTTAAATGGTAATTTTAGCATAACAATCTACAATTGGACATTTGTAAAATCAAATTATGTAACAGCCATATTTAAAAAATAAATTATGTAAAATAAATAGATCCTTTTTATTCTCGTGTTTTTGTTACTTTATTTTAGCATGGCAAGAAGGTAGATGGCTCTGCTGATAGACATAACCATTGCCTATAGATAACAAAGATGCTAAAATTGATAATTGTATTGCCATTCATGAGATGCGAATATAGTGCCACATGCATACATGTACTGGCTATATAACCCTCCAATGGAACTGAAATGCCAACAAGTAATAAAACCTAAGGCTATTTTAGCAGGGATAAGTATGGAGTATCTCTGGTGACATTACAGTACTCCTCCATCTAGTAAAAATTGTCAAGGATTATCATTCATCTTGAAATAAATTATGCTGTTATTGAGGTAACCCAATAATCTTTCATTAAATTGACAATCACCTTAGTAGATTAGTTTTTTGTTTAGCTATTTTATTAACATAATAGTTCCAATTATTATATTAATTAAAAACTGTTTCTTTTCCCGTACTAAATTCTGGTCTATTATTTAAAAGTAATGGTAAAAATGTTTAGATATATTTTATAAGATGAAAACATAGATACCCAATGTTGCTGAGAGCCCCATTTTAGGAATAGACCTTACTTAGCCTTTCAACGAAGCAGTTTATTTTTCGTAAATATAGGTACCTTCTCGACATCATTCAAATTATGTATATTTTTTATAGTGTAGGATACACTTATTTGCTATCCATTTTATCTATGTTCCTGATAAAAAAAGCCAAAAGAGATGTGAATGGTACATGCAATACATGTGAGAGGACTGTAATTTTAAATAAGTTTATCAGAGCTGAAATGTGGCAGCAACAATTAATGGTATCCACTATCCAGACATGTAATTGTTATAATGTTTTTGACTCATTCAGTCTTCGATAGCCCAACAAGCTGCTTTGCAGGAAAGCAGATGAGACCTATTCATCAAAACAGGTCCACAGAGTATGATTGAGAAAATTATGACAATTTGTATCTTTAAACCCAACAACAATTTAATTAACATAATTTTTAATTAACAAGAATTTAATTAATAACATTTTAATTAACTAGAACTTAATTTATACCTACCTTTTTCTACCTTCCCGTTACCTTAACGCTACCTCACTCCCTCCTACCCCTATCTCCCTTCTCCTCTATATATTTAGCTGGTGATATATTTAGCGCAGCCAACACAATAGATAATATAATTATGATAATAATAATAATAATAGCAAACTGTAATTTTCACATGAAGTTAACAAAAAATAAATACTTAGATATACCTATATAAATTTCCTTATGTAACCCGTTTGCTTGCATTACGATTATGATGACCAATCCGCCCCTGTCATTCTGCCAGGTATTTATAATATACTAGCTGAGCCCGCGACTTCGTCCGCGTGGAAAAGTTTCTAAAAAAAGTTACTCCGCCTAAGCCTAAGTTACTCCGTATCACATCATCTATCTGCCAGTGAAAGTCCCGTCAAAATCGGTCCAGCCGTTCATGCAATTTGGCATGGAAATAGTTGATCCGGGGTCAAAATAGGCTTTTTTTTTCAAAAATCAACCCCTGAAGGGCTGAAATAGGGGATGAAATTTGTATTAAAAGCTATTTCGACGACATATTTATCTACTCGCTGGCGAAGCTGCGCGGGTCATCTAGTAGTTACATAAAATTAAAGAGTTTGCGCACAAATATAACCTGCGGGCCGCGGTTTGGTGACCAGTGATAACACGACGTCATTATGACGTAAGCAGGTGTCGCGATGTAGTTCGGGCTAGCGCGAACCTTCGCCATAGCCCTACATGTGTAGCTGTACCTTGATGCGAATCCATTTGATTTTTCCCTGCCAGAGATCGTCTAACGCGAAGAAGTTTTCACTTCAAAAAATATTTGAAATCGTAAAAACGAATACAACTAAAATTTCATAAAAAGACTGATAAAATAAATAATTTACATGGAATAGTGACTGGTTAATTAAACCAAAGCTTTTAAAAAAGTCTGATGCGCTAATTTTTCCGAATTTATCAATAAACGAATTCGATAAATTGTCCCATCCAAAAGTATTATAAGAAAAAAAAGAAAATATAACTTTACACATTTTAAAAAAATTTGAAAAGCGGTCATTTCTATTTAAATGCGGTCATTTCTACTTACACATTTTAAAATGCGGTTATTTCTAATCTATATGACCGATTTGGATCATTTTTAGTGTTCCGAAGTAAACTAGGAACTAGGGTTGTAACGGAGGCGGATGCGGAGGAGAAGAGGTTCGCCTCCGCGGATGCAGAGGTTAACGGAGGCGGAGGTGAAATTTGAAGTAGAAAAAATAGAATGTGTATGGGTACATACACATACATATTATTCATGCACTAAAGCACTTAAACAATCATGAAATTGATCATTTTGAAAAAATATACATCTTTTTCAATATTAAATCACTAATATCATTTTTACCAACTTTATTTGAACTACTAATTTTTGAACTCAAAAATCTATGCTTAGGTACAGGTTTTGCTACTTTGAGTACTTGGCTATTTGGCGGGAACCTCAGGGATGATCTGCAAAGTCAACTGGCTTATAAGATTTTTTAATTTTCTTAAGAAGTCCACCCTTTGAAGAATAGACCATCTGCCAATTGTCTAAGCAGTTCGTAAAAAGTAATCAATGAGTTGCTATAAGCCACTGCCATCGTGTGGCTACTTGGTGGCAAAGTTCGGTAACATTTCGCCCGGGTCTAGTACCACCACCTATTTCTGCCGCAATGACATTAATGATTGTCATTGTAGTGTTCCAAATTGGAAGATAAGGTAGCCAGTACAAAATAACACTTGTATAAATAAGTTTACAGACTACACCTCGATACAAGGATAGCAATGCAGACACATCATTAACATCTTTTGTATCTACAGTCCAGTGGTCCGGTGTCGGTGTTGACCGTATGAGGTCTCGGGTTTGATTCCCGAGTCGGAGTCGGGCAATTAAAGTTTTTTTTCGGCTTTCTGAAAAAACATTGCCTGGGATTGTATAAGTGCCCAGGCTTGCTACCTATCACATGAAATTTAAGTATCTTTAGCTAATTGTGAATGCACTTGTACATCTGACTACCTTTCGGGGATAGGGGCGTGAAAATAATATTAAAAAAAATAAAAAAAACAGTATATTATTTAAACCTTTATTTTAGATCTTATCGTTTACCACCAACACGTGGTGCCGCCTTTTGACTGACTTTGGCTGCTTTAGGTTTTGGTGCAGCTTTAGCTTTCGTCGGAGGAGCCGTGGTTTTCTTGGCAGCCTTTGTTGACTTCTTCTGTTCTTTTGCAGCCCTATAATAATAAAATAATTATGTAATAACAACAATATTAAAGTAGTCAGTATTTGCTACAGCATCTTACTACAAATTGGGTAAGAATGATTGATTGGACAATAAGTCCTTCTGTGTTGCTTATATTTGTAAAAGTGGAGGTTGCTAACAAATTATTTTTAAAATCTGTGAGGGTAAAAAACTAATAATAATGAGAATGAACCAGGTATTCAGACATTTTACACTTGCACAGTGACATGGACTTTTCATTAATGCATTTATTAAATTATAAAATCAAACTAAAATTAGACATATTTCGTACGTTGGGTGCAACAACGTCACAATTGCAAAATTATCTAAATGAGTTTGTGATCAAAAATATGTCAAACATGCCTCTCCAGAGCAACAATATCATAAAAGTAATTCCTAAGCTCGTCTACAGAGAGCGTAAATGTCGTGGTTTGGCGGGTTTTTGTAAGCGCCTAGTGCGAGAACTTTTTAATTGGTCAGTTGCGAGCAATTCCCGTAATTTGTTATTTATGGCGTTATTGTACCAGGTGTACAATATTTTTACTGTAGGATAAACTACAGCAAGTAGCAAGCAGTTATTTTCCTTAAGGCCCCAGTTACACTTTGATCAGTGCGAGTGTTCAATGCTGGTGTTTAGTGCTAAGCAAAAAACATACGTAGACAGCCATTGATTAGTCCAGGTGATTAGTAATCAGCATAGCCAAAGTGAATAGACACTGATTACTTATCACTCGCTCTGATTACTTATCAATGTTTGTCTACATGCGTTTCATCAGCGTAGTCAAAGTGAATAGACACTGATTACTAATTGAGGGGTATAGAAGCAAAAGCGCTTCAGTCCAAAAATGCATTTTATTACACTGAGCACACCAAATTGTAGCGATAAAAAATTGCAAAAATATAGTATAATCGTCACCATGCAAATCCAAATCAATCCTACATAAAATTCACTTAGAAAGTAATGATTACATGCAAAATCACCTCAATCCAAAATTTGTTAGGAGCAAATCCGCCTCAATCACAATCAACCAATCAGAAGCAGCCATTTCAAAATTTCTAAGATGGCGAATCAATTACTTTTCATAGTAAGTTGACTGCGCATAGCGCGTGTTTAATTTGTGTTTTTTATTTAATTACTTATTGTAATGGAAGAAAAAATTACACCAGCATGTGCAGGACGAACACGAAAACGTCTGGTAAATGAAAATCAGTGGCGACGAGTGAAGGAAAAGGCAGAAAAGTAACAAACAACTTACTAATATTTTGGCCGTTGTGATAGGGTAAAGTAGGGTTTGCATAGAAAGCTTCTTCTAAATTTTTTTCAATTTTTATTAAATTAATAATTAATTATTGCAAAAAGCTCCTAACATATTAACATTTTATTCACACTACACTGAATTGTTTTTTCTGCTTTTAGTAATGGGTTTTATTTTCCTTTGGTTAAGTTACTCTGCAAAAGATCTCCTGATTTAATTCTTTTATTTAATTTTTTTACAATGAGCAAGAATATTATTTTATCTTTAATTTTTTATAAATAATTATAATACAATATAATGTACCTTACCTGTAACTAATTTGTTAAGAAAATTTTATTTCAATTTTTTTCTGCGTTTTTTCTGCTTTTAGTAATGGGTTTTATTTTCCTTTGGTTAAGTTACTCTGCAAAAGATCTCCCGATTTAATTATTTTATTTAATTTTTTTACAATGAGCAAGAATATTATTTTATCTTTACTTTTCATAAATAATTATAATACAATATAATGTACCTTACCTGTAACTAATTTATTAAGAAAATTAATAAAATTCTATATTCTAAACTTTGTTTTATTTTGCAATCGGTATCTTAAGCTACCGCCATTTATTGACAGTTGACGAATTAAATAGTGACATGCAAATTCGCTTCGATCCAAAGCAATGAAAAGCAAACATGCTTTAGTCCAATGCTTAAATGCAAAAACACCTCAGTCCTACACTATTTCTTAAATAATAAAGAATTTATGTATATTTGATTTGATTTGATTATTGTTATTTGAAAAATATATTCTATTGAATGTACTAACATCCGTTTCTGTTAAAAAAAACAATTTATTAAGACACAGTGGAAATTTGCGGTTTACTCAGTTTAGGTGTTTTGTGACTGAAGCGCTTTTGCTTTTATACCCCTCAATTACTCACAGTAATCAACAGCTGTCTACATGTATTCTTTGCTTAATACTAAGCACCTGTATTAAACACTCGAACTCGCACTAATCAAAGTGTAACCAGGGCCTAAAGCAAAGGGGGCTTTTAAGTATCATTGCAAGACTACTTTCATATCCTTCATACAGAAGAATATGAAAATAGTAAGCTTCAATATAGTAGCAAAAAAACGACATAAAATGGTAGAAATAGTGACACAAGTCAGAAGAAAGTCTTATTAATAGAAGCAAGGGCCACTGTGAGCAGGTAGATGTAATATTACTAAAGTTATATTTAGCAGAAGAAGAATACATGTGACATGAACTTTGACAAGTACACCCTTAGATTAATTTACACATGAGATACTTTACTCCCCCTTCTCCTCGTGACAATATTAAATCAACACCATAATCCAGTATGTAAAGTACTTTTGGTAATAATTTTATATCTTTATCTAAAATTTACAGGGTATTTAAGTAATTTTTGAATAGTTTAGCTAATATGCAGTATATATTTTGTAATGACGTCTTTAAGTGGGTACAAACATAAGAAATAAACGAAATGTAATAAACAATGATTGAATACTTCATAACTGATTATAAAATAAATTTATTCCTTTTGTACCTGGCATAGCTTGACAATTCATCCTATTTCGTGGTGTTATTATTATAATATCATAGAATAACAAACAAGCTAACGGTTCTCCTGATGGAAAGAGATAACTATCACTATCTATGTAGCAGGGATGGAATGCCAAATGCATTAGTTTAGCAGCTACCTTACCCTCCAAGCTGGAATACAACAGTGACCGATGATAAAACAAAGCCCCAATTCTATTGCAACAGGAATAGGTAAAGGTAAATACCAGGAGAAACATTGCTGAATACTGCCAACTAGTTAGTAGTTATAATGTTAGTGACACATATTAGCTTTTTCTCATATTTTGTAAGATGTCTTACATCAGATGGCAGTAAGGCAGTTGATATATTCTTCAATAGGCTCAGATTAACATGTCATTAAACTTAGCCTCAAAATTAATACATAAGAAAACTATTGCATATTAAGGAATATTGTTTAAGCCAAAGGTTCTCAAACTTTTTTTCTGGTAGACCACTTTCAAAATTGGAAAATGGTGGACCCCTGAATCTAAATTTCTCCATACTCCCAAAACATAAAGATTAAATCTATGTAAATTTGCATTGTATCCGAGTTCAAACTGTGAATTAAAAGTTTTCGAAAAAAAGTGAGAATTGAATGGGTAATTAATTGATATTTTTCATATTAAAATATTATCTGTCTACGTTGATAGGTGAAGTCGAGCCAATATTTCGATTCTTCATTATCAAAACCAGAAAAAAATTGTGGACCTTCACTTATGAATTGTGAACCCCTATTATGGTCACACCAACATAGACTACCGCTGAGTCTCTCGTGGATCCCTGGGGGTTTCACTTTGGGAATCTGTGGTTTAAGCCATATTTTTAAAGCATCTTTAATTAAAAGATAAAAAAAGTACCATACAATAATTTCATCTCCCCAATTCCCTTACAGGGTAGGTAAGGTGAAACATCTGTCAATATACTTAATAATATGTAGCCACAATTTATTAGTTGGCATAAATATAATAATGGTGATCCCATTGCCACATTTTTGCCAACCTGAAAATGACTATCTCTTATTTCTAGCGATAACCTGAACCAACAACAACTTTGCATGCTAAACTGAGACATGAGACATCCCTATACCACTTATTCACCACTACCAGATTCTGAGCTGTTTTTGAATGAGATTTCGATGTTCAAACACCGAAAAAACCTTGATAATATTTTTACCCAACCCAAGATTCAAACCCTAGCCTCACGATCTGAGTCCAAGAGACTGACCATAGATTATAAGGAAATTTGAAATTTAATATCATGCTAAATTGGAGAGAATTTCTTTACACAATACTTTAACATATATCATTTATTATAACACATGCTTAAGAAGATTCATTATTCAATACTATATTTTTTAGTATAACAGCTCACTTCACTTTGGTAACTAATGAGACCTCGGAGAAAATTCCGTTAATACACTATGGTCTCTATAGGGTACCAATGCTAACTTCATCCAAAAAAACAATATTTTCACTATTTACCAGTTTTAATACAGTACTCTATGGTATTTTATCGCTTTTGAACGAAACATTCTACAGAATAACATCAAATTGCATTATTTTTTCAAATACGCTCTTGGGGAAAAATAAAAGAACTTAGTCCACCATTTTGATTCGTGCTGTGTGTTATGTGTTCGTTGCAGTTTATGATACAGGTTAATTTAAAAGTGTTTTTGCGTATTAATCAACAATTAAACTTTATTTATAATCAAGATTAGTTCAAGATCTAACAGTTTAGATAATAATTTTGTCAAAAAACCGTAAATATCAACTAATAAAACATATATTTCGTTAACGACCAACTTGATGATACCAGCGCTTTGGGTATGATGGTACCATTTTTATTTATTTTCGAAAATTTTAGTGTTGATATCTATGATCTCAAAAAAATCATATGATGTGAATGTGAAATATCCTAAACAATATTTAAAAAAAATAACATAGCAGTAAAATTGAAAAAGAAATAAAATATTTAAAAATTACGAAAAAACTATGTATTAATTATGAAAAAAAAATATTAATATTTATGTAAATAAATATTTTTGTACTATAATATATGTTGTTTATTTTTTTTCCGTATGTATATGTTTACCAATTATATAAAAAAAATATAAAAAGAATAGGTCATCGATTTACTTTTTGAATTAAAAATCCTCGACTAACAAGTAGTCATATTTTTCTCAAAGTGTCGTGTTACACCTGAATTATTTTGTAGCTTAGGCCATTTAAATTAAACAATGCTAACACCAGTGTATTGCAGTGCTCAAGACCTCTTAAAAAAGATACGCTTTACAGTATCGGATTCAATCCAAACAACCCATAAACCATTTTTGTGACCACGGTCCACCAGAAGGGAATCGGAACGCGTGCGCGTAACGGTCCATGTGTTTTTAGAAAAAAATGCGAAAGTGGCTGGTGGTGTGAGCGGCTAAGTGTATGACGCTGATTTCTTGATGGCTGGATTGATTTTGATTATTTTTGTGTGAGTTTGAGTGGGTTTCCGGGTAGGTAAGTTCCCAATTGGACATAGTAGCTGGAGGTCCAATTGGCAACCCATTCCACAAGTACTTTTAATATATGTAACAATATCTTTATCAATCAGATGGCAAAGATAATCAGGGTGTTATGTTTAACAGGTTAAATTAACATTTTTAATTAGGTATTTTGAAATATGGGTCTTAACACTTATGAAACCAATCATGCTATTGGCTATATTATTAAAAGTGTTTATTAGAACAAGATATAAAATGCTGATTTCTCATAATAACTTTATAAAAAACAGTGTCCAGTACAAAATTAGCTGATAACATTCCGAACTAGCATAATAACAATTACAAACAGGTACAATTTCCTCGCCTATATTAAAAATGGGTAGTTTGCAACATTTATATCAAAGTACAGACCCATAACCGGCTAGTTTGCAACATTTGTATCAAAGTACAGACCCATAACCGGCTATTTTGAATTCATTTTCAATTTATTGTAAAGTTTAATTTGTTGATTACTCAAAGCAATCAAAATGTCAATGACATCCTTTTATTCCTGTACCCTTCATATACGTTCATCTAACCATAATACAACATTGGATTGTGATGATTTGCTTTAGTGGTTCTAGTCTACTGTTTATGTCCTTGGTTTAAATGCAGAGGATTTATAGTTTATTTAGTCAATTGATTTTTTTCATCTACCACACCATTAGACAAAATGCAATTGGCCAATTGTGTTTACCTAATATCTCAGGCTTATTAAAAATATATCTAGGTATACATATTTACTTAATAGCTTGTTCTCTCTGGGCTTTCCTCACTTCAGGTTTCATGTTACGTTTGGCCATGATATCACTTAGGGATGCACCAACAATGGCACGTTGGAACTTCTGTGTTCTCCTTGTACGCTTCTTTGCCTGCTCTTCCTCTTGGCCTTTCTTGAACTTGCGCCTTAAATAAAAATATAAATAAATGAATGATAACTTCAACTTACAGTAAAAATTTGTAAAAGGTCGACCATGCAGGCCATCCCTGAAACTTCCCAATAAATTAAGGTATTTAAGCTCAAACATGTAAAAACTATAAGCATAGATTTTTCAGATCAAACATCTGTTTTGTTAAAAATGGCAAGATATTGATTTTTGAAAAGCTGTATATTTTGGAATAGATAATTGATTTAGATCTTTAAAATGGCCTTGAACTCAATTTTTGAGATCTAAAATATTGTTTTAACTACATAATTGATAGTTAGAAAAACTTCAAAGCAAATTTTTGATCCAATTAATGGCTTTTGGCATATTTTTTTAAGGAGAAAAGCTGAGATTACCAAATTATAATTGCACAAATATCTACAACAGGCTTTCCCAACCTTTATTTCGCCGAGCCTCCCCAAGCCAAAAATAATTTTTTCATGGCCCCTTTATATTCGTTATTTACCTACTATTTTTTTGGAAATATAATCTTACATATTACGTACGACACCCCCCCCCCCTAACATTTCTCTACGCCTCCCTAGGGGGGCGTGCCCTCTAGTTAGGAAGTACTGATCTACAATATAAATGAATACAAAAATATGTTGTCTTTATTATAAATGATTAATAAGAAAAAGTCTAATATAAAAATGACCCTGAAGTTAGCGGATAGCAGACAAAATAAAATTTCAGATAGGGATATCTACAAGCGAAATTAAGTTTTTCGAGTTTACCAAATTATAAATGGTTTGTCGTTGACTTACCTACAGATGATAATAAACAATTTTGTTTTTTGCTAATAAAAAAATTTTTACATTAAAAATTAAATTTTGGGAAACTCTCACCGTGTTTCCTATCGTTTCATAAATATGAAATTTTCAAATTTAGTTTATTTTTAGATCCAAAAAAGATGATTTCAGTTAGTTTTTTAAATTTTGGCTTAGGTCATTCTGGGACGTATATCTGCGAGTAAAATGATTATTAAAAAAAAAAAAGTCACCTTTTCGTCTTTGAAAAATCTAAAGATGATATTTTTTTGATTTTAAATTTGTTAGTCGGATCGTTAGATATCCTTAATTTTTTATTTTTTTGAAAATTTTGGTGCCGGATATCAAAGTAAAAAATAATCAAAATCAAAATTAAAAAACTGTCATGTTTTCATTTTTCACGAATCTAAAGATGATTGATCTCGGATTTTTTATTTTCTTATTTATTTCTTGAATATTCTTATTTTTTGATTTTTTTTTAAATTTTGGTCCGGAATATTAAAATCAAAAATGATGAGAAACACAAAAAAAAAGTTTTTCATTTTCATTTTTAAAAAATCTGAAGATGATTCTTTTCAGATCTTTTTATTTTTCATTTGTTCATTAAATATTTATATTTTTCAATTTTTTACAATTATTTTGACGGAGAATATCAGGTAAAGGATGAATAATTTTTTTTTTTTTAATTTAAAAAACATATGACGAAGACAATTCAACTGAAAATAATTAGCTGACTGAGGTAAGTACGGGGCGTGTTTAAATGTCGCGCCAAAAAATTTTCTTTCTGACAGGTGGCGTTATTTTTTCTTTTGAATTATTTAAACAACGAATCAAAAAACAAATATTTTTTAGTTGTAAATACGCAACTATGTTCAAGTTTTTTTTTTTGTGTTTCTCATCATTTTTGATTTTAATATTCCGGACCAAAATTTAAAAAAAAATCAAAAAATAAGAATATTCAAGAAATAAATAAGAAAATAAAAAATCCGAGATCAATCATCTTTAGATTCGTGAAAAATGAAAACATGACAGTTTTTTAATTTTGATTTTGATTATTTTTTACTTTGATATCCGGCACCAAAATTTTCAAAAAAATAAAAAATAAAGGATATCTAATGATCCGACTAACAAATTTAAAATCAAAAAAATATCATCTTTAGATTTTTCAAAGACGAAAAGGTGACTTTTTTTTTAATAATAATCACTTTACTCGCAGATATACGTCCCAGAATGACCTAAGCCAAAATTTAAAAAACTAACTGAAATCATCTTTTTTGGATCTAAAAATAAACTAAATTTGAAAATTTCATATTTATGAAATGATAGGAAACACGGTGAGAGTTTCCCAAAATTTAATTTTTAATGTAAAAAATTTTTTATTAGCAAAAAAAAAATTGTTTATTATCATCTGTAGGTAAGTCAACGACAAACCATTTATAATTTGGTAAACTCGAAAAACTTAATTTCGCTTTTAGATATCCCTATCTGAAATTTTATTTTGTCTGCTATCCGCTAACTTCAGGGTCATATATAAAAGACAATACACAAAAATATACAAGTTCTTCTTTTAGATCTTAGATGTTTAATGCATGAGAAAGTCAAAAAAAGATAGTACCTGTAAAGCACAGTCCATGTGACTTTGCGAGGATTTCTTCTCATCAGATGTGCTGCCTCACATTTTGAGTTAAGGAATGTGAAGGACTGAAAAAAACGAAAATAATAATGACATCAATTATGAATAACTTTAAATTGCTGTATGACAGGAAATCTCATTAAGTTACATAGTAAAAATTTAGACACAGACGTTTCAAAATTGTCCTATCGTTTTTAATAAAAAATGTAGCAAATGAGATTTTTCTCTTCATATCTCATTAAAAAAACGGTATAGGGACTTGGTGAGCTTTTTAGGTCAGAGTTAAAATGGAGACCATTGTATTCATAACTCAAATCCACCCAAAACGGTGCTTAGTTGTACCTGTCAACTAACGAAATAAAAAATTCCAAAATTTCTGTAGCTCAGTCTGGTGGGTTGTGTGTTACCACTAACATGCCTCAAATTAGCATGTGAAGCTGTCGGTCTCAGTTATTACAAATAATAGGTACTAATCGTTGTCAGGTCGTTAAATACAGCAATGGGGTCCACCAATCATTTTGCTAACTGACAAACTGGTGAATCGTGGTGAACCAGATAGTCTATAGATGTTCGGTTTATTGTGCAGTCTCTCTACTCTGCAAGGGGATTCGGGGTGATGACATTTATATTTTGAATGTCTATGAATAGGCAAATATAAAGCTTTACAGTAATGAGCTTCTTAATCTTCTTTTCCCATAGTGTAAGACCAAACACAAAATTAATTCATAAGTTATTTCCTATTTGGTGAAAATTGTGGGAAAATACAAATTTTTAAGTGATATGTGATTATCTCTGATTTTGACAATCGTTCAGAGGTTACACTCAAATTATAGACAATACTAAATCTTAATCCCATACTTTCATAATGTATAAGAAACTACTACTTGTTTAGATTATTTATGTCAATAAGTGGAAATAGGTAATTTTAAATTAGCAAAGTTATGAAATATTAAAAAATAAGAGGTTCTTTATGATTACAATTTAAATATAAAGGTAAATAAAAATAAGTTTGTAGGCCCTAGAACTTGTAATAACAATTGTTTTGATAATTTAAAAATTAAAATTTGTGCAAAAAATTTTCACCACAGAATCAATACAAAACTTTGCTTGATGAATGATGATACTACTAAAGACTACTAAATACACACATTGGGTAGATAGGTTAGTAAAACTTGCTTCAGTTTTGCCTTTGGATATTAGGTTAGAAAAACTATTGACTGGTATTGAAAATTTAACTAAGAATTTTATATCAGCGGTGATAAGCAATTATGGAATCTAAGTAAACTGTACATAATTCCATACACACTATACTCAAATAATTTCAAACTTACCTTGCCATCCACTTTAACCATGGTTTTTCCATGGCCAGGATATATCTTAAAACCACTGTACGCGCAAAGTCCGATCCTGTAAATACAACACTAAGGGTAAGAATAAATAATTTATTTTCTAATTCATTTCATTTACACTAGCAATATCACAAAGATTATTTTGATTTTATTGAATTAAAAAATACAAACGTACTTCATCTTGACTTCTTAAAAAGAAAGAGCAAAACAAATACTAGTGATAGGTCAACTCGATTTACTAACTCGAGTTGTGCTTAAATCGAGTTTGTTCGGGTTAGATTCTCCTTAACTCGGATTAGATTTGCAAACTCTGAACCACTCTGAAATTTCGCTATGCGCGAAGAAACGAGGAAAGCAAGCCATTGTACGTTAGCGCGATTTGTTGATCTTGTAAGACCCTATTCGTTTATTCATTAGTCACTGTAGATGTAAGTACCGGGGAAGACCAAGACTAACATATTAATTTATTAATTAGTCACTTAAAATGTATGTATCGAAGAAGATCAAGACTGACGTGCCATGATCAGACTGATCGAGTACTGTTCGAAAGTGATGTCACGAGTCTTCGCAATCAGCGAGTTTGTACGAAGAGAATAATGAATGTGGAGGAAGCGAGACAAGTCTGCAAGAATCGTGATTAATGGCTCTCGGTTCTCTCTGCCTTCCCTGTAAGGGATCTGGCGTAAGATATACGTAAATACTTCCCTGTAAGATATACGTAAAAATAACTTTTAGCTAAATCGAGATAGAATTTAAATAAATTTATTGATAACGATTATTAATTACGATATTTAAAAACACTGGGACCTCACAGGAAATGTTATTGTTCAAAAAAATAATACTTTAACTTGACCATCATTAGTGAATGGAAATAACATTTTCGTTGAACCATCTACATTGGAGGAGCCTTTTCAAAAATAATTAAGCCAAACTCTTTGGCACTTGGCCGCTAAATCTAAGCGCATATTCAAAACAGTTATAAAGACGTAAATATAAATACAAAAGTTTATAACAATTATTAAAATCAACCTTTTTACTACCTACTCAGTGTAATACGATAATAGTCACAACAAAATTAAATGAATTAATAATTATTAACAAATTAAGCAGTCACAAACAATTATCATATTCAAAACCTTGTTCTGCTAACTCGAGTTCAACTCGAGTTAGGTAAATTTTAACTCGAGCTAACTCGAGTCGTGTTTATTCCGAGTTGGCACAACTGTAACAAATACAAAGTTGCCAATTCTGGAGTAAATGTGGCGCATTTCAAGTTGCGATACTGGGGCATGATAAAAATCTACGGAATCCTTACCTAATATACTAAGCCCTACTCAAAGACCTACAAAAAATATAGACGTAGCCAAGCGCTCGTATCATGAGTCACGAATGTGATGACGATGCGGCAATATGAAGCCGGCGGCTTACTAGTCGGCCGCGAACTAGAGAGAGAAAGAAACGTTCTTTTTGTGACAATATTTATTTTGAAATCATGCCATCCTGTGCGATAAACAATTGTTAAAACAATTCATGTTTTAAAAAAGTCTTCCGTGATCACTTTACACAAGAAGTATCCAAATTTCCATAAATTTAACAAAACTGAAATAATATTTGATATAATTTCTCAGAACACAAATTTGAAGCGTCATTGTGACAGTGTGGTAAGTTAACATACGAATAAATTTCCCCAAATATGGGGGAAATGTCCCTTTTATTTAGAAAATATATGTTAATGTTAGACTTATTGTTTTAATTGGATTCACCGTACTATATATGTATATACTACATATATACATATTTATAAAACATGGCTCGCCGTATTTCATGCTGTTTCGCCAACTAGCGCTAGAAGATAACGTCATAAAATCATGTACCACAACCAATCACAATGACGCAAACATATCAATATTATAACATTATAAGTCCTTGTTAAAGACACCCCTGTGTAACGATCAATATTAATGTTTGTAAAAAATTAAAACTTGTAAAGTTCGAATTTTGAACGGTAAATTTTAGTTTTTCATTTTTTTGTGCGTAATTTTTTTAAATCGTTTACTTTTTTTGAATAATTATTTATAGTAGTATATTATTTTCTTATAAATTTAATTTTATTGCAATTAATTCATTGTATGCCAAGTCGAAAATTATCTTTGTTTTTAAGGGGCTGACAAGACCTAATTAGTTGAAATTGATGTTTTTAAGCAGTTTTTTAGGAAAAATTATTTGTTATAGCATATCAAAAAATATATATGTTAATATTCATTTAATCATATTTCAAAGACCGTGGCCGGATTCGATACGTAATTGAAAAAAAAAATTGGCTCGATAGAAAATAATTGCGAAGATTGGTCTTAAAATCGTCATTAACGGTTCTATATCTTTATTTCTTTGACGCATGGGTCTGCAAATAAAAACATGAAGTCAGCATATTTATACCTAAGCCGCTACCGAATCATATTTAACAAATAATCTACACTTTTTTTTAATTTCAATATTTATTCATTTTAAGACCCTGGCCGCCTAGTTACACTGATAGTGTGTTCTCGTTTACTGCGATAGAAATAGACACAGTGAGCGATTTTGGTGTTGACAGCGTCTTAATATTTCCTTGTTACGGGTTGGCTGGAAGAAATCTCTATTACTAGAGATAATCTCGCCTATTGTACTTGTTTTCTATTATTATTATTGTTATGTTAGTGTTACTGTGTACATTTAATTATTACAACATTATTAACAATTAAATAAATAAGCTCGTATTTTATTTTTCATTTTATTTGTTAGTATGCCAATTATCATTCTTGTGTGTACATCCAGTTTAGAAAAGAAGTTATATATTACTATTAAAGTTAAGTATTAAGAATGTATAATAAATAGTTAGCATTATAAGTGAAAAAAATATTAAAAACCTATTGAATTATTAGTTGTAATTATTTAGAATAAAAATGTGAAATATGCTGAAAAAGGTTCGTAAAAATATTATTTATATTATAATTAGTGCATATTTACATGTGTAAATATGCATTAACATAATGGCATATGTACAGTAGATAAAATAAATAAATTTCAAGATCTTCTAAATTTCTTTGTTTTTGACGTAAGAAATAGTAATACAAATAAAATACCAAATATAATTAATATCAGTAGAATGCATTATAATTTATAAAATGTAGTAAAATATTAAACCAGTAAATGGAAATTTGAAAGCCAATGCTTGCAACACTAATCTCTAGCACACGTACGTAATTTACGATGCTTGCAAGTGTTGGCGTTGGCTTACGCACACATGTACAAAAGTTATCTTCACCGATTTGTTTCTAATTGTTAACAATGGCTACGTCTATATTTTTTGTAGGTCTTTGGCCCTACTTATAAACTAAACAAAACATAAATATTTTTTACCTTTCAAAATCTTTCAGTAAAATAAAAAATGAAAACCTTGAATCCTTCTATTTCGACAGCCATCCACACAGCAATTATTTGTATTTACCTACAGTAAGAAACCTTACGATGCGACGAAGAGCGACAGCCGCGTACGTACGCGTGTACTCACAAGCACGGGTGACCCCGGCCCCCGACTGATTTGAAACACCGAGTTGTCGCGCGCTGTAGGTGCTTATCGCGATAGGTATAGACGAGTGTCAGAGGCCTTGTGTCCGAAGTAAAAATCACCAAGCGGCTGCGGGCTGCGGCCAACGCCCTCGGTGATTGGTTCAGAAAATGGCGTATTGAAATAAATCCCTCAAAAAGTGCAGCCGTGTACTTTAGCCGCGGTAAACACCCGCGACAACAAAGGCGCGGTCTGCGTAAACTAGGCAACATTACCCTGTTCGGAAACGTCATCCCGTGGGAAAAGAAAGTCAAGTACCTCGGGGTAACGTTGGACAGCAAAATGTCATTCAAACCGCACATACAAAGAATGAAAGTTAAGGCTAAGTTCGTTGTAGGTCGGTTATATCATTTTATCAATAAACGCAGTAAAATGTCACTTAGACACAAGGTGACACTTTACAAGTCGTGCGTACGCCCCATCCTTTCATACGCTTGCGTAGCGTTTGCCCATCTCCCCCGTACGGACTTGCATCCGTTGCAAGTGGTACAAAATAAATTCCTGCGTATTGCCACGGGAGCACCGTGGTATATGCGCAACGTAGACCTCCATAACGATCTTGAATTGCCGACCTTAGCAAAGCATTTCAAAGACATCTCCGAAAGATACTTTGATCGTGCCATCTCACATCCGAACCCACTGGTGGTAGCCGCGGCTGACTACATCCCAGACCCTAATCCCGATCCCAAACTACGTAGGCCCCGCCACGTTCTTACCGATCCCGATGACCCGATAACTCTGGCCAACGGTTTACACGATGACACTACACACCTACATTCGCGACACCGTCGCCGCCGGCGGCGACGAGGACCCCTGTTTCGCCCTTCGGCGAACCGAGCCCAAGGGCAAGGTTCGGCGGACGGACAAAACAATGCCACTAGCCCTCTCATCGCAAATCACGACCCCACCCTAAGCCGAGGTTCGGTCTCACAGGAGACACCCTTAGGGCGGAGGGCGTACAGCCCTACACCTTTTAATTCTGGCTGAGCACTCTGCTCGCCCACGCGACCGGTGAAGCTGTAACAGCCCATAAGGCTAACAGCAATTGTGACATTCCGAAAAAAAAAAGGCCTTGTGTGAGTTACAATTCTATGGTTTTTTCAACCGGTTTATGACGCGATCTCATACGCTCTAAACGAAATATTTTTTAACTGCTGAATACCTCTATTAACTGATCTAGGTCTAGAGCATACTAACAACTCTCGCAATCCATGTTCACGTCTAGTGTCCCATTTAAAAAATTAAAAGGCTGTGGTTTCGTTACCTTCCATTTACAAATACAATGGCCTAATAGGTGCTGCATGATGTGAACAATTTACATAATATGTTAGCGACTAAGTCCTACCATAACTACTAGGTGGTAGAGTCTGCATTGTCTCGCCCGGGTCTGGTACCACCGCCTTACCTATTCCTGCCGCAATAGCGTCAGTGCTTGTCGCTGTATGTTCCGGTTTGGAGGGTAAGGTAGCCGGTAAACTTATGCATGTGGCATTAGACCTCACCACAAGATAACTACACACAATTGACATCTTTGGTGTCTATAGGCGATGATTAACTCTTTCCATCAGGCGACCCATCTGCTTGTTTGTTATCTTATGATATAAAAAAAATCACAAATGTAGAAGACGAAGGAAAAAGTAAGATAAAATAAATTATTAAAAACCGATCAAGCGCGAATTGGACTCGCATTCGAGGGTTCCGTCCGAACTTGTAGGTATCCTTAGCTGCACATAAATTTTATGATTCTAAGTCAACGAGAAGAACCTTAAAGGTGTGCTTTAAAATTGGAAAAAATCGTAAAATATGCTACATATATTTGACTTATATGTTTGATTTTTTCCAGCTGAGCCGGTAAACTTATGCATGTGGCATTAGACCTCACCACAAGATAACTACACACTATTGACATCTTTGGTGTCTATAGGCGATGATTAACTCCTACCATCAGGCGACCCATCTGCTTGTTTGTTATCTTATGATATAAAAAAAAAATCACAAATGTAGAAGACGAAGGAAAAAGTAAGATAAAATAAATTATTAAAAACCGATCAAGCGCGAATTGGACTCGAATTCGAGGGTTCCGTCCGAACTTGTAGGTATCCTTAGCTGCACATAAATTGTATGATTCTAAGTCAACGAGAAGAACCTTAAAGGTGTGCTTTAAAATTGGAAAAAATCGTAAAATATGCTACATATATTTTACTTATATGTTTGATTTTTTTCCCAGCTGAGAGGGATTATAGACCCGAGTATTTAAATTTAATTTTAACTTGTTACCTTTACGCGTTCCTCAGAAATAGGGTCTTAAGAGACGAACAGCAGGACAGACGGACAACGAAGTGATCCTCCAAGTTTTCCGTTTTTTTCTTTATGAGGTATGGAACCCTAAACATCTAGAAAGATTCTCACGCACATCAAAGGCTAGTAGGTAACCCAATACCCATTAAACTGTACTTGGTACCAGCTCCATTTTTTTAATCGAAATCTTTTGAATTACAGTGATAGGGAGATATCCCTGAAAAACTAAAAAAAAAACTTCTCACGCAGTATCCACGCTGCCGATCTGCCATCTGTACTTTCGGGTGTATCTGCTAAATTTGGAGGGGTTTCACATAAATTCCTTGTGGAGATGATGAAAATGATGCAGCAAATGATAGAACGACTCGCAGCAATAATAAATATCAGAGATCTCTCTTACCAATTTACGATCCAGATGGAGAGGTTGGCATCAGAGAACGGTGTAAACATGTTATCATTGTAAAGTGTCATTATAAAATAAGGAATTGTTAAGTTAAAACGAAACCTACCTCCCTAGCGATCTTTGAGCTAACGTGATATATATATATATATATATATATATATATATATATATATATATATATATATATATATATATATATATATATATATATATATATATATATATATATATATATATATATATATACATATACATATATATATACAGTGTGTAAAGAAAACCTCGTCCGATCAGAAAGGGATATATAGCTAGGTCAATGACATTACCAAAAAAAGTAATGAAATGATTCTATTTACAAAAATAAAAATACTATGGAATTTTAAAATAGTCGTATTCACACTTCAGTTTCGTTCCAATTTAGCGAATATTTTAAACTGCATAACACTGTGGCGAGTGAGCGGTGGCGGTCGGCATGCTTACAAAGACATTTACCGCACCATAATGTCGCCGCTGAACCTTTGTCGGCACGTTCACAAACGTACCGCTTCCTTAAGGTAGGGATGTATCGATGGTCGTCACTCGTCAAACATATTGTATTTAATTCGATTACTTGTTATCGATCGTTATTTGTTAGATCTATGTTTATTTATTTTTGTGGTAACTGTTATCCGTCAATGTCTGCAAATAATTCGTAATTCCTTAAATAGCCTCGTGTACCTAATGCTATTAAGTAATGGTTATTGTGATCATCTTAACGTTGGACGTCACGTTCAATGACCCGACATCTGTCGTTCAACAATAGCGTTAAAAACAAACCGAAGACTTAATATGTTCGCCGAATCATGTAATGAACTTGATGAATGTTTAATCATTCATTATCAAATCATTATCACGCTGTTGATATCTACATCTGAATATTTCTGACCAACGTCATTAGGCCAAATCTAAAATTCCTTCCTTCTTCCTTCTTTTTATCTATGCAAATCCCTTTTTTTTGGCAATTGTTGAGCTTGGTTACGAAGAATGCTATGTCATGCTTTGATAAGCATGATAGAAGGTCGCAGTTTCAAGTCAACTTAATGTTTAATACAGCAGTTGGTAGCCCTTTATGGTTGGTAGCAAGGCTCTAGGTTTCTTCTTTCCAAGAACATTAGTCTTTAAAAGTAGGCAACTAAAGTAGTTTAGCTGCGTACTTTTAGAGACTAATGTTTTTGGAAAGGAGAAACCTAGAGCGTTTTTTGACCGAAATTAGACATATCTGTATTTTGATGCCAGTAAATTAAACAAAATTAACATTGACTTGTATCAGTAATCGCTTGCTTTGAAGTTTACCTTCGTGGCTTCAATCATCTTTAGAAACGAATTCGGTTTTAATTTTCCTGTAGCTTATTAGAAATTTTAGGTAGCATGAGAACGTTTATGTAGATTTAATACAACGTTTACATTCAACAAACGCAGGACACTAAACAAACATACAAACATTTTTGTGACAGCACAACAGATCATTTTGGTGATGGGGGCACAGACGCGGGCCGGCGGTCCGCCACGCACGCCCCTACGTTTGCTGTCCGTTGGGATTTTTGGCGGCATGTGATCTAACATGCCGCCAAAAATCCCAACGGACAGCAAACTACGGCCGCACATTCATCTAATAACTTCGGCTACCACTCACTTGAACCCACTAGCGACTCCTTTTGTAACTTATACTAGCGGCTATAGAAATATTAGTACCTATAGTCCACAATATAATATTTTAATTTTGATGTACAACATTCTGCATGATTTAATCTGTGTTGTTCATAAATCGATTTACGTGCAAAATATAGAGACTATATTTATCTCGAAATTAGGACATTTTAATTTTGATTTCAATATGGTTTATTGTAAAATATTTAAAAAAAAAAAACATATTTGCTATAGTAGTAATTGTTTTTAATACAATGTCATATTGAAATTAAAATTGTTTTCATATGTTGAAGTTTCGGTAAGAGTAACTGTAATTAAGCTACTGGTGCTACCCCAGCAAAACTAGAGAAATGTTTCTCATATCTACAGTTTAGACATGAGCGTTTTCGTATTTATTTGCAAACGAATATTTAACCGATATTCAATTTTCATATCGATTTTTAGACAAGTGGCATAAACGCTAGGAGAATAAATTACACGAATTGATCTACCCCAAAGTAAGCAAATTATTTGCTTGGGTGTTGGTCAACGATACTAATACATATAAATACGTATATAAATACAGTTATATACTTAATAAACACCCAAACCCAGAAATACAAACATCTATGCTCATCACACAAATGTTTGTCCCTGTCGGGAATCGAACCCGAACCCCATCGATTCTGTGTTAGGTTCGCTTACCACTCAAACGACGGGGCGATTAACCTATCTTCGGCTAATCGTGGGTGCACTGATTGTACCTCTGCCTACCGCTTCGGGCATACGGGCGTAAAGATAGTCTTAATTAACTATACATTTAAATCTCATCATGCCCGGTTCCTTTGCATGGCAGGCTGAGTAAAATGAAGGTCTATAGACTTTCCAGTTCACTGTGATTCACCGGTTTGTCGCTTGGCGGGACGAGTGGTGATCAACTTCAATGCATTTTACCAACTTGATTTCGACTATCGATTATTTCTAGCGATAAAAAGGACCAAAGGCTTAATGTGTTTCAAAGCACGGGAGGAGTAACACACCACCCGCCAGACTCCGTGTTGCTACTGAGATTTTGGATTTTCGAGAAAAACCTTTTATTTACAATAAGTACCTAAATAAAAACTTTAGAACTAAAAAAAGGCAAAGAATTATCGTTAAGTAGGGCACATGTCACCAAGGTCAAGTGCAACTCAAAACAAAATAAAACTGTCTAAAAATATAAATCAAAATTCATTTAATACAATTTTTATTCCTACAACATAAATCCAACCTTAAATCTATTCAACGTAAGTCCACTTTAATTGGGTATTTGCATGAAAATGATTTTTCAAATAAAGTTCAGTTAATAAACTCTTTGATACACATAAAATACCTACGTAAGATTAAAATTTAATTTTTACACATAATTTTTAAATTTATAAATAAATAAAAGTGGTCAAATATGATGTAAAAATCACGTGACGTGAAACGTGATGTGATTGGTCTGACGTCATTGTGCATATTATTGGCGCGTCATTTGAATGCATGATAAACGACGAATGATAAATTATTGAAAAAAATTTCAAGTTGGAATATGCACAATGACGTCACATACGCAAGAGGGAGCTACCTATACGTTTAAATTTTAATAATTTTTTTATTGTTAAATAGTTTAAATGTTTATAAATAAAAAAATTTTTTTTTTCAAAAATATTAAAAATTTTTTAAAAATAATAAGACATAACTATTTAATGGATTGGAAAATCATGCAAATACCCAATTCTACCTGATATCGAGTAGCCGGCGGAAAGCTACTAACTTATGGACTCTTTGTTGTAACTAAATAGAAACTAGACCTTATTGCTAGCGCGTTAAGATATAGATATTACGCACGCATTATAATTATTAACCAAATAACCAATCACTAGCTGAAGTTACGTAATATTTGCTTCATCACTTTTACTTCAGTAAAAAATTAAATGGTAAGACAGAGACAAAGCGAATAAAAGCTGTCGATGTCATATCGCTCGTGATGTGGAGTTTGCGTTTTGTTCATTATTCAATATTCGTACTTCGATCTCGTGTTGTATTGTTGCGTTGCGCTTTGGATAAACCATAACTATTAACTTGATGAAGTTTTTGTGAAATCGGTTATGTATATTTAGATATCGATATGTATGATAATAGACACGTATCCGATATAAGTTACGTTTTGATATATCGAACCCATGTCCACAAACAAGACATCACTATCAAAGCAGTTTTCGCCGTGAAGTAATACTCCGACGCTTAGAGATAGACATGGGTAACTCAGCAAAATCACAAGCAAAATTCCTTGCGTTAACTCAGTAACTCAAGCGCAGTGTACTGCGCCGGCTCATTGCGCTAACTTAAAATTGCGCCATGGCGGAACAAATCTGACGCAGCCTGCGGGTAAAGACAAGTAAGCAGCGAGCGAAACGTGCGCCGTGCGCCACGCTACAGATTCATAACACAAACAGCGCACAGCGCATGAATTGCGTTGGTTCATTGGTAACTCAACGAATGTTCTGTGCATAAGAGTCATGACCCATGATAATTGTGCACATGAATGAGAGTTTACAGCGTATAGTCTCTTTACTCTTAGTGGTCTGTGGTATAACTATGCTGCGCCGTGCGCTAACACATTTTGAATAAGTGAGTTGACACACCCGCTCAGTGAATTGAGTTAGCGCAATTGCGCGGCGCAGCGCAGTGTTACACATGTCTACTTAGAGATGGGTCGGACTAGGTAAATCAGAGACTAGGTGCATCTATTCCTAGTCTGTAAAAATACGTGATCCAAATACCTGTTCCACCTAGTCCACCTAGTCCTAACGATACTATGATCTTATTTTGTGGTATTGATACTATGAACAATAAGTATATGTATGTGTTCTTAAAGTAATTGAATATTATAATATTTTCTAACACTTACGCGAGACATTTACACAAATAAAACTAGGTTTTAAGCTAAGTATCGCGTTTTTTCTGATTTTTATACCCCGACTTTAGATATTTTTTCGCTAAACGATTTCTATAATTCGATACCGAACTTAATTACACTTTACATATTTTTTACATTCTTCCATATTTTGCCTTTTATCTTCAAAATGTTCCCAAACGATATTGCTACGTTTAGGCACCATTATTATACCTAATTATAAAATAAAAAGTTCAGAGTCATCGATTAAATACTAACAATAGCCTTTTATGCCATTAACAAAACGTAATCTGAAAAAACTTTATGATGGAATGACGTCCACGATATTAGGTTAGTCTATATACATAAGTAATCTGTGTATGATACTAGATACTCCAAAGTATGAATACTAGATACTTTAACTTTCCGTTAGTTATATTGTTCTGTGTACTTTAAAGACTATGATACTTGATCGATATCGGACGCGATCTCTGTACCTGTTCTCAATGAAGTATTTGATCGAGTATCGCGTATTATGACGTATAAACTGGTATTCAGCTATTAGCCCAGCGGTCGGCCATACGTAGCGAGAGACCGGGACGGAGCATATATATTGTATAACGGTATCTCATTCTTGTGAAAGCGGGAAATAGTATACAAATCGTATTGCTTCATCTCGTTAGCATTTTGTAATGGGTGAGCAAGATAGCAAAACACGTTTTCACAAAAGAGTAAAAGAAACAGTGCAGCGAATGCGATGAGTACTATAATACTACTAGACTACGGGACTATACGGACTTAGTCTTGTGAAAAATGGAATAGGTGTCGCCTAGTATCGTAAAATACCTAGTATTCGTACCTGTTCTAGTATTTACGACTCATCTCTACCGACGCTCAGATGAGCAACAACTAACATGTCTCAGCGGCGCGCGGTCGCGCAAAATGGCGAGAGTTTGTTTGACAAACTTGACTGTACACCTTCAAGCACATATGACAAACACACCGTCAATCAAATCTTTCAAACATACAGCCAAACAATGTTTGGCAAACGCGTAGTTTGCTTGACAAACATGACCGTATACTATCAGATAATTTGCCAAACATGTAAAATTTGACAAATTGTTTGAGCGTTTACAGCTTGCTTAAAAAATGGGACTCTTCAATATTGCATAATTAAGTACCTACATATTTCATTTTGATCTTAGGGGTATTTATTTTTATTTTTTATTAGTTGGTACTTGGTAGCCCTAGACTAAGAAGAAGAAGATACTCTAATTGGCATTGGTCTGTGAAGTCCAAGGAAGTTACATTCTACCGGCTCAGTGAATTTGGCCCCACTTTTTTTGATTTTCAGATTTTTGATATTTTTAATTATTTGTTCGTCGTTCGTTCTTTAACGTTCGATTGTAAAAATTGTTTGTTCGTCTTTAATTTATTTATAATTAATTAAACAAATGATCACCCTTAAGTTGGCCCCCCTTACTAGATATCTTTATTTTTATCACTTAGATTAATTAATTTTGATTAATTATCGTTTGTTCGACGACTATTGGTGATTGTTCGATCATAAAAACAATTAAATTCCCAATTATTATTTATTTTATATCTAATATGCAAACCATTACCTCACGCCTACATTGCGCATGCGCCAGCAGTCTAATGGCGACTGAGCGATGCGTAGTGCATGTCATGTAAAAAAATGACATTATAAATAATGCTCCATTTCGAATGTTTAGTTGTAAAAGAATCATTATTAATAAATTATGTACTTATTAATAATCATCGAAAAACATCTAATGTCTATACAGGGTGTCCCAGAACTCAACGTCAAGCCGAAACGGGGTGACAGGATAGATCATAACCATCACGAGAAAAATCAGAAAAAAAATCTATCCCATGCAGTTTGAAAATTAAGGGCATTTTAAGAAAAACCTAGAAATTTGGTCTAACTGTACCATTTTTCGGTTATTGTGGTTAATTTTTATTATTTTTGTTCATTTAAACTTTGGAACCGTAACCCTAAATAACATCTCGAGAATCACAGTCTAAAATAATGACACAATTACCCCAAGTTTCCTAGAATTTAGACTATTTGTTAAACTATGAATTTAAAATTTTCAAACTTTGTCGACTTTGAAACACCCTCCTTTAAAAAAAATGTACTAGAGTGCCTTGGCAAGTGCCATTAAGAGTTGGCGCATTTAATCAGGATTGTAAAATGGTACAATACTTGTTAGTTTCATACTAAAAAAAAACGAGTAAAAAATGAAAACCTCAAGTAACCCGATTTTTGCTAACCCATTTTACTCAGTTAAAATGTTTTTTATTCGCACAAGCCTTTAGTAGATTCTTTATTTTACGGCAAAATGATGAGAGAGATGGATAGTGGACATGTTTGCCATGAGCGAGCGAGACAGATAGTGACGCCACGCAGTGAGACGGATGCGTCGTTTAAACGAGTGCGAATGAAACAGATACTGGACATGTTTGCCATGAGCGAGCGAGACAGATAGTGACGCCACGTAGTGAGACGGAGATGCGTCGTTTAAACGAGTGCGAATGAAACAGATACAGACGCCATACCAAGCAAATAGCTACGCTGCCAGTCTGACACCAGTTAGTACATTTCGCTTATTCGTCTACTGCGCACCTTTCCGTATTCGCTTGTGTTAATTTAGTACTGACAACTTTGGCTTTTCTTTTTGGACTTGGATTTTTGTGAATTGGACTTGTTGATTACATACCGGCAACTTTGGCTTCTCTCTTTTGGAATTGGACTTTTGTGTTGACATCCTTGTCATCACTATGCCTACGCGCTACACTTCACAAGAATATGCGAACATGCATCTCATTTATGGGGAATGCAGATGCAATGCAAGTGCCGCCGCTAGACTTTATCGTGAAAGATATCCAAATTTAGAGCGCTATCCGGATCACCGCGTGTTTGTTAATGTGCACCGTTCACTCACAGAGGGCGGCCATTTTCCGAATCAAATACGGGCTGGAAGTAGACCTCGCTTTCCTTACGAAGAAGAAGTGTTGGAAGAGGTCGCAGATGACCCAAGTATTTCCGTTCGTGGAATTGAAGAAAGAACGGGAATACCCAAAAGCACAGCACATCGTATTTTACAAAGAGCTGAAATGCATCCGTTTCACGTACAACGAGTTCAAAGTCTTCTCCCTCGAGATTATCCTGAAAGGATTTCATTTTGTAGAACAATGCTACAGAGGCATAATGAAAATCCCCAATTCATCCAAAAAATTCTCTGGTCAGATGAATCTACATTTAAAAAAGATGGCTACATAAACTTACACAATTTTCATGAGTGGCATGTGGAGAATCCACATTTAATGCGAGAAGACCGATCCCAATATCGCTTTAAAGTTAACCTGTGGACAGGAATTTTAAACGGCAAAATTGTTGGGCCTTTTGAGCTGCCTGAGAATTTGAATGGCACGAATTATCTAAATTTTTTACGAGAAAATTTACCAAGTTTGTTAGAGGACGTACCACTAACAGATCGTCGCCACATGTGGTATCAACAAGATGGCTGCCCAGCGCATTACGCAGTGCAAGTAAGAGATTTCCTTGACCAAGTTTATCCGGGAAGGTAGATTGGACGTTCAGGCACTATCTCGTGGCCAGCCCGTTCCCCAGATTTAAATCCCCTGGATTTTTTTTATTGGGGCGTTCTCAAAGAAAAAGTTTATTCTAAGCCCATTGAGAGCGTAGCCGAGCTGCGTGAACGAATTTCTCAAGCTGCTGAGGACATCAACTCTCGAGGATATGCCCGGCTAATAAGTAGATCTTTTTTTAAGAAGATGTAGGGCGTGTGTTGAAGCTGATGGTAAACAATTTGAACATTTGTTATGATAAAAAATGTTATTTTCAAATCTGACTTTTATTCCAATAAACTTAAACAAAACAAGGTCAACATTTTTCATTATTTGATTAGTATTTTGTTGCTTTGGTAAAAGTGGCGTCACTATCTGTCTCGCTCGCTCATGGCAAACATGTCCACTATCCATATCTCTCATCATTTTACCGTAAAATAAAAACCTACCAAGGGCTTGTGCGAATAAAAAACATTTTAACTGAGTAAAATGGGTTAGCAAAAATCGAGTTACTTGAGGTTTTTATTTTTTACTCGTTTTTTTTAGTATGAAACTAACAAGTATTGTACCATTTTACAATCCTGATTAAATGCGCCAACTCTTAATGGCACTTGCCAAGGCACTCTAGTACATTTTTTTTAAAGGAGGGTGTTTCAAAGTCGACAAAGTTTGAAAATTTTAAATTCATAGTTTAACAAATAGTCTAAATTCTAGGAAACTTGGGGTAATTGTGTCATTATTTTAGACTGTGATTCTCGAGATGTTATTTAGGGTTACGGTTCCAAAGTTTAAATGAACAAAAATAATAAAAATTAACCACAATAACCGAAAAATGGTACAGTTAGACCATATTTCTAGGTTTTTCTTAAAATGCCCATAATTTTCAAACTGCATGGGATAGATTTTTTTTCTGATTTTTCTCGTGATGGTTATGATCTATCCTGTCACCCCGTTTCGGCTTGACGTTGAGTTCTGGGACACCCTGTATAATCCATTTACATGCATTACGTCCAATATATGTACTTAACTCATAAAGCCACATAAAGCTGTTTGTTGAGTAAACAAAAAGAGTAATTACTCTAATTAAATATGAATTTCTTATATATGTACATATGTGTGTGGGTGTGTATATCATACAACTGTTTTTAATTTGTTTCTTTGCTAAAATGATAGGCCTATTTATAATTCTGTTAAAGATGTATATATTAGATGTACTATTAGTTAACCTAAAAAAATGTGCAGATTTTTTTTTTATGTATCGTGTTAAATTTACCACTATCGGAACTACCTACAATATTTCCTAATAAGAATACCTTTATATTTAATCGAGGTACTCACACTGTTGAATAAATACTTCATTCAAATCGTATAATTTGATGATATTCGAAATGGAGCATTATTTATAATGTCATTTTTTTACATGACATGCACTACGCATCGCTCAGTCGCCATTAGACTGCTGGCGCATGCGCAATGTAGGCGTGAGGTAATGGTTTGCATATTAGATATAAAATAAATAATAATTGGGAATTTAATTGTTTTTATGATCGAACAATCACCAATAGTCGTCGAACAAACGATAATTAATCAAAATTAATTATCTAAGTGATAAAAATAAAGATATCTAGTAAGGAGGGCCAACTTAAGGGTGATCATTTGTTTAATTAATTATAAATAAATAAAAGACGAACAAACAATTTTTACAATCGGACGTTAAAGAACGAACGACGAACAAATAATTAAAAATATCAAAAATCTGAAAATCAAAAAAAGTGGGGCCAAATTCACTGAGCCCATTCTACCCGTTATGCTTACACACGCTTCAAAATCGTTCCGAACAGTACCACGACATGAGTGGAGTGTGTCTCTTTCTACTAAATAAAGCGCCAACCGCCATACATAAGTGTGGCCATGCGTAGTTTGCAAATTACTGTTAAGTAATTCTACTAATTTGAGAAACAGTTTTTACCTTGCATAAGTAATTACGTAATAATTAAAATAAGCACATTTTAATTACAATACACACTCACTATGTTAATTACAATACAGTGTATGAAAAAAGGGATTTAACGATTAACGAATATATAGAAATCTACCATCCGAAAGTTTTATTTACACTGGCAATTGCAAGAAAGGGACAACATCCACTCTTGTCGTTGTCTTGCTCAGAACGTTTTTCCCCTCTGTTATGTAAGAAACAAATGTCAACTTTATTAGGAACGAAATAAAGTACATTTTTATTTTTAAAATATTGCTTCGTAATAATTCCAGTTATCGTATATAAGTTCCTTAGTGAAGTCATATCGTACTCTTTGAAATCTGTACTGGTCTCGAACCTACCGATTTTTCGGTATTTCTACCGATATAGGCTCTATTCTACCGAAATACCGAAATATAACGATTTTTCTACGATTTCACAGTATACATGGAAATTCTCCCGATTTTACACTTTTAAGTTGCCAACCCTTTCGATTTATGTTTAATGTTATGGGGAAGCCCTCAATGGACCTAGTGCAGAATGTAGTTCATATATTTTGGGGAATACCCTTGATACCCTTGTGTCCTACAATTCGATGTTATAAGGGGCTTCCCACTCGGGAATTTACCTGTCTAGTATATATAAACAGTAATTCGGTTTTATTTTTTCATTAATTTTTTTAACTTTGAAGAGTGAATACCTAACCGAAAGAGTCTCTACAAAATCAGGTAATTAAGTTAAAATGTCGTCTGACGAGGAGTCAAGCACAAGTGCGAGTGTAAGAAGAAAAAAATATCTACAATATTATAGAAAAGAATTGGAAGAAGAATTTCCAAGTTGGCTGCAAGATAGTCGTAAATGCGAAAGCTATGCCTATTGTAAGAATTGTAATAAAGATATCAACATCACATCAGGAAAAGACGCTATAAAGAAACATAGTTCTTCACAAGCACACTCAGTATCATCAAAGAATATAAAATCACAACCGAAGATATCATCGTTTACTGTGACCAAAACTCAAAAATCTGATATACTGGTTAAGCAAAGTAATTTTTTAGTTATTTAATTTACTATTTACATTGTTATATAATTTTGTTTTCTACATATCGGTTTATAGAAGCAGTGGATATAATTATACCCTAATCGCTACTAGACATACTAGATATACCTACGTAATTTTAATTCTTTATTTTTAATTTCCGGTGAAATAAGATTAGCCTCGTTTGTTGCTGAACACAATCTGCCATTCACTATTATGGAGCACCTACCGCAGTTGATGCAAGCAGTTATTCCTGATTCAAAAATAGCAAAAGAAATAAAATGCTATTCAACTAAAACTCGTGACACAATTGATCATATTATAGGTAAAGAAAGTTTCAATAATTTATGTGAAGATCTAGGGCAAACTAAGTTTTCGCTTATTATTGACGAGTCCACTGATCTTAGTACGACCAAACACATGTGCTTAGTTGTGAGATATGCGAAAATGAATCGTATTAAAGATTGTTTTTTAGCTCTTATTCCATTAGAAGAAGCTAATGCAGCAACCTTATTTGAACACATTGTAAATTTTTTTACAAGCAATAACATTCCATATAAAGATAATCTAATAAGTTTTGCATCTGACGGGGCAAACGTAATGATGGGACGCAATAATTCTGTTGTAACGTTGTTGCAAAATGAAATTCCTAACATTTTTATACTTAAATGCGCCTGCCATTTGTTTTACCTTTGCACGTCATATGCTTGTACCAAATTGCCACGTTTTATAGAGGATCTTGTAAGAGACATTTACAACTACTTTTCTTCTAGCCCAAAAAGAATGGCAGAGTTTAAAATCTTTCAAATGTTTTGCAACTTAAAAGTACATAAAATACTTCACCCCTCTCAATCACGCTGGCTATCAGTACATGCAGCAGTGAAGAGAATATTGGAACAACTTTCTGCTCTTAAACTATTTTTTATAGACCAAATATCTAACAATGATCATCTTTTAGCTGCAGAACATATATTATAGTAGCTCCAAGATCCTACCACGATATTATTTTTGGAATTTTTAGATTTTGTTTTACCATTATTTACCGATTTAAATAAAGAAATGCAAGCAGAACACCCATAAATTCGTAATTTATATGAAAAAATAACTGGAACATTAAAAACTATTTTTGATTGTTTTTTAAAAAGAGAATATTTAACTAGCACTCCAATGAAAAATGTTGATTTTAAGAATCCCAGAAATTTTATGGATATTGATGACGTATACTATGGTGCTGCTGCGTCTAATACACTACTAAGTAGTTCAGAAAATCTAAACTCAGATCAAGTAAATTTGTTTAAATGCAGATGCCTAGATTTTTATATCGAAGCTTGTAAGCAAATAACCACGCGGTTTCCATTGAAAAATAACCCAATAAAAGGTTTAGACATAATTGATCCAAAAAATGTTAAAATTGGCAAAATTGCTTCGATAGTTCCTGTGAGTAGGCTCTTTCCCAATATTGTTCACAGCAACGATTTCCAGGAAATTGATACAGAGTGGCGCATTTTAAGAAATTGTGAACGAATCAAAACATTTCCTGATGATGTAGAACTATTTTGGGATGAAGTAAGTTTACTAAAGCGTGGCGGTGAAACTCAAATGTTTCCATTGTCGTCTAATTTCGTCTTTAATATTTTATCACTTCCCCATTCATCCGCTAACGTTGAACGCATATTTTCACATATTAATCTTTTAAAAACAAATCAGCGAAATAGGCTGTCTACTGAATCAATCACTAGTCTATTACATTCAAAACGACTCTTTAATACAGCTAATTGTTACGATTTTGAAATTAATTCGAAGATAACCACGGCTATGGCCAAAGAATATTGGTATGAAAAATAATTATTATTGTTACAAATTAGTCTATAAGTTTATTTTTTTTAAAATGAACGAATTTTATTGAATATTGTATTTTTTTTGTCAAATACCAATTTTGGGTACAAATATACCGATTTTTGCTGGCAATTCTACCGATCTCGCTCTATGACGTTCGAGAGTCGAGCACAAGATTAATCTGTGCTCTTTGATCATATCATACGTCATGGAGCGATAACCTAGCTTTTTTAAATTCAAAAAATAAAATGATTTGTCCCGATTTTTTAGAGTTTCAGGTTTGTATACAGTTATGACAGAAAATATTAATCCGCTAATCGAAACTACAGTTTTTTTTAGAATTTATTTAATACAATAACTGATTTTTTTAGGCCAGCTAGAGAAGATAACCTAATTTATTTTAATTTGTAGGATATTTTGAAGAAGATGAGAGTACTGGATGACAAAATTGTGTATGCTCTTAATACATCAATACCTACAGAATCTTTTAAAACTAAAATAGATGCTTCCACAGCTTGCCAAAATTTATACGAACAAATTCAAAAGGGTCATTCAGAAAGAGAAAATGTGATTAAAAATTGTATTATGATAACGGCTGAAACCGTTAAACAACTTAAAGCAGCAAAAACCAGTAAACCTGATGATATAGACATAAATAAGAATTTAAAATATGAACAAAAAAAGGTAATGTTAGTGTTTCGATTTGGGTTTTAGTGTCCCATAGTGCAACAAAAAATAGGTGATGAGGGTTGAAATTTTCGTCGAAAGTCCTGTGCACCCTTTAGTGCACACTGACCTTTTTATCTTTAAATTTCAGTTATAATTTTTTTTATTGTTTTAGTTGCGGTTGTTGCAGACAGAACTGAGTGTTGAAGAAGTAATCAAAGAAAAGACTACAAAATTATTTACCGAAAAATGCAGAACATATTATAAGCCTAATAATTTATGAAGACTGATTTACCAGCATTTCAATAATTGTTTCATATAATAAACATAGTTGTAGTATATCTAGATTTCTTTATATACATTATGTTTAACAAACTATAAAATTGAATGGTTACACATTGTGTTATCAATCCATATCTCAACTTAAGACATGTCATTATCTCATCCGAGAGTGAGAGAGATATTAACTTGTCTGATCTGATATTACTGTTAATATTCTGAAGGTTTCCTAAGGTCATAAAAATTTTCGAGAAATTATGAGAATTTACATGCTATTTTATGTTTGTAGCATTGTTATTAATTGCTGAAAAAATATTTTGATTATAAATGTTTATATAATTTGCCTTATGAATTATCCTTGCATACTATTGAGAGCATTATTTTTTATTATATCATACAGGAATGTAAACAAGCTGTGTTTCCTGCCTTACTTTATAACTTCTTTCTAGAAAACCCAGGATTATTTTCACATTCTGAAAATCATAGCACACCTGTGTTTTCATTATAATAGTCAATGGGTTTCCTACATTCAGCAGTAATATTCTAGTTTTTCAGGACATTAAGTTACACTAACAAAGGTAGATGGTAGAATTGTGCTATACATTGCCATGTAGCAAGAGAAAGTTATTTAATAATATTCTTAGAGTAGTCTGTTTATGTTCTAAGAGATACACTATTTGCTTGGGTATCCACCCTTTACCTATTTATGCTCTCATAAATATCAGGTATAATAATTAATAGATAGCACAATCTAACCTCAAAGTAAGCAAATTAATAGCTTGTGAAATAGGGGTTAGGAAACAATACAATTTATATAAATACTGAAATAAACCACTTAAAACAAAATAGGGCCCTTTAATTTCCCTGTAGAATGAAAATGCATATTTTTTTTAATAGTTTTTATGGATATATAAAGTTAGAGAGTAAAGTTTTATTAATTATTCAACCAAAGTAAATGATTAAAAAAAAATTATACACATAAAAATGAAAAAATAAAATTTACTTTTAAAAATTCCAACTTTACAAGTTTTGATTTTTAACAAAAATTTATATTAATGGTTACACAGGAGTGTCTTTGATATCGGGTGGGTCCTCCTCGATTATAATACGCACTCTCTAAGCCTGTTTGGGACACTTTTGATTACATGGGTGATGTCTTCTTGAGGTATACGCTCTCAACAGGTTTTTATTGCGTTTATGAGATCCTGTTGACTTTTCACTTCACCATGACTTTAAGTTTTTTTCAATTGGTCCCTCAGATGTTCGATTGGATTGAGATTGGTGCTCATTGCGGGCCAAGGTAAAACTACGATATTCGCTTCAGTTAGGGTCCCCCCTGGGTTAGGCGAGCAGTATGAGCATAAGCATTCTCCTGCATGAGGACAAAATTATTGCCCACTCTTTGTGAAAATGGAATAATGCTGGGTCGGACCACACGCTTGACGTAGCTGGCAGTAGTTACGGTACCTTTGTTAAGAATTACCAGCTCCGTTTGCCCAATAAGCTGATTCTGCCACACACCATGGCACTGACCCCCGATCAGTTTCGTGTACATAGGGGTCAGTAAATCATTTGCCTTGTCTTTTATACACCCAAACGCGCTTATCATCACTCAAAAACTTCACTTTACTCTCATCTGTGAAGAGCACAGTCCTTCAGTTGTTCTTGGTCCTGTCCAAATAATCGCGTGTGAACCTCAAATAAGCTACACGATTAGCCCTTATCAATTTAATGCGAACCATGCGCATTCTGGATTGGGGTCTATCTTCATGAAGTCTGTTGTGGATCGTTTGATCACTTACTCATGTACCCGTGGCTTGCTATAGTCAGTTTTGTAAAGTGGGAGCAGTAACAACACACTCTTGGCAGGCAGTTAAGCGTTACATATCAGTCTTCTAGAATAGTTGTGGCCCGCATTCTTCCTGATTCGCTTTTTCTAACACCACTACCAGTCTCCTGGCAGCATTGCCAAGCATTTGGGATAGCTCACCGTGATACACCTAGGCGTAGTGCTAGTCACCGAGATTCTCCCTTTTGCAGCAATACCACTGCTCGACTATTAAAGCAATTTCCATGCTCATATGGTGCCGAATTCGTGACATTGCTATGAAACATAATGATTTAACTCAAAAAAACAATAAAAAAATCAAGGAATGAAACGATAGTCTAAACACAAGTGAATAAAAAATTGTGTCCAGAGTAATTTTAACTTAATTTGTTTAAGTCTACCCACTTGAGGGTATAAAGATAAAAAAAGTTGTTCAAAATAATGTTAAGAATACATGAACATCTCAAGTTTATGGTAAGACACTTGAATTTGTTCAAAATTCAGTTTTAAGTGTCATACAATCATTTTTTGTGAAAGAATTGGGGTTGGCGCTATTTTGTTTTGAGTAGTTTATATTTAATGTACATTAAAAGATTATGTGCCAGGCGTTTCATGGGCCTACATCAAGGATGACGCACCTAGAGCGTCATTAGCCCCCTGAGATGTTTTATGCATATTTCGCCATTACTTTGTGTCAATTTGTTATGAGAATATGAGTTTTTTGTGTGCTTCGGTTCGTATTCTTTGATATTCAAAAGAAATATGGCATCATTAGGTAGGAGTTACTCATTTTAGTAAAATGTTACGAAGGTTGTCAACATTTTTGTAAACTTACGTGTATTGGGTAATTTACTAATTTGTAACATATTGTTGATAATCAAGTAAGGAGACAATTTTTTTTTTGAATGTAGTCAGACATTATGAACTAATAACCATTAACTGTGCCTGCAAAAATAATTTTACAACTTTGAATTTTTTATTTAAAAATAACATCTATTTTTTTACATAATAATATCTCTATTATTAACTAGCTGTTGCCAGCGACTTCGTCCGCGCGGACTTCGTTTACTCCGCACTGTTCCTCCCAAGTAGGTGATAGCATAATAATATGTAGCCAATATGTTGACCCGACCTGTTAGTAATATTCATGCAAAATTTGAAGTAAAGCCATGCAGTACTTTTGTGTTTACCCCAGACATACAGACAAACAGACAAAAATTCTAAAAGATATATTTTTGGCTCCGATATCGATTGTAGATCACGCCTCAAGTATTCTTTTCAAAAAATATTCAATGTACAGTTTTGACTTTCCTAAGATTTTATTATATGTATAGATATTATAAATTTGATTGTTTAGATGGGTGTTTGTTAATCATGCAAAAACTAGTAAACAGATTTTGACAGAGAGACAGATGAAATTTGGCACACAGGTAGATGGTGACCTGGAATAGCACATAGGCTACTTTTTATCCAGGAAAATTAAGTGATCTCACAGAATTGACCAAAAACTTTAATAATACAGCGGGCTGCACACTGCAGCTAGTGTTACATAACCAAGATAAACAAATACAAATATTGAAATTTTTGTAGCTTTGTATTTCAAAAAACACGAGAATAAAATATATAAACTACTAAAACTAAATAATAACCTTAGAGAAAAATGTATAAAAAAATGTTCCTTTTTTAAAAACACAGTACACATAAGAAAAACATATTTACAAATACAGTAAATATGTTTTTCTTCAGTCTAAATATATACATTTGATTAGATAAACTTGCTTACAAAAATAACATTTTATGCTTTAAATTTACATTTAAATGGCTACCATAATATCAATGTTTCATTATCACTAACCAACATAATAATTAATTGTAAAGCTTGTGATCTAAGGCGTTAAAAATTATTTCTTGGCTTCTTGCAAATCCTGATTCTTTTTATATTCATCTTCATATTTTTTATGCCAATCAAGATTCATCTGATGCACCGATTCACCTCTCTTTGCAGCCGCTTTTCCTGCAATAATTGCACCTAAGCTTGCAAGAGCGGTGAGGACAATTGCTATATTTGATATTTTGATCCTAGCCTCACTCCGAGATCTCTCAATGATTTCAGGACTGAAACAAATTAGCTTTAGGTAAATTCTAATATTCTAAAATATGAAAATTTGAGGAAGTATTATTAAATTTTTAGCTCTGCTAAGTTGTACTGAAAACGCAATTATATATTACTTACGATACAAATGCAGGAATTTCCTGTTTACTCTTGTATTTTTTCGTCCAAACTAGGATAAATTTTTGCAATTCACTGGGTCTGTACCTAGGCGACATTGAATCCCCTCCAGGACCAGGTTTTGAACCTGGTTGCATAGTGCACATACATCTTCTTAGATTAGCCATATTTGGACGAAACCAAAATAATTTATTCATATTGTCCTCAAGGAAATCACTCTTGATTCAATATTCAAGTATAAGAAATATGAATGAAGAATATTTTATGGGTTAACAGATAAAAATTAAAATATATCCCAAAGAGTATACAATACTATGTATATCCTTTGACATTTCTCCAGTGTTACCAAGTTTCAACTCAGAAATCATAGGTACTATGCGTTCCAACTGAGAATAGGACTGTCAGGATGACATATTGCTCCGCATATTGCAAAAACTTCTGTGATGACTAAGGTGCCCAATAGACCTACAATAATATTGCGCAAAATTTTATTGTGCAATGATATTGAATACCCCTTTGACTCTAAACGTTCAATAAAATTGACAAACCAGTCTAATAAATATTTACGTGCAAGCAACATGTCTGATGACAAAGTTTTGGCGGCAACCATGCTGGTGATTTTGATAAGTAGTCTCTATACAATTCTATACACACAAGTAAAAACTCCCGTTCTTCATCTTTTGTAGCGTTCTCGCTCGCCATTTTGCTTAAATTTACACGGCCATACATTAAACACCGTGACCAAACGCGACCGCTCCTAACTTTGAAGTGAAAAATATTGTGCAATATCAAGCCTACACAGTGCAAGAAAAAAATATTGCACAATAAAAATTAAACCCGCTCAAACTTTCGTTCAGTCTTTGTGCAATCTTTAATATTAACCCTAAACGGTCAATGACGTATTACGATCAATATTACGTATGATAATATTGCGCAATGTTCATGAAAAAAGTTCTTGGACTTTGGAGCATTTTTTTTCAGCACTACATCTCAAAAGCGTCAATACGATCGCAATAAGCCTTCCTTGGTGTCCAGGGTTTCCAAGCCATAACTAAACATAAAGACCTTTAAAAAGTTCCCGAGTTTCAACTTTGTTTTCAGATATATGTTACGATCTTTCTATGTACGCTGGAGCTGAGTCATTGCGCTTTTAAGGACTGATTATGCTAGAATGGGCTGCAATAAGCCGAGGCACATTGCAAAAATCCACCTAGATGGCATTAATACATTTTATATGAACTATTGAACACTACTGTAGGATGCATTGAGGCTATTTTTTGCTTGGTGGATTTCGGTGAACGTGATGTGCTCTGCTCCGCCCCGTTAACACCAAATAAAAATATGGATAAAGAGCGATTAATAATTTTAGTTCAAGGCCACAAAAAGCTATATGATTTGCAAGATCCATGTTTTAATGATCAATTATGGAAAATAAAATTTGGAATGAAACACGGAAATGGGCTGCGTTTCCATGCAGTCCACTCCACTCCTCTGCGGACAGTCTTATTGTGCTATGCTAACGTTTTTCATTGTGGTGCGGCCCGCCCCGCTTGACTCAGTGTGATCGATATTTTAGCTATACCAATACTCTTTCTAATTTACTTTTCACAAGAACCTGTGCTGCTTAATATAGTACCAAGTTAGATGAAGTCATACAATTTTTCGATTGGTTCCGAAGAGTAGGTATGAGGTATAACGACATTGGTAAAGTGTGTCCCTTTCTACTAAATAAAGCGCTATATATAAGTGTGGCTGTGCGTAGTTTGCAAATTACTACTAATTCTACTAATTTGAGAAAACAGTTTTTACCATGGAACACAGAAAACAAGCGGAAGTGGGAAAAACAAACATTTGTATCAGGACCGCGATCGCCAAACTCACACATAAAATAAGCATTATTACATATAAACTGCTAATGCAAACAATGTTTTATTGGGCGTTTCCATTTAAAATAACAATAATCCGAAACCCACAAACAGAACATTTAAAAATATACCAAACTGCGTTACAATAGACTTTATTTTGCTACAACAAAAAATGAGTATTTACGTCCTTTTGTAGTCTATTTAAAATAGACTCATCTATTGTACAATAGTGAAACTATAATCTTAATAGTTTCACTATTCTACAATAGATGGCAGTATTGATTTTTACGTATTTTTCAGTTTGTCATATTTGAGTAGAGAACTTTCCAGTACGATATACGTAATGACTATCATTACGTATATCGATCGTAGGGACTATCATTAAATATATCGATCTAGAAAAATTAGGTCAACCGAAAATGAACTTTATATGTAAGATGTATGGCTGATTTTAGCTTGACATTCTATTATATCATTAGAGATTATATTAAATTAGGAATTTTATTAAAATAAAATGGAAATTGTACTTTCGGATGATATGAAATATCTCCATTTTTAATCGTCTGTATTCTACTATAATTTCTGCATTCAAGGATGGCACAATACGGCATAATTCAGTGTGTAATAGATTTTCGCATGACTATCTCCTAACGACATGTTAAATATCACTGAAGACAATTTAGAGTAAAAGCGCATAATAGCGGTGCACGCGGCACACCCACTCTTCACTTTCACTTGTTTTCTTTGTTTCATGGTTTTTACATTGCATAAATAATTACGTAATAATTATTAAAATAAACACATTTTAAAACTCAATATGTTAATTAGCATACAATTTATGCTGATGTATCATCAACGTATTCAAATGGGATTTAACGGTTACCGAACATATAAAAATCTACCACCCGATAGTTTTATTTACACTGGTAATTGCAAGAAAGGGACAGCGTCCACATTTATCGTCTTGTTCAGAACATTTTTCTCCTTTATTAAGTAAGAAATAAATGTCAACTTTATTGGTAACGAAATAAAGTACATTTTTATATTTTTTAGAAATTGCTTGGTAATTAATTCCAGTTCTCATAATATAAGTTCCTTACGTGTAACCAAGGAACTTATATACGATAACTGGAATTATTACGAAGCATTATTTGAAATATAAAAATGTCCTTTATTTCGTTAGAAATAAAGTTGACATTTGTTTCTTACTTAACAGAGGGGGAAAAGGTTCTGAGTAAGACAACGACAAGTGTGGATGTCGTCCCTTTCTTGTAATTGCCAGTATAAATAAAACTATCTCACGTTAGATTATTATACATTCGGTAATCGTTAAATCCCTTTTATTCATACACGTCACGTCGTAAATACATTAGCATAAAATGTATTGTAAATAACACAGTGAGTTCTAAAATGTGGTTATTTTTATTATTACGTAATTACTTATGCAATGCAAAAACTGTTTCCCAAATTAGTAGAATTACTTAGTAGTGATTTGCAAACTACGCATGGCCGCATTTATATATGGCGATTGGCGCTTTATTTAGTAGAAAGAGACACATTCCACCCAAGTCGTGGTACTCTTCGGAATGATTTCGAAGCGCGTGTGAACATTCCGTGTAGAATGTAACTTCCTTGCGTGTCACTTCGATTATTTATTATTCGATTATTAAAAAATCGATTATTTTGACATCCCTATTCATTCGAAATTCTTCTGCAGGGTTTGCAGACGTACCATTATTATTGTACATATGCCATAATTTCATGACATGTTCGTACTTTTCAATCCTCAATCCTAAGCGTACAATCCTTAGAAGAATACAATGACGCGTTAATACTTCACCGTTTACAAATTTTGATGGTTTACTATTGTAACCTTATTGCAAATTTTACATAATGTGACCATATTCAAACTTCATTTTCAATAAATAACAAAAGAAATTAAATATAATTTTAGAATGTACAATAATTTTGTTAAAAGTACAATAATTTGACGGATCTGGTTCAATAATAATTTTTCATGGGCCTACCAACATTGGTCTTCTGAATGTACAGTGTCAGCAGACATGCAATATTATTGTAAATGTACCATAATCTCATGTATTTTTTTAATCCTCAATCAGCGTACAATCTTGAAAAATATACAATAATTTTGAACAATAATTGCAATTTTTATATAAAATTACTATTTTCTTTAAAAATTAATTATTATTGAAATGTTTGAGACAAATTTCCCGCTTTACCAATAACTAAGTGATAAGTGAGTTCTCAAGTACCTATATAGATATGCTTGATTGAAAAATTGGATTTAAAAAAAGTTTGATAATTGCTGGAATATAATTTAAATAAAATGACTTCAGTGATTCTCTTTCAAACTAAACCTAAAACTTTCAGATGACTATTAAATCTAATTTTTGAAATATACAAAAATTTTATTGAAAACGCAATAGGTACCTAATTTACATCCGTAAAAATTATTATTGTATCAGAATAATAATTTTTACGGATCTGCCAACACTGATTGTAATGTAGAAAAAAACATTAAAAAGAAAAAAAATTGTGTGATTAATTTTTCAAGTTTCACTAATATTGTATTGGGTTTATGACGTGATTAATAGTATTACTGTACTATTTGTTTATTTTACATGGTTCATTAATTTTTAATTGTTACTACAATTTGGATAACAGTAAGTACTGATATTCACAGCTTTTGAACATTACTTCAACCAAAGAACCTTATTAAGACTATAAAGTTTTAGCTTTTATCTTAAGACCACTTTATTAATTCTTTTTTGTTTCATGGCTTACACACTTCTTCCGATTAAACCTACTTAAACATGTTACAAAAATGAATGTTCGTACACTGTGTTCTCTGGCGTAGAGTCATCAGGTGAACGACTAGTGGTCGGGGTGACAAATATTTAAATAGCTGTTACTGCTGCCCGAAATTACTGCTTTCTTTGTAGTCTTTGATCACTACTAAGTGATCATACTACTAGTGACTGATGTAGCAAGGGTTACTTGTTTGTTGATATAACTCGCTTCATATAATATTCTGAATGTTTACAAAAAGTTCTCTAAAACGTCTAGGTTAGACTTTAAGATTTGTTATTTATTCGACACAGAATACTGAAAACAGTTATCAGAACATTTTGGTCTGTAGTATTTATACAGTTTATCCCTTAGATGAATGAGACTTATCTTTCTCTTGCCAAAGGTTTATCCATAGCTTTCACAAGGACATCACATGGGAAGGATTAACCACTGGATTTTTTAAATTAACTTTATATAGTGCCTAGTGTTATAATGCATTTACCAGTCCAGGACAATTTTGTATTAAGAGCATCATAATGAATCTACATGAATCATGATATTTGGCACTTGGTTCTCTCTAGCATGATAATATAGATTCATATTATCTATATTAATATTATAAATGCAAAAGTTTGGTTTGATGGATGTTTGGTACTTAATCACATAAAAACTACAGAACAGATTTGGATTAAATTTAGCACATAGATAGATGATGTTTTACAATAGCACGTAGGCAAAATGTAGTGGGGTGCATGCTGTAGCTACTGTGTAATATTATTCTGTACTTATTCTCCTTATTAGATTATTTGTATGACAAATTGTAGCCTTAATTTGATACAGATGTCTGGTGGTCATAAGCATCGTTATAAGAATGCAGGCTCCAGTGCTGATGAACTGAGGCGTCGAAGAGAAGAAGAAGGTGTTCAGCTACGTAAACAGAAAAGGGATCAGCAACTTTTTAAAAGAAGAAATGTTGATTTGCCTGTTCTCGATGCTCCAGAAAGTTCACCTCCGGTAAATATTTTAGCCCTAATGAATTAACAGGTTTTTTATATGATATTGGGTATATGACCTTATAAAACAAGTTTACCTCCTATAGAATCACAAATGTTATTGGTGCATTACTGCTATCTTTGTTACCAGGCGAAAAATCTTTTGTATGTATGTGATATCACAAGTAATTCTATACAGTAAGGCTGAAACAGTATCCACTTAATGGGAACGGAAACTGTCAAAATGGTATCAGCATACCCAAAACAAATAATTTTTTACAGATTTTGCTTCAAAATTTCAAATAGAAATGATAAGTGTGAACTGACATTTAAACACAGAGATAATTTTATACATAGATAGAACAAGCAAGTCATAAGAATAATAATAATATTGCTGAACAAATTACATGAATTGATCTAACCCCAAAGTAAGAAATTATTTGCTTCTGTTATTGGTGTTAGTCAATGATGCTAATACTTAGAAATACATATATAAATACTGTTACATCCATATTAATAATATAGATGCGAAAGTCTGTCTGTCTGTCTGTTACGCTTTCACGGCTAAACCACTAGACCGATTTTCATGAAATTTGGCATGGATATAGTCGAAGATCCGGGGTCAAACATAGGCTATTTTTTTTCCAAAAATCAGTTCCTGGAGGGCTGAAATAGGGGATGAAATTTTTATTAAAAGCTATTTGGACGACTTTGTTAATATACTCGCGGGCGAAGCTGCGCGGGTCAGCTAGTACTTAATAAACACCCAAGACATAGAAATACAAACATCTATGCTTATCATACAAATGTTTGTCTCTGTCAGGAATTAGGCCTGTGCCCCATCGATATGTAGTTCACTAATAACTCGACCAACTGAATGGTCAAACTAATATAAGTCAAGGTTTTGTTGATAGAAAGAATATACATTTGGTATATGTGTTTACAAATGTAAGCTAGAGAAATTATAAATTTGAAAAAATGTATTTCTATATACCAGTGATCGCCTGTGGCCATAATTCTACCATAGACAAAACAATAAAATCTCTTTTAAGTCTGTCAACTGACTTTAACCATGAAGAAAATAGTATTTACGTGTGTATATTATTATGCATGTCACATAAATGTAGTACTTGTTTTTATTATTTTAATCTGCTTCTAATGCATTTTATATAAAAATATTAGGTTTTGGCAGTCCTCTGCAATGTAAACTTTAACTGTGCCAAATTTGATACTTCACCATTCACACAATTGTCTTAAGGGCACATATTCAATTTGTAACATATAATAATTTGAGCAGATTATTCAAAGGATATTACAGTTTTTGCAGATTTAAATCATCAAGATTAAATTATAAATTAATTAAATAATAATTAAAAATAGTAACAGCTAGTAATATATAATATAATTTAATTAATTTATTTCATACTTTATTGTACACTTAATGAAAGATATACACGAAAAAGAATAACAAAAATTGCACAAAAGGTGAGCTTATCTCTACTGGCGGAAATTTCTTCCAGTTAATTCAAAATGTGGAGTAGGGATTAATAAAAGAAAAAATAAATAATTCTTGATTTATTGCAGGTTCAAAATTAAAATGGCAAATGATTGCACGCAAGGATTTATGGTGTTGTTAAAATAATTCTTCTAAATAAATGAGTTCATAACATAACGGACTGAAAAAAATCAGTATATTAAACATTACCTTAATTCACATATAATAAAAATTTTAGGTTTCTATTGTAATAATTTTACGAATAATCTAGAAATGTGTAGAGTTGGAACTCTGGAGGGATCTAGAAATAAGAGAAAGAGATAGCTTGACAAACAAATAGTTGACCTAAGCTATACCATAATGAACTTTGTGGTATAGGGCATAAGGTTGAAAATAGCGTGTACTAGGATTTTTGAGTCATAACTTGTTTACAATAAAGTGATAAGAAGTGATTCATTGTTTCCCGATACATTTAGATTTTTCTGGATCCAGGTAGAACTTTACCCTGGATATAAATAGAGATGTGTTGACAAATACAGGGCAGTTTTTATAAAGCGATCGAGAGCGATACTTAAAGTGACCAGTGCGAAGCGAGTGTTCTGAGTTTAGTGTTAGTACAGTGAGTGAGACTAGTGTTAATCAGAGTATTTAGTGTTACATTGTGTTGTCTTGTGTTTTGTGTATCTGTATTGTAAATACACGGTTTAATATAAGTGGCGTTTTCTTACAATTACGAACCCGAAGTACGTAACAATACTTACTGGTGAAATAAAAATATGTTAAAGTGAACTGATTTGGTAATTTTTTAATAATATTTTTTTAATATCTAAAAACAATATTTTCGTCATTTTTGCTCTACAGTGCACTTTAGGACCATATAATACACTGTTGGAAAAATGCATAAAATAAAATATTTTGGCACATTACAATGGTTGTATTCGTTTTGAAAGATAATTCTGGTGCCTATTTTCGTAAAACGCTATGGAGGGATTGTCTTCGTTTTAAAAAAGCATTATCAAAAATTATGTTCTTGCTCTGTAGTGCACTAAATCAAGACTTAATCTTGCAAAAACTGTAATATCCTTTGAATAATCTGCTCACATTAAGATCTTGAAAAACTCACTCTTGAAAAAACTTGAAAACATGAAGTTTTCGTTGCAAATCAAATACGCACCATAAAAAGGGGTCCATAGTTTTGCTTCACATATTAATATATAGATTAGTACAGTTGAAACACCCATTACACAAGTAAATAATTTGGTTAGTTTTGGGCTAAACCAATCAGTAGAATTTGTCCAGTAATATTGTTAGTATTTATAAGAATTAATTATCTTTTTATCAATGGGACATCTTTTTGCTTAGCTCATCTACTCGGTGTATGCTTTCTATATGCATTTAAAATTAAAAGGGAACAAACTTTGTTGCCACCATTTATGATTTACTTGTACTTGCCAGCCATAATAGTAATAATAGCTAGTGATTGCCTGGTGGTTGAGATTCAACCTTAACCCCTCAAGACTCAGACCAGAAAAATATGACCGCTTTGTGTTTTATAACTTTTGGTCAACCCAATTCGTTAAAATGTGACTAGTATTAGTAGTAGTAGACTAGAGAGAGTACAAATTCAAAATGGGTGCATTTTGAATTTTTACTCTATTTTACATAATAATAGTGATTAGTTTAGTTTGAATAAGCTTGGTAATTGACGGCCTTGGATGTATTCTGTGAAATGAGACAGCTATATTGACATCTACCTCTGGCTTGTAAAATTTTTAGCATTTTGTTGTAACAGCATTGGCATGTCCTTTTAACGGTCAAAGGTCAAACGCCAGCGATTAATTACGCGCGTGCGATGAGTTTCGATGGGATAAACAAGGATGTCTTTTTTAAGTTAGACAACAGATTTTAGCCGTAAAGAAAATAGAATACATATTATGTGTATGTTATGTATACTATCTTGTGAAGAATTGTGCTTTAAGTAAAATTAATATCTCATGTGAGAGTGCATGTTATGTTTATTTTTATAATGTATTTCTAATGCATATTATTAAAAAATAATATGTTTCTGCAGTTCTCTGCAATTTAAACTTTAGGTGACTCAAATTTCCTACTCCACCATTTGCAATTGTCTTTAAAAGCGGTAAAAAGGTTTTTACTTCAAATATTGATGTATAGATGTAAAATAATAATGTAAAATATTTATCTTGTAATTAATCTACTTTCTATGGCCTCTAATGGTGTTTAATTATCATTATTGAAGTTAACTGAAAGTCTAAATACAATATACAGACAGGCCGTGTTGGTCCCGGCCTCCTTTGTAGAATAGGCCAACTGCCGTTCTGCCAGGCAGGTCGTAAAAGGCGACCGAATGGCTATCGAGTCACTACCATCGTGGCTACTAGGTGGTAGAGTTCTGCATTGTCTCACCCGGGTCAGGTACCACCGCCTTGCCTATTCCTGTCGCAATAGCGTCAGTGCTTGTCGCTGTCGTGTTCCGGTTTGGAGGGTAAGGTAGCCGGTAAACTTATGCATGTGGCATTAGACCTCGCCACAAGATAGCAGCGCACCATTAACATCTTTGGTGTCTATAGGCGATGGTTGACTCTTTCCATCAGGAGACCCATCTGCTTGTTTGCTATCTTATGATATAAAAAAAAAAATAATAATAATATATTAATAACTAATATTCTTATTGTGAGATAAAGTTAACTGGTATCATATTGTATTGAATTAAGTCCACCTTTGTATATTGTTGTTGTGCGTAAATTTAAATAAATAAAAAAGTTTTCTATGTTCATAAAAAGTATATCTGGATATTTAAAAGATATGTTCATTGCATAAAACAAATTTGTTTTTCAGGAGGATATAGGACTCTCGCCATCAGAAGACATTACACCACAAATGGTAGCAGCTCTCTATAGTGATAATCCTCAAGACCAAGTCATGGCTACACAAAAGTTTAGAAAACTTCTTAGTCGAGAACCTAATCCTCTTATTGATGAAGTCATTCGGACTGGAATAGTTCCTAAATTTGTTGAATTTTTAACGAATAGTGCTAATCCTACATTACAGGTAACTATTTTATTATTAAATATTATATGGAACTACTTTTTCAGGACGCTGCCTCTGTCTCTGACTCAGTTAGTGATTCAGAGACGGTGGAGCATGCCAGGACATTACTATGCAAGAGATCGTATGGGCGATAAGAAGTATGAAAAATGGAAAGGCTGCGGGAATAGATAAGGTGACTGCTGAGATGATCAAATACGGTGGTCCTGCCGTCTGGGACTCTTTTTGGGTCCTCTGCAATACATGTTGGAGGACCGGTAGAGTACTCGAAGACTGGCGGCGCGCGGTCATCGTGCCCTTGTATAAAGGCAAGGGCTCACGTATAGACTGCAACAGCTATAGGGCCATCAGTTTGATCAGCTTAGCATGGAAGGTGTATGGTAAGGTCATTGAAAGGAGAATGCAAGGGAAGTCCGAGGGAATGTTGTGGGAGGCACAAGGGGATTTCAGATCTGGAAGAGGATGTATGGATCAAGTTTTCTCACTCCGCAACATCGTAGAGAAGCATCTGGCTGTCGGCCAGAAGGTTTTCTGCGGTTTTGTGGATTTGGAGAAAGCATTTGACAGAGTTGTGCGAAAGAAACTTTGGGACATTTTACCCAGTTATGGGATAGATGGGCGTCTGCTGCGTGCTTTGCAATCCATGTACTGGGATTGCAAAGCATGTGTGCGGGTGGACGGCGACATATCGCCCTGGTTCGATGTCAATATCGGCGTCAAGCAGGGTTGTGTGTTGTCAGCTCGTCTGTTCATTCTATATCTGGATAAGTGTCTCCAAAGATTGAGGTCATTCAATGTGGGAATGCGCATGAGTGATCTAGTGGTGAACTGCCTGCTTTATGCAGATGACGCTGTACTTCTAGGCTCAACTCCATCTGAGCTGCAAACACCGATCACAATTATGAATGAGGATTGTAAGAGTATGGGCTTACATTTGGATGCGAAGAAAACTAAAGTTTTAGTATTTGAAAGAGAAGCAACCAGAACGGACGTAAGGGTTGTGGTAGATGATGTAGTGCTGGAACAACTGGATGAGTTTGTATATCTTGGATGTGCTTTTAGCAGGGATGGAAGGTACACCGCTGATGTTGAAAGAAGAGTGTGTGCAGGGAACAGAGTGAATGGAGCGTTAGGGAGATTACTTAATAGCACAATTTTAAGTCAGGATGCCCGTCTAGCTCTGCATAATCATGTGCTTATCCCAACGCTATTGTATGGAAGTGAGAGCTGGGTATGTCAGAAAGGGCATGAAAGTAGAATCAACGCGGTTGAGATGAGGTCGCTAAAAAAAAAATGTGGTGTGACACTCGCGGACCGGGTTCGTAATGTCGAAGTGAGAGAAAGGGTTAGGTTTGAAAGAAAGTGTTAGTGTAAAGATGAGAAAGGGTATGCTCCATTGGTTCGGACATGTAGAAAGAATGGTAGATGAAAGGTTAACAAAACAAATATACAATGCGAATGTGGAAGGATGTAGGTACCGGGGAAGACCAAGACTGATCAGATTGATACCATGATCAGATTGATCGAGTACTGTCCGAAGGTGGTGTCAAGAGTCTTCGCAACCGGTGTTTGTGTATGAAGAGAGTGATGAATGTGGAGGAAGCGAGACAAGCCTGCAAGGATCGTGATGTATGGCACTCGGTTCTCTCTGCCTACCCCGTAAGGGACCTGGCGTGAAGATATGTATGTATATGGAACTACTAAACATTGTGACATGTGTAAAAAATATTACTATATATATTTTTATACAATCCTTTTGGTTGAGTAGTTAGAGATCCTACCTCTATTTATTATAAATATTTAATATCAGTTGTGTGCATAACACAACTAATATTATTTATTTATAATAGATACAGTTGTCCTTGTTGCTAGTATGTTATATCTAAATTTCAGGTGTTCCACAGTTACCTTTATTTTCTACAACTTATTATGTGCATCACTATGCAGTTGTGAAGTAAGTTGACTAAATTTGAAAAACTGTTTAACAAAAAAAGGGTCCCACGTCAACATGGGAAAACATATAAACAATAGTCTAATTGCCTAAACTGAAAAACTGCTCTATATTTGATTACATATATTAACCAAAGAACTATTTATTTCCTTTAATATTGTATTTTGATAATAAAAATTTCAGATTTTAAAATTTAAATTTACCGCAAAAATCCTCTGGACTGTAATGGTGTCTAAATGACATCACACAATGGTCTTCCTTTTTTTTCTTCCCATAGACGGGTCTCCCCAACTCGACGACTAGCGTCTTTTTTTCGTGTGTTTACGATAGTCCTATTCTTGCAATCCCAACTACTCCAGGAAGCCCAGAAACCCCTTGATGTGGGGGAAAGCTTTAGAGATTCAAGGTATACTCTATACTTTCCATCGTCGGCACTTGGTGAAATTCTATTGTTATTAGCCACTTTTACTATTCCACTTGTACATAAATTTCACTTTTACACAACTTTTTAATATACTACTTGACCAGTTTCACTTTTTAGAGCATCTTCAGGACGTAATATACTTAACTAATAGAGATTCAAGGTACTTGACCCGGTAGTTCGCCACACCTTCGCATACCAAAATGACGTGGACGTTTGTTAAAAGGACCATGTCTTGTAATAGCCCCAGTTACTACACGCAGTTGTTTTTTGTTTAGTTTTAGTATCGTGTGCGATAGCAGTGGGTTCATTTTGTCTAATACCTGTTTCGTTTTCCCCCAATCGACCCGCTCAGTCTAGTATTTATTGTGCATGTTGGTCGTACATTGAGGTAGACTCGCGTGCAGCCAACTAGCTGGCAAGGGGGCAGCAAGTTCCGGTCCCAACAGGGCCATATCAGAAACCCGTCGAGCTAACTCATCAACTGCATCGTTTCCACGAGTGTCACTATGTCCTTTAATTTACTGTAATATGACGTTGTTATACTTACCTACATTTAGGGAAGTATGACATTCATCAAAAACTTGCAGTAATTTTGTTGCTTTTCAGAGCCAGTAAGACCGCCTTGCTATCTGTTACCTAGGTTCCTAATTGATTCATTAATTACCTCTATACTGGAGATTGCCTGTGTAGCTAGGATTATTCCAGTGCTTTTGGGCAAGATATCTTGATGTTCAGGTCTTCGGAGAAGATGCCTAAACCTGTCTTTGAGCCATCCGTGAAGAAGGATGTCTCTGGTGTTGAGTCCCTCCTTACTTTTTTCAGCAAGCTGTGTTTTATATTTCTTGCCAAAGAAAAATTTGACAGGTATAGAATTGTTTTGGGCCACGACAAAAAGTAGATATTCGAGGACCTGTTTAAAGATACTTGTGTGAGATTTTCCTGTACCTGTCGCCGCTGTCTGCTGTATGAACAGGTGAAGAGGTGGTATGCAGAAAATTGTCTCTATTGCTGCCCTTGGGGTAGTGTTCATGCAACCTATAAATGGTACACATGCTAAGCTTTGGAAGCATTTGTAATTTGTTGATCGCAATTTGAAGTGTGGTGCTTGGCAACCGACTACCGCTCCAAACTCACTAACGGCTTAATCACTGGTGTATATAGCCATAGCATGATATGAGGCGAATGACCCCATCTCTTACCAATTAATCTGCGGCAATGACAAATAATGATACGTTATCTACTTTGTGTTCAGTATGCTTAGACGAATTTAGTTTACTGTCCAGTAGACTCCTAAGTATTTAACCTGGGTCGATAACTGAAGTTCAGTGTTACCTCACCTGTGTAGTCTATAGTTATCTAAGCTACGTTTTGTAGTGAACATAACCAGTTCCGTCTTACTTGGGTTGACTGTGAGTCCAAATGAACTGCACCACCTTTCTATAATGCGGAATGCGTTTTGTGTGAGTTCGCAGACTGGGTCGGCAAATTTACCTTCAGTTAAAACTTCTTAGTCATCCACACAACTTACCATATAGAAATGATTGTTATTTAGTATTTTAATAATTGTATTTATAACCAGGTTCCATATGAGAAGTACAGTACACCACCCTAAGGACAGCCACGACTTACAGAGGCTATTTAGGTACCTAGTTTCCCTAAACTAACCATTCTTTTACGTAGCATATGAGTGTTTTGTTAATACGGTGGTTTGAGAGTACCATACTTATGCTGGAGAAGTTGGTTTTATCAAAGGCCCCTTCCACATCTATGAAAGTGCCTAAACACATACCTTTGTTTTGGTGTGATTTTCAATCTTTAATACAACCAGATGCAAGGCTGACTCCATTGATTTGCCAGGGATATACACATGTTGCTGGCAATGTGGTGGTGTTGTTCTAAGAACGTTGTCTCTCAGTTCCCGTTCACACAGCCCTTTAAAGTTTTAAGTAGGAAGGATATGAGACTTATGGGTCTGAAGGATTTTGGGTCACTATAGTCGGTTTTACCGGGTTTAGGTATGAAAGTTACTCTTACCTTTCGCTATAGCGTAGGTATAAACTGAAAAGCTAGGCAGGCTTGGTAGATGTTGCACAGTAGACAACATTCGCTCTACTGTAGTAGTGCAGGGAAAATTCCGTCTAGGTCAGATATTTTAAGAAGTTGGAAGCTGTCGATTGCCTTACTTGGGGTTGCCACTTTTTGTGTCGTGGTCCAGCACTCTTTAGTTGGTGTGACATTCGTGTCTTCTCAGCAGTGATCTTGCACTAGTATACAGTCAGGAAAATGGGTGCAGAGCAGAATTGGTTGAATTTCTGTCGAGCAGTTAGTTATTATTTTATCTGCTCTACGGTGAGTAGTAGGGCCATTGTTGGCCTCCTTGCAGTTGTCCCAGTCTGTTTCGTGCAACGTGTTCATTGCCTCGTTGAATAGCTTCCTTACCTTCTTGCGGAGGTGGGCTAGTTTGGGTCCCCACCATATGTTTGACCCATTGTTACACTGGAGAGCGTACCCAAGTTTAACGACAGCTAATGAGTACATTGATCAAAGATACTACCTGCCGTTCGATTTGTTGCATGTTTGCCATCTCATGTACCACTTGTATAAACATTTTCAACTTTATAAAATATTTATTAAATACGTATAAGTTAAGGAGTTGATGTAGAATCTTACGGAATTTACTAAATTTTAAGGTAATAACTAAAAAAAGATGAAAATAAATCAGTACTTTCTGCCGGCCTATTGTCTCCAATTTTATGAGGTGCAGATTCTCCGGCCCAGAGATGGAGTACTGCTTTCATCTCTGGGCCAGAGCTCCCCAGTACCAGCTTCTTCCACTTGATCGCATTCAACGTAGAGTAGTTTGAATCATTGACGATTAGGCTATTTCGAAACGGCTTGACTCTGCCATTACATCTTTCATTTTATCGTATTTATCATGGAGAGTGTTTCAACCAGTTGTTTGGATTATTTCCTGCATCGGACATCGCGTCCAAATTTAAAGTTCCACCCTCACCATCTCGATTTCTGGAAATCCACAATCGTGCGATTTTCCCGGTACTTATTGCCGCGCCGCTCTGTGATTCGCCTAGAACAAGCTAGGTGGACAATATTATTTTTTTAATAAAATGGCTTCATTTGAGCATATTCAGACATATTATGTACATTTTAGAGGACCTTTGGTATTTGGGGTACAAAAACAAAAAAATTAAAGTAAAAAATAATATATTGAGAATAAATGCAAATTGTATATTTCCTTACACATTAAAAACTATACTTAGTTTAAAACTAATATCATACTCTTTCATGCTACTTTTATATTAATACTGTACAACAAAATAATCATAATTATAGAAAAGGTACCTAAAAAATAAATTAAGAACTTCGTAGAATTATTCCCTATCACTGTCATTATCTGAAGAATCCGATTCTACATAATCATTATCATTACGCGGAACATTTACCGATGTTCGGCTGATGGACACTGAAGGCGGGATTATTAATTTGAAATCTTCTGGATTTAATTTCTCAGGCTTTTTCCTGGACACATCTCTAAATGCGTTAATTAAAGGGATCGGATGTTGCTAAAAGCAAGTGTAATAAGTCTGTATTTGTGGCAATGCGAGACATCTTGCGCGTATTGTGCAAACGAAATCGACGTAGGGGGTAGATCTTTGTTACGCGCTTCTTGGGCTTCTTCGGAAAACTGTTCTAATACAGCTTGCGCGTTTCACAACAAACTTTTTCAAATTTCTCTAAATTTATGTTGAGCCAGAGGCAAGGGTTCTCAATATAATATCAACTTTTTTAATAAGTTCAACATCCAACCCTGTAATCTCTGCACTAACATCTGCATTGGCAAAAAATTTACGCGCCGTGTTTCCATCGTTTGTGTTTCCATATCCTGGCTTTGGTTTGTCCACTATTAACCCTCCTTTCTTAAATAACAATTTGATTTTGTCTGAGTGCTGTTTCACACTCTGCTTGTCATCTGCACTTCGAGCCTGCCATTTTTTTATATCAAGGCAATAGCTTATGTGTAACAAGCACTCAAAACAACGGATCCAACCATGCAAAGTGGACAAACCAAAACCAAAATCGTGTTCTATGCTGAAAGTGTCCTTTAAGTCATTATTCATCATTTTTGGTGTTGCTTTACAAATATAACACGTTTGAGAGGAACATGTATTTGTTAACGCATTACAAATCTTACCATCTACCATACTAAAATGAAATTATGTTTAACAGAAATTTGAGTATCGCCAACTGAACACAGTGTTGGAAGTAGTTGCCCAACTTCTTCCAACACTATCAGTTTCAGCCACAGTTAGCTCAGTGGTTTCTTTGGAAAAAATGAATTTTATGGGACGGCAATACATCGTTGAGGAGGGGCGGGGGTTTTGCCAAATAATATCATCTCCATCATATAAGCGTAATGGAACGAAACAAAAGACAAATAAAAACTCATCTGTGGCCTCATGATCTTTAAATTTCTGTTTTGTAGGTACTATGGCCGGAACTGCCCTCACAGCCCCATTTACTTATTAAAGTGAATGATGACTTTTGTGGGAGCACACTTCTTATAACTTCTTCTTGTGAATTTACTCATCTTTCGGTAGTTTTGTCTATAATTGCCTGAAGCTTAATTTCTGCGCGTGTTTCCGTTACAGAAATGTGCTTCGTAGGAAGAAAACAGGATAGGAAACACTTACGTAGACTGTGATACGATGGCAACACTTGATGTCCCGCCTTCATTTCCCACCTCCTCGTAGCTTTGTACGTGTGACTCGTACACTTAGAGTCCATATAATAGGCACAAGTTTCAAGAGTGGTGAGAAGTCTCTTTAGGGCAGGAGACATTTTACTCAGTACTAGTGCCATCACTCACGCGTTTTATGGTTTGAAGAACGTTCCTCTTGCCTTCCGATCTACTGGCTACTTCTGCAGCAGTCGCCAACTCTTCCGCACTCCACTCGGAAACGATATTGTCCACACGTCGTGTCTTGGTTTTGTACGATAACTCCTCAAAGCTCTTTTGATGTCTTCCCGGTCGTTTTGTAGACTCAGTTGAAGTGGAGGCAACTGGAGGGTTAACAGACATCTTGAAATGAAAGTTCGTGCCTTCTAGCCATGTTTTATGCATCGATAAAAAATTTTCCCTGATGCGACTTGCGCTACTCCATTTTTGGGCTATTTTGGTGCTATAAGCAGCGATGTTCTTGTTAATTTTGCGCAGTGATTCTTCCTTTATGGTTGAAAGATCAAACTTAACTGAAAGGAAATCGAAAAGCCGCGAATTTCTGTTTTCTTTTTCGTGTTCTCTTTGAAAAATTCATTTTTCGAAACACTAAGTACGTGTTCTGAAAAAAAAACAAATAAAAATTTATAGCAAAAAAAGAGCATAGTAACGTTTAAAACTTAGTTTAGAGTTACGTCTACGTTATATATAAAATCTAGCCTGGAGACATATGGAGACAAAAAGATGTAGTCTCTCAAACATTAGAAAAGATGAAAAAATCGGTTCTTTCAAGACTTTATATTAGACGGTAAAATTTTACTAGTTGTAGCTACTTAAGACTAATATTCATATGTAAATGTAATGTTCTTACCTTTAGTCATAGTATCCATAGCACAAAAAACTGATGTGTTCACTGAGTAACTCATGAGATGGTGTCCAATGTGTAGCAAAATTGCAACTAACGATTACAAAATAAGTATAATTCCTTATCACTTACCCTTCCACCCGTCATTAGTGAGTCATAATGGGATTATGGCACAAACAATTCTTGGAAATGGTATAATGGGGTTGTACTTAACGACCTCTAATGATCAATTCTTGGAAATTAGACAGTGACTTTTGTCCACCTAGCTTGTTCTAGACAAATCACAGTGCGCCGAACAGATACGATATGGGGATCTTCAAGAATAGAGCTTACTCATTTTTAAAAGTCAACGCAACTACAAGACCTCTGGTATTGCGGATGTCCATGGGCCGTGGTGATCACTCAATAACATCAGGTGCATCTCCTCGTTTGTCCCCTCTTCCATAAAAAAAAACAACGGCGTATACGACGTATGAGGTGTCGGGCGTGTTGTTTCAGTTTGAAGCGGCGTGGGCGCTGACGAACATAGCGTCGGGGTCATCGGAGCAGACGCGCGTGGTGGTGGAGTGCGGCGCGGTGGAGGTGCTGGTGGCGCTGGTGGGCGCGGGCGGCGACAGCGTGCGCGAGCAGGCCGTGTGGGCGCTGGGCAACGTGGCCGGCGACTCGCCGCGGTGCCGGGACACCGTGCTCGCCGCCGGCGCGCTGCCGCCGCTGCTCGAGTCAGTACACACGCACATATTTTTGAACTAAATCTTTTTTTTACCTAAAACAATGTTGTCTTTTTAGAGTTCCGTACCTAAAAGGTAAAACGGGACCCGATTACTAAGCCTCCGCTATCGAACTGGTGACAGACAGACAGATGGACAGACATTCATCTGTCTGTCTGTCACCAGGCTGTATCTCATAAACCGTGACAGCTAGAAAGCCGAAATTTTCACAAATTATGTATTTCCGTTGCCGTTATAAAAACAAATACTAAAAATAATAAAAAAATATATAAATGAAGAATCCTCATTCATAAACGTGTTTTTAAGTATTTTTTTTGCTCTATATTAATAACGGTAACGAATATCCATACTTCCATACTAATATTCCACACTTTCCATACTAATATTATAAATGCGAAAGTCTGTCTGTCTGTTACGCTTTCACGGGTAAACCGCTGGACCGATTTTCATGAAATTTGGCATGGAAATAGTTGAAAAGCCTGGGTCAAACATAGGTTTTTTTTTCAAAAATCAACCCTTAAAGGGTTGAAATAGGAGATGAAATTTGTATAAAAATCTATCTTGACGACATGTTAATCTACTCGCAGGTGAAGCTGCGCGGGTCAGCTAGTTGATTAATAAATTAAGGAGATCTGAGGTGTTACCACCTCTGTCTCAATCATAAAAACATTGCCAAATTGAGAACCTCGTCATTTTTATAACCTAGACAATATAAAATATTCTTTTATTCCAGAATTTTAAATAATTATTCAAAACTTTCAATGACAAGAAACGCAGTGTGGACCTTGTCGAATCTTTGTAGAGGGAAAAATCCTCCTACGTGTTTTGAAGCAGTGGCTCCAGGTGAGTAAAATTTAGTTATCAAATTTTTTGGCACTTGCTTAAGATCGGAAGATAAAAATCCTATTGAATTTTGAACAATTTAGATATCTCTTATCTATTGAAATTTATTCTATGTATTCATTATTAGGTATTCCAGTATTAGCCCGATTGCTTCACCACACCGATGCTGATGTTTTAAGTGATGCTTGTTGGGCACTCTCGCATCTGTCTGATGGACCAAATGAAAAAATACAGGCTGTTATTGATGCTGGTGTTTGTAGAAGACTTGTCGAATTACTTCTGTAAGTTGTATTGCAATGTGTATTTTAGCAGGATATTATTGTAACTAAATCAAAAAGAACACGATCGAAACTTCTACATCGTTTTTTTTTATTAGTATCTTAAAGTTTAATATAGTCCGTAAGATTCTATAACAACTCCTTAACTTATCCGCAATTAATAAATATTTTTTAAACCTGGGAAATAGTAGCTAAATAAAGTTGGAATTTTGGTAAGGTTAATGTAAACAGTCAGTTTTCTCCTTAGCAGTCTGTGCTTTTTTTTAACCGTGTCATTGGGTGTCTTTAGTATAACTGCTAATCTCAGCAATCTAAGTTAGATTGACAAAGTTCTGAGCTAAGATTTTGCCAAGACACTTTTTAGATACTTATAATAACAAAAAAAAAAAAACGCTTTAAACTATTCTTTAGTACAAAACACGGAGAATTTTTATTTGATACTTATAATGAAAATAATGATATATAAACTTATTGCTGTTTTAAAGCAAATGCAATTAAAGTTTTATACAATGGTAACTCTTAAATATGATGATAGAAGTCAATCAAATTAAAGTCTCAATATTGTATGTTTGTTCCTAGTGAAATATTTCATTTATTTAATTTAAAAAACGTAGAAAATTATTCTAGTTAATCTAATATTCGTTACTCCGAAAGACATACAAGGAATGTACAAAATTAAAATCGCCCGTGTCTTTTCAAAAAAAAAAAAAACTCGCAATAAATTTAAAAGACCACATTCCTGCCTCATGTGCATCATTTGCACAAGCACCGAGAAAAGCTTTGAGAAGGAATCCTGCAGCCTCAGTTGACCTTTCAACTTTTTACTATATCACTGCAATAATATGTAAAAGAATATCAAATTTTGTATTGATTAGGCTAGGCCTGTACTAGTTGCTTAATTTTTTTTTATCACTTTGAAACACCTTAACTGATTTAAATAAAATATTTCTAAGAACCATCGCTATAAAAGCAGCTTTCAAATTTTCAAAGCCACAGACAAATAGACACACACATAGTGGTTAAACTTCCCTCACTCTATTGGTTAAAATTACACATTCCTTAAACTAAGTTGTTGAAACTTAACATAAACTATCCAATATATATATATATATATATATATCGGCTCCAACGATTTTCATGAAAGTCACAAATTAGGGGTTTTTCGGGTCAAGGAATCGATTTATCAAGGTTCCAGGTCCAAGAAAAGCTTGGTTCGCAAGATATGGGTATGTGAAAAACCGAGCAAAGCTCGTCCAACCAGATATTGTAGTATAATATGAAATAAAACACTTGTGACTGAGATGTAAAGCTTTATGCAGAAGTTTACCAGCTACCTTGCTCTCCATGCCTGAATATCAAAGTGGCAAGTCATATAGGAAAACTTTTCCAAGCTTTGGACACAGCATTTATAGAACTTGAATGTGTTCACCAGAACAATCTAAGTACGGTAGTCAGAACCCTGAGCTAAGGTTTTCGCCAGGACACTTAATAGATACTTAGAAACATTCAAATCTCGCCATTTTACTCACTGTGTCACGGCGCCATTGTATAATTCTGTCACTTGTTGTTTTGACACTTAATGATAGTGTGTCCAGGCCAAAACTGACTACACTCAGAATTTCAGCTTAAAATTTTTATTACTCTTACTACCTAAGTCTAAGTCACATTTCTTAAATAGTTCTGCTGAACACACCTATTGTGTTTGAAGATATTTCATTTTTGTACCTATGTTATGTATTCTCTGTATAAGGTCTGAAAAAAGTAAATATGTTTAGGCACAACAACTACTCGGTAGTATCAGCCGCTTTACGAGCAGTGGGTAATATAGTGACTGGAAACGATGCACAAACGCAAGCCGTACTAAATTGTAGTCCGTTGCCGAGCCTATTAGCGTTACTGGGATCACCTACAGAGACATTACGGAAGGAAGCTTGTTGGACTCTCTCTAATATAACAGCTGGCAATGCGCAACAGATACAGGTAATACAGATCTATATTACATATAATAAAATCGTAGGAAAGTCAATGTATGTCCGGGGTAAACTCAAAAAGTACTGCATGGGTTTATTTAAAATTTTGCATGAATATTACAGGTCGGGTCAACATATAGGCAACATATTATCACGCTATCGCCTACGGAGGAGGCGCTGCGCGGAGTAAACGTAGTCCGCCCGAACGAAGTCACAGGCAACAGCTAGTAAATAATAAATATAAATAAATATTCACGGGACAAATTACACTTACTGATCTCACTTACCCAAAGTAAGCTTGTGTTATGGGTGTTAGGCAATGATACTAATACATAGAAATACATAGATTACTACTGGAATATATTTAATGGACACCCAAACCCGGAAATACAAACATTTATGCTCATCACACAAATGTTTGTCCCCGTCGCGGATCGAAATTGAGCCCCGTCGATTGCGTAGTCAGGGTAGCTAACCACTCGACCAACAAAGCGGATATGAGAATGCTGTCAACATGTTATTTGATTATAGGTTATATGGTTTTGGTTTATATGATTAAAGTTATGCATGTGGTATTAGCACCCCACCTCATGGATAGCAACCATTGACAATCTATACTAGACTACTAAGACTAGGAATAATTCTTACACCAAATTTGTTTTGTCAATAATTATTGATTACAATCTATATTAATATTACAAATGCAAAAATTTGGATGTTTGGATGGATTGATGTTTGTTACTTAATCACGCATTATAGGATTTAATACCGTTGTGAATCTCCCTAATATTTTAAGGATATGGGCGTGAAGATATATTTTTAAATATTGTTATTGCTATCTGCTTTACTAATGTAAATGTAAGATTAATATTATCATGTTTGTTATGAATAAACTTAAAAACTACTGGACCGATTGAACAAATTCTTTTACTATTGGAAAAGAAACAATTATCATCATGCCAGGTTAAGGTAGGCAGAGCGAACCGAACTTTTATAGACGTACCATTTTATGGTGGTTCATCGGTTTGCCGGTTGGCGAGATGACTGGTGATCCCCGTCGCCTTAATTTACCGACTGGAATCTAACGATAACTGGGAATCATAGCTTTATGTATGTACTTAACCAAAACGCCTGATGATAACACACTACCTGTCTGCTAGGGCTGCTACTGAGATTTTTGGTCTTCAAGAAAAACTTCGATAAAATTCCAATAGCCTTTTGTCCGACCCAGGGACCGAATCTGGGATCTTAAGACAAATCTTAAGATTAGACTTATCTTAAGATCTGAGCTGAATAGTTTAATCCCTACATAACGAGTCATTTAAACTTATTGGCAAAAGTTTAAATGCCTAGTTTCTTCCACCGGATCTTCTAAGTGTGTAGCCGCGTTTCCAATCCGTTAGTAGTGTTAAAAATTGTTGACTTGTCAAAATAACTTGTAAAAAGTTTTATTGAATAAAGTCCTTCTGATTTCTGATTATTTAGAGGAGTTTTTTTGAGAACTTATTTACTCAGGAGTGACAGGCACATTCAAATGAAGTCTTGGGTGATAGTTATTCCTTTTGTGTCTCTATATTTCGTTGAGAGAATAATTAATTAAACGTAATTAATTTCAAGCGCTGTCAATTTTTTGTGTGTCGATTTTAGATTGTTTTTATTATTTATAGGCAGTTATAGATGCAGACATTTTCCCTAGTTTAATAGAGATATTGAAACACGCCGAATTTAAGACGAGAAAGGAAGCTGCGTGGGCAATAACAAATGCGACAAGTGGAGGAACGCCTGTTCAAATTAGGTAAGCTGTCCTTCGTAACTATGTTATTCTTTTATATTACAAGATAGCAAACAAGCAGATGTAAAGAGATACCATGTTGGTCCGGGCTACTTTGAAGAATTGACCAACTGTCGTTCTGCCAGGCAGATCGTAAAAGACGATCAATTGGCTACACGTATCACTACCATTTTGACTACTATACTCGAAATTTTAATTCGATTCCAGATTTGACAATTTCAGTGTTTCAACGTTATGACAAGTACTAAATTGTGACGTTGCAAAATTATTCGATAAGGAAATGGAATATTTCCTTATCGATTCCTCTCGTTTATAGTAGTATATCTAAACAACTACTACTTTAATAGAAAATAAGTATATCAGGAAATTAAATATTTCTGAACGGATAATTTAGTTATGACGATTAATTTTATTAGAATACTGAGAGTTTTCTTTAATAATTGTGTGCGAAATAAATAAAAAATGTGATCATAAGGAAACGTGAGAAATAAAACAAGTAGATGTATTATGGTAATATTTAATTTTATGAAAATCAATAATTTCGTCTTTAATTGGCACACCAATATTATAATTACATAAACATAAATGGCGATTGTTTATCGATTTTTGTGTTCATCAATACACTATTATATGTGGTATGATTATTTTACAAAATGACAGTAGCTAATGTCAAATGTGGAATCGAATTATAATTTCGAGTGTAGGTGGTAGATTTACGCAACGTCTCGCCCAGGTATTTGGACCACCACCTTATCTATTCCTGCCGCAATAGCGTGCTTCCGTTCGTAGTCAGTGCTTGTCATTGTGTTCCGGTTTGGAGGGTAAGATAGCCGGTAGAATTATGCATGTGGCGCTGTCATCCCGCCACATGGATAGCAACGCGCAATTAACATCTTGCTGTCTATAGGCGATAGTTCCTCTTTCCATCAGCTTGTTTGAGATTACTTACACTCCAAACCAGAACTATTATTACTGTGTTATTACTTACAACTTATAAGTGTTATTACTTACACTCCAAACCAGAACGCGAAAATGACAAGCATTGATGCTATTATATTATAGGTAAGGCGGTGGTACCATCAAATACCTGGGTTGGACTTTTGCTAACTCTACCGCCTAGTAGTTACAATAATAGTGACATGTTTGGTCAATTGTTTGCCATTTACAAACTGCATGGCAGAATGGCAGATGGTCTATTCTTCAAAAAAAAGCCCAGATAGATAAGGGAATGTTCGCACATAACATAAAAATTACATTTGGTTCATGTTAGCAATCTCAATTTATAACTAGTATTATCCTGCTATATTGTCTACAAGCAAATATTTTGCATCAACTAATTTACGCTTCGTTGCTGTTACATTGATCACCCCTTTGGTGGGTGAGCAATGTTTATATATAACTTAATTAAAATTTATAGACACTCATGTACATTATTGTAACGATAGGAAAACGAAATCAGTGATAATAACTGTATAAGAAATAAATCTATTTCAGTTACCTAGTAAAGCAAGGTTGCATACCACCACTATGTGACTTGCTGACATTGACGGACACAAAAACTGTGCAAGTAGCTTTAAATGGACTCGACAATATACTGAAAGCAGGGCAGCAAACACACCATGGAGAAAATCCTTATGCTGCTTTAATTGAAGAGTGCTTTGGTAAGATATAGTATCTAATTAAATATAAAAAAAATTGAGAGTTATCTTATAGACTCCCGGTTGGAACAGATTTCTTTTCTCTTTATCTGAGGCTGTGACTCTAGAAAATTTTAAGTTTAACTGGAACAGTCATTTGTATGAAAACGTCGTCGCGTTTTCCCTGTGTTGGTCGGGGCCTCTTGGAAGAATAGTCCTTCTGCCGTTCTGCCAGGCAGTTTGGAAGCGACAAACGATTGGCTGTATGAGACGCTTCCATCGTGACTACTAGGTGGTAGAGTTCTGCATTGTCTCGCCCGGGTCTGGTACCATTGCTTTACCTTTTCCTGCCGCAATAGCTTGTTATTGCATGTTCCAGTTTGGAGGGTAAGGTAGCTGGTAAACTTACAATAATACAAAAATTAAAAAATTAGGATAGCAACGCACCATTAATACCTTTAGTGTTGATGGTCGATGTACCATAAATAAAAATAAAAAATAAATTATTAATATATATATATATATATATATATATACATATATATATATATATATATATATATATATATATATATATATATATATATACATTATAAAAATGGGTATTAAATGCAGGTATTAATTAATCCTTGAAGTTATAAAATATTTTGCATATTCATAAAATTGACGGCTAAGTTTTAGTTGTCTTGGTAATCGGGAAGTACCCTAAATATTATAATGTTCGAGGGATGCTCGAGCAAATGCTTGGCTGTCATTCGTACCTGTACGCATACAAAAGAACACGGGCAAGACTTCATACATCGTTTTTTAATTTATTATCTTAAAGTTTAATATATTCCTTAAGATTCTATATCAACTCCCTGTGTTGGTCCCGGCCTCCTTTGTAGAATAGGCCAACTGCCGTTCTGCCCGGCAGGTCGTAAAAGGCGACCGATTGGCTATCGAGGCTACCATCGTGGCTACTAGGTGGTAGAGTTCTGCATTGTCTCGCCCGGGTCTGGTACCACCGCCTTACCTATTCCTGCCGCAATAGCGTCAGTGCTTGTCGCTGTCGTGTTCCGGTTTGGAGGGTGAGGTAGCCGGTAAACTTATGCATGTGGCATTATACCTCGCCACAAGATAGCAACGCACCATTAACATCTTTGGTGTCTATAGGCGATGGTTGACTCTTTCCATCAGGAGACCCATCTGCTTGTTTGCTATCTTATGATATAAAAAAAAAAATATCACTATGCCCCAAATATCACTGTTACAAGTTTCTGACCGCAACTTTTTCCTGCTTTTGTAGAACTTTTCCGGTTGACGAGTACGATATACATATCGTACTCGTCAACTGGAAAACGTTCTACAATTAGAACAGTCTGAAACTCATAAGTAGGTGTAAAATGTATTATCACCATCGCCAGAAGAAACTTTAACTCTTTCTAACAATAGTCATCTGCTTGTTGGCTATCCCAGTCCATAAACATATCGCCACAATCATTGTCTGAAAAAATATGTTTACCTAGATTGGTAGATTTTATATCACCTAATTCTAGTTGCATTAGTGTCAATTTTGTTTATCTCATTGAAACAGTGTCCCTTATTGTACTTAATCTTGCCTGGGTCCAGTATTGCCACCTTACCTATTCCTACCGCAATAGCGTCAATGTTTCTTACTGTCATGTTGCTGTATGGACAATAGGTTAGCTTGTAAACTTATGCATGCGGTATTAACACTTTACAACACGGATAGCAACTCTCATTCACTCAAATTTAAACTCCGCTTGTTTGTTATCTTATGAAATTAAGGATTTTTTAAATACATAAAATATCTTTTATCTTAATGCCCTCTAATATTCTGATAAGGTGTCCAATGAAAACACTTCAAACATTTGTATGGCTATTACAGTTTTTTACGAGGTTGTAAACGACACGCATTTAAAAAAGATTACCATATCTATACAAATAATGAAATCGTAGGAAAGTCAAAATTGTAAATTGAATATTTTTTGAAAAGAATACTTGGGGCATGATCTACAATCGATATCGAAGCCAAAAATATAGTTTTTAGAATTTTTGTCTTTTTGTCTGTATGTATGTCGGGGGTAAACTCAAAAAGTACTGGATGGATTTACTTCAAATTTTGCATGAATATTACTAACAGGTCGGGTCAACATATAGGCTACATATTATCACGCTATCACCTACGCGGGAGGAGCTGTGTGGAGAAAACGAAGTACGCGCGGACGAAGTTGCGGGCAACAGCTAGAAATTACTAAAATTGAGGGTGACAGAAATGTAGAGTGTATTTTAAATGAAGATTGTTAGACAACACACGATGACGAAACGACGATGTTACGATAAGGTTAAGACATCAGTCAACAATTGAACATAAACATACTCATTCTTGACGTCATAGCGTTCATCCTTGTAGGTAAGGTAGTCGTTGGATTAGCGACTGCCTTGAAAATCCAAGCTTCGGAGATAGCAATGTATCATATCATATTTGATCCGTATCCTATTATCATATTTGACCGCCCGTTGGTCGAGTGGTTAGCGATTCTGACTACGCAATCGACGGGGCTCGGGTTCGATCCCCGACGGGGACAAGCATTTGTGTGATGAGCATAAATGTTTGTATTTCCGGGTTTGGGTGTTTATTAGATATATTCAAGTATTTATATATGTATTTCTATGTATCAAGTATTGTTGACTAACACCCATAACACAAGCAAATAATTTGCTTACTTTGGGGTTAGATCAGTAAGTGTAATTTATTCCGTGAATATTTATTTATTTGATTATATAACAGGATATCCTATTGGATGACAGTGTTAAAAATGACGCAATAGAACTAATAATTACATGCAAATGACCAGTTGCTCATTATTCAGGTTTAATATTTTCTGTCTCTTCATTTCTGTAAAAATTAATGATAATTTAATTTTAATAAATGAAAAATTAATAAATTATTTTTAAATAATTAAAATTTATTAAATGTAATTTCATAAATTTTAGTAAATAATTTAAACTTTATTTATTTAGATGACACGTAGCAGATTTAGTGCCGAAAAATTATGACCAAAAAGCTTCTTTCCTTTTTAGACATAATCGAAAGTTTTGTTTTTAACAATTGTTTTGAATAATTGTTACAGGTTTAGACAAAATTGAATTCTTGCAATCGCACGAAAACCTCGACGTTTATCAGAAATCGTTTGAAATTATTGAAAATTACTTCAGTTTAGAAGGCGAAGATGGTCGATTGGCACCAGAAGTATCATCAACAACTGACCAATATGAATTCAACACGGATCAATCAGTGCCTATGGGCGGTTACCAATTTTAATAATGCATCCCACATGCTTAAAACAAATTATTTGTGCAGTAAGTTATTATGTTTTTATATGATTACTATAGCTTATTTCTTGGGCACTAGAAAAATATATTAATTTAAATTAGTAATATTTGTAGTATTGAAATATATTTTGATCAAATGAGCTGAGTGTTATGTGCACATCGGGTAGCTGTCACTGCGTCTTCTTCCAAGCATCTCCCTTGCAGACTAAGTTTCTCAGTTAATAGAGTAACATCCCAGGGCCGTCGGACGTTACTTATTTTCGAAGTAACGATATTTACGAAATGGATACTTTTATATGTGCTTAAGAGTGTGTGTGTACCAAGGAAGTTACATTTCCGCCAAAAAACCGGCAGGGGTTTTTCCGAGCGAATATGACTTAGGGACCTTCAAGAAAAGGCCGGCAACGCAACTGCAAATCTTCTGATAGTGTGGTTGTCAATGAGCGGCGGTGACCACTTACCATCAGGTGAGCCTCCTGTCCGTTTACCCCCCTTTTCTATAATAAAAAAAAATTCTGGGGTACCTCAGTGATCTGTTCTCTATCTAACCTTGTTTCTGCTGCACATTAATGACGTTATAACACCTGACATTATTGGCTACGCCGTAGTAAAGAGATATATGTCCACTTCGCGAGCAAGTTCTCGTGAAAAACAGACCTTGAGGGAGTCCATGATTGAGCTGGTTAATTTAACATTGCAGCGGGTGTCCGATTGGGGTGACGTCAATCTTGTAAATTTCAACCTTTTCAAGATACAGGCCTGTCTCTTCTCTGCGAAAAAGAGTAGATAATTTCTATCTAATACCCAAGTTCCGAGGTGTATCCATACCGCTCACTAACCAGCTCGCTAATGCCCAAAATTCCTAACTTTGGGGCATTAGTGTCACGTCGAACCAATTGATTCTATGGCACATATAGCTTCCAAAAAATTGGGAATCATTTGGAAGATCCGGCAGTACTTCAGTTCTGAACAGTTACTAAACCTGTACACGGCCCAAGTTCGATCATGCATATAGTACTGCAGTCACCATTTGGAGGGTTCTGCTCAAGTATCACCTAGAAGCTTTGGACTCTGTAGACCGAAGGCTAATAAACGACGACAAGTTTACACATTGTCGTAAGGTCGCCAGCTTATCAGTTTTTTATAGGATGCACTTTGGTGAGTGTGCAAAAGCTCACTTCAAATTTATTGGACCATCACCATTCCTTTATTGCACTACTAGATGCATGCAGAAGTTCTAGCCGTACGTTGTTGATATACCAAAATATCAAACAGAAAGGCATGACAACTCTTTTTTGGTTGAGTCGCCAAGGTTTGGAACGAACTGCCTGCATCTATTTTTCCTGACAAATATAGTCCTGAAACCTTTAAGAGTAGATTGAATAGGTTTCTTTTAGGAATGAACGTGTACCACCTTCGTTTTCATCGACATTTTTCATAAGGTGAGATGAAAGACAAACGCCTATTGGAATTTAAATTAAAATAAAAAAAGCACGGTAGACGAAGTTAATGAGGCTAATAATGCTGCCGTAGCTATGGCGCAGTTTTGGTCTGACAAAATAAAAAAGGCTGAGCTTCCTGACACGAGGAGACGAAAGAACACAGGCCATTTTGTTTTTATACATCTGTAACGAACTCTCCCGAAGACCCTCTAAACTCACATTTTAAATATAACAAAATTGTCTGTTATATTTCGTTTATAAAGGAGTCAACAGAGTTATAATCATATTATCTGGCCAAAAGATTCATCTAGCGTTAAATTGAGGACCTATTTGTGTTATATAGTTTACCCATTCATTCTTTTCAAAGGTACACTTCATCTCTTATAAACAACCATACTTTATCAGGAAATGTATACTATAAATTGATTTAAAGGACTAAAATTTAATATATTGAAGATATTTGGCATAAGAGAGGGAGTAATATATTACATAAATACATAAATACATAATAAAGATATTTGACTTTAAGGAAGGGAATAATATATTAAATATATACATAAAATACATAATAAAATATATAGCTTAAGAGAGCGATATGATGATATTAATAATTACATTGACTTCATCTAAAGGAAAGAAGTATGGTAGTATGGAATATATGGACAAAATTATTGTAATATTTAGGTTGGGAGTTGTAGAGCACTTTAGTGCCGCAATTTTATTATTGTGGGATATGTAAGAGGCGCCGCCTCGCCTCACATGTGTGAATACCATGCCGGCTGAAGGCCATCCTAGCGTATTCCCCAGAAATATATTGAAACTAAAAGGAACTAAAGTCCTTAATCTCAAAGAGAAAATCAATATATTATGAAGAACCAAGTTAATGGCAGATAGGCATTACTGTTGTGGGGTCACAAAGTGATAGCCATATAGTTTAATGTCCAAATATGTGAATACATTGTTTGGAAGTTGATGAGTATAGGCATGACCAAGGTGCTTCATTAATATTGAGCACAGCCAAAAAGCCAAATAATAAATATAATTCTCAAGTATACAATTAAGCATTGACTTGAAGTAAATAAAGATTGATAAAATATATACTGTTGTTATTTTAGTAACAAACAGTTTAATAAAATAATAAATAAATATTGGCATGACCAAGGTGCATCATTTGTTATGAGCACAGCCAAAAGGCCAAATAATAAATATGTTTCTCAAGTATACAATTAAGCATTGACTTGAAGTAAGTAAATGTTGATAAAAATATATACTGTTGTTATTTAGTAACAAACAGTAACAAAATAATAATTAAATATTGGCATGACAAAGGTGCACATTTGTATTGAACACAGTCAAAAGGCCAAATAATAAATATGTTTCTCAAGTATACAATTAAAGTTTGTGCAAGTTTGTTTTAACAATTACTTGACAAAACTAAGACAAGAAAATATGTTGTCTTCAATCACAATACCGAAACATTAATAGTCGGTACGCGATAAATAAACATATATAAAAGTAATCATTGCTCGCAATGAACTTCAAATAATCCAAATCATAAAAATTTCATAAGTAAAATCAATTAAGATAATCCTTATGACGAAAGTCAAATGAACTCAGGTTAATGTATAAAAATACATTAAAACAAGCAATTTAATATATCCAGCTCTGTGATGTAGCTCATACCTGGTTGAAGATCTGATTAGTTATGTAAATAGAGCAACTTTGCTAGGCGATAGATAGTTGGTGTTTATCTGGGTTAACCCTCTGAATACACTGTTTGCGGTAGGGCTTATCCGAGTACCACGCACTGGCAACGAGAAGATAACCATAACGACAATATTATATGTGTCTTTATATAGATATACACAATGCATGCAACATGCATACAACCCTGATGCCTTCGCAAAGTCGACACTACCTTGTGACGAAGGTATGGTCCAATCAAAAAGCCAAATAATTAAAATAAATTATTACTGAACTAGAAATTAACCTTTGTTCTAAAGATATTATAGTCAAATTTCCTCCTATAACCCTAATAATTTATAGTCACCACAAGCAATGAAATATTACTTATTAATCGAATTTGAAGTTATAGATGAAATTTAGTAAGATCTTTGAACTCTTTAATATTGTGATTGAATACTCAATACATCTTAGTCAGAATCCAAACAATTCGTCTTATACTCGTTTTCTAATGAAACTAAGTTATTTATGTCTTCTCCAGACTATTAGAGATCTATTACTCTTATTTCAATTTCTCTTTAATCAAATTTCAGAATTTAATAAGGTCTGAACTTTTAGAAATCAACGCTTATTAGATCTATTGTTGCTTTAAGTGAACAGTATTATGAAACATCTATCCACCCGAATAATCATAAGTAAAGTTCATTTGTACAATCCTTATGATGTAGAGATTCAATCATGGAATCCAGGTTAATACATGAATATATACAGATAAACAATTTAGACAAATAACTCTAGTTCTGTAAAATAGTTCATGTCTGAGATGATTAGATATGAAAATGGATCAACTTTGCTTGGCGGTATAGTTGGGTGTATATCTGGGTTATCGCCCCAAACACCTTGGAATCACGACAGAGGGACATATTAACCGTGTGTCTGCACTGGTGAAGAGAAGATGACCATAATGACAACATTACATGTGTGTCTTTATATAGATATACACAGCACAACTTGTTGTCTTCGTAAAGTCGATACTCCCCAGAGATGAAGATGACATGATCTATTTACCAAGGTAAAAGTAAAAATATCTAATTCAAAATTAGTAATTAACCTTAATTTCAGATTTATTTAGTAAACTTCCTACCTTACTAAAAGATCTGTTATGCACTGTCACTATAAACAATAATATTCCAATTATCCAAAAGAATTAATTTATTGAAGAAGTTTAATATTATAATTCCTATCCTCTTAAATCCCTATATAAATAATATAAAATAAGAATACAATAAATAAATAAATAATTAAATTAAGTAAATAATTTATACAAAATATGGTTAAATAAACATAATACGTTTGGACTAAAATTCATTCATTCCTCTCTTGCACTCTAACTTCCTGAAGCTTTATTAAAGTCATTTAAGATTTTCGCTCCAAATTTAATTCAACAATTCAGTTTATATTAATTATTCCTTTGTTAGACACGAAGAGAGTAATTTGTATTAGTTTGTGATTATCTCGTTTAATATTTGTACTCGGTTTTAAATTTGATTGTAAATAAAATAATGTTTTATGAAGATTTGATTTTAAGAGACTGGCCTATGCAATTAATTTACGTATTAGTTAATATTTAGTTTTATAATAGGATATAATAATTCGTATTAACATTTCAAAATTTTAATAATTCATATTAAGGTAGGTTTTCGTGTGAATTTTGTGTAGGTTTATGCCCCCGCTTATTGGTTATAATATATTATTCCTACAATGACAGACCTTCTGCTTTCAACTCCTAAAAGATCCCATTTCCTCCTAACAATATTTCCAATTTGAAGCATTAATTCAAGTAATCATTTAAACTAGAGAAAGTTTCTATAATAAATATTTCCTAAGCTTTCACCTAGTTTTAATTGAAGGTCAATAATAAACAACGTATTCCTTAAATTCCTCAATATATTAAAGCATCAGTTCTTCCACCTAATATCTACACGCCCTACCCTATCACCTAATTGTTCCTTCATAAAAAAAAATTATAACTGCCCAAAATTATAACAATGCAGAAATTAAAATCGTATTTGCCATACCTCCAACTCTGCAACAAACCTACAGTAACTCTGCATTCAGCTCCGACGACAGCTAAGAAGTCACCCCCACGCGGCCTCGAAGACTCCAAAGGAATCAGCTCTCGATCCCTAAAGTTTAAATAACAAGCAGGATCAACTGTACTATGGAAATTATTCTAAGAACTTCCTTAGCCGGTTCTCATCTATAAAGATATGTGGTAGCTATCACCAGTTAGTAGATTTTAAAAGATAAAAACGCACGCAAAACTTACGAATTTGAATGAAATTTTACACACAGATAGTTGATGACTTGGATTAGCACATAGGCTATTTATTATCCCGGGAAAATCTAGTGATCCAGCGGGATTCGCTCCTATAATGTTGCGGGTTGTACGTTGAAACTAGTTGATAATATTAATTCAGGTGTAGTAGTATTAGTATCTAATAACAATAGAATTCCTTCAAAATGACGATGATGAAAAATATAGTATAAAGTAGTTAAAGCATTTAGATCTATTCCTAATTAATAAGCTATTTAGCCAACATGCTTTTGAATTTGGTAATGCAAAGCCATTTCTTACTCCTATGAAAATAAACAAACGTAGCAATATTAGCCACTTGTAAGGCAAAGATGCAATAATGATAGTTCAATTGCATATGATAAAAGTATAATATAAACAATTAAAGCACATAAATCTATTCCTTGTTAGTTAATAAGCTATTTAGCCAACATGCTTTTGGCATTTGATAATGCAAAGCCATTACTTATTCCTGTGAAAAATAAACAAACATAGCAATATTAGCCAATTGTAAGGTATAGATGCAATAATAAGTGTCAAGAGACAACGGGATTCCTCACAATGCCGACGATAAAGGTATAATATAAAGTAATTAAATCATTTATTTCTATTTCCTAGTTAAATAATAAACTGCCTTGCCAACATGTCCTGAAATTTGATAATATAAAGCTTTTTCTTTACTTCTATGAAAATAAACAAATATAGGAATTTTAGTCACTTGTAAGGTATAGGTGTAATAATAATAGTGTCTAAAGGCAATGAGTTTCCTTGAAATACCGATGATGAAAATCTATATACACATAATTAAGTCTATAAATCCATTTCCTAATTAATTAATAAACTATTATCCGTCAAGCACTGAAATTTGATAAAGTAAAGCCATTACTTAGTCTTGTATAGTTGTACAAACATAATAATCTTAGTCACTTGTACGATTCTGCTAAAATAAAATCAAAATGAGTTATTTATCACACACACTATCATCCGATCATTCATAATTATTTAGATTGGAAGAACTACATCACCTGTGTTGTTTAGAATTCCAATTTATCCTGCGTCTTGATTAGCAACCCTGCTGCAAAACTGTAAGACAGCAATTGCTCCACAACCATTGCTCACATTTTTATGGAAAGAAAAGAACATTTAAATAACAGCATAAATTATGGTTTTATTTTCCTAAAATCAAAATAGACTTCCCTAATAATAATATCACACAATTTCTATAAAGCAAACAGGTCCACGTTTCTCCCATGTTATTAAACATCTTTTCAACAGCTATTCCTTAAAATAAATAATTTCCTTTCTTCATACAACAAACATTCTTCACTCAGTCAAGGATCGATCCACCTTTACACAACATTTTGCACAATTTCATTCTTGTAAACCTAATCACATATTTATCGGTAATATGTTTATTAAAATTGTATAGTCAACATTCAAAAGATTTACCTTCTAATAAAACTACATTCTACCAATACTGCTAGATTTAAATAAACTCAACGACTACCATATCAAATACGAAGTTGCATAAGTACATACGTAATCCCTGAATAAATCTCTATTCTACATACTCACGGTTTTTGATCAATAAATTTTTTTACAAATTATCTTTTCTCACATTAAGAGTATTTCTATTATTATTTACACTCCGGAATATCCCTGATATATCTATATTATTGTCTCAAACGAAGAATCTATTTTTTAACGTCCAGAACTTTTAAAACAAATCCCCCGTTTTTCTTTCCATTTTTCCATTTTCCTTTTCATTTTTTCTTTCCAATCCCGTCATTATATTTTTTTTTTCATATTCGTTCCCCCTTTTAAGGTTTTATATGTTTATATGTTAGGTCTTATATATTATTGAGAATTAGTTTTTTTATTTATTTTCGTCTTTAATTCCATTGATATTATTTATTAAACCTAACACTGACATATTTTAATAAAAAAAAATAGTATAGGTTCTTATTATTTTCTTTTATTGCACTAAAGCTCTTAAGGGATAGATGAAGTCTGTTACAACATCCCTTGCGTGTCTTTTGGAGTGACGAATATTAGATAAACTAGAATAATTTTCTACGATTTTTAAATCAAATAAAATATATCGCTAGGAACAATCTTAAAAAAATATTAAGACTAATTTGAATTCTATCATCATATTTAAGTGTTACCATTGTATAAAACTTTAATTACATTTTCATTAAAACAGCAATTTTCATTATAAGTATCAAATAAAAATTCTTGTTTTTGTATGAAAGAATAGTTAATGCTAATATTTTTTTGTTCTTTTAAGTACCTATAAAGTGTCTTCGCAAAATATTAGCTCAGAATCCTGTCAATCTAACTTAGATTTCTGAAATTAGCATGACAAGATAAATAAGTAACCACAGACTACCAAGGAGAGAACTGATTGTTTACGTTAACCTTACCTAAATTTCAACTTTATTTAGCTATTATTCCCCAAGTTAAAAAAATATTTATTAAATGCGGATAAGTTAAGGAGTTTTTTTTTATATTATAAGATAGCAAACAAGCAGATGGGTCTCCTGATGGAAAGAGTCAACCAAAGATGTTAATGGTGCGTTGCTATCTTGTGGCGAGGTCTAATGCCACATGCATAAGTTTACCGGCTACCTTACCCTCCAAACCGGAACACGACAGCGACAAGCACTGACGCTATTGCGGCAGGAATAGGTAAGGCGGTGGTACCAGACCCGGGCGAGACAATGCAGAACTCTACCACCTAGTAGTCACGATGGTAGTAACTTGCATAGTCAATTGGCCGCCTTTTACGCCCTGCCTGGCAGAACGGCAGTTGGTCTATTCTTCAAAGGAGCCTGGAACCAACACAGGGAGTTGATATAGAATCTTAAGGAATATATTAAACTTTAAGATAATAAATTAAAAAACGATGTATGAAGTCTTGCCCGTGTTCTTTCGTATGCGTACAGGTACGAATGACAGCCAAGCATTTGCTCGAGCATCCCTCGAACATTTTTAAACTTACCTCACATTGAAATGACATTTACGCTCGGCGCTTTGCAGCTCGACGTTTCGGTCAAATTAGCTGTGGATAGCGAGTGTCCCACGTCTGTCAAGTCGGATTTAAATTTTAACTACCATACTGAGGCCTTCTTGTTATAGGCCAAAATATACAAGATTTTTATTTTTAAAAGTTAGTTGAGTCAATTTATGAATTTTGATAAATTTTATTGCAGATGCCTGTAATATGAAAAGCGTATTTTCGGCTTCTTGTAAAGTGAGCAGTCTACACCGGAGTGTAATCATATTTTGCACCATCGTCATGTAGTATTGTAGTTTATTTATATTTATAAACTCGCCTATTATTTTTGCTATTGTAGATAACATGCATCAATTTATTTTATTGTAAAAAATGTTTTTGTTGGCCTTGTAGCAAGACTTCGTTAATACCTTTGTATGTTGTTATGTGATAAAGGAACATTTTTAATTCGTTACAAAGATTAAAGATTGGTACCAACATATGTGTATTTTATTACCAATTACTAACATTACCGAAGTAATCGTGAGACACCCGCAGATGTGAAACATTCAAACTATTTATGTAACAAATCATGTGCGGAAGAATGGTTTTGTTATAAAAAGTAATTAAAACATTTAAATAAAAAGTTTATTTAGCAAATATATTTGAATATTTTTTTCATTTTTAAATTGAGACAATTGAATTGTTTAACTTCGGAAGTAATATTCAATGCTGGCCCTGTCGGTACGCAGTTGCGTGTGCGTGGCATTATGTCGCCCAGCAAAAACCGGTCTGACCCGCCGCAAAAAATGTTTCACATCAAAAGTATTATCGCTAAAAAGTCAAGACCAAGGAAGTTACATTCTACCCGGTATGTCCACACGGGCTTCAAAATCGTTCCGAAGAGTACCACGACATGGGTGGAGTGTGTCTCTTTCTACTAAATAAAGCGCCAATCGCCATATATAAGTGCGGCCATGCATAGTTCGCAAATTACTACTAAGTAATTCTACTAATTTGAGAAACAGCTTTGCATTCCATAAGTAATTACGTAATAATTAAAATAAGCACATTTTAGAACTCACTATGTTAATTACAATACATTTTATGCTAATGTATTTATTGATGTGTATGAATAAAAGGGATTTAATGATTACCGAATATATGAAAATCTACCATCAGTAGTTTTATTTTAACACTGGCAATTGTAAGAAAAGGACAACATCCACTCATATCGTTGTCTTGCTCAGAACGTTTTTCCCCTCTGTTAAGTAAGAAACAAATGTCAACTTACGAAATAAAGTACATTTTTATTTTTCGAATATTGCTTCGTAACAATTCCAGTTATCATATATAAGTTCCTTGGTCAAGACACATTGATCGACGGCCTTATGCATTTAGTCGATTGATCGCTTATGGAGCCGGTAGAACGCGTTCGGCTGCAAACGGATACGACAGCGATCGTACGTCTCTTTACTAGTAACTTGCGCCTTGAAAACGACGGGCATCACAGTTGTTGCATTTTGCAAGCGATTTTGAATGAACAACGGCAAAGGCAAGAAAATTATTCAAGGTGTTGGTTTTGAAGGCGTTCATTGTCGACAGCTGCCGCTCGTCTAATGACTATTGTTTCAAAGTATTAGAATCATTGAACCAAATCAATGATGCAAAAAGTATGCGGGCAAAGCATCCGATGTTAAAACTAGTCTAGTTTTACGTTTCTGAGGGTCTTAGCATATACAACCAATACCGTCTTTACCATAAGGGCACTCGGGGCCAGTGCCCAGGGCCCCCATCTTTAGAGGGCCCCGAAGGATCAACATTTTCTCTCAGATTTAGTCGCCTCTGTGGTCTAGTGGTCCAGCGTTGGCGTTTACCACATGAGGTCCCGGGTTCGATTCCCGGGTCGGGCACATAAAAAAGTGTTTTTTTAGTTTTCTGAGAAACACAAAGTTGCCCGGGATTGGAAAGTGCCCGGTTGGCGATAGGCTTGCCACCTGTCACATTTGTGGGACCAAGTATCTTCAGCTAATCGTGGGTGCACTTGTTGCACCTCTGCTTACCCCTTCGGGGATATGGGCGTAAAGATACTTTTTTTTAAATATCAAAATAAAATGGTCGGGCATTTTCGCAGCTTAAGAAAATAAAAAATGAATTGCGAACAACAATGTTACAAGAACGGCTAAGTAATTTGTCAATTATGAGCATAGAAAATGATATTCTTCAGAAAATTGAGTTTGAGGTTTTAATAGAAGAATTTGCTCAACAGAAATCTCGAAACAAACTATTATCGTAATCACAATAAAAAACAGCATACATACTAATATCATTAATGACATATTGTGTTATGCTATTGGATTAATAAAGTAGGTCATAGTGAAAAAATTGTATAATTTGCTTTCTTTACATTCCAAAAGGGTCCCGAATTTTTGTGTGCCCAAGGGCCCCAGCATAGTATAAGACGGTCCTGTATACAACGGGTGCTCACCGACAGGAGAGGGGGGGGGGGGGGGGGGTAAAGAATGAGTCAGTGGGTATGTTCACTAAAATATCACCGAAGTAAGTAAAAAAGTGATAAAACGTATATGTAAACACTTGAAAGACAGTCCGATTGATTTTTCTTGACCCTTATGGTACTGTAATACCTTTATGGTGTTACATGCATAATATTGCATACTGGCGGCTTTGTCTACTTTTAAACATAGAACATTGTCTAGGTTTTCGATTTAAATGTAATAGAATAAGAGTGTTCGAAGTAATCTTGACGGGAAAAGACATATGCCCGAAAAATAAATGAAGTTATAAAATTCGTGTATTATTGGAAATAATACTAAAACCCGTCGATCTTCGTGTACCTCAAGCAGCCAAGCAGATTAAAGTAAATCCCCCGGGCAAAAGGTGTTACAAATTGGTGGAGTAACACGGCCGGCCGTTATATTAACCCGGCTAGCCGTTACAGTACTTTGAATTATTCTGCATTATTGCTAAATAAATAAGGCCAACATTTATTTTTTAACGTATTGTATATTTTCGTTTAGTGATTGAAGTGAAAACTTCATTAGGCGCGTGGAGCATTTTTTAATGTAAAAAAAAACCATTGAATTCGTGACATGTTGCCGTAACCGACACCTCTGTATGTATATTGTGTATGTACTTACAAATTCAAATTGCATTTATTCGATATAGGTAAGCTCGGTTACACTTATCGAAATCAGAAGTACTTTATTCAATAAAACTTTTTACAAGCTATTTTGACGGGTCAACATTTTTTAAACTACTACCGGATCGGAAACGCGGCCACACACTGAGTGGTTTCCGGCAGAAGAAACTCAGCGGGCTTGTCTTTTTTCATAACATTTTTTAAATAAAATATTACATAATATTTAATTAGTATCTAATTGTTACATTAATAATAAGGATTACCGATACGAGGAGCAGTTAATCCCATGCTTTCCTGTCATCAAGGTATTCAGATATTTTATAGTAACCTTTTTTACACAGTTTAGTTTTAACACGTTTTTTGAATTTGTTAACTGGTAAATCTCTAATGGTGTCAGGCAGCTAATTGTAGAAGCGTATACTTTGCCCCATAAAAGAGTTGCTTATTCTGTGGAGACGAGACAAATGCACAGCAAGATTGTTTTTGTTCCTTGTATTTAGGGAGTGAATATCACTATTCTTTTTAAATAAGCAAATATTTTTACGAGCGTACATCAAGATTTCGAATATATACTGAGAAATTACAGTTAAAATATTGATTTCTTTGAATTTTTCTCTCAGGGAGGTCCTTGGACTAAGATTGTAAATTGCCCTTAAAGCCCTTTTTTGTAATACAAATATTGTATTTCTTTCAGCGGAATTCCCCCAGAGAAGAATTCCATATGACAACACTATGAACGTAACTAAAGTAAACAAGGCGTGTAGTGTAAATATCAGTGCGAATGCTGCTGAACTAAGTCTACTGCCCAATTTCTCGATATGTGGTCCCCAATGCAATTTTTTATCTACAGTAACCCCTAAAAATGTAGTAGAGTCCACAAGATCCATTTTTTTACCGTTAAGTTGTACATTAATATCTACATGCCTTACATTAGGCGTTGAAAATTTAATATACTTAGTTTTGTTGCCATTTAGAAGCTGATTATTAACACTGAACCAGTGTACAACTTTTGAAATCATATTGTTTACTTCGTCATACTTACCAATTTGTCTTTTCACTTTAAATATAAGTGAAGTGTTATCCGCAAACAATACAATCCCATGCTTAACGCCCACATAGGGAGGTAAGTCATATATATATGACGGCGTCCGCGACATCAAATGCAAGAATATTGTAAACAACAGGTGTACGCCTAAGCCGCCAAGCGCATCGTTCGATATCCCTACTACTCAACTTGTTTTGCTACCTGTATTAAACTGCTAGCTGTATATGTAATAAATCTCGTAGAGTTTAGCCTGCGTTTGCAATGTAATCGGAAAAAAATATAATTATTTGCGACATGGCATCAGAAAACTCAAAAATTGCAGTATTACTCTACAATACATTGAATATTATTATACATATAAACCTTCCTATTTAATCACTCTGTCTATTAAAAAAACCGCATCATAATCCGTTGCGTAGTTTTAAAGATTTAAGCATACATAGAGACATAGGGACAGACAGAGAAAGCGACTTTGTTTTATACTATGTAATGAAGATAGCCAACAAGCTTGGTCTTCTGATGGAAAGTGTCAACCATCGCCTATAGACACCAAATATGTTAATAGTGTGGTGCTATCTTGTGGCGAGGTCTAATGCCACATGCATAAGTTTACCGGATACCTTACCCTCCAAACCGGTACAACAACCGGTGACAAGCCCTGACGCAATTGCGGCAGGTATAGGTAAGGCGGTGGTACCAAACCCGGGCGAGACAATGCAGAACTCCACCATCTAGTAGTCACGATGGGAGTGACCCGCATAGCCATTTAGTCGCCTTTTACGACCTGCCTGGCCGAACGGCAGTTAGTCTATTCTTCAAAGGAGCCCCGACCAACATGGGGAAAGTGGGTTGTGTAAATGTGTGTAATTAGGTTTATTGTATAGATGTTCTTATTATTTTGCCTATCTCCAACTTAGAAAACTAGTTTTTATTATATCTAAAGTAAAAATTAACAAATTCTATAATGCTTTTATTTTTTCTGTTCCCTATAAACTGATGACTCTGCCCAAAAGTACCGTTGGTTGAAGTCTTTTTTTCATTTTGTTACTTTTGTTCATAGAAAAAAATGGTTTACTTGAATGGTAGAACAGCCTGTTTCAGACTTTGGTACACTTTAACATTAACTGTATTGTACATGCGTAGCAATTCTCTACGTTCCGTTTTGCGCTAGATTTACTATTTCACATACAGTATATTAAAATATGTCATACTCTTGCTATTAATTTAATTACAGTAATAATTGTATTGCGTGCACGACTGTACCAATGCGCAGCTATCCCCTCCACATTTTACTCAGCGCTAGACTTACGTGCCGCTACTTGTACTTATGTGATAATACTCCTGACTGAATGCAATTTCCTAAGATGTCATGACAAACAAATGATTTGTTGTTAACGCCCATGTCAAAAAAAAAAAACAAAAAAAAAACAAATGATTTATGACATTGACATAATCTGATTTTGGCAAATTCAGACTACAAGTCACAGAATTGAGAATACTTTGTAACATACCTAACAAAGAGTATACAATACTACGTAAGAAAGTAACTACAAGTAACAAAACAAGAGTCAAGACGCAAGATTCACCACAAAGTACTTTATAAATAATACTTTATAAAACTTATTACAAATTAATACAAAGTATTATGTACCTAGGCAAGTTTTGTACTTTGTAGTGTTTTGTAGCAGTAGGCAGCAGTCGAACTTAAAAGCCATTAATTAACTTAAAAAAGTTTTGTATCAAGTTTTAATAACAATTGGGACATTTTATTACATTGTATAAACACATAAATAATAATACTAATAAATGTCAATCAAATGTAAAGAATAATTCAAAAATGTTGGAGTAACTAAATCAGTTCGATCCATTGTAAGTTACAGTTTACACCTATGGCATACACATTTACACCCACAGATTACTTTACACCTGCTAATTAGTAAAACTAATATAATAATTTGACTTATATTTCTTGCAACCACTAGCGAGAACTAAATATGGATCATTTACCAGATAAGGAAAAGCAAGTGCTGCAAATCAAAGATGGCCCAATCTGTGGTTTTATTGAATCAACAAAAGAAGGAACATACTATAAATTTAAAAAAATACCGTATGCTAAGCCGCCAACAGGAGCACTAAGATTTAGGGTATGTCTGTATCATATAGTTTCATTGTTATTTCATTAATGTATTAAATGCTAGTTTGTATGTGTAAGTAGTTACCCCTACATTAAGTCATACTTCTTTTTATGTATAGACAATCAGCCAGTCAGCTAGACAATTTGTAAAAATCACTAGAAATCCTAACATATCACTAGCAATATAATAGCCATGTGTAGTTCACAAGTGAATCCTTCAAGTAAACTACTTCAGTTCAAATACGTCATTCCTCCTTTAGTTTATCATAGAATATCATCTAGTTCATTACTTCATCTAGTACAACGGGCTGATTGATAGACAAGTGAACTTATTGAACTTCTTTGATTAACCCGAGCACTGTCGGCAGATCGTAAATTGAACGAATCAAACTGAGTATCTACACATCACATATGCAATATGCTATCACCCATCTTTTGTACTGACACCTTCTCTATTTCACTCGATCCTCTCTAGCTGTCATAATAATAATAACTTTTTATAACATAACACAGATACATAACAATATACATAAACAATCAATATTTGTGGGTAGGGTTTAAACATTTGCTAATGATTACAATAACAAGGATATTGTGAAGTCTAAGAAGCTAAATTTCTTGTACAATAAAATATTTGTGTGTATTACAACTATGCATTGTTGGCACTTAAACTAGGCCCAGCCTGTATTTTTTATTATAATATCATCTGATTTAAGGTGAAAAGATTAATGATGACCTTTATTATATTACTTATAAATAATAATATAAAATAATAATAATACTTATTTTTATTACCATTCCCACTCTATCCTGTACCTTATTAATAGTAATTGAGTTTTGAAAATGAATGAATTTGAATATGTTTCAAGTTTATTATGTGCCATAGACTGCAAATACTGTACATGTTTTTATAAATAGCTATACTGTTTCATAAATGTGAAGAAGTTGCTATTGTCAATAAATACTGTAGTAACTATTCTTTAGTTGAATGTAAACAAGAAACACCGCCGCTACACTGAACAAATTTAATCCTTGAACTGTACGGTCCCTAGACTATGTTATGATCAACTGAATATAATGGGCCACTGAACTGGATAAAGGATATAGTTCACTTTGAAAAAGTGAAGGAATGAACTGTTATCACTTTAATGACACATTCTGCACATGTATATACCACCTTACATTTTTTAGCTGCACTAGTGTCAATGCTTACCATTGTTTTAATTGTAATAATATGATAGCCGGTAAACTTACACAGAGTGATTGGTAAAAGATTATACATACTGAAGGAGGGTGTTCAGTACTCTATTCTGATACTGAATTTAAATAATCTATATTCATATTACAAAGTTTGGATGTTTGGATGGATAGATGAATGGATGTTTATTACTCAATCATGTAAAAACTACTGAACAGATTTGAATGAAATTTGGCAGTCATGTAATTGATGACCTGGAATAGCACATAGGCTACTTTTTATCCTGGTAATCCCTCAAGATTCGCCAAAAACTTTTATAATGCAGCGGGCTGCATGCTGCAACTAGTAAAATATAAAAATAATATAAATTAATCCTTTAAAAATAGATACTTAAATTTTGACCTGATTTCATCACTGTTTTTTCATACCAATTTTATCACCTATTACAACCTGTTAGAGGTTGATTTTTGATTTAAAAAATCAGCCTGAGTTCGACTCTTGGTCTTCATAGGCTGATTATCTACAATTTACTCATATCCTTTTGGAAAAATTGGATAGGTAGATCATAGACACAATTCTGAAGAAAATGTGTCATGAAAACAGTATACTTATATAAACAATTTATATATTTCAAGTTAAATACAAAGTGTTAAGAATATCAAAATCAAACTCAACAGGTACCAAACTTAACATGTTTAAAGGACACTTAACTACAGTGTAGTCATGCCAAAATCTTATTGTAACCTATTGTGGTATGAATTAATATTATATTATAATACACTTAGAAATAACTCAAAAAAGATATGCATTAGAATTTTATTAATCTGGCACTTCAATAGACCGATACGTTCAATAATCTGTCACCTTATACTATACCAATACCTGCATAACATGGCCAGAAGAAAACAACACATCTGCCAAATATATTTACATAATTCTTCAAAACATGTGAAAAAACCAGTCAAACAAGAACTCAAATACATATTATGTACAATGTACATATGTACATGCATTATATTTATTCTCTTTATGAAATGCTTTTTCAACTTTCCATTACGTATGTAGATAAGAAAGTTACTGATTTTGCCCCGATTTTCTAAAATCGAGTTTTCAACAGATGTCCACATTTGAGGTCCTAGGAATCTTTTCCGACTATTTCCACGATGATGTCAGTATGTGTGTATATGTGTGTGTGTGTAAATATCTCATATCTTTTGAACAGCTGGACCGATCGAAACGTGGTTGATGGCATACGATTTGATTCCGCTCAACTTAAATTTACTGAAAATTTGAACCGATTCGGTGCAGGAGATATTGAGAAATTTTTAAAAAACACCAAAAAGATTTTTTTAAGAAACAGTCTTTTTTTAATATAACTTCTAGATTTATGTACCGATTGAGTACAAAAACTAATCAGCTCTATTCCTCAAAAACTACGTCTAATACATAAATTGCATCAAAATTAGTTTATCAGTTTAGGAGTAATCGTTGAGGAAAAATTTTGAAAAAAGTGTTTTTTCGACATAGCTTCGAAAATTTTCAACCAATAATTTTTTGGTGCTGTACGATATTTTAGTACTAAAAAAACTACGTAATCAAAATCGACATTTAATTCTCAAAACTTATAGCTTTTCAAATATTAAAATTACGTTGTTTTTAGCAAATTTACTTAATTTTTTTAAATAACTTTCAAGTTAATTCACAGATTGACTTAAAAATCTTATCAGCTTTTCTCCTTTAAAAACTGCGTCAAATATCGTTAATTTAATCAAAATCGGTCAATTTTTTTAGGATTTATCAATGAAGAAAATTAAAAATAAAATGTTTTTCGACATAGCATCGAAATTTTTCAACCTATCGAATTTTTAGCTAAAGCAATATTTTAGATTTTAAAAATTGAGTTGAATGCCATCATCGTTTTCAAATAAATAGCTTTTCAGAAATTAATATACTGCCATTTTTAACAAAATAGATGTTTGAACTGAAAAATCTATGCTTATATTTTTACTCTTTTGAGCTTAAAATGCCTTAATTTAGTGGGAAGTTTCAGAGTTGGCTCGTAGGGTCAACCGTTTAGACATTTTTTTATTTAGTATGATTTTTTCTCTATAATCCAGTAATCCGAACATTCCAATAATCTGGCACCCTCTGGTTGTTAATAGTGCCAGATTAGCGAAATTATTTTTTTTAAACTTCTAGCTACATATGTAGATAAGAAATTTGCTGATTTTGTCCTGATTTGCGAAAATCGAGTTTCACCAGATCTCCACGTTTTGAGATCCTAAGAAACTTTTCCGACTATTTTCACAAGGATGTCAGTATGTGTGTGTGTGTATTACTGAAAATTTGAACCAAGTCAGCCCAGGAGATTTAGAGAAATTTTAAAATACCCCAAGAAAAATATGCTGAAACAGTATTTTTTAATATAACTTCCAGATTAAAGTACCGATTGAGTACAAAAACTAACCAGCTCTATTCCTCAAAATACATGCAATTTAGCATCAAAATCAGTTTATCTGTTTGGGAGTAATCATTGACGAAAAATTTTGAAAAAAGTTATTTTTCAACATAACTTCGAATTTTTTGAGCCAATCATTTTGTGTTAGACTGGCAGCTGGCGACGAATTTTGGGAAGGCCCATTTAGCAAATTGGAATTGCGAAAATATATAGTTTCGTCAAATGGCGATACCGGGCCTGCGAGTCTAGTAGAGCGCATGCGGTTATTTCACTACTGCGCAGTATTCATTTGCAAAAAAATCTCAAAAAGGCATTTTTAGCAACTTTTTTTTTATTTTATCTTTTAATTAGGTTTTTAAAATTCGAAAAAAATATGCCAGACATTTCTCTCGGTTTTAAAGTACCAGATACCGTAAAACATATTTAACGAAAGTTACCAATAATTTTATTTTATATTTATTTATTTAACATTTAAATTGTACACAACAAAATATATAATAAATAAATAAACATTCGGTGGTTGATATACAACAACATGGTGCGTTGATATCTATGAGCATATATCGTGTTGATCCGGGCTTTGAAGAATAGGCCAACTGGTGTTCTGCCAGGCATGTCGTAAAATGCGACCGATTGGCTGTACCTGACACTATCATCGTGACTACTAGGCGGTAGATTTTCGCAACGTCTCGTCCGGGTATTTGGTAGCGCCGTCTTACCTGTTGAATGAATGAAATAAATGAATGAAAAGTATTTATTTGCAAGAATATGGTGTTACACGTTATTAAAATTAATCAAAGATACCTGCATATTCTATCATTATATGGTGCGCAAATATTTAAAAATTACCATAATATTCTATGTTTACACATTACTGTATATATTTACATTACTTATAATAAATTGAAATTTTATCAAAATATTTTTATATTCCTGCCACAACAGGGTTAATGCTTGCCATTGTCGTGTTCTGGTTTGGAAAATAAGGTAGCCGGCAAACTTACGCGTGTGGCATTGCCATCTCGCTACACGGATAGTGACGTACACATTAACATCTTTGTTTGCTATCTAGCTTATAGCTTGTTTGCTATTCAATAATATAAAAATATAGTAAAAGAAAAGCTTGCAGGTTTTTCACCATGAGATAGCAAACAAGCAAATGGATTTCCTGATGGCGAGAGAAACCATTGCCTAAGACACTAAAGATGTTAATGGTCCTTTGCTATCCGTGTGGTGGGACGGCAATGCCAAATGCATAAATATACCGGCTACCTTGTCCTCCAAATCGGAACACAACAATGGCAAGTATTGACACTATTGCGGCAGGATTAGGTAAGGCAGTGTTACCAAATACCCGGGCGAGACATTGCCGAACTCTACCGCCTAGTTATCACGATGATAGTAACACGTCATATAGTTCAATCGTTGCCTTTTACGATCTGCCTGGCAGAGCAGCACTGGTCTATTCTTTAAAGGAGCCCGGACCAACACGGGGGATATTTATTTATGTATTTATTTATTATATATTTTGTTGTGTACAATAAAATGTTAAATCCATAGTAATATTATAAATGCGAAAGTCTGTCTGTGTGTCTGTCTGTTTGTTACGCTTTCACGGCTAAACCGCTGGACCGATTTTCATGAAATTTGGCATGAATATAGTTGAAGATCCGGGGTCAAACATAGGCTAATTTAATTAAAAGATGAAATAAAAATCAAGTTGCTGAAAATACCTTTTTTGTTTTTTTTTGCAAATGTTGTATACTGCGCAGTAGTGAAATAACCGCAAACGCTCTATCAGACTCGCAGGCCCGGTATCGCCATTTGACGAAATTATATATTTTCGCAATTCCAATCTGCAATTTTTCAAATATTAAAATTACATTGTTTTTAGTAAACTTACTTAATACATATTTTGGCAATAACTTTCAGGCTTAATACACCGATTGACTTAAAATCTTGTCGGCTTTTCTCCTTTAAAACTGCGTCAAATACCGTTCATTGGATCAAAATCGGTCAATATGTTTGGAATTTATCAATGACTATAATTTTTGAAAAAAATGTTTTTTTTTACGAAATTGCTTCGAAATTATTCAAGCAATGTTTTAGATCTCAAAAATTGAGTTGAATGCCATTCGAAAGATCAAAATCGATCATCTTTTCCAAAATATACAACTTTTCAAAAATAATATACTACCATTTTTAACAAAATAGATGTTTGAACTGAAAAAATCTATGCTTATAGTTTTACGCTTTTGAGCTTTAAATACCCTATTAGCGGGAAGTTTCTGGTATGGTCTGTAGGGTAAACCGTTTACAGATTATTTTTTTCGAAATGACTATTACAGTTGACCCTAGGGGTTATTACTGCGTAACCAGACTTTTTGGGGGGAGCAGATTGCTAAGCCAGAGTTTAAATTTAAATTTGGGCAATTAACACCCGCTCTAAGGGTTGTCTCCTGCAAGACCGGACCTCGGCTTAGTGCGTTGTTTTGACAAATTATTGGGAAGAGAGGAGTAGTGGAATTACGCTCCGCTCTAAGCACGGGGCGGAATAGAGGCCTTCGTCGCCGTTGAGACCGGCGGCGACGACGTGGTGTTTGTGTAGTGTGTGTGTTTTGTAAAGGATTGGCGGCGATAGTCACCGTTATGGGATCGTTGGGATCGGTTAGTACATTGCGAGGCCTCCTATACCTAGGGACAGAATCGGTATCGGCGACGACGTAGTTTGCCGCGGCTACTACTAGTAGGTTTGGATGGTCGGCTGCTTTTGTAAATGGATTTTTCAGTAATTTAAAATATCATGAAACTCTTAGTCCTTTGTAAACCATTTAGGGCGGCTTGCACCAAAATGCTTAAATGCATTTAGTCCTTTAAACATGTTTAGCAAATGTCAAATCGCCTTAAATGCTGACACTTTAAACGTATTTAGTGACTTAAAATGATTTAAGCATTTTGGTGCAAGCCACCCTTAGAATAATTTCAATGCAGTGGAGAGTTCAAAATGCTAAAGAAGCAACTATGGTATTCGCAAATTTTCCGCGAAATGTTATATGGACCTGCTGTGATGCAACAGAAATGAAAGGTAGTATAAGGAATGGGGCAAACTTATCCAAGATCTGAAATTAGAGAAGACCACAGCGGCGCAATAGTCCACCCACTCCCACCTCACTTTCTTTCACGTCAGAAACAAATTATGTACTCAATGCACGTCTCACTTTGCAACCAAAACATCTTCAGGAGAGTCGAATAGCACTTCGCTCTATGAATGGTGAAGCATTAAATATATAATGATTAAAATGGTAAATCATTAATACTTCACCCTTCATAGAGTGAAGTGCTATACAACTGTCCTGAAGATGCTTCGGTTGCAAAGTGAAACATGCGATGAGTAATATAAAATATAAATGAAATAATATCTATGAATATTTGTTGATAGTTGTTATTTGTGGTGTTTACGTAATTTATTATTTATTGCAGCCACCTTATCCTGTGGAAACATGGACAAATTTACTTGATTGTACACTAGATGCTCCGATGCCGATTGGTCATGGAATAAACGAAATTGAAGGATCTGAAGATTGCCTATATATTGAAATTTCTACACCAAGTTTAAAACCGCAGAAATTATTGCCCGTAATGTTTTGGATAGGGTCATCATATTTTGTTTTTTATTTTGATAACCTTTACGATCCTTCATTAATTAATAATCAAGACATTGTTTTTGTTAGATGTGGTTTCAGATTGGGCCCTTTTGGGTTTCTTTCAATCAATGATATTTCAGCTCCGGGTAATAACGGCTTAAAAGACATAATAATGGCACTTAAATGGGTACAGAATAATATAAGTATTTTTGGAGGTGATCCTAATAATATTACGATCTTCGGAAACAGTTCTGGAGGCTCTATTGTACATCTGATGATCTTATCTCCATTAGCAAGTGGTCTATTTCATAAGGCTATTATGCAAAGCTCTAGTGCATTGAATCGTTGGTCTGTAGACAAAAATCCTGCCCATAGTGTAATGAAGTTAGCTAAAGAATTATGTATATCAAAAACTGATATATTCGAAGTTATTGAAGAATTAAAAAATACTGATGCTATAGAGATTATGAATGCAACTAAACGATTATGTATACGAGAAATTTGCAATGAAGAAATTGAACTATTTGACACAATATTTAAACCTTGCATAGAAGAGGAGTTTGAAGGAGTAACAGTTTTTATGAATAAAAGTCCAGTAAAAATGATTAAGTCTGGGAATTTTAATAAAGTACCAATTATTATAGGCAGTAATAATATTGACACATCATTTTTAAAATTTGTAGAAGAATTGAATGAAGATTTTGAAAAATTTAACTTAAATCCTTCTTTGGTAGTAAACAAATCACTAGCGTCTCTTGACGACATCTCTGCAAAAAGACTTGGTCGGCAACTTATAGATTTTTACTTCAATGGAAAAGTGTGCGACCATAATATAACCCAATTCTTACAAATATTTAAAGACTATCATTATTTGTATTATGTTAATAAAACAATAAGATTTCACATAAAAGTTGCTCAAGACCATCCAATTTATTATTATATTGTAAACTTTGCGGGAGAATGGACAGTACCTGAAAAGTTAAAATGTTTTACTAAAACAGGACATCTTACAGAAATTCCTTTTCTATTTCGTATAAAATCAAAATGTTCACCACATTATGAAGGTAGTTTAGACTCTATTATTACCAGAAATAGAGTGGTAAAACTGTGGACCAATTTTGCTAAATATGGGTGAGTGTAATATGATGTACATAATTTATTCTTAAGGTTGATCTTTATCCAATAGTTTTTTTTAAAGTTTTCCCCAGGAGGGTAAAACCGCCCCCTGGGGGAGTATATTGCCTGTTCTACAATATATCTTGTTTCTAATCCCTCTAACATTTTTTTTATAGCAGAGGGGGCAAACGAGCAGGTGGTGCACCTGATGGTAAGTGATCACCGCCGCCCACAGACAACTGCAATACCGGGGGTCTTGCAGCTGCGTTGCCGGCCTTTTAAGGATGAATAAGCTCGTTTCTTGGAGGTCCCTAAGTCGTATCCGTTCGGAAACACCCCCGAGGGTAATTGATTCCAAAAAGGAGTTGTGCGAGGCAAAAAGTGTCGACAAAAGCGCACGGTTGTGGATTTCCTGACATTCAGGTGGTGAGGATGGAACTTTAAATTTTGACGCGATGTCCGATGATGGAATTTAGCGGCAGGAATTAGTCCGAATAACTCTTCCCATGATACATACGGTAAAAGATGCAGAGCGAACCTACATCTCTGCGTAACGAAATGAAATAATATAAATAAATAAAATTTCATGATCAGAGACCTTACTTTTAATTATAATGATTACATTTGTTTTTATTAGGGCGAGCGAAGCGAGCCCTACACTAGGACACTTTCTATGCACTTTTGTGGTATCTGTTACTGAAAAAGTATCGCACTTTGAGGTTTGAGCTTTGACGTGGTAGTTTAAATTCATGTCTAGACATGATCCACTATTAAATACCATTTTAAAAACATTAAGAAAAAAATAGAAGATACATGTTGTATTAGAATTTTATTACTACTAACGCCATCTATTACAAAACTAACGAGTTAAAATATTAAAACGCTAACGCGTTAAAATGCTGCTTTGGCGTGGTAGATTTAATTCATTAAATTCATTTTCATTCACTCCATTTTAATTCAATATTAATCTATTAATACGCTTGTACTTTTTAACTTCCTGCTACGCATGTGGATAAGGAAGTTACTGATTTTGCTCCGATATTCAAAAATCGAATTTTCACCAGATGTCCGCGTTTTGAGGTCCTAGGAACCTTTTTCGCTAATTTCGCAATGACGTCAGTGTGTCTGTATGTATGTGTGTGTTCGTGTGTGTGTATGATGTCTGCATGTAAACATCTCATAACTTTTGAACGGCTGGATCTATCAAAACGCGGTTGATGGCATTCGATTGGATTCCACTCAACTTAGACTTCCTGAAAATTTGAACTAAATGGGCACAAGGGATTTTGATAAAATTTTGAAAAAACCCAAAAAGAAATTTTGGCGAAACAGATTTTTTTTAATATAACTTCCAGATAAACGTACTGATTTGAGTACAAAAACTAATCAACTACTTAGTAACTAACAACTACTACTATATTTAAAAAAAAATTAAGTCTAATGCATAAATTGCATCAAATCGGTTTATTAAGCCTTTTTTCCACATTACTTCGAAATATTTCAACCAATCATTTTTTAGTATTCTACAATATTTTAGTACTAAAAAATTACGTCAAATGCCGTTTTAAAAATCAAAAGTTACATTATTTTCAAAAGTTACAGCTTTTCAGATATTAAAATTACGTCGTTTTTAGCAAACTTAATGTTTTTGAAATAACTTTCAGGCTAATATACCGGTTGACTTCAGATCTTATCAGCTTTTCTTCTTTAAAAACTGCGTCAAGTACCGTTAATTGGATAAAAATCAGTCACTTTGTTTGGAAAATTTTCGTCATTGATAGACGAAAATTTTTGAAAAAAATGTTTTTCGACATTGCTTCGAAATTTTTGAACCTACCGATTATTTAGATAAAGCAATAGTTGAGTTGAATGCCAATTTTTTTTTTCAAATTGAAATTTACCATTTGAAATTTGATCAGTTTTATCATCGTTTCCAAAATATACAGTTTTTCAAAAATCAATGTACTGCCATTTTTATCAAAATAGACTGCATGTATGATTGTTTTGTTGGTTCATTCGTAAGTGTTTTCTTGCTGTTTTTTTGTGACTTAGCAATTTAAACATTTCAATATTTCTTAGAACTGAAAAAAAAATGCATGTTTATAGTTTTTACTCTTTTGAGCTTAAAATACCTTAGTTCAGTGGGAAGTTTCAGGGATGATCTGCAAGGTCAACCGAGGGTAAAAATCTAAAAAAAGGTATAGTCATGCCCGTATCCCCAAAGAGGTCATTCACAATTATAAAATATACTCTGCCTAGAGTCATCCACAATTATATCAGCCGAAGATACGTCTTAGTCCCACAACGTGATAGGTGACCAGCCTATCACCAACCGGGTACTTTTTCAATCCCGGGCAACGTTGTTTTTATTAGAAAAATGAAAAAAAAAGCATTTTTGATTTGTCTGACTCGGGAATCGAATCCCGAGGGTTTCTCTGAAAGAAAAATTCAAAAAATTATTTGAGTTTTTTTATCTGAGTTTTTTTTATCTGAGTTTCTACCGCTAATTCTTCGTGCCTGCGGTAAGTCCAATATTAATCCTAAACATTTTGAAGGTTAATTAAATAAAACATTTTTTTATTTCGAATGTCGATGTGAAACCAGGAACTTCCTGATTTAAAAAAAAGAAACTAACTTAGCAAAATATTAATAATGTGTTTTTTTTAATAAGACCAACTTTCATTTTTAATACCCGTTTTTCCTTGAAAACTCTTTTGCAAGAAAGCTACCATAAATAAAAATTGATTTCTATCAATATTAGGCTTTAGCAAAGTGGTGGCGCGAGATGGATCATGAGTTGCTATATATTATAGGTAGACCAGAAAATATGGTGTAAAATTTTAGTAGATAACCTTTATATTTGTTCTGTGTAGATAACATTGATAATAATAAAAATCGTGGTTTTAATAAATCAAGAATCTTTTAAAGAATGTTTCTTGTAAGTAATAAAAAGAGGTACTCTTAGAAACGTGATTTTTGTTTTGGTTTTATTTTACTGCGCCCTTCTTGACCAAAGCCTTAGACGCCTTTGATGGGACTATAATGTTTGGGTAAAAACACGTTGGCTTTTTTAGGGTAGATAATTATAAATGAAGTTCATACATTAAAAGATGTAATTCTCATAAAAATACTTTCCTAACAATATTACTAGGTAGTATAACTTTGCGAGCCCTTACAAAGCTCTGCTTTTTGCTAGTTTAAATATGTGTATTTCTCACATACAATGTGATGTCTTTTTCTAATTTTTTCTATTGCTTATTGCAGTTACAGTTTTATTTTTATGTTCTTACTAGCTGTTGCCCGCGACTTCGTTCGAGCGGACTTTGTTTACTCCGCACAGCTCCTTCTCCGTAGGTGATAGCGTGATAATATGTAATCTATATGTTGACCCGACCTGTTAGTAATATTCATGCAAAATTTGTAGTAAATCCATGCAGTACTTTTTGAATTTACCCCGGACACACATGACTATGATATATTGTACATGATAAATTCCTTATCTTGATTGTTGGATGCGGTCAGGATTTAGCCTCAATTTAAAGAACACTTACATTTCATTATTCTCAATAATTACTTTATTTCCTCTATATTTTACACCACTTCACAATTACACACATACATATTTTTCCCTTTTTACAAATATTATTGGTGACTCGAGCGTCTCTTTCGAAAGGTTGCGATAGAATGCCGCGCTACCCCGGCCGGCTCGCCAATCTTGACATACGAAACAAACACAGAAAAGAAACCATCGAAGCGCCAACAAAACAACCAATCAGACGATACCGGAAATAATAATAGAGAATTTTAAATACAGTAATAGTCAAATGATATCCTTAATTTTAATAAATATCGATGTTTCGCTTTACAATTGTGAATTATTCTAACATGATATATTAATTTCTTATATATTATATACATTTTATAATGTAATACAATATATATTTTTTGAGTTTCGTATATATGCTTGTATCTGTTTATATTATTTCTTATTTTATGTTTCTGTTTCTTTTGTGCTTTATTTCCGTTAAGTGTAGTGGCGCCATCTGTTGTCGAGTATTTGAACTTCATTCAGAACAACGATTATTTGAGTTGCATTGCGAAAGGTGGTGCGAGCAAATGCAGCATGTGTAGTAATGGCGCGAAATTTAAAATTCCAATTTCAATAAAGTCTTAAATTACATTTGTTATATTAAACTACCACGTAATCACATATCAACTCCCGAGCGAAGTCGGGCATCATAGCTAGTTAATATTATAAAATTACTAGGTGGTTGCAATCTTCATCTAATCTGAGAGAGATGACCTAATCTGTCATAGATTCGGAACTTTCATAGCTGGATTAAATAAAACATAATGGTGTCCCAAGATACAGGCTTCGCCTAGTCTGCGTCAACTACCCCTTGTCTAGTGTCAAACTAACTGCCTGTGTAACTTAAATCAATTTATTTATTGCTCTGAATTATTGTTTTTAACGATAATAGCAAATCGCCTATGTGGTCTAGTGGTCCAGCGTTGGCTTCGACCACATGAGGTCCCGGGTTCGATTCCCGGGTCGGGCACTTAAAAAATGTTTTTCAGCTTTCTGATAAACACAAAGTTGCCCGGGATTGGAAAGTGCCCGGTTGGCGATAGGCTTGCCACCTATCACATTTGTGGGACCAAGTATCTTCGGCTAATCGTGGGTGCACTTGTTGTACCTCTGCCTACCCCTTCGGGGATACGGGCGTGAAGATACTATAGCAATTATTATTTAATAATTGCTATTATAATTAAAAATGGATGACTGTCGTAATCTGCAATCAAAATTCATATCACTTGACAATCTGTTGTAGGACAAAAATATTAATGAAAAAATAACAACTTTAAAATTCTTATAATCATCAGTATTTAAACTTGCTGTTTAATACATCTGAAATATTATACATGATTTTTTTATAAGTATAAACAAGTTGTTTATGGGTCTCCCATATAAAAAAATCTAAGGATGTTGAATGTCAGTCTGAGATAAAGCGACCGATTCCTATTCTGGTAATACTCATTCTAAGAATATAATAATACATTATGTCAACATACTGCAGGTACAAGGGTTCTTGCACATCAGATAATACATGTAGACAGAGAAGGCTCCATAATTCATTTATCAAGATATGGTTGTAAACATCAGAGTTGCACAAGCTGTGGCAATTCAAACGGATATACGAATCCATGCTAATAATAAATTGACATTGGATCACACATATTAAATATCTTCATAGAGACTAAAAGATGTATGTATTTAACATACATTACAATCCAAACGAATTTTCTTGGTTGACCTATTATCTTCTTAATCATAATTCTCAAACACACTGATTCAAAGACTTCAAATCATCCTCGAACAAAGACCAATTTGACCACAATCGATCAATCTTAGTCATTTTGTTATATTATTAGATATCAAACAAACAGAACGCACTCGTCATGGAAAAACCATTGACTACTAAAGACACCAAAGAAGTAATGGTGCGTTGCAATCCGTGTGGCGCGACGGCAATGCCACATGCTCTACCGTAAACTTCCCTCCATACCGTAACACGACGATGACAACGATTGATGCGATTGCGGCAGATATAGGTAATGCGGTAATACCATATACAGAGGCGAAACATTGTGAAAACCAAGTGGTCACGGTGGTAGTGATACGTAGCGGTCGCCTTTTACGACCTGCCTGGAAGAACGGCAATTGGTTTATTCTTCAAAAACTATAACAAAGATTTTTGTAAAAAATAGAATCAAAATGTATTTATGTTGTTTTTAGGAATCCAACACCATATGAAGGCGATCCAGATATCCTAATTAATTGGGATCCAGTAGAAAATATAGATAACTTAAATTATTTAAGCATTGACCGAGAATTAACTAAAGGAAAAAATCCATTTCACGAAAGGATGAAACTTTGGGATAAAATACATGATGAAAGTCTTCTGCTTAGGGCATTAATATACTTTAACGATGTGGGAATTACTTGGTAATACTGGATGGAATGTCGTATTGTTGAGAGCATGTTAAGGGTTTCTGTGGCTATTATCCATTTTATAATTTTGTGAGTTTGATCAGTACCAATATTTTAATTTATATAATACATACAAACATCATATTTACATTACTTTTAGCAATACCCAATTTTTAGCAGTATCTGATTTCACCGGTACACCTTGTTCATTACATATTTTGCATTAAATTTAAATCGATTAGGACTGTTAAATTGTATATGGAACTATTATTTGTCATTATGATGTCTCTTTTCCAGAATATTTAAGCAAGATATTTTTTCTTAATCGGCACCTTCATTACTAAAAGTCGTGTCTAATTTCAAGTGAACGCTTGACACACTATGCTCTTCCGCCTGTCCTCAAGCAAGATAGGTGGCCTATTTATTTTAAAATTATGAAATTTAAACTATGACTACACAATCACACAAATTGACATATAAAAAAACACTCTTTAGGCCCATCTTTTTTTAATATTTTGTAGATAAATCATATTTTATTGCTATTAATTTTTATATTGAATTATATTTTTAATGGATTTTAAATAATCTAATTACAATTTTAGATAATGTAATAATATCAATAAATTATAGTACCTACCTATTAACCGCTCATACTACCAGCCATTTTCGCATTTTTTTCTAAAAAATACACGGACCGTGCACGCGTACACGTTCCGAGTTCGTTCCGGTGGACCGTGGTCACAAAAATGGTTTATGAGTTGTTTGGATTGAATCCGATTCTGTAAAGCGTATATTTTTTAAGAGGTCTTGAGCACTGCAATACACTGAAGCTACAAAATAATTCAGGTGTAACACAACAGTTTGAAAAAAATATGACTACTTGTTATTCGAGGATTTTTAATTCAAAAAGTAAATTAATGACCTATGCCTTTTATATTTTTTTAATTTAATTAAATAATAATTGGTAAACATATACATTCGGAAAAAATAAATGACATATAGTACAAAAATATTTACATAAATATTAATTTTTTTTTCATAATTAATACGTAGTTTTATTTCGTATTTTTTAAATAATTTATTTCTTTTTCAATTTTATAGCTATGTTATTTTTTTTTAATATTGTTTAGTATATTTTACATTCACATCATACGATTTTTTTGATTTTTTTTTTGATTTTGATTTGATTTGACAATTTGATGTTATTCTGTACAATAAATCGTTCAAAAAAGATAATATACCATAGAGTATTGTATTAAAACTGGTAAATAGTGAAAATATTGTTTTTTTGGATGAAGTTAGCGTTGGTCCCTATAGACCATAGTGTATTAGCGGAATTGGTCTAACCCCATCAATGATACCAATACCTAGAAAATATGTATTTCTAAATACTGTTACATACATAATACACACCCAGATCCAGAAATACAAAGAATATAGGTTCGCTAGCCACTCGGCCAATGAGGAAGTCCATTACATAACATGTCAATTTATTGTTATGTCTTAATTACAATTAAAATTCTTTTTAACCGCCGACGCAAAACGAGGGGTGTTATAAGTTTCAGGTGTGTATCTGTGTGTCTCTCCGTGGCATCGTAGCGGCCAGGGGGATAGTCCGATTTGGTTGCGGTTTTTTTTTAATTGAAAGCCCTGTTTTGCGAGATGGTTCTCAGTTATGATTCAATAGAATCTGTTCAGCCGTTTCAAATCACCAGCTCTTTTCAAATTGATGAAAGGAATTAAATAACTTATAAAGGCGTTATCAATACTAAATTTTGTATTTTGTTACTTTATTGATATTGCATTTACATGGTAACCTTGGGCTAATACTTTAAGATCCTCATTCGAAGATCATCAGCGTCTATTTGACTGCCAATTTTTGTATTTCAATAACAGATTTTCCAAATATTGCAATCCACTTTTTAAGGACTTACTGATATCCGTTTGTACTAAAACTTGGCCGATTTATGAAAGCTCAGTGACAATGCAATTCTATGGCACCATCCAACTGAGCTCATGATGTAGCCTGGATGTTGGGACTGGAACTCTCTGATGCAGAGTTTTAACAAAACAATCTTCTTTGGACTGAGTCTTGTTGCTATAAGTACTAAGTTTGATTAGTTCATGATAACGAGGATCTGAAGATGGAGCTGATAAAGTGCTATCGAAAATCACGCGTTGAATGTAGGAAGAGATAAGATAGTCAAGTTCGGAGTCAATGGATTTTTTATGATGTGTACTTTCCATTACATAATATAATGTCGAAGAACTGAAGATAGAGCTGTAAGAGTGCCATTGTAACTCCCAGATAGAAATTGCTAATGTAGTGGAGTTTGGAGTCATTTCATTTGATACAATAAGATCTTTCTCATGATGATAAGGCCCTGAAGATTGCGCCGAAAAATTGACATTGGAATTTCAAGAATCCAGATTCAAAGTGCGACTACATACAATGAACTCCTAAACTAAACGAGGTAATGATTTTTAATTAGCATTTAACTGTCTTGTATTGGTAAACAATACTAGATAATTTTCAGGATCTGATGATGGACATGGAAAGTAACCATGAGAACTCCTAAACTAAATAAGATAAACTAATTGAAATTGGACTCATTTGTTCTGTTCGGACAAACACTTTAGTTCCATTTTTAGACGATTAGACGATTTCCAGGGTCTCATGATGGAGCTGAAAGTACTTTATGGGAACTTTGAAATAAAATAGAGCAACACCATCGACTTTGGGGTCGTTTGTATCGTTATTATAAAGACTTTGGAGTGGAATGGCTTCCAGTGCCTGATGATAGAGCTGGAAGATGTATCCAAGAACAAGTTAAACTATGTTAATTCATCAAGTGGGGAACAAATTCTGTTTTTTTTTGCAAACAAATTGGTGCTGGACGATTTCTATATCTGTAGTATCTGCTGATGGAAATGGAACGTAGTCATGGGAAATTAAACAAGATAAACCTATCGAGTTTGGGATCGGTTGTTGTTTTAACAATCATTCTGATGGTGGAAGCAGGAAGTAGGAAGTCTTTGGAGCAGGATGGCTTTCGGGTACGGATGATAGAGTGGGAAGAAGTTCATGAGAAATCCAAAGCTAACCCAGAAAAAAACAATCCATAACTAAACAAGATAAACCCATCGAGTTTAGACTCATTTTTTCTGTTTTGAGAGTTAACTTAGTGTTAGATAATTTCTGTGGTCCTATGATGAAGCAGGAAAGAGGTTATGGGTTAAATTGAGCAACGCCACGATTTGGGGCTTATTTGGTTTGTTCTAATAAGGACTTTAGAATAGAATGGCCTCCAGTTTCTGAGCAAAAACTGGAAGAATTCTATGATATCTCGCTAAACGAGATAAACTCATCGAGTATGGGCTAATTGGGTTTGTTTTGATATACTGTTTGGTACTGGATGATTTTAAAAATCTGTTGATGTAACTGAAAGATGGCTACAGGATCTTTTAAACTAAACGAGATAAATTCATCGCGTTTGTACTTATTTGTTTTGACAAATAATCTGGTGTTAAGATGATTTCCAGGTTCTCACGATAAAATGAGAGAAGGTCATGGAAACGAAACGAACGAATGAATGAAAATTGAGCAGCACCATCAATTTTGGTCTCGTTTGATTCATTCTTTTAAAAGGATTTTTGAACAGGATGTTTTTAGTGTCGGATGATAGAGCTGGAAGAAGTCCATTAAAGCTGTTAAGCTAATTTAAACCCATCGAATGTTGGCTAATTCGGTTTATTTTGGTAAATATTTAGGTGCCAGGTGTTTTCTAAGATATAATACAGATGGAATTGAAAGGTGGCCATCGGGATTGGGCTGATATCGTTGGATTTTATTACTAGGTGAGTCTCAGGGTTTGATAATTGAACTAAAAAGTGGCCATGGAACTCTTGCACTAAACAAAATAAGCCCATTGAGTTTGGTCTCATTTGTTATATTTTTACATACACTCTGAATTAAATGATTTCCAGGGTTACATGGTGGAGCTGGAGGCTATGGGAGCTTTGCAATAAAACAACGCAAGCTCATTGAGTAAGGAACCGTGGTAACCTTAACCTAAAACTGCAAGATCTGTTTTCGAACATCATAAGGTTCTTTCATGATTGCTCTTAAAGTGATGCATATATAGCGGAATGGCGGTCTGAGGATAAGTCGGAGGTTTTTGAAATTTTAAATTTTCTCTTGTTTTAAAGTGGATATAATTTTGTCAATATGTTCAACAAAGTAGAGTTTACTATCCATCAAAACGTCAGGATCACGTATGGCGTTTACCTCCTGCACTTTTTTACCAGCTATAAAATATTTGGTCATCAGCTTATGGCGTTTCCTTGTAAACTTTATATGATAGCACTTTGATGTTTAAGTACATTTTGTTTTTTACACACCACTCATCATCTAGGTCGTCTTGAAGCAATTTTGCATCCAAGGAGTTTGTTAGTTTTTTAATTATTTTTAAGTCGTCAGCAAATAGATAAAGTTTGCATGTCAAAATGTCATTGATAGATACGTAAAAAAAACAAAGGACTAAGCGTTGAGTCTTGTGGGATTCCCGAGAACGCAGTAAAAGGACGCGATTGCTTACCTTCGATCACCACTGTTGATATACTATTCGCCAGGTACGAAGTACACCAGTCAATTAGATTGTATCTTACTCCAAAGGCATGCAATTTTTTTAAGAAGAATTTCGTCATTTACTTTGTCTGTACCACAACGTGTATATACCACGTCAATATGTGTGTTATTGTCAAATGTGTCCTTAAGATCTGCGGTGAAAAAAATAGGTTAGCATTTGTAGATCTTTTCTTCATAAAGCCGTGCAGTTCGGTGGTAATGGAATTTTTTTATATGCGAGTACATGATTTAGTGTACCATTGACTCAAATAATTTAGATATAGGAGACAGAATTGATATCGGTCGATAATTTAATTGGTAATTAAGTCCTTTTTACCTTTTAAATGAAGGCACTACTCTCGCTTCTTTCCATACTTCGGGGAATCGGCCTGTTTAAAGTCAGTTATTAAATATTGTAGTGAGTGGAGGAGCCAATAAATCTGCCCATTTAACTAAGAATAACGGGTGTGTATTATCCGGACCTATACTCTTATTTATGTCGAGCTGTTTATGTTTTTTTTTACTTCTTCATGTGTAAATTGAATATTACCCATCGTTTCATGTTTTTCAGCATTGAATAAATTATTACCATTAACGGTGTCGTTATCTTTTTTTATGTACTGTCTATTATTGACATATGACTGAATATGACCCGGGAAACGTTGTTCTGCCTTTTTAACTACTCTTATTTTTTTTCTATATTTTCTCACCTTTTAAACTTTCCTTGGACTTCAACAATTAATTCAAAACCAAAATTAGCCAAATCGGTTCAGCCGTTCTCGAGTTTTAGCGAGACTAACGAACAGAAATTGATTTTTATATATATAATAAATATTTTTTGAGAAGTGTGAAAAGATTTTTATGTCTGTAAGGTAGTGTTTGCACGGTTCAGATATATTCATTAATAAGAGGCATTTCTATCCGTTTGTTGACCTGCATATGTCGGCGGAAAATGTTTCGCATGAGTTTTGCGTTCAGAGTTTAATTCAAATTACTGCGCAGCTGCCAGTACTCAACGACAGCATTTTATTTTCGCATCTAAAACATGAATCGTGAAAGGCCATGAAACTCAACGTTAGAACGGCATACTAATCAGTAATCTGTATCCTAATCGTACTTTTAATTATTTACATTTTTTGATTATTGCAAGTGCGATTGTGCGTATCAGCGTAGTAGAGGTGAATAGACGCTGATTACTAATCACTTGCACTAGTCAACGGCTGTCTTCGCATATTTTTTGCTTAATACTAAGCACCTGCATTAAACACTGGCACACGCACTAATCAAAGTGTAACCGGGGCCTAACTCTGACATGTGCCCACTAATATTAAATAGTCATCATATTGATTTGTGGGCTATTAAATTGGTGGATTTTATAAGTTTGTGGAAGTTGAATAATGATCAATATAATATGGTATAATACGGTATATAATATTTAGCAGTAATTAAGCCATGTCAGAGGCTTTAAATTCTTATAATAACTAGTTAAACGAATATACCCTAAGATGAATTATTGTGATACTAAGCCATGTTTGGTACTAGACTAAGAATAAAGAATATTATATATATATATATATTATAATAACGTATTGTTTTATTATAATATTGACTTATATTTTGTGTCTTATAATTTTAAATAGCACCTGTTTAAATCTTATGGAACTAGCTGACCCGGCAAACATTGTTTTGCCATACTAGTAGAGGAGACAGTGGGAGATCGTCCTTCACCGATCTGATAACCAGATGAAACGTATATTTTATTAAACATTATTTATAAACAAATATGCCTGCAATTACTTGCCTATCCAAAAGTGCTCATGGCTATTTTTAATTAAATTAACTTTAATCGTTTTTTTTCTTTCATCACTTTCATACTTTTGATAACCAAATGAAATTTATTTCGCTGATAATTTTTAACACACAGAATATGCCTAGGTAGGCTTGCCTACTCATTTCTGTGTATGGCTCCCTGGCAAGCAGGTGTGAACAGGTAAGTCAATATAGGTGACTCCATCGATCTGCTAATTTATCGAAAGTTATATCAAATTTTAGAATATTTTATTACAAAATTAGTCACATATATTTGCCTGCAAAAAATCGTACTCAAAGTACTGTTGCCAAGCTAAAAACTTGCCATGAGCACTTTTGGATAGGCAAGTAATTATAGGCATATTTGTTTATAAATAATATTTGATAAAATATACAGTACCCGGCGATAAATATTGCACATCGAACTTTGGAAAGAGACAATCGGATAATTTCGGCTTCGTAAAGCGTTATCTCTGTCCCACACTACCTATGTGACGTTTAGTCAGTCGTTGTTCAAGTACGATAGAGTGCAGTCGCGTCCCGAAAAAAAATATATATTTAGAGTTGATAACACCCACAAATTTAAATAATTTAAAGTTGTAATATGGCATCTTTCGGAAAAAGAGGGAAACCTTTACGAGGTCAGTCACGTGAAATTATCTACAATGTTTATAAATACTTTGTAAGCGAAGCTGATAGATTTAAAAAAAAAGTAGATGAAAATGTAAGTTGTTATTTTAAGAAGATTCAAGAGCGAGTTGCAAATGCCACTGGAATTTCAAGAAGAACTTTGAACAATATATTAAACGAAGTCAGTACTGAAACACATTCGACTGAAATTAAGTTCAGCACTCCAAAAAAAGGGAGACCAAAAAAGCAATTTCGTTTGGATATGGACGATTTTGATTACGATGTTGTTCGAAGAATGGTGTATGATTTTCACTTACGATTTAATGAACTGCCAACAATAAAATCATTAAAAGCTATGTTATCTGAAGCTATTAATTACAATGGGTCTGAAAAAACGTTGAGAAAAATACTTCATGACATGGGATTTCAGTTCACTAAAATGGAAGATAATCGAAAAATTCTAATGGAAAAGCACGACGTTAGTCTCAAACGAATGGAATACCTTGATAAAATACGCAAATTTCGCGAAACAGGAAAAAATATCGTCTACATGGATGAGTCATATATACATGCATCCCACACTAAAGGGAAATCTTGGAGTGACGATAAGAAAAAAGGAGTAAAAAAGCCAATTTCAAAAGGTCAACGTTTGATAATAGTTCATGCGGGAAATGAAAAAGGCTTTGTACCCGGTGCTTTTTTAACGTATAAATCCACGGACACTACAGGTGACTATCACAATGAAATGAATAACGATAACTATGAGAAATGGCTGGTTAACCAATTAATCCCAAATATACCCAGTGATTCTGTTCTAGTTATCGACAACGCACCCTATCACAACAAGTATGTTGAGAGACCCCCCAACTCAAACACCATTAAACGGGAAATGATCAACTGGTTAAACAGACATGAAATTCCAGTTGATCCAAAATTAACAAAAACCCAGATTTACGCTATTATATGTCAGCACAAGGAGAGGTATACAGAGTTTTCTGTGGACAAAATACTTGCCGAACATGGGCACACTGTGTTGCGATTGCCACCATATCATCCGGATTTTAATCCAATTGAAAATATATGGTCTCAACTGAAAGGCTATGTAGCCTCTAGAAATGTGGGTATGAACTTAACTACAGTAAAAACATTATTGACTGAAAAAGTAAACATGATCGGCGCTGAAGAGTGGAAAAAGGTTTGCGATCATGCAATCAAATGTGAGAATGAATATAGAAGCATTCAACACAGTTTAGACAATTACACTGATAGATTAGTAATAAATACGGCTGATAGTGACAGTGATATTGACCTCTTTGAGAGCACAGATAGTGAAATGGAAGTAATTGAGAATTAGAATTATTATTATTTTTATTGCAATGTCTCATTTTAGCAATAGGTATAATGGTGTTTATTATGTACACTAAAGCTGTAATGTTCCAAAATAATTAAATACGTAAACATAATGTAAAAATGTTTTTTTATTTTATTTTACCCCAACCTAAAGCCATCACTTATAGAAAAATTAGTGTATTTTATACAAAGAATAAAAATATCAAAAGAAGCAAATCATACTTGTTTTAACAGCTCCTAATAGGTACCGGACTGTTTGTATTTTGTGCGACAGAGATAACGCTCTACGAAGCCGAAATTAGCCGATTGTCTCTTTCCAAAGGTCGATGTGCAATATTTATCGCCGGGTACTGTACGTCTCATCTGGTTATCAGATCGGTGAAGGACGACCTCCCACCGGCTCTTAGACCATACAAATTACTTGTATTAAATATTTTAGTGTGGTACTTTTAAAAGGAATTGCTTTATTTTAGGAAGAGTCATTACATAATCAATGCCTAATAAAGGCATGTGTTCTTTTTAAAAAATATATTAGTTATTTTCTTAATCAAAATTACCATCAGCTGAAAAATAGATACCTAGTTTATAAAATTGAAGAATTGAGAAAATTAACAAATAACATAACCGCTATTTAACATTTGACGAACGGGCTTTGTCAACCAACGCTAATAAAATTGATTAATTCAGTATATGAAAATTGTGTTGCTGTGTCGCAACCCTCCGAAATATTTCGACCGAATTTTATGATATTTTTTTTGCATGTTTGACAGGCATGAGAATAAGTCGTAATATTTTATACCACTAGGTGATTAGTGTAACTTTTTAAAGTATTTATTGTTTCGAAAAAATTCTTTTTTTTTCAATTTTTTATTTGGCATTTGAAAATACTTATGACTTCAAATTTTCACCCTATACCAACCCCCAATTAACCCTATTTATAGTCTCTAAACATCTTGTTTATCTTGGTTTATACTCCTACTACGACAAACATAAAATACCAGACAGTAAAAAACTGAAGCAGACATGAGGACTGCCGATAGAAGTGAAAATTTAAAAATATATTTACAAGCATAGATTCATTATTGTGACATCAACTGGATTTAAAATACACTATTAGTTTGCAAAATATTTTTTTTTTCACCCCATTATATTAGTAGCCCTCATGTTTAAAATTAATTTGCGTACACACCTCTGTGCTTGGATTACCGACTTGGGTACCTCCTCGCTACCTTTTTTATATAGAAAAAAAACGGGCAAACGAGCAGGAGGCTCACCTGATCGTGATAACCATCGCCTATGGACAGCCACAGCACCATGGGTCTTGCAACTGCGTTGCGGGCTTTTAAAAATGAGTATACTCTTGTTGAAAGGCCCTAAATCGTATCCGTTAGAAAATAGCCCCGCCGGTAATTGATTCCACACCTCCTCCAATCTCGCCCCTACCTAACCCTCAGCTTTCCCTTACCTTCTGCCTACCTTTGTTAAATTTTTTTTAAATATTTTGTTAAAATAAAACATACAAAGAAATAAATAATATAACTTTAAATAAAAGTCTGAATTTCAGAGTGGGCGTCAATAGGTATAATTAAGAATAGGAAAAGGCTATATAACTTGTATTTCGAACAATCTTATAATATTGATCACCATTATCAGCAATATGTAAAAAAAAATTATGTTATTGAGATAGGCAAACTGGCAGACGTGCCACCTGGTGGTAAGTGGTCGACGTCGCCAATCAACGAAAATGGGATACCTGGGCTGGAACTAGCCTAGGTAATCCATTCATGTGTTGCCCATCCTGAGACATAAGATGTTAAGTCTCGGTGCCAGTAATTACAAGTTGCCAGGGAGGGGCAGCTGCCCCCCCCCCCCTGGAATTTGGTTACCTTTCTACTAACTATCTACTGTTGTAGATAATAAGATGAAAACAGTCTTAAAATGTTACGGTTTGGGTTTCCACAAACGGTACTGTTTGGGTTGGGTGCTTTCAGTGTAGCACTCATGATCGTTCCCTTCGTTCTGATTAACACTATTATAACTATAGAACAAGAACAGGAGGTGGTGGTGTTTCAATACATATAATATGTACATGACAACTAAAACATGAGTTTTTGTATGAAAAATGTGAGGATAGCAACCATTTAGTCTGGATCTACTTAAGAAAATTCCCTTTAGATATTGAAGCAATATATAAGTAGCCAGCGTTAAGTACTAGGAGATTCTTGGAGTTGACATAATAACCAACTCTCAAGGCAGAATAGAATTTTATTTTTTGGAGACTTAAATCTAAATGTGAGTGGTTACGCAAAAAGGGACCTGAAGGGATTGGAAACGGTTTTTTTTTTTGATAAATTCTGATTCTATGGTCCTTCATCTTTGTTTTGTTCTAATCAAAATAATTTTAGGTGCCGTAGTTTTTTTTTAATGATTTTTTATGTAAGCCGAGGCAGGTTTGAAAATATTACACCTTATACACAGCGCACACTAGTTTCTTTTTCTAGCGCGCACATAAAGACAAGTAAAAGACGAATAAATAAGTCACCAATAATACAGCTATCGCAAACACGTGCTATTTCTCACTGACGAAGTCGCTCACTAACGACACTAACATAAAACACCCCGCGCCTCTCTCATTTCGACTCAACATTTTAAACGTGATTTACTCGAAATCAATTATTTTCCCTTGAGGTCCCTTTTTGCGTAACCACTCACAAATTTACTTTACAAAGAAAAATGCATAAAAGAATATCAGTTAGTGTCAAAGGAAAACAGTACTGCAATATTAAATAAAATCAATGAGGAACATTGTACCCGAAAGACGAAAACTACAGCTACGATTCCTGACCGTATATGCAAATCTTTTTTTTTTTAATATCATAAGATAGCAAACAAGCAGATGGGTCCCCTGATGGTAAGAGGGTCGCCTATAGACACCAAAGATGTTAATGGTGCGTTGCTATCTTGTGGGGAGCTCTAATGCCACATGCATAAGTTTACCGGCTACCTTACCCTCCAAACCGGAACACGACAGTGACAAGCACTGACGCTATTGCGGCAGGAATAGGTAAGGCGGTGGTACCAGTAACCAGACCCGGGCGAGACAATGCAGAACTCTACTGCGTAGTAGTCAGTGTGACTTGCATAGCCAATCGGTCTCCTTTTACGACCTGCCTGGGTTAGAACGGCAGTTGGTCTATTCTTCAAAGGAACCCGCAACCAACACGGGGAAACAAATTATAGTTTTCATATGACTTTAGTTGAAAGTGCTTTTTCAGATCTTAAGCAATACTACCTGTAGCTGAAAAGGGCTAAGAGTGCACCTATTAAGCGATTAAAATATAAATCATTGGATTACAACTCCTATTACCTAAAAATTAATCAAATTATACCTAATCTGAGTGATAACTACATACAATTAGAAACTATCTTATTAAAAGCAAAATCGCACAATAAAACAAAACCAAAACCAAATTACAAAACCCACCTAATTAAGACTGGATTAATAAAATATAATTGTTTCTATTATTAACAGAAGAGTTCTTAAGATTAAGATTACTTAATCTTTGGCACCAACTAAAACAAACTATGGAGATAAATATTTAAAACAAGAGTTCCTTAAACAAAAAGAAAAGTTCATATAGCTATATCTTCTATACATATAATAAAATCGTAGGAAAGTCAAAACTGTACATTAAATATTTTTTAAAAGAGTACTTGGGGCGTGATCTACAATCGATATTGAAGTCAAAAATATAGTTTTATAGAATTTTTGTCTGTTTGTCTGTATGTATGTCTGGGGTAAACTCAAAAAGTACTGCATGGATTTACTTCAAATTCTAGGTACATGAATATTACTAATAGGTCGGGTCAACATATAGGCTACATATTATCACGCTATCACCTACGGGGCGAGGAGCTGTGCGGAGTAAACGAAGCCCGCGCGGACGAAGTCGTGGGCAACAGCTAGTACTCAAATAAAAACCAATATTCCTATAATTATTTTAAAAGCTTTTTTTTATGTCATAAGATAGCAAACAAGCAGATGGGTCTCCTGATGGAAAGAGTCAACCATCGCCTATAGATACCAAAGATGTTAATGGTGCGTTGCTATCTTGTGGCGAGGTATAATGCCACATGCATAAGTTTACCGGCTACCTTACCCTCCAAACCGGAACACGACAGCGACAAGCACTGACGCTATTGCGGCAGGAATAGGTAAGGCGGTGGTACCAGACCCGGGCGAGACAATGCAGAACTCTACCACCTAGTAGCCACGATGGTAGTGACTCGATAGCCAATCGGTCGCCTTTTACGACCTGCCTGGCAGAACGGCAGTTGGCCTATTCTACAAAGGAGGCCGGGACCAACACGGCGAAATTGTGATAAAAATCTCATAACTGTGTGGCAACTTATAAATAATCTCCAATTAAAATCAAAATCTCAACCTGCGCCCATAAAATTAAATATACCCTCGGCTATGACTGTAGATACTTTGCAAATATGTGAACATTTCAATGATTTTTCTAACATAAGATTTGAGCTTGCTACTCGTATACCAGAGAAGCACCGTATTATACCATATTATGAGTTCTAAAAAACCATCATTTGTTAATTCGGAATTAAAAGAATACACTTTGTCTGAACTACAACCAACTACTTCTGACGAGGCAAGGAAAATCATTGATAATTTAGCCAGAGTTTCTAGTGCAGATATATATGGAATAACTACCTACTAAAACAGTTAAGTTTTTTTTATATCATAAGATAGCAAACATCCTGATGGAAAGAGTCAACCATCGCCTATAGACACCAAAGATGTTAATGGTGCGTTGCTATCTTGTGGCGAGGTCTAATGCCACATGCATAAGTCTACCGGCTACCTTGCCCTCCAAACCGGAACACGATAGTGACAAGCTCTGACGCTATTGCGGCAGGAATAAGTAAGGCGGTGGTACCAGACCCGGGCGAGACAATGCAGGACTCTACCACCTAGTAGCCACGATGGTAGTGACTCGCATAGCTAATCGGCCGCCTTTTACGACATGCCTGGCAGAACGGCAGTTGGTCTATTCTTGAAAGGGACAAACACGGGGAAAAGTGTGCTAAAGAACTGATTGTAGAAAAAATTGCTAACTGTATAAATAAATGTTTGGCTGAAGGTCAATTTCCAGGCTCTTTAAAAATAGCCAAAGTAAACCTTATTTATAAATCTGGCAGTAAAACGGATTCTGGAAGTTGCCATCCCATATCTGTACTGCCTATTCTTTATAAATTGTTTGAAAAATTTTTACATCCATGACTTACCCAATTTCTTGAATCCAAAAATTTCTTATTTAAAAAGTAATATGGTTTTCGTCCTAAATCGAATACACTTATGGCTGTTATTAATCTAATTACATCCCCCTTCCCTCGGACCTCGCGCGCGAGTTAGACGTGTCACGGGCTACAGAATTTCTTTACCAAAAACATTAAATTAAATTTAACACTCTAAAATCAAAGTCATAAAATAGGAGTGCATAAAGATGGAAGAGACTGTATTAAAGGCTGCCACAAATATTGCCGTCTTGGTCTAACGGCATCCTGCTATCGCGAGCACACGTGAGTCATAATACTATTTTATTATTCTAAAATTGCAAGAAGTCAGCACACTACGAATGTTCTGAGGTACCAGGAACGCATAAAATATAACGATCGATCGATACATCAAACTGCTACGGCCCTGCTATGCGCTACGAGTGACGACACCACAGGCTACGCTGAAACTTGATCTTAGTAAAGATAATATTATTGCACGTGCTACGGAATACGACGAATGTATTGGCTACGAAATACAAGTAACGTTATAATACTAAAGTCATAAAAGTTGTTAGATTACTATTACTAACTAAGCAATGGAGGAAATTACGGACAAATCTTTATCAGATTCCAATATAAACTTGCCTACAGCTGAAGTCACTCCACCTCATCGTGGCTTGAAAAGACTGGAAAAAAGGAAACGAGATTGCGATTGTAGTGAAGACCTGGAGTTATTAAAAGATGAAATTAAGACATTAATGACTTTAATGACCACACAGGGTAATGAGCTAAAAAAAATCACACCTACTCTTACAGAAATTCAACAAACAAACAGAAACATCGAAAGCACTCTTTCTTTTCTCACAAGCCAAAATGAAGAGCTCAAGAAAAAAGTTGAATCTTTTGAAATTCAAGCTAAAAAAGATAGAGAAAATATAGCAATATTAGAGAATAAGATAGAGGACTTACAAAGAGAAGGAAGAAAACAAAATATAGAAATCAAAAATGTTCCAAAAATTAAAGATGAAAATAAAAACGGGCTTATAAATATGGTACTGTGTCTATCAAAAAATATTGGCTATAATATGACACAGTCCGACATAAAAGACATTTATAGGGTGAATAATAAAAAAGATGAAAGTAAAAACCCGGCAATAATCGTTGAAACTGCATCCACTATTATAAAAAATGATATAATAAAGGCGTGTAAATTATATAACAGAAAAAGGAAAGAAAAACTAAAAGCAAAAGATTTAGGATTCACAAAAAATGAAGAAACACCCATTTTCATTTCAGAGCATTTAACACCTAAAGCATCACGGTTGTTTTTCTTAGCAAGAGATTTAGCAAAAACTAAGGCTTACAAGTTCTGTTGGACCAGCTTTGGCAAAGTCTACGTCAGAAAAAACGAGAGTTCACCTATTCTTGTGATTAAAAATGAAGCGCAAGTACAACATCTATCTCAAGAAGCATGACAATTAATTTTTTTAATTAATTTTATATTGATTCAATCTTATCTTATTTTTATATTAATTATTGAATACTTAAAACTTATACATAATTTAAATTGTTATTACACATACATATTATACACAAACTTTACACCTACTCGTACTACTAACTTTTTCACACATACTCTTTACTCATATGATAAAATATTTTTGAATTATAATCGAAATAATTTAATGCAATTGATAATTAAGCAAATCCATCTCACATATAAAAATACAAATAAACAACAAATAAAAAATAGAGTTCAAATATTGACTAATTACAGTTTTATAACAATTCCTAATGGATAGTACATTACAAAATATAAACGAAATAGATCAATTTAAAATCGCAAATACAGTTACATGTCAAATAAATAAATATGTGACTAAAAATATCACAGATTTAGCCATAATTACTCAAAACATTCGAAGTATATATAATAATTTAGATGACTTACAAATATCGTTAACGCAACTGGATTTTGAGGCAGATATATTAATTCTAACTGAGTGTCAATTAAACTCCATAAAACCTATACCAAACATCACAAATTATCAGTCATTTGCAACAACCAACCATCTAAACAAGGCAGACGGAGTAGTAACATATGTAAAAAACCACCATAATGCATATGTGAAGGAAATTGTTATACAACAAGCTTCTTGCTTACAAATCACACTCAACGATGTAATTATCATAGGAATATATCGCTCTCCGTCAAATACAAATGCCAACATATTTATTGACTCTCTTAGTGAACATCTAAGAACATTAAACAGCCAAAAAAAACATCATAATAACCGGAGACATTAACATAAATCTCATATCAGGTCCTAGTGAGTTGTCGCAGGATCGCAAAAATCGACTAAACTACTTAGATATGTTATCCTATCATGGTTTCATAGCCGGACATTCTTTACCGACGAGAAAATTGAGTTGCCTTGACCACGTTATGATCAAACTTGAGGCCGTTAACAAAACACCATTTATTTATATTCTTGAAACAACTGTGACAGACCATTTTTCAGTATTATTAAATTTAAAAAATGTAAATAACAAGTCAAGTAAAAGTTACATAAAAAGTAAAATATTGGTGGATTATGAAGGGGCTTTATCCACATTAGCGAAAACAGACATACATTTATTATCACAATCTACAGATCCTAATTACATTACTGATAAGTTAATATGTGAAATAAAAAAATCAATAGAGCAAAATACAAAAACAATAAATATTAGTCGTAATAAAAGAACAAGTAAGCCATGGATAACTACAGGCATTCTAAGATGTATCAAAAACAGAAATAAAATGCAAAAAGATTTACGCTCAGATCCAGAAAACGAAATTTTAAAAATCACTTATAGGAGATATCGAAATTATATCAACAACTTAATAAAAAAAATTAAAATATAAATATGAAAAAGATGAAATTGCTAAATCAAAAAATAACCCTAAAATACTATGGGATTGCATAAATAAAATTACGAATTTTAAGTCAAAAACAAACGTCAATATCGATCTACTGAAGATAAAGCCCACAATCTACGAATCTTTAAATGAAATAAATACTTATTTTGCTGAAGTAGGGAGTAATCTAGCTAACCAATTAATAATTGAAAATGATACTAGTACAAGTGATATGACCAAATCTCCACAAGTCCACAATAAAAAAGATAATCCTGCAAACACACACAAATCGAAAAGTAACTATACAGGAGAAACCCAAACTACATCTTTAGTCTTATTTAACACTGACAACGAAGAAGTACACAGAATTTTATTGAATCTAAAATCTGATAGTGCACCTGGATGGGATGGTATATCAGCCAAATTCTTAAAGAAAGCACAAAATATCATAGTTCCTATTATTTGTCACTTAGCTAATACATGCTTCGAGCAGGGTATATTTCCAACAGCTTTAACACGTGCCATAATAACACCTATTTTCAAGACCGGGGACAGGGATAGTGTTAGCAATTATCGTCCGATCTCGATCCTGCCATCTATCTCAAAAATTCTGGAAAAACTGATTAATAATAGATTAATAAATTATTTAAATAAATTTAAAATTCTATCTGATTCGCAGTTTGGTTTTAGGCAAGGAAGATCTACGGAAGACGCCATTTTGGCACTGACAACTTCAATAGTCAAACATATCGATGAAGGAAATAAAAATTTAACAGTATTTCTAGATCTTAAAAAAGCGTTTGACACTGTCTCTGTCCCAGCCCTCTTAGGTCGACTTGAAAAATATGGTGTTAGGGGCACTCCTCTTAAACTCTTTAGTAGTTACCTACAAAATAGAAAACAGCAGGTTAAAATAGGACAATACGTAAGTAATACGATAGAAACTACACCTTTTGGAGTTCCTCAGGGTAGCGTTCTCGGACCTACACTATTTTTACTATACATAAATGAGCTGTGTAACATGAAAATTACAAATGCCAAAATAATTGCTTACGCGGATGATACTGCTGTTATTTTTACCGGTAAAACATGGAGTGAAACACGAACTAATGCTGAAAACGGTCTCAGAACGATTAAAAAATGGTTAAATAATAATATGTTAACAATCAATATTACAAAGACGAATTATATGTGTTTTACCCCAAATAAACGAACTCAACCAAGCGACAATTATCAAATCCAAATCCATAATTGTAGAAATCAAGAAACATGCACCTGTCCCAGTGTTAAGCGAGTTGAAAAAACTCGATACTTAGGTATTGTTGTGGATATACATCTTACGTGGCACTCGCACTTAGAAATGTTAATGAATAGAGTTCGAACCTTAACATGGATGTTCAAAAAGCTTAGACATATTACCAATAAGGAACTTATAACAAAAATATATATGGCACTAGCTCAATCTGTACTAACCTATGGAATTGTAATATGGGGGGGTGCTAATAAAACGAAACTTCTAGATGTTGAAAGGACACAAAGGCGTCTGCTGAAGGTTATGTACTTCTTACCTTTACGATATCCCACTGAAAAACTTTATGCGTATGGGAACCTTCTGACTATTCGCAAATTATACATACAATTTTTGGTACTAAGACTTCATAGAACCCTGACTTACGACCCTCAAATTAATATAAATAGAAGGAGAAAACACATCGTCACTCCTATTACAAATACTAATTCCGCTTTTGCTGCTAAACAATATTATGGTCGGGCAAGTTTTTTGTATAATAAAATTAATAAAATACTAAATATCTACCCTTTAACCACCCACAATTGTAAAGAGAAACTTATACCCTGGCTAAAATCAAACAGCTATCTTGACACCGAAAATCTTCTCAACTAGCCTAAAATAAGTAACCTCTTTTATTTAGAAAAATTTAGATCAACACATAACTACGAGTAAAACTGTAATTCTAAATATAAACTATACAACATTTCTAAATATACAAAAATTGTATTAACTAATAAACAATTCTAAATAAAAAAAAAAAAAAAAGAAAGTAAAATGTAGTAAAAATTTACGTATTTGATATAATATGTATGCACATGTTAAATACTGTTTTTTAACATTATTATTGTTAATTAAAGTATATTATTGTTATTAATAATTCATACACACACCCACGCCAACATTGCACATAATCAAATACATATAAACGAGCACACACAAACACAGACACACACACTTTCTCTCTCTCTCACACACACACACACACACACACGCACACACACACACACACACACACACACACGCACACACACACACACACATACACTCTAATACATGAGAAATTAAAAGATTTACGTACCTTTTGTTAATCATGGTCTGAATGGGCGGTGACTGCCTAATACAGGTATATTTGTACTTAAAAGGTATGTCACCACAGTCTGTTGTTAAAATGGTTTGTAAAGAAATAAAATATTTTTAATAATTTTAATTTTTTTTTAATCATTAAAACTGAGTATCGGCAAAAAGCAGATACATTTTGTTTTATTTGTCGAAGGCTTTTGATACTGTCAGCCATCAGAAACTTCTGTCAAAATTAACAACTATCGGCGTATCTGGAATTACCTACAAAATGTTCCAATCCTACTTGACAAACAGATATCAAATTACCAAGATAAATGGAATCCATACATACACGTATATGTAAGTATAGGTGTGCCAAATTTCATCCAAATCCGTTTAGTAATTTTGCGTGATTAAGTAACAAATATCCATTTATCCATCCATCCAAACATTCGCATTTGTAATATTAATATAGTTTGATATCTGGTTGCACTGTGCAAATGCCTTAGATAACGATCTATTGTATTGTACCTAACGCTTACCCAAGGTGAAATATTTATACATATGTACATACATATCTTCACGCCAGATCGCTTACGGGGTAGGCAGAGAGAACAGAGTGCCATACATCACGATCCTTGCAGGCTTGTCTAGCTTCTTCCACATTCATCACTCTCTTCATACACACACGCCGGTTGCGAAGACTCTTGACACCACCTTCGGACAGTACTCGATCAATCTGATCGTGGTATGTCAGTCTTGGTCTTCCCCGTTACCTACATCCTTCCACATTCGCATTGTATATCTGTTTTGTTAACCTTTCATCTACCATTCTTTCTTTATGTCCGAACCAACGGATCATGCCCTTTCTCATCTTTACACCGACACTTTCTTTCAAACCTAACCTCTCTCTCACTTCGACATTACGAATCCGGTCCGCGAGTGTCACACCACATATTTTTCTTAGCGACCTCATCTCGACCGCGTTGATTCTACTTTCATGCCCTTTCTGACATACCCAACTCTCACTTCCATACAATAGCGTTGGGATAAGCACATGATTATGCAGGGCTAGACGGGCACCCTGACTTAGAATTGTGCTATTAAGTAATCTCCCTAACGCTCCATTCACTCTGTTCCCTGCACACACTCTTCTTTCAACATCAGCGGTGTACCTTCCATCCCTGCTAAAAGCACATCCAAGATATACAAACTCATCAAACCGTAAATATTTATTTACGGTTTTTATTACTTTTTTGCTATACAATAATTTTTGTAGTATTACGATACGACCAAGCCATATATTTCGGGCCTAGGTGTAGAGTTTGTGAAGTTAGGGCACAAGCCCTATAAAGAGTGAGGACGTGATTGATGAGGAGATGAAGATTAAGAAGCTTGGTAGTTCTACGTGAGATTTGATATATTTCAGACCTCTAGCATAAAAATTTGCGGAAGTCTCATACAAAATTCCATCCCTTACTTAAAGTCCTGGGGGGGGTAAAGTTCTAAGTTTCATAATTTATTTCTTATTTGTGTACCAGTATTAGCTTACGTACCAAATTTTCGTTTTCTAGAATCGAAATTTACTACAATTGAAATTTCATATGTTTAATAAGTCTACTGCTGTATAATCCAAATCATATAATCCAAACTGACGATAAACGACGAAGTGCTTCAAGAAAAGGTAGGTAATGCCTTTGCGCGAGCTATGTGAGAAATGTCAATATTATGTCAATAATATTTAAATGTCAATAATATTTATTTATAGAAATTATAGTACGCAGTGAACTTTTACTTTATTACGTAAACGTATTAACACCTATATCATTGAAATACAATAAAGTTTTCAAAAGCTTATGGTCTTGATGTAACTTGTCCCAAAATATCATTCTCTCTTGAAATGGGTTTTGTCCTTTTTTCAGTACACACTCGATGCTCAAGTAATTAAGTTGTTTTTCGTTTATGACAGGATCCCAAGTAATTTTAAGATCTTCGTCGTATTCATATGGAGTAGGGTTTCTGCAATATTTTTTTAGTTTACCTAAATAACAATGTACTTATAAATTATCTTTCTCACCAAAAATATTTTCATGTAAAATGTCGCCACGACGAGACCATATGACTTGTACTGTCAAAAAGTTATTAGATTTCATGCAGAACCATAGAACCAAGGTTCTAACTCTACATGCCCCAACTCTATCTTCTCACATTCAAAGATTGTAAAAGGCGAACCACTGGCCAAACGTATCAATAACATTGTGATAACTAAGTCGTCTGCCTTAATTCGCCGTAGTTTGGTGCTGCTACTTGTCCTATACCTGCGTAATTAAGTTGTTTTTCGTTTATGACAGGATCCCAAGTAATTTTAGGATCTTCGTCAGATGCATACGGAGTAAGGTTTCTGCAATAATATTTTTTTAGTTTACCTAAATAACAATGTACTAATAAATTATCTATCTCACAAAAATGTTTTCATGTAAAATGTTTGACACGACGAGACTATATGGCTTGCACTGTCAAAAAGTTATAAGATTTCATCTAGAACCATAGAAACTAGGTTCTAACTCTACATGCCCTTACTCTATCCTCTCACATGCAAATATTGTAAAAGGCGAACCACTGGCCAAACGTATCACTAACATTCTGATAACTAAGTCGTCTAATTCTGCCTCAATTCGCTCGAGTTTGGTGCTGCTACATTACCTATACCTGCCGTAATCGCGTTAGTATCGTATTGCCTTGGGCTTGCCTCAAATATACTAGACTATTTCAGTTTAAATTTAATAGACATATATTTTTCTGTAACCATAGCGCACGATGTGTAATGTGAATATTTTATTTACCACAAATAAATATGTGTCAAATTAAAAAAAACTTATTGAATTTAATCCTCATATGTAGTAAAAATAATGTGTACTGACGCACTTTTTCGTCCTAAGTTATCTATAAAATTATTAATCAGCAATGTATATTTTTTTACTGACTACATTGTACTTTTTGGAAAAAATGTCAAACACGCCCCTTTTACTAATGGTGGAAAAAGTATACAATATTCTTACCCATATTTAGAAAAGTTTGTCCACATCTTGACGACTTTTCTTCTAATATTAATCGAATCTTGACAACCTTCACAGTACGTATCTTGTATTTTAATTCGAAATAGAAATGGTATATCCGCAAAATGTCCTGTTGAATTATAAAAGTTTAATAATTCCGGTACTGACCATTTTCCCGAAAAGTTTAAAATGTAATAATAAATCGGACAGTGAGAGCCAAGTTGGTTATGTAATCTTATAGTACGATATATATAATATGTGCAAAGGCAGTCACTAAGAAATTGGAGGTATTGCATTTTATCGTTTTCTTTAACTTCTCCTCTGAAATAAAAGTCTATCACTTTTTGTCCTATTTTTTTTTGTAGTTATGGCATCAAGAGATGAAAGAGTTTTTGGTAAAATCAAAGATACATCTTCGTTAAACTTTTCAAAGTCTGTGTAAAAAAATCTCTTTTTATATATTGCAACAAAGCTGCTTCAGTGTTGTTGCACCCGATTATCATAGGAACTGCATTAATTTTTCCAGATTTCAGAATAAGTTCTGGACTTTTATTTAGAAATACAGGCTGTCCTTCAACTTCTACCTCTATGCACGGTTTAAACAAAGAATTAAACATTTCACAGTCTTCAAGTTCAGCTTTATGTCTCCAAACTACATTACTAGCTCTTATTATATCTATTGCGTCTTTTTTAATCAGTTCTTCAAGAATTTCAAGTTTGTCAGTTTTGTTTATACCCATTTCTCTTGCTAGCAACATTACGTTTTGAATGGGATTCATATCGATTGCCCAACGGTTTATTGCACTTGCGCTTTGAATTATAGCTTTATGAAATAAACCAGCTGCCATAGGTGAAAGAATCATAAAATGTACCATGCATCCACCAGTGCTACTTCCGAACAGCGTAACATTATCGTGATCTCCGCCAAAGTATTTTATATTGTTTTTTACCCATTTTAATGCCATTACAATATCTTTTAACCCATTGTTACCAGGAGCACAACATTCTTGAATAGATAGAAAGCCAAATGGTCCCAGTCTGAAGCCACATCTTACGAAAACAATGTTTTGATCGTTAATTAAAGAAGGATCGTATATATTATCAGAATACAGAATAAAATATGCAGTTCCAATCCAAAACATTACAGGTAAAAGTTTTTCAGGTTTTATATTTGGTGAAGATATTTCGATGTATAGACAGTCTTCCGAACCTTCAATTTCCCAAGAATGTTCAGTTGGTTGCATGAACGCTGGTGGAGGGCCATCCTCTGTGCAATCTAATAAGTGAGTCCAAGAGTCTATTGGTTGGGGAGGCTGCAATTTTTAAGTGATCTGATTAACGAAACAATCTATACATATAATAAAATCGTATGTCCGGGGTAAACTCAAAAAGTATTGCATGGATTTACTTCAAATTTTGCACGAATATTACTAACAGGTCGGGTCAAAATATAGGCTACATATTTTCACGCTATCACCTACGGGAGAGGAGCAGTGCGGAGTAAACGAAATCCGCGCGGACTAAGTCGCGGGCAAAAAGTTACTTGCGGGCAAAGCAAGTATAATAATATGATATTCGTAGCTGGTAGCTGGCCCCGGATCTAAAGAGGGGCATAACTGGGAACCTGCTTTGGGCGTCAGTTTTAGGGAGTGTCCAAAATCATAATATTTTCATATAATACTTTCGCGAAAGGGCAAGCTTATGTCACGATCAGGAGAGTATGATCGTTAGAGTTTAGACGGTGTAGTAATAACTGATTAAGATCAAAAAAACTTTTCCACAACCCACATAATAGCATAGTATTAAAAGAATTAGGGCGATTGAGAAGCACTTTACGCCGGCAAACCGAGGAAACAGAAAAAAGGTAATAAAAATGCCTTTATCTTTACTTCTACAACATTGATATAAAAAATCCAAGATACACAGTCCCAAACAAAACTGACACTCAAAACTCGAGTCAAATTAGCAACCAGTTGTGCTCCGCATTACACACGCAGCAAATATTAATTAATTAATATTTTTTTAAATCGCGCGGCACATTGCCGCTGCACGTGACCATGGCGCTCGTGGCCAACGAGTTGCTGGCATTTATCCAGCATGACATTGACACCATGGACGAGGTCAGCATCATGCAGATCTGCAAATCTTCCTTTACAAGTGAGGAGGCAAGCAGCTGCTGTATGAGACGCTCGGCCAGAGCGCGAACATGCCATCGCGAAGAAGAGATGGTACGGAAAGTAGCGTGCAGGACATCATCTGCCTGCTGAAGCAGACGGATCCGGATGAGGTGCCGGCTTTTGTGACGAGAGAGTTACACAAGCTGCCACCCGTGATGTTGGACCACGTCGACGTCACCTGCCTGCTGAAGGACATTAGGTTCCTTAAGGAAGAGCTGACCGAAGTTAAGGGTAGACTGCAGGCATTAGAGTCTACCATCAATGATCTACGTATTGAATTATCGCATTTAAAAAGTGTTAATTAAATATGTAGGTCACCTGATGCCACGTACGTCACCCGTCGCCGCGGCGCGGAAGCGGTCACGTTTAGCCCGTCAGCAATATCCGATGGAGCAATGAGCACCACCGCTGCCACCCCCACTTGCCTTCCCTTCCCGTTTGCGCCGACGCTGAGTCCACAAGCGACTCGGCAAAACTTTGCGACTGTTGCTGGTCGCCCCGCACGTCCTTCGCGCGCGAATAAAAATGGGGACAATGACAGTCGCAAGGCTACGAAAAGTCGCAAGACTAAGGAGAGCCGCAAAGCCACTAAGAGTAAGGTCGAGTCTTGTCGACCTGGCAAGGATGAGAGCAGGGGATGCGATGAAGAGGGTTTCACACTGGTGGAGAGAAGAAGGAAGAAAAAGCCCGCCGCCCGCAACAATCGCGGCACCGCGTCATATGTACCCGAGCTGCGTCTGCGGAGCGAGGTCCTTGTACATATCTCGTCTGCACTGGTCCATGAATATCGAGGACGTCGTGGACTACATCAGTAAGAAGAAGTCACTCCACTTGAGGGTCGAGCGTCTGCAGTCTCGCCACAGCTTTAGTTTTTTGTGGTGAGAGTACCGACGCATCTCCTGTCGACCTTTGAGGTGGGGGAATTCTGGCCAACTGGTGTAGTCTACCGAAGGTTCCGGGGGAGACTCCGGAATTAAGTGCATGTTACGTCACCGTCAATACGTGACAAAGTGTAGTTTTTAAGTATATTATATTAATATGTATGTTAGTCCATAAGGTATTTTAATATGGGCCATGTTGCATGAATTAAATGGTTATTATTGTTATTATAAAACTATCGTTAATTAGTCTAAAAAGTTCATAGTTATGGCAAAAACATGTTTTTGCATATTAAACCTTAAGCGTGAGAATTACAGTTGTTTTTAAAAAAACAATGCACAAAAAGTAATATTTTTGACTGAAGTTAGCTGGTAGGACAAGGCATAAGTTGAGTCCAATATATTTTTATGTATTTACTTAAGTAGTATTTTAAGAGTTTGTAAAATTTATATTTAAAAATTTGATGGAAAAACCTGTTTTTGCGTAGAACACATAAATATATCAATGAAAAAAAATAATGACCGTTTTTAACGGTTTCATTATTTAAATTTCAAAGATTGTATTTCATTGGTTCTATTACACAGGACTTAAGCATATGATGCTTAATATTGAAACATTTAGTTTGCATAGCCTTGTAGGCTTAGGAATTTCTGAAATAGGAAATTTTACTACAATGGTGATTATGACTACGGTATGGTTTGTACAAATAAATGTTTACTGCAGCGCCCCCTGGTAAGTTCTCACTATAACACCTATCTAAGAACATGCACCAATCAAATTCAAAACAATCACTGAAAACCGCATCAAATCTGTTAATGATGCGTTGCTATCCTACATCTACGTAGCAGAATGACACAGTCACATTCATGTCTATCAGCTACTTTACCCTCCAAACCGGAACACGACAAGCATTGACGCTGTTGCAGCAGGAATAGGTAAGGCGGTGGTAACATATGTATACCCGCACGAGAAGTTACGGAACTATCATTTAGTAGTCACAATACCTTCCACATTTGTTGCAACACTCATTGTCTTAAAAGGAGCCCAGGACCAATCCCTGTGTTGGTCCCGGGCTTCTTTGAAGAATAGGCCAACTGCAGTTCTACCAAGAAAGTCGTAAAAGGCGACCAATTGGCTATACGAGTCACTACCATCGTAGCTACTAGATGGTAGAGCGCTGCAATGTCTCGCCCGGGTCGTGTATCAACGCTTTACCTGTTCCTGCCGTAATAGCGACAGTGCTTATCACTGTCGTGTTCCGGTTTGGAGGGTAAGGTAGCCGGTAAACTTGTACATGTGGAATTAGACATCGCAACAAGATAGCAACACACCAGCGATGGTTGACTCTTTCCATCAAAAACCCATCTGCTTGTTTGCTATCTTGTGATATAAGTAAACATTACCCTCCTTCTGGCGCAATCGGGTAAAAAATGATATTAGTGACACTTTAGCCAATCGTTCACCTTATACGAAGTGCCTAGCAGAATGGCAGATGGTCTTTTCTTCAAGGTTGAACCAGACTAAAACGGGGGAAAATTGTGCTAAAATTATGTATAAACTAAAAAAAAATTACAATCATGTGTATTGTATCTTTTACTTACTTTAAATCTGAGATCACCCAATGGTGGCTTTGCGTATGGTATTCTTTTGAATTTGTAATATATTCCTTGAGAACTTTTGTCAACGTATCCACATATTGGTCCATTTTGAGTTAGCAAATTGATTTGTAATTCATATGGTATTTGATGCATATTTTCACAATATTCGTACTTACAATAATAATATTATATACATATTACTTTATATTATATTAATATAACTTATAATTCTTGCTGAAGATCTAAATTACATTTTAGTATGACGTTATCGGTGTTCATATAAACATAGTACTGTTTTCTTTGAAACGTATATTGATAATAAATTAGTTAACTTAAAAGACTAGTTGAACTATCTTCATTCTGCAACGATAACACGTTATCGGACGATGTTGTGTTTACATTAATAATTGAGGCTTCATACGTGATAGTTGACAGTTTTTTTTTGATAAAAACTGGACGATAAATAACACAAGGAAAAATGTTATAAATACTTAGAGGGTTAATTAATAATCACTACATAGTATAAAACAAAGTCGCTTTCTCTGTCTGTCCCTATGTATGCTTAAATCTTTAAAACTACGCAACGAATTTTGATGCGGTTTTTCTAATAGATAGATTGATTTTTGAGGAAGGTTTTAGTATATGATCCTTTCCGATATTCCCACGGGGACAAAAGCTACGCGGGTAAAACCGCGGGCAGGTCGCTAGTAATGTATATCTGAAAGTAACAAATGATACATGAAGGATACGGTCAAAAATCTACCGTGTTGAATGTCCTCCTTTAAAGAAAAGATCATTTGCCATTGTGCCAGGCAATTCGTGAAAGGCGATAGCTATATGTGTTACTACACACTACCATCCTGACTACTAGTTGGGTAGGTAGAGGTTTACAACGTCTTGGCCGGGTTCGGTACCACAGCCTTATCTATTTATGCCGTAACGTCGTCAGTGAGTGTCACGCGGGTGTGTTCCGATTTGGAGGGTAACGTAGCCGAACTTATGCATGTGGAACTAGTTTAGCGCACACTCAGTGCCGGTTTTAGCACTACCAGCGCCCTGGGCGAGATTTCTTTGGCGCCCCCTAACTGCAAATCAATTACATATGAAAAAAGGCAAGGGGTACAATGAAATAACTATCCATTAAAAAAACACATATTTATTTAAAAAACTAATAAAATTTCACTTTTCTAGCTTTTCTATCGGCGAACTCTTTTATTAGGCATTCAGTCTATGTTTTCTGTAATTTAATTTTCGATTGGCAAAATTGCTACGTTTGTTAATCTAGATTGAAAGATTGTCGATCGCAGATATGTTTTTATTCGTTTCAGCTTGGAAAAACTTCTTTCCCCACTAACAACCGTTACAGGTATAGTCAATGATATTCGCAATGTTATACATACATTTGGATAAAGTTCTTGTAAGTTGCGATCTTTAATAAAATTCAACGGCATAAATTTTGGGAAACTTACAAGTAAGTAGACCTTGCTCAACGAGCGAGCTATAAAGGGGCGCACGTGGGAAGTTATAAAGAATTGTAAAGAGGCGCCCTTTTTTATCCGGCGCCCCTGGGCCGTCGCCCAACCGCGCCCTACCCTAACGCCGCTACTGCGCACACTTGTACTTTTATTTCACTATTATCTAATAGTGAAATAAAAGTACAAGTGTGCGTGTGATAAACTAGTTTCAACTAAAAATAATGGAATTTCACCAAGTGCCGACGATTGAAAGTGTAAAATCTATTATGCATGTGGCATTACCATTGCGCTCCATAGATAGCAACGTACCATTAACAACTTTGGTGTCCATATGCGATGGTTTTCTCTTTTCACCAGGAGAGTTATTTGCTTGTTATTTATCTTATGATATAAAAAATAGACCATTAGTTCCAGGGCTCGTATCTAATTAATCTTTTTATAATATACTTACAACAAGAATTGGCCAACTGACGTTCTGCCAAGCAGGTCGTAAAAGGCGACCGATTGGCTATACGAGTCACTATTATCGTGGCTACTAGGTGATAGAGTTTTGCATTGTCTAACCCGGGTCTGGTACCACCACCTCACCTATTCCTGCCGCAATAGTGTCAGTGCTAGTCACTGTCATGTTCCGGTTTGGAGGGTAAGGTAGTCGGTAAATTGATGCATGTGGCATTAGACCTCGCCACAATATAGCAACGCACCATTAACACCTTTGGTGTCTATAGGCGATGGATGACTCTTTCCATCAGGAGACCCATCTACTTGTTTGTATGGTCATCTTTTTGTATTAGGAGAATATAAATGAAAAAGGATATGCCGTTGACTCCTTTTTACCTGGCTGCAGAAACGGCAAACAATCAATTTTCTTTGTTTACACTACAAAAGAACTGATGTTATGATATTTACTTTAATGAAAGTGATGATTCAATAGGGTTTACTTTAATAAAAGATGTTTTATGGCTTGTAGCTAGTAGGTATAATTAACCGCAGGCCACATAATGGAAAATGCCACGGGGTTTGAAGATGAAAATTAATTTGCATTTCGATACTCATATTAAGAGAAATTTCACAAAATTGCCCAACTGAAATTTAGATATTTTCTAATCGATGCGAGAGCTGGACGTCGGCATCCATATAGTGCACCTAGTGCTGGTAAAATGAAATTAGTATTGATCCTTTTAATATTTTAATTATTACTACGCAATACTAATTTTGACACACGGACGTAGCGGATTTTATAGTATTCTCTGTTATTAATTTTTGAAATAAAAAATAAATAAATATTATTTCAGTGACTTATTTTTGCATAAGAATAGAATATTGTTTTATTCTATGCCAACTTCAATAGGAAAATGTCATTTTTTGATAACAAAAAACCCAGTTAATGCTTCGTTAATTTTCGTTGAAATAGGTTGCTTAATTAATTAGATGTAGTTATAGATCTTTTAGGAAAAAAGTAATCCATTCAGGCACAATTGCTGGATGTTTCTGGTAACTTAGTATTTTTTAATTAAGTTTGTTGATTCTAGCAGTAGCGACACTTTTTTTTAAATTGTCGAAACTTGATTTCGGGGAACATTTATTATAAGAAATACAATTGATGATTAAAAAATCTGTTTCATTGAGGCAATATTTAAAAGATTAAACTATCTAATGGTACCATTTAATTCAATAAAAGTACCTTATATTATAAAAAATTAGGAGTTGGAAAATTTTGATTTCTCGCCAAAAGTTGGTCTAAAGTGTAAACTGCCTCTTAAGACTGAACATTGTGTTTTCTTTTTATTTAGATGCCCAAGTTATCTAGGAATATCTTTCGGTAGGTCAATCTGTAGCTATTTGTACAATACAAAATGATATGAATCTATTAAAAGTATTCATTTTAAGAAGTTTAAATAATCCTTATCTAAACACATAATAAAATCGTAGGAAAGTCAAAACTGTACATTGAATATTTTTTTAAAAGAATACTTTAGGCGTGATCTACTATCGATATCGAAGCCAAAAATATAGTTTTTAGAATTTTTGTCTGTGTGTCTGTATGTATGTCCGGGGTAAACTCAAAAAGTACTGCATGGATTTGCTTCAAATTTTGCATAAATATTACTAACAGGTCGGGTCAACATATAGGCTATATATTATCACGCTGAGTAAATAAACGGCTGCGGAGTAAACGAAGTCCGCGCGGACGAAGTCGCTGGCAACAACTAGTAAGTTATTAAATAAGTTTAAATAACATCCAATATTTATATTTCGGAGATTATTAGTGTCCAAAAACATTCTCTAAGTAGTTGGTGCAATGGTAACGAAAGTATTTTACCTTTTGGCCATAAAAAAACATGTTTGAAAAAAACCCAACAGCATTAACATCACCTTAATTAGATAACATAAAAGTATTGAAGTAAAACACTAGATTAGATAATTAATCATCTGATTTGGTGTTTTACTAAAATAATTTTAGAGTATTTTTAATTTGGCATACGCGTACCTATTTGCAAATACGCGTATGGTAAAATATGTCTATGTGTTTACTTATTGAGACCAATGTGATTTGTGACGGTATATAGACTTTTATAAATGACATAGAGACCGAGGTCCTAGGAACAAACTTCATACAACTAAAACAAAATTAATTGAATTTCAGAACTACCACAGTAATATTACCAAAAACACAAATATATTTTTAAATAAAGTAAATATAGATGATGTAGATTATACAAACTTTTTAGGAATAATTATTGACAAAAATTGTAATTGGAAAGCACACATTGAATCTCTATGTAATAAGATTGATAGATTTGTCTATGTCTTGAGAAGACTAAGGGAAGTAGGAGACGCAAAAGCCTCCCTATTAGCATATCATGGATATGTCTCTTCTAATTTACAATATGGAATTCCTATTTGGGGAAATTCTGTTGAATTGGTACGAATTTTTAGAGTCCAAAAGAAATGTATTCGAGCAATATGTGGTGTTAATCAGTTACATTCCTGTAAACCACTTTTCAAGTCTCTTAAGGTACTTCCCTTACCATGTTTGTATATTTTAGAGGTATGCGTATTTGTAAAAAAGCACCAAAAGTTATTTAAAACAAATGCTGAAGTCACTGGTAACTCATATTTTAGGAATAGTAAGAAATTATATGTGCCTAACCAAAAATTAAATATTTTTACAAAAAATGTGTATTGTATGTCTATTAATATATACAATCATATTCCTGATAGTCTTAAATCATTGCCTATAAATAAATTTCGCAAAAAGTTGTTTGATTTGCTGTTAGATAAAACTTATTATGATATTAAAGAATTTTTAGCCGATAAAATTAAATGTTAATGGATAGAAATATAAGTTTGTTAAATTGTCCTTAAAAAAAATTTCAATGTAGTAAAAATTTTGTAAATGGTGAACATTATGTAAATTATAAAAAAAAATAATTACTCAAAATATGAAACTTGTAATTATAAAAATAACTTTGTAATATGGAATCATCCTTGTATATTTATAACAAGAACATAAATTAGAGAAAAAAAAAAACCAGCCCGCTGAGTTTCTTCCGCCGGATCTTCTCAGTGTGTGGTCGCGTTCCGATCCGGTAGTAATTCTGAAAAATCGATACAATTTATAGTTTTAAATGCAATATTATATAATGATATTTTTTTTAAATATTTGCACACCATATATTGGTAGAATATGTCGGTAACTTAATTTATTTTTAACAACTTGTAACACCCATATTCTTGCAAATAAATATTTTCTTTCTTTCTTTCTTTCTTCTTTCTCTGTCGTCGAAAAATCTCGAATCGGGTAACTAATGTAGTTAGAGGGCTTCGAACATTTTTAATCGACGAAGGAATAATTTTGATTGATAACAATATTTTTTTTACTTTAAACACTTGATTATATAATGAAAAGTACAAAAAAACTTTTGTCCTTTCACATTCAATGGTTTTCTTGACGAGTACTCCACTCTAAGGAATAAGAATTATGAGATTTATAAATTGGTATTAATTAATTTAAAAACAACCTATTTTTTAAAGGGTTACTTTGTCCTACACTAAAATGGAAACTTTTCTTAGTCCAACACCCTAAAGTTTTCTTTTTAATATATCTTTATTAGTTACCCGATTCAAGATTTTTTGAAGATAAAAAAGATAGGCGTCTCGTGAAAACGAAGCTGTTCACAAAAATTCAGCTTGTTATTAATAAAAAAAGTTTGTTCCTGGGACCACTGTCTAATAGGTTCGCATCACATGTCATTCATCGCTTTCATGTATACAGGTGGGTGAATAATGCCTTAATATTCTTAAGTTATAGGGGATAACCTACTTTAGAAGTTAATTTGAAAAAACAATAGATGATGATGAACCTTACTATCTCCATGATCACATTTCCGTGCGACTTTTGAAGCATGCCATTTTGTCTTACATAACCTGTTTGTAGAGCCAACTGCAATTCCCGGTATGATATCGCGGCACCGCGCTAAATGTACCGTGTATGTATGTGCGGGGTGAGGTCCCCGCTACGCCCTTGTACATATCTCGTCTGTACTGGTCCTTGAATGTCGAGGACGTCGTGGACTACATCAGTAAGAAGACGTCACTCCACTTGAGGGTCGAGCGTCTGCAGTCTCGCCACAAGGTCAACTTTAGTTCTTTTGTGGTGAGAGTACCGACGCATCTCCTGGAGACCTTTGAGGTGGGGGAATTTTCGCCGACTGGTGTAGTCTACCGAAGGTTCCGGGGGAAGCTCCGGAATGAAGTGCGTGTTACGTCGCCGTCAATACGTGACAAAGTGTAGTTTTTAAGGCGATAACATACGCCAAACTACGAAATATACTTCTCTTTGAAAGCCTACTTCTCCTAAACCGTTAATCCAATAATTTAAAAAAAATATACATTGTACGTAAAATATAATTAACTTTAAATTTTAAGTTCGTTTTTTCAAATTTCATTGTTATTTTTGACGAAAAAAAATCGAATATCTCTCTTATTTTTACGCAAGAATTTTCTTATAACTTCTAAACTACTGAAACGATTTTGGTGATTTTTTCACTTTGTTACAGACAATTTATTGCTTTATAAAATTTAAGTTCAACATTTTACAAAATCATTATAGTGTGCCATTAAATCAATAAAAACCTTATTATTTCATTCGTGGACAGCGCTCGCTCCGAAAGTCAGTCTCCCGATAGCGTTTGTACGAGGAGGCTGTGTCGCACGTCAGCGTATACCGCTCTCCACATTAGAGTCAAAGAGTAATAATACAGATAGTGCGTTTGGCACAGTAATAAGGTTGTGCTGTTTAAAAATTGGGCATTTCGTTTACGCTTGAACGTTTTTTATAGTAGATAATAAGTTTGGAGCGGGAACGGGAGCGAACTGTCGTGATTCGGTTTTGAGGGCAAGGTAAGCATATGCATGTAACATTCTAACCCTGCTACAAGAATAGCAATGCACCATTAACATTTTTAGTGTCTATAGGCGATGTTTATATGTTTCTATCAAGAAAACTGTTTACTTGTTTGCTATCATAAGAAATGAAATAAATATAAATTAAATATATTATACATACAAATAGTCTAAATTAATCAACCTGTTTAAAACTTTCCTTTTAATTTAATTGAAAGCATACAGATATGGTTTCAATTAAATTAAATCTCAACTTTTTCTTATGAGATTTCTAAACAAAAACTTATATTTAAGAGATCACTTTTTACAAAATCACATTTTAAAGGTTTTGTTAAAATTGTTAATTGTATGTATTAAAATAAAGTGCTACACGAGATGTATTGTATATTATAAGATACGTAACAGTCATGATTGTGTAAAATTGTCATATAATAATTCTTTTGTCGATTTTCGATATTTACTGTTTTCTCTTTCGATATTTATCGTTTTTATAAAATGAATCGATAAATGACCGATTATCGATTATGGGTTTTGAGTTTTCTAACATTCATTTGATTCATGATGATAAAAGTTGATATAGGTAAATAAAAATGTTAAAACGTGTCTGCACCTACTGTATATACTCTTTGACTTTTGGAGATATCGGCGTGCGGAATAGTATTTACGCTGCGCCTGTCACTAACTCAAGGTCGTTCGCAGGTGTAATTGCCTTAAGTTTATTATATTAATATGTATGTTAGTCTTTAAGGTATTTATAATATGGGCCATGTTGCCTGAATTAAATGGTTATTATTATTATTATTAAAATCTGACGAGTTATTTTGACTACTGTAATCGACAAACGAATACTAATTGGTCCATTACGGTCTGTCCTTATCCGGTCTGGTCCGAATTAATGCCGTCTTATTTAGTTCGATTCAATTCCTTATACAGGTTTTCTGCTAAGAGATTTTACTTGTACATACTGAAATAGGGCACATGTTGAAGGATACGACAAAATCGAGTACGGCGCGGCGTGTAGATTTTGATTGCACACTGACTCCGGTAACCAGTTTAGCTGGACGTGCGTTATAAGTGCATTAAAAATAATGATTGCATTAGGACTAGAAAACAAAATTGTAGCCAACTGCATAGTTGATAAACTTTCGACGCAGTTATGTCAACTGTACAATAGCTGCATTTTGTTGTTGGCATGCAGTTGAAATGACAAAGTAGGTGTACTCTTAAAAACTAATGCAACATAATAGATAAAAAATATAAAACTCTTAGATTTACACATATTTTTTTTAAGATTTTTATTGTCAATCGAAGTAATATAAGAAAGTGAATATTACAAGCAGTGCTACCATGTAATTCTTATATCACTGTAGTACAATAGTGCTTTTGATAAAATATGCTCTTGATGTAGTTTGTCCTAAAACATAATTCTGTCGTGGAATGTATTCCGGCCTTTAGTTAATTCATAACCAATGCTTAAATAATTAAGTTTTTCGTCGTTAATAATATGATCCCAAATAAAACCAAGTTCTTCATCATTTTCGTCAGGTGTAGTATAAAGCTACATCAGCTAAGTAATTATATATAACTTAAGTGTAAATAATATCAGATATATCTTACCCATATTTGGCAAAGTTCATCCATATTTTAATTACTCTTTTTCTAGTAATATAGAATCTCTACATATTTGACAAACAGGGCAATCTTTTATTTTAACACGAAATAGGAATGAAATTTCCGCAAAATATCCTGTAAAATTATAAAAATTGTGTTCCTTTGGTACGGACCAGTTTCCACAAAAGTTTAATATGTAATAATATATTGGATATTCGGGGGTAATGTGACTGTGTAGTCTTATAGTTTGGTTTACCGAATATTAACAATGGTAATCACTGAGCAATTGTAAATATTGGGTTTTATCATGTTCTTTAACTGTTCCCTGTTAAATACATAATATCTAATTCTTGTGCTTTATACCTACGTGTTGTTTTGCTTGCAATAATCATGAAATAAAATACGATGCTGAATACATGGAATATCATAGTTATTTTGAAAGACGGCTTTATTTATTTAAGACTAGCTGTGCCCGCGACTTCGTTCGCGTGGGAAAATTTTAAAATAAAAATCCGCATAGTTCCCGTTCCCGTGGGATTTCCGGGATAAGAACTATCCTATGTCCTTTCTTGGGTCTCAAACTATATTTGTACCAAATTTTATCCAAATCGGTTCAGTGGTTTGGCCGTGAAAGCGTAACAGACAGACAGACAGACAGACAGAGTTACTTTCGCATATATAATACTAGCTGTGCCCGCGACTTCGTTCACGTGGAAAAAATTCTAAAATAAAAACCCGTATAGTTCCCGTTCCCGTGGGATTTCCGGGATAAGAACTATTCTATGTCCTTTCTTGGGTCTCAAACTATATTTGTACCAAATTTTATCTAAATCGGTTCAGTGGTTTGGCCGTGAAAGCGTAACAGACAGACAGACAGACAGACAGACAGACAGACAGACAGACAGAGTTACTTTCGCATTTATAATATTAGTATGGATAGCATATATTTACTTTGGCGCAATTTTTATCTAATAGTCGTTTACCGAAGTTATGTGTCTCCGTTTAACCTTAATCATCTTTAACAAGTAAGTTATCTGAATTAAAAATTTATTTCATTTTACTTCTTTTACCGAACGCCAAAAGCCTACATCAGTATTTTGAGTATACTTTTTGTTTTTGTTTGAGTACTCAAGTACATGTTACAATCGTACCTGCATAGAAATTATCAACCGAAAATCAAAAACATGTGTTGCAAATTCTAGTTATGTCTAATTGAGTGTTCATTTTTAATGTATACAAACGATCAGCACTTGACGGTAAGTAATCACTATCGCCCATAGACACGCAATACTAGAGGTCTTGTAGGTACGTTGCGAATCTTTTAAGAATGAGTAACCCAAACCTAACCTCTTTTCTTGAAGGTTGCTAAGTCATATTGTAGGAGTAGCGCAGGACCAAAATTGGTCTGAAAGCTCACGACACAAAACGTCCCATAAGACTACCGGATGGCATATACATAGATTCATCGTTAATTTGGGAATACGAAGTGGATATGCTGCAATGCGAAAAAACTGGTGGCACTATTAAAAAAAAAGAAAAAAAAAGCTTCTCTTACGAGATAAGACTACCAAATTTCATGTGTTACTTGATATAAAGTGGGGGTAGGAGTAGGACTATACGAAAATGCAGTGGTGTATGTCCCCATGACAGGCCTTATCGGTGGCAGCAGCATTATAAGTGACGTCTCGTACCTAGGTATCTAGTACGATCGGCTTACCGAACGAACTAAAGCTCATCTAAAAGATCATCAATTTCTGTGTAAGAAAAACCACTGCTGCATATTTGAAACAATAGATGAGATGGTTGCTGTAGCGATTGAAGGTGCACAGCTGCACAACTGAAATCGGCGTTTTTACTCGGTTTTGGCAGCACTCACATTTTTTCCCCGTGTTGGTCCCGGGCTCCTTTGAAGAATAGGCCAACTGCCGTTCTGCTAGGCAGGTCGTAAAAGGCGACCGAGTGGCTATACGCGTCACTACCATTGCGACTACTAGGTGGTAGAGTTTGGCATCAGCTCGACCGGGTCTGGTACCACCGCCTTACTTATTACTGCCGCAAAAGCGTCAGTGCTAGTCACTGTCGTGTTCCGGTTTGGAGGATAAGGTAGCCGGTAAACTTATACATGTGGCATTAGACCTCGCCACAAGATAGCAACGCACCATTAATATCTTTGGTGTCTATAGGTGACGATTGACTCTTTCCATCAGGAAACCCATCTGCTTGTTTGTTATATTATGATATAAAAAAAACACGGTTACTTTCGTCCCATACCCATATCACTGTCAGGTACGAATAATTTTGCTGGTCGTTGATTGTTGAAACAAATGAAATTGCATATTTTATGTGATATTGTTAGATTTTTCAACCGTTTTCATTAGGTTGTTTTAATTTATGTACTACTTAGGGATTTATAGGGTTCTAGAATCAACTAGAAACCCTTATAGTTTCATATGTCCGTCCATCCGACTGTCCGTCCTTTCGTTCGCAGCTTAGTTAAGAGATTCTTAGTACTAGAAAGCTGTAATTTAGCATTTATACCTATACATATTAGTCATGCCATCAAAATGGAAAACATATATTTTTAGGGCACCCGCTACAAGTAAAGTTTAAAGTTTTCTCGCAGACCCCGTAGTGTCAGGTATCGTTGTATAGGGTTATTAAAAATATTGCGGGTTGTCATCACGATTTTTCAATTAAGGGATCTGTTTGTAAGATATTAAGTTTTGAAATGCGAGCTTTTGATAGATACGAACGTCGTCTTATCTCGTACTAGAAGTCGTTTTCTTTTCATTTTTTAATTTTTTTTTTACAGCGCCACCAGGTTGTTCGCATTGCAGCATAGCCATTTCGTATTCACCAATTAACAACGAATTATGTATAAGCCATCCGGTAGTCTTATGGGACTAGGTCTTGTGTCGTGGGCTCCCGTAATAAATGGTCTCTAGCATTACATGGTTGTAGTTTATGGGACATGAATTATTTTATTTTATTACACGGGCTCGCGTGGAATAGTGCTCACAGATGCTACTAAAGTACGACCACGGACATTCTAATGCTGTTTATGACATTGGCACAGGAGACGAAACGTGGATTTATTGTTTTGAACCAGAAAAAAAAAACAGTAATCTTGTGAATGGGTGTTTGAAAATGAGAACAGGCCAACAAAAGTGAGACAGGCGAGAAACGTTGGTAAAAAAATGATCGCGTTTTTTTTTCTCAGCTACGGGTCTCATCTGTACAATTCCTCTTGAAGATCAAAAGAGTTTTAATGCCGAGTGGTATTCTACAATTTGTTTACCCAGGGTGTTAGAAAAAGTTCGCGAAAGACGACCCAAAACCGCATTCTCCTACACCATGATAACGCTTCTTCACACACGGCCAACAAAGTCATTTTTAGCTTACGAAAAAGTACATCTCGCCACTCATCTTGCGCATAGCCCCGACCTAGAACCCCGTGATTTCTGTATTTTCCCCAAAATCAAAGATTTGATGAGAGGTTTTACTTTTACCAACTCCGAAGAGGCAGTGATAGCGTTCAATCAGCACGTAGAAAACATGCCTTCAGATCTGTGGTCCTTCTGTTTTAAAGAATGGTTCGATCGCATGAAAAAATGCTTAAAATGTAAAGGAGATTATTTTGAAAAGCAATAAACATAATATTTTGGTTATAACATGTCGTTTTTTTAAGTTACGCAAAACTTATAGTGTGACCTACGTATTATAACGGCTACACAAAATATAGACGGGAAAATATAAAGGCGACAGCCTACGACCACGACATCAAGGGCCGTTTTCTCTGATGTGAAGACCGAATGCGACCGATTGGCTACGTGTTACTTCTATCGTGACCACTAGGTGGTAGAGTTCCGCAACGTCATACCTGTGTATTTGGTATCACCGATTTAACTATTCCTGCTTCAATAGCGTCAATGTTTGTCATTGTGTTACCCCGTGTTGTTACCGGGCTTCTTTGAAGAATAGACCAACTGCCGTTCTACCAGGCATATCATAAAAGGCGACCGATTGGCTATGCGAGTCACTACCATCGTGGCTACTAGGTGGTAGAGTTCTGCATTGTCTTGCCCGGGTCTGGTACCACCGCCTTACCTTTTCCTGTCGCAATAGCGTCAGTGTTTGTTACTGTCGTGTTCCGGTTTGGAGGGTAAAGTAGCCGGTAAACTTATGCATGTGGCATAAGACCTCGCCACAAGATAGCAACGCACCATTAACATCTTTGGTGTCTATAGGCGATGGTTGACTTTCCATCAGGAGACACATCTGCTTGTTTGCTATCTTGTGATATAAAAAAAATTTGTGTTCCGGTTTGGAGGGTAAGGTATTTGGTAGACTTAAGCCTCAAACTGGATGCCTGGATGTCAGCGATCTGAGGCGCGGCGGCGAGTGCGGTGCATTCATTGACGTGTATAATATTACCACTGGACTTGCTGCTGTCAAAGAATTTTTGTGCCTATTTGAATATCGCCATTTTGGCGACCGATGCGTGCGTCCACGGAACTAAAATTAGTGATTCCCACATGTCGACATCTTCGATAAGATTATCGATCGTTTAATATTTACAGCTAGCTGGGCTGTGGTCATGAAAATACTAAAATGATTGTATTAGTTTAGTGTGTATATATATATATATATATATATATATATATATATATATATATAATTTTTCTTTAACATATATAATAACCAAACAAGCATATGTCTCATCTGATAGAGAAACCACAGCCTATAGACAAAAAAAATATTAATGGCACGTTGCTATTTGTACTTATCCTTCAAACTGGAACACGATAATGACGGAATCCACGTTATTGCGGTAGGAATAGGTAAGCCGATGTTACCAAATACCTGAAGTGAAACGTTGCGGAACTCTTATCACCTAGTAGTAACGATGGTAGTGACATGTAATAACCAACCGGTCACTTTTTACGATATATATATATATATATATATATATATATATATATATATATATATATATATATATATATATCGTAAAAAGTATATATATATATATATATATATATATATATATATATATATATATATATCGTAAAAAGTGACCGGTTGGTTATTACATGTCACTACCATCGTTACTACTAGGTGATAAGAGTTCCGCAACGTTTCACTTCAGGTATTTGGTAACATCGGCTTACCTATTCCTACCGCAATAACGTGGATTCCGTCATTATCCTGTTCCAGTTTGAAGGATAAGTACAAATAGCAACGTGCCATTAATATTTTTTTTGTCTATAGGCTGTGGTTTCTCTATCAGATGAGACATATGCTTGTTTGGTTATTATATATGTTAAAGAAAAATTGTTAAAATATATTCTAATAATTCGTAAAGTAGAGAAAATTGTGCAGGAAAGGGTCACTAGTAATATTATAACACCAATATTTGTTTGCCTTTCCTTCACGCAATATCGCTTTAACAGATTTAGATGAAATTTGGCATTGAGATAGACTATATTAAGTAAACTGTGAAAATAATAAAAACACCGAATATTTCATACATTTAATTTTATAATGTATAATTTCTTCGAGAATTTGATTGTGATTGTAAGATAAACGAGTCATTTGTTGGACTTTCGGTATACTACGAAAGTCCAACAAATGACTCGTTTATCTTATTTTTGATAGACAATGTTAGCCTAAGGTTGACCGGAGGTTGCATTAATTTGTTCTTATTTCTTGTACTACGATAGCGAAAATACTCCTTTCATGTTTCTTTAAAAAATTAAGTTGTTTACAAATTCCTGTTTAATGAAAATAATACAGACGAATCCAAATTATTTGCCATGTTAAGAAATGCCGTATACTTTCACCAGTTACAGAAAGTGAAATTGTTTTTGTTGCTGCGATAATAATTTTTATATCTGTACGTTTTGTCATGATTTGCTTAATTAAAATATCAAAATGACTTTTAAAAATTTCAATCATGATAGTTTCGATTGCAATATTTGATAAAACATTAACTATCAAAAATATTGTAAACAAGGAGAATCTGTTTTTTTTTGGAGTCCAATTAACAGCTTTCATTGTTGTAGTCATTCATTTTTTCCATTAAATCGACTGAAAATCTGCATAAAAAACAAAACTTTTCCTATAAGTGAGGCATATTTAATTAAAATGCAAAAGAAATGAGACGACTATAAAGTGACTTAAATATGCAACTAAAACTGAAAACGAAAACTGAATTTGATTACTATAGTAGAATATCGATATTGAAATTATCGATATGACCTGTTGATATCACTAAGCGAAACAAAATTAAATAAATATTATTAATTCTGCCAAAAATCAATATCCCTGTTATTAATGTAATATTGTATTAAGAGTTTCTGGTAAAAATAAGTTGTTTTAAAGACCATTTTTGATTAAAAACAGTGACTACATGCACGTACCTGTAAAACGAAGTTTTACACTCCTTTAGGTAGGATAGTTTGCAATATACGCATTTCCTAATGTCGCAAAACTTCTGGTTACACCAAATATAAACTTAGAAATTCACTAAAACATTAACAAATTAATTAAAATGCGTAACTGCCTCATAATATTTAGACTACCATGGCAACGATATACAGCATACGTCAAAATTAGTTCTCGGTACCCCCGCCGACAGCGTTTCAAATTGACATATAAAAATTAGCTGTCATTTGTATGGGATAATCTGTCCAGTGGTAATATTATATACGTCAATGGGTGCATTCTAACATTTCTAACACATAGATTCTTATGGAAGTTAACTGAATGACAGCGGCACGACGGCGGCCCGAGGAGCTGTGTCGGAGTGCTAATGCGCGCGCTACAAATTGGTCCATTTTCTATATGTAACATATATCTTAAATCACTGGCTATCATTCATTTTTTTGATATACTTATTTAATAATAACCTAAACTGGTTTTTAATATTAAAACTAGTTACGATGCTTTACTAATGAAGTAGTATCAAATCAAAATAATATTGTATCTGGTTTGGAAAAAGGCAAAAAGAACATGCGAAATATGAACTATAGACTGTGTGAGACTATTTATATGTTTTAACTGCTGCTGATTAAAAATAAGTATAATATATATTATCTAAACTATTAACCTTAAGGTCAAACGTCTGTATGATCGCGTTATTATCAAAATACGTAAAGTTTTTATCGTAATTCTTTGTGGAGGTAGTAAATATTTATTTTACACTGGACAACACTATGTCCCGTCAGCGGCGTCACGTATTTGATGTCATAGCCGCCTTGAGGCGGCTACTACCTAAGACTTAATTGTAGTGATTCCTAACTTTTATGTTTATGTTTCTGTATTTTGAATTTGTCTTACTATACGAGAATTATATGGCTACTTACATTTTTTCCTTTGTAAAGTACAATGTTTTGTTATGTTTTAATTTCTATTTCTTGCTGTATTAATGTTTTTACTTATAGATCTTTTCCTTTATTTTGATTTTCATAATTTTGACATGACACAATGTATGTCAAAATTATTTTCTTAAATTTAATTTTTTAAGCTCGAAATAAGTTCCTAATAAATGCACCCCTAATATAAAAAATATAATTCAAATATCTTTAAGTCGGACATCATCGTGGGAGTCATCGCCGGGAACTTGTAACTAAAAGTGTCAGGAAGAAGTCTTGAAGAAGTCTTGAAGAAAAGTCTTGAAGTTGCAGTCTCTGGAGCCTTCTCTGCTGGTACAGAGCCCGGACAGTTCGGGCCAAAGCCGTCAAGACATCCTCTACGCGCGCGCCTGAGCGTGCGCCCCTTCGGCGTGCGTCCCAGCTGAGCGCGTGCCTGAGCGTGCGCCCTTCTACGTACGCTGTGTCTACTGCGTGCGCCCTTCTACGCACGCTGTCTACTGAGCGCGCGCCCTTCTATGTGCGTGCCAGTTGAGCGCGCGCCCCTCGACGTGCGTGCCAGTTAAGCGCGCGTCCTTCTACGCGCATGCCTGAGCGCGCGCCCTTCTACGTGCTTCCTCTACGGTACTACGTCCTGTACTACGTGCCCGTACTCCGTGCCAGTGCTACGTGCCAAGTTCCTCGCATTCCTCCACGAGCATCTACACCAGCGCGACTCTGGCTTCTTCTACACTTGACCCTGGGGGTCCAATAAAAAAGTGTCGGACTTTGTCTTCTGACAATACATAATATTTTGTACTACATTTCATTTACCCTTTCCCCTTGTGCCACCAGGTTTCTCGAACTTCAGGAATCTGGTGACAGCTTATTTTGTGACTTAGACCCTCTGCCTCTACTCTCCGTAGAGGTTGACGGTCTAACGTTACAATATATATATATATATATATATATATATATATATATATGTATATATATATATATATATATATATATATATATATATATATATATATATATATTTATATATATATATATATATATATAATAATTCACGGGACAAATTACACTTACTGATCTAACCCCAAAGTAAGCAAATTATTTGCTTGTTATGGGTGTTAGTCAACGATACTAATACATAGAAATACATATATAAATACTAGAATATATATAATAAACACCCAAACCCGGAAATACAAACATTTATGCTCATCACACGAATGCTTGTCCCCGTCGGGGATCGAACCCGAGCCTCGTTGATTGCGTAGGGGCGGCGGGGATATATATATCAATTGCTGTAAGAGTAGTTAAAAAGGCAAAACAACGTTTGCTGGGTCAGCTAGTTATAAATATTTTAAGCTTCTATTGTCACGAGTTTTGACAAGTAGCAAGTACAAAATATATGATAGTTCAAATGTTTAAAAACTATGTTAGTATTGAATTAATTTATTTATATTTAGCCCAAATATCGAAGACCATCAGCTTACAATTTTGTTTCTATATCCCTATCATAATAATCTTTTAATACATTTTGGTCCATTACAGCTTTATCGCAGAATTTTAATTTCTCCACCAAATTATTTTGTAAGAGTTTTGTATCCGCATCGAGCATTTTTTTGAATTGTACAGTATTCAAAAGATTTGCGAAAAATTTTCTATTATTCGTAAATTTAGGAGCAAAACCCACTGTTGTTTTAAAACGTGCATTGATAAAATTATATGTGTTATCAAAAAGAAACCTGAAAATATAAAACAAAATTTATTGGCATGCCACTGTTACCTTGTCTTGGAATTATGCAGATAATTATTTCTCCTACTAAGGACACTGATAACGATACAGTGAAAAAATTATTAAATAATACAGAATAATTTGTCCACTGCTAATGTAGAAAATGAGCAAAACATTGCTTTATGTATTGATTGGTATTGTGGTATTGTTAATGTCATTCTTATTTTGTACTTTTATCTCCCATTCAAAATTAAAATAAACTACTCGATAGTTATCACTCAAATAACTTTTAAATACAGTAAAACTGTAGCATCTGACTTCTCTGTTCCTGTACCTCCAGAACCTTACATCAGGTCTTTACCAAATTAAAACAGAACTACACGAGAAGTACACCCTCCCAAACAAAAAAGAATTTTCAAAATCGGTTCATAAATGAACGAGTTCTGACCTAACAAATATTAGAATAAAAATAAATAAATAAATAATAAATATTCACGGGAAAAATTGCACTTACTGATCTAACCCCAAAGTAAGCAAATTGTTTACTTGTGTTATGGGTGTTAGTCAACGATACTAATAAATAGAAATACATATATAAATACTAGAATATTTTAAATAAATTAATATATTCTAGTATTTATTTATGTGTAAATAATAAATAAAACATATAAAAATTAATAAAACATATAAAAATAAATAAAACATACAGACGAATTGATAACTTTCTCCTGTTAAGAATTCAGTTGAAAAAGGAAATGCAGTGACTAGCACTGACTGGCATCACGTTGCGTGTGATAACAAAATAGTGTCATTCCTGCATTGTTGGAGATTGTATATGCCTTGTCAGATTAGCATCGCCAAATGATAAATATTAACGATGGCCCCTGGTTGAAATTCAACCGTCGTTAAACATTAAAGCACAAATCTATATATTTAATAACCTATTTATTATTATCTATACATATAATAAAATCGTAGGAAAGTCTAAACTGTAAATTGAATATTTTTTTAAAAGAATGCTTGGGGCGTGATCTACAATCGATATCGAAGCCAAAAATATAGTTTTTAGAATTTTTGTCTGTTTGTCTGTATGTATGTCCGGGGTAAACTCAAAAAGTACTGCATGGATTTACTTCAAATTTTGCATGTATATTACTAACAGGTCGGGTCAACATATAGGCTACATATTATCACGCTATCACCTACGGGTGAGGAGCAGTGCGGAGTAAACGAAGTCCACGCGGACGAAGTCACTGGCAACAGCTAGTACATATAATAAAATCGTAGGAAAGTAATGTATGTCCTGGGTAAATTCAAAGAGTACTACATGGATTTACTTCAAATTTTGTATGAATATTACTAACTGGTCGGGTCAACATATAGGCTACATATTATCACGCTAGCACCTACGAGGGAGGAGCTGTGTGGAGTAAACGAAGTCCGCGCGGATTAAGTCGCGGGCAACAGCTAGTATATTAAATAAAATGTGACTCAGTTTGGTCAAAGCTATATTAAAGTTTCTTCTGACTTTGACAAAACACTTTAAGCATAGTTATATTACGCACTTTAAGCATGAATGGTAGTGTGCGTAGTGTTTTTTATTGAATTGATTTCTTATGATTATTATAATTAAACGTAAGCTTTTTAAAATTCTGTTCCGTATAAGCTTTGACTGTGCCAAATTCTATATTTTTCAGTACGCGCAATTTTCGTTAAGGGAGGTACAACATTTTGACTTTACATGTATAGTAATCGATCAAACAAGAGAATATTTTAAGTACACAGCTTGTAGATATTTAGAGAGACAAATTGCAAATTTACCAAAAACAAAGTATCATTGTTTAATTGAATAAAACTTCTTCATAAATAAAGTCTATAAAGACTCCCTCACTATCTGTCTCTCGCTTAAACAAATATTACTAATTGATAAACACTCGGGATGTTAGCAGTAAAGTAATTGGGTGAACGAGATATAGGTCATATATTTGTTGAAATATATTTTGCTTTGTACCACTATTATCTATTCGACGAAACTGTGTTAGATATTAACCAGAGTACACGGTTCATAGTTGAGCAATCGCTAATATGTTAATATATGGATAATTTGCGTGAGAGACAAGGTGAGCCTTACGTCAATAGACTTGAGACTATCGTTCTTTTCCGTGATAAGGGAGAGAGATATAATACAGAGATGGAAAAAATAACCATCGTTACAAATACCGAAGATATACAGAACTGGAACACAACAGTCACAAGCACTGATGTTATCGCAGCAGAAAAGTGTAGGACCTTGGTACCGAAATACGTTGCAGTGGTCTACCTAATGGTAGCCACAATGTTATTGACATGTTTAACTAGTTCGCCTTTTACAAAACGCCTGGCAATAAGGCCTATTCTGTAATAGAGGCTTGAATTAATACGGGGAATCTCATAAATTTTCCACTAATGTTAGTAATACTCAGGTTTATGAATAAAGAAAAAAAATGTATGGCGGGATGGTATTACCACATATAATTTTATCGGCTACCTTTGCATTTAAACCGAAACGTGACAGTGACTAGCATTAATGCTATCGATCGTTAACATATCGATACTGTAATTTCGATTATCTTACTTTTGATTATACATGGCAGTAGAGTAACACGTTTCAAAATGCCTTAAAATATTTTCATACATGGCTGATGCAATTTGACGGCCCTCGTTAAGTCTGCAAACAACAAATAAATATGATAAGAAGATTTCACGCTGCAATATAAGCATTATGCTTATGCAGAGTCAAAAAGACAACCAGTCTTAGATCAATATATAATGTAAGTTTCTAGGAAACGCGTTAATGCCTATGAGACCAAAACTATGTTATCAAATTGTATCAGAAATCGAAGGTAAGTAATCCACAGCCTCAAAGTAAGGTTTGTTAAATTTTTAAAGCAAAATTACCCACTGTCATGTCGTAGCAGCTTCGTCCAGTATTTAAATTTAAAATTTTCAGAGTTGATATTTAAAGCAATGTTTAGTTCACTCTTATATGCTGAGCAGATGGCATATGGGACGGACGTACGGACTGGACTAACAGTATATTCTCCCAATCTCTGGGCAAGGGCTGCCCAGAATCAGTCTCTCTTTCACATACTTTTTCTAAGTAGGAAAGTAGGAAAACTTTTAGTACGAAAACCTTAAGCACATTCTCCCAAACAGACACCGAATCTTCATTATCTCCGCCAAACCGTCTAGTAATTAGATTAATAGTATTTTTTGTAGTAAGTATTATAAAATTAAAAATATACGTCCTGGGTCAGGCAAATCAAAAGATGTGATTTTTCAGTTTTCTGATAAAAACAACGTTGCCCGGGATTGGAAAATGCCTGGTTGGCGATAAGCTGGCAACCTGTCAATGTGGTTGCACATGTTACCTCGACCTATCTCTTTGGGGATACTTACTTACTCCTTCTCTATTTTTTATATTATAGTTATTTTTAGTAGAGAGAGAGAGATGCACTCACGATCAAAGGGATTGGAGCGTCATTTGGTTGTCCTAAAGTCTACTCGGTTGATTTTGATACGCCCGTATGGGCGTGACGAAACTTTGAAAAAATATATGTTAAGAAAATTCTTAATGTTAACATAACGTGTAACAGTCAGTTTCTTTTATAGATAGCAAATAGCCAGATGTTTCTCCTTTTGGGGAGATACAATCATCGCCTATACATACCAGATGTTAATAGTGCGTTGCTATCTGGTATACATGGTGCTACATTGGTAATACCGCGTGCATAAGTTTATCGGCTAATTTATCCCCCAAACCGTTATCAAATTGTATCAATACAAACGATCGTGATAAGCAATGAGGCTATTTGCAACGGGAATATGTAAGGCCGGGGTACAGGACCCGGGTAAGTAGTTGCAAAACTCTACCAGCTAATATCACGATGTGAGTGACTCGCATAGCAGTCGTCGTCTTTTACGAACTGCCTGGCAGAATAGCACGTGGCCTATGCTTCAAAGGGGGCTCGGACGAACATAGGCGTGGTCTATGCATTTGTAGTCATGAAGCTCGGTGTTCTTAACAAAACAAAGCATCACTTTATGCTGGCCAGTCCTTTATAACTCTACAAGGCATCAAGGCACAAGTTAATCCTCACTTGAAGAACTTTCGGCAACGACTCGAATAATCATCATATATGTTATTTCTAAAAGGTGTTTTTTCTTGGAGTGGCTCGATCTCTTTAACTACCTACTTCACCAAAAAAAACCCAGTTAAAGCTTATGTTTACTACATGGGGCGAAAAATATAAAACAATTCGAAAAAACTTTTCGTTAATAAAAAAATTAATTAAATATAATTTTTATAAGAGCGCCATCTGTGGGTGATACATCAAACATCTTAATAGAGTTTTGTACTTGGAAAACGCTAGATGGCGCCGTGCGAAATCTTCGCACGGGTCAGCTAGTCTATAGTATTATCAGACAAAGACATGTTACATATTCTATTGTCTGCATCTTGGTGAGGAATTAATCGGTCAAACATGGATGGATGGAAGTTGGATTTTGTTCCAATCTCTGAATTTATACATTGGACATCCCGTCCAAATTTCAAATTCTATCCCCACCGTCTCAATATCTGGAAATCTACTACAGCGCAGTTCTAGGGCCATGTTTTGCCTAGTATAACCATTTTATCAACCAAAGTGTGACAGTAGGTACTTATAAACCGATTCAATTCGAAGAATTTTAGGAAAAGAGCGTACACACTACACAGTCCTTAAAAGCCGGCAACACATTTTGCAAGACCTCCGGTGTTGCAGCTGTTTAGGTATGGTCGGTGGTGATAATTTACCGTCAGTCATTGCTCAAAAAAATAAAAATGTATACTTTTCCGTTAGAATATCATTGTCACAAAACACAAAGTCACAATAAAAAAATACAAATAACAATTTTAGAAATTTCATTGTTGACAAAGGTTTGTTGAGTCTATATCGAACATTAAATTATATTAACATGCTCAAACTATGCAATATATGAATAGTGTAAATATATTTACGGATTCATATAAAAGCAATAACGTTTGTTTCAAAATAATTGGAATTCACTGGTATAAATATGTAAAGTCAATAAAAATCTAGCCATTTTATAGTCACCAAATTGTTTATATATGTATAACCAACACTAAAGATTTTTCGCCTCTGTGTTCTGGTGTCGGTGTTGACCACATGAGATCCAGGGTTCGATTCCAGGGTCGGGCAATTCAAAAAAGTGTTTTTCTCAGTTTTCAGATAAAAAAAAAAACGTTACCCGGGATTGGATAAGTGCCCGCTTGATGATAGGCTTGCCACTTATTACACTATGGGACTAAGTATCTTCGGTTAATCGTGGGTGCACTGGTTGTACCTCTTGCTACTACGGAATAAGGGCGTGAAGGTACTTTTAAAAAATATTTTTTTAAACATTTGCTCAAACAGTAGACTTTTTTATTAGTGTTTAGCATGCGGAAAGTTATTCTTTTCTGCATTAGTGTTTTTGCTTTCCTCCAGCATATAGGTTTTTTATTTAAAAAAATTGTAAAAAATGTCAATTTTACAGCGTAAATATATTATTGAAACGGATTAAATTAAAAAAATATATATTTTTTAAGATAAGTATACGTATAATTGTATAATGTCAATAATTAAATAACGCAATTAATATTATTTTGAATTTTTTTTTTTTTATAGAAGAGGGGGCAAACGAGCAAGAGGTGCACCTGATGGTAAGTGATCACCGCCGCCCATGGACATCTGCAATATCAGAGGTCTTGCAGTTGCGTTGCCGGCCTTTTAAGAATGAGTAAGCTCTTTTGTTGAAGGTCCCTGTCGTATCCGTTCGGAAATACCCCTGCCGGTAATTGGTTCCACAACAGAGTAGTGCGAGGTAAAAAGTGTCGGGAGAAACGCACAGTTGTGGATTTCCAGACATCGAGATGGTGAGGATGGAACTTCAAGTTTTGACGCGATGTCCGATGGTGGAATTCGGCGGCAGGAATTAATCCAAACAACTCGTCGGAACACTCTCCATGATATATATGATAAAAAACACAGAGAGAACCTACATCTCTGCGCAATGCCAAAGAGTCAAGCTGTTTCGAAATGGCCTGGTCGTCAACGATTCGAACCGCTCTACGCTGAATGCGATCAAGAGGAAGAAGCTGGTACTGAGGAGCTCCGGCCCAGAGATGCGAACAGTACTCTATGTGAGGCCGAACCTGTGCCTTATAAAGTTGAAGGCGATGGACCGGCAAAAAGTATTGTTTCGCTCTGCTGAGCACACCGAGCTTTTTGGAGGCTAGTTTAGAGGCCTTGCCTTCCAAATGATAGCGAAACTGAACGCAATTCGATATGTCAACTCCCAGGATTCCGACACTAGCTGAGGCTGTCAGGAGAGTATCCTCAAATCGAGGTGATACGACAAAGGGCGTCTTTTTTGCGGTGAACACACAAAGCTGTGTCTTCTTGGGGTTAAAAGTAACCAGGTTTTGGCGACCCCATTCCGAGACATCGGTAAGTCGATTCTCGACTTCAGACACAAGCTTGTTTCGGCACTCTTCGACGTGTTCCCGAGAATTACTGCTTCGGCCGGAGTATGTAGCATCACCAGTACTGTCATCCGCATAGCAATGTATGTTGCTAATTCGCATCATATCATTGATATGCAGAAGGAACAGTGTCGGTGATAGCACGCAGCCTTGGGGAACACCAGCATTGACAGATTTAAGGTCGCAGCACGCACCGTCGACAACGACCTTGATGCTCCGGTCAGCCAAAAAACTGGTGATCCACTCGCATAATTTCTCAGGAAGCCCATAGGAAAGCAGCTTCGCGAGAAGCGCTTTGTGCCATACCCGATCAAAGGCCTTCGCTATGTCCAAACTAACTGCCAATGCCTCCCCCTTGGACTCAACTGCTTCCGCCCATCGATGAGTTAGGTATACTAGAAGGTCACCAGCTGAGCGGCCGCGACGGAAACCGTACTGACGGTCGCTAATCAGCTGGTGCTCTTCTAAATACTTGAGGAGCTGAGAGTTAATGATTGTCTCCATAATTTGGAGAACAAGGAGGTTATGGCTATGGGCCGATAGTTAGACGGGTTAGAGCGATCTCCTTTTTTAGGGATGGGATGCACCAAAGCTGTCTTCCACGAATTCGGTACCACGCCGAGTGAATAGGAGAGCCGGAATAGACGTGTTAATACTGGTGCCAACTCTGGAGCACACATTTTTAGCACAATTGGAGGGATGCCATCCAGCCCACTCGACTTGTGGATGTCCAAGGAAACTAGTGCTTTACGCACAGATGATTGCCGAAATTGTAGTTCTGGCATACAACTATCACACTGCGGGATGGTAGGCGGTGCGTTCCCTTGGTCATCCAGAGTCGAGTTGGCCGCAAAGAAGGAGCCCAGGAGATCGGCCTTCTCCTTTGCGGTATGGGCCAGAGAGTCATCGTCTCCGTGCAAGGGTGGAAGAGAGGGCTGTGAGAAATTCCCTAAGACAGCCTTGGCGAGAACCAGAACTCTCGAGTGCCCGAAGGAAGGCGAACTAATTTCTCACCAATTCTGCCAATGTGTTCTGATTTTGCCTTGGCGATAGCTCTTTTGAAGTACCTCGAGGCGAAATTGTACTCCTTGCGTAATATGCTGGTTTTTTCATCACAAGATGCGGACGCTGCAGCCCAAGCCCGGTAGCACTCCTGCTTGCGGCGCGAAGCCGTTTTACAGGAGCGACCAAACCAAGGCTGAGACTTACCACCAATAGCCCTGCAGCACCACATCGGCAATAGAGTCAGCGACGACATTCGGATCATCCAGCGAGAAGCACAACCGCCCCCATGGGTAGGACGCAAAAAAAGACCGCATCCCGTCCCAATCTGCAGACCTAAAGTGCCAAACGCGACGACAGCCTGCTAAAGGAGGCCGTGATAGGCGCGAAACCGGCACTTTACTCCGGATCAGGCAGTGGTCTGACGAACCAAGTGGGACGTCCACCGATACCTGATAATGGTCCGGATGAGAGGTCAGCAGAAGGTCCAACAGTGAAGGCATATGGTCATCCACATCGGGAACTCGCGTGGGCGAAGTTACCAGTTGTGTAAGACCATACGCCAAGGCAAAATCGTGAACAGACCTCCCCGCATGATCGGTGGTGCGCGAACAAAGCCATTCGGCGTGGTGGGCATTAAAATCGCCCAAGATCACGATCTCTGTGGAGGGTGTCTGCTCTAACACGGAATCTACAGCCGTTTGTAAATGCTCAACGAGCTGGTCAACTTCAGTATTTCCGCCATGGGACCTGTATAGGCACGCGTAGCTGCGTGGATGGTCGTCACAAGCTACGCGTAACCAGAGGATGGATAGGTCCTGACCTTCAATTATTTTCATTTCATTTCATTTAAATAAATTATTATCATAGAATAAAGAGGACGCGTAAAAAGAAAAACCACTAACCTTCGCCTTAATGACATACTTTCCACAATTATACCGAAATGTATTATTAATGTCTTGTTATTATCCGCTTGATAAAAACATAAAACTATTTATCAGGCCAATATGGAGGATAGCCACGAAATATGGCTCCTCCTTATTGGCCCGGGCTAAACATAATAGACCATCCACCGTCCTGCACTGCTCGGCCAAAAGTGTCACTATATCGTGACTACTATTTGCTAAAATTCTACAACGTTTCGATCGAATTTGGAACCACCGGTATGTATGTGTTTATGGAAGTTATATATATCATAAAACAGCAAACAAGGATTTGGTTTTCCTGGTGAAAAGAAAAATTATCAAAGATCGTAGTGTTCGTTATCATTCATGTGGCGGGAATGTTGTGCTAAATTTGTGGTTACTGGCTAACTGACCCTGTAATTTTGCGAAGAACAATAACAAACACTGACAGTTTTGCGTGAGGAAAAGATTCAAAGTAGTGGTACCAATTCCAGGCGGGACGCTGTACCCAGTAGTTATGATTCTGGTGACATGTTTGATGTTTGAATAATCGTTTAGGTCTTACGAACTGCCTGGCAGGTATATTCTTCAAAAAGGGCTTCGAATATAACGTGGTAAACATGATATTATTGCATAATAGTTTTAATCACACACCAAAAATTGACAGAATACATAAATGTAAATATTTATTATTATTATTTCAAGACAATTGCTTAAACAATAATGATGATAAAGCAGTCTGTGATAACAATACGTATATATTAATAGTTAGATAAAGCGTATTCTTTATAGAATAATAATGACAAAGCCTTTGATGATGAGAGTACATATGTTTAATAGTTACAATGTTCTAGAATATTCTCATTAGGTAAAGGTGATAAATCCGAAAAATGGATCAACTGCCGTTCTGCCAAGCAGGTCGTAAAAGGCGATCGATTTGCTAAACTATCACTATCATCATTACTCCTAGGTGGTAGAGTTCCACAACGTCTCGCCCGGGCATTTGGTACCACCAATGCTTTTCATTGTCGTGTTCCGGTTTGGAGAGTAATTTAGCCGATAGACTAATGTATGTGGCATTGCCACGGATAACAACGTACTATTAACATATTTGGTGTCTATAGGCGATGGTTTTTCTTTCCACCAGGAGAGCAACGTTTGCTATCTAATGTTAAATGTAGGTATATATATTCTCTCCTGATGAAAAGAGAAACAATCGCCTATAGTCATCGAAGATGGCAATGCCACATGCATAAATCTACCGGCTACTTTACCCTCCAAACCGGAACACGACAATGACAAGCATTGCGACAGGAATAGGTAAGACTGGACGAGTCGTTGCGGAACACGTATAGCCAGTCGGTTGCCTTTTACGACCTGCCTGGCAAAACGGCAGTTGATCTTTTTTAAAAGAATACTTGGGGCGTGATCTACAATCGATATAGAAGCCAAAAATATAGTTTTTAGAGTTTTTGTCTGTTTGTCTGTATGTCTGTTTGTCTGTATGTATGTCCGGGGTAAACTCAAAAAGTACTCCATGGATTTACTTCAAATTTTGCATGAATATTACTAACAGGTCGGGTCAACATATAGGCTACATATTATCACGCTATCACCTAAGGGGGAGGAGCTGTGCGGAGTAAACGAAGTCCGCGCGGACGATGTCGTGGGCAACAGCTAGTTGATATATAAAAACCCAAGATACACAATCAGTGTCTCAAAAACGTCCTCTAAGAACGGGCGCACAATTTAAAATTGTGCGCTCACTTCAAATAGAATCCCGTCGCTCACGTCACTTCCCGCACGTCAAAAATACAGAATTGTTCTCTGATAAATTGTAAAATACAACATCATGAACGTTAAAAAAATATAAGATATTGTATTTTCGGTAAGTATAAGAATTTATCGATTTATTTTTGTTGTTTATGTGACTAAATATAGGGTGTAATGTATGATTTTCATTTTATTTGTCTTAAAAATTTACTCGACGCTCCAAATATAATACGACAAAATTTCAGTGGTATATTTTTCAGTAAAAGGACAATGCATTACAACCTCCTTTTAATTTAGTCGAATAATACAAATTGATCCTGTTATTATTCGTGGAGTCGATTTTTTTTCATTAATAAGTTACTTTTTTTATTAAGAAGTTTAATTTTTTTTTAATTACTAATTTTGAATACCTTTTATAGCTGTTAACTAACTGCCAAAAGAGAAGAGGACATCAATTTGACGATTTAAAAATGTTTGATTATATTGATTACTTATTTTGAGGACCAAGTTAGGCGATTCTTTTTATTCTATTTGGACGAATATAAAATAACAATATATAATTGTGATTCTAACGATGAACTTTGGAAATATATTACGAAACTTTTAATATAACAATAGGAAATCATAAGTAGCATCGAATTTTGTTCTGTTTACACGTGTTGTTGATAACGCTTTCTTAAGTGAAAGGAACAGGTTGCATTAAGAATGTTTTTTTTTTTAATTTAATAATTTAATTTTAATAAAATGTTGTTTTTGATTGCGGATATTTTATACTATACATATTATAAATGTTAAAGTTTGGATGTTTGATTATCAATGACGTAAAAATGCCTGTACCAATTTGGATTTGGACTCGGATATAAGATGATCTGGAATAGCACATAAAATACTTTTTAAGTGACTGTTTATATGTGCGAGTTGTTTTATTTGCATACTAGCTGTTACCCGCGGCTTTGCTCGCACATATTTACTTTAGAACTTATTTAACCTTTCTTTATTTTATTCAAAATCTCTACATTGCCGGGTGGGCCGCTAGAACTTTAAAAACATAATATTTACATATTCATCTTAATTATTTATATATGACATTTTTGTTACCTTTTTACCAAATTACCTTTGGCAATAATATTATATGTACTAAACTATACTCTAAACTAAATACACGTATCTGTTAGGATTGCTATGTAACACACTTATGTAACCAACTAATGTAACTCTATTTAAAAAAACTGTAAGCTGGTTGACCTTACTGGTCACCTGAAACTTCCCGCTAAGTTGAGGTATTTTAAGCTCAAAGAAAAAAACTATGCATAAGAATAGAGTTTTGAGGTCGAAAAGTTAAAAAATCCAAAGTTTTTTTTAAATGATAGTTATTCGAATTACGTTCAGTTTCGCGGTCATTTGGAAGGCAAGGCTAAACTAGCCTCCAAAAAGCTCGGTGTGCTCAGCAGAACGAGACAGTACTTTTTGCCGGTCCATCGCCTTCAACTTTATAAGGCACAGGTTCGGCCTCACATAGAGTACTGTTCGCATCTCTGGGCCGGAGCTCCGCAGTACCAGCTTCTTCCTCTTGATCGCATTCAGCGTAGAGCGGTTCGAATCGTTGACGACCAGGCCATTTCGGAACAGCTTGACTCTTTGGCATTGCGCAAAGATGTAGGTTCTCTCTGTGTCTTTTATCGTATATATCATGGGGAGTGTTCCGACGAGTTGTTTGGATTAATTCCTGCCGCCGAATTCCACCATCGGACATCGCGTCAAAACTTGAAGTTCCATCCTCACCATCTCGATGTCTGGAAATCCACAACTGTGCGTTTCTCCCGACACTTTTTACCTCGCACTACTTTGTTGTGGAACCAATTACCGGCAGGGGTGTTTCCGGACGGATACGACATAGGGACCTTCAAGAAAAGAGCTTACTCATTCTTAAAAGGCCGGCAACGCAACTGCAAGACCTCTGGTATTGCAGATGTCCATGGGCGGCGGTGATCACTTACCATCAGGCGCACCTCTTGCTCGTTTGCCCCCTCTTCTATAAAAAAAAAAACAGTATTTGAAAAGATGTATATTTTTTCAAAATGATCAACGAGTTTGATCTTCCAAATAACACTGAACGCAATTTTTTTAGCTCTAAATTGTTTTATCAGGTTAAAAATGTCGAAAACATGTACAAAAAGCTTTTTTCAAAAATTTTCGTCATTGATAAATCCCAAACGAATCAACCGATTTTAATATGATTTACGGTATTTGACGCAGTCTTTTAAGCAGAAGAGCTGATCAGATTTTAAAATAAATCGGTGTATTGCCCTGAAAGTTATTTTAAAAATACTTTTAAAAATTTTTATTTAAATTTTTTAAATTTGTTATTTTGATCAAATATTGTTATTTTTATTGATTTGTGTTCTATAACTTTTATTCTTTTTCGAATAAAATTATATTTTTCCTGAAAAATTTCCCAAAAAGATGATTATACCGAAAATTAACTTAGATCGTGTAGAGGCATGTGTGGTTTTGAATTGAAAAAAAAAATCCAGTGTTTTTTCATCATAAAGAAGCTTTTTAGGGGGTGCCGCAAACATTTAATTTTTAACGACCACCCTAATACATACCTATAATAAAATCGTAGGAACGTCAAAACTGTGCATTGAATATTTTTTTAAAAGAATACTTGGGGCGTGATCTACAATCGATATCGAAGCCAAAAATATATTTTTTAGAATTTTTGTCTGTTTGTTTGCTTGTCTGTATGTATGTCCGGGGTAAACTCAAAAAGTACTGCATGGATTTACTTCAAATTTTGCATGAATATTACTAACAGGTCGGGTCAACATATAGGCTACATATTATCACACTATCACTTAAGGGGGAGGAGCTGTGCGGAGTAAACGAAGTCCGCGCGGACGAAGTCGTGGGCAACAGCTAGTATTACATAAGCATAAGCACCCAAACCTTTGATATAAAAAACCCAAGATACACAGTCCCGAACAAAACTGACACTCAAAACTGTCGTTAATTAGTCTAAAAAGTTTATAGTTATGGCAAAATCGAGATTTTGCATATTTAACCTTAAGCGCAAGACTTATAGTTGTTTTTAAAAAGCATTGTATAAAAAGCAATAAAATTTTTGACTGAAGTTAGTCTATAGGACAAGGCATCGGTGGAGTCGAATATATTTTTATGCGTTGATTTAGGTAGTATTTTAAGGGGTTTGTAAAATTTATATTTAAAAAATCTGATCGCAAATCTGTTTTTGCGTAGATCATTTATATATCAATAAAACAAATAATGAACGTTAACATAATTTATATTTCAAATATTGTAGGTTATTGGTTCTATTACACAGAACCTAAACATATCAGCAAACTAAGGCTATTTAGCCATGTAGTATTTGACGCTTGATATTGATACATTTAGTTTGCATATTCTAATAGGTTTAAAAGATACTCAAATAGGAAATTTACTGCAATTATGATAATGACTACGTTATTAAGTTCATAGAGTCTTATTAGATAACAGACACGACTTTTCTTCAGACTTATTATATTATGTATAGACAGCATAGTAGGAAACGCATTAATTTCCTAGAAATAAGTTTAGCTTTTCGTAAAATTCTTTTTTTGAATTAGATTTCAGCTTTCTGTTGTTTTTTTTGTAATATTATGTAAACGAACATTTGTTTAGTTATAGTATCTGCAGGCGCACGAGCGAATATTGCCCATAGACATTTGCAACATAAAAGATTATTTGCTAACGCGATGCTGGCTTCTGAAAATTTTATTGAACGTCCTCTTAAAAATTTCAATATCAAAGCTGGTTGGAAAAACTGAGTGAGGTAAGCTGCTGATCCAGAGTTTGTCTGTTTTTATAAAGAAGGTACAAGCAGATTAAACTGGATGTACTCTGTCACTACGGCGTAAGCCATATTCGGTAAAAGAATACGGCAAAACTAATGACTTACCTACGTATTTCCGCGTTTTCCAAAATTCAACTTCTTAGAGGGTAAAATAGGGGATGAATGTTTTATATGATCTCATAGGCCCAACTCTTAGGGCTAGAAACTTAAAATTTCACAAACGTATTCCTCTTATGACGTAGGGTTCCACTGTTAAGTGGAATGATTTTTCAAAATTCAACTCCGGTGGGGATTTAATAGGTTTATAAAATTTGTACGATTTTTTTTATTCCTTAGACATGTTTGCATGAATTGCAATATGCAATGGTTGAATATGCAAAAATTAAAAAAAAGTGTTTTTTCGATATAACTTCGAAATTTTTTAACCAATCATTTTTCGACATTCTACAATATTTTAATTAAATTCACGCTGTTTGCAGGAAACTTACTATTGAAAAAAAAATGACGCATTTTGAATTAGTATAAGTATAGTTATCGCAGGAACTAGAATGAACAAAAAAAAAATTTGAACAAATGGCGCGTAGTTAAAAGTATTTTCTGAAAACGAGTTTCAGATTTGTACTTTTAACTACGTGCCATTTTTTCAAATATTTTTTTTTTCATTTTAGTTCCGGCGATAACTTTACTTACACTAATTTAAAATCCGTCATTTTTTTTTATTTCAGATCAGAGGGAAAGATCCATCGACCCCCGCCAGTCAGGTCCATTTTTTTAGGAGAGGGGAACTTCAGCGCCATTTTTCTAATTAAAAAATTTTTTTTTTCTTAGTTTTCATTTTTATGTAGTTGATAAGTAATAGAATAAGTGTAAAAAAATTTGAAAGGATTAGTCGTTACCTTCATATAGAAATAAAATTATTAAAATAGTTTAAATTTTAGACCGCTAGACCATCCGGTCCCCTTAATAGACCAAAATCAACGGGGAAAATTTTTGAATTTGGAATTTTGGTTATTGTTATTTTGATCAAATATTGTTATTTTTATTGATTTGTGTTCTATAACTTTTAATATTTCGAATAAAATTATATTTTTCCTGAAAAATTCCCCAGAAAGATGATTATACCCAAAAATTAACTTAGATCGTGTAGAGGCACGTGTTGTTTTGAATTGAAAAAAAATCCTAGTGTTTTTTCATCATAAAGAAGCTTTTTAGGGGGCGCCGCAAATAATTAATTTTTAACGCCCACCCTAGTATGTATAGATATTAATTCAGTATTTATGAATAACCTCCCTGTCTCTTGTTACACGATATCACATTTCGTTGGTCCTTGATGTGTGGGCCCTTGGCGTTACACGTGTACTTATGTACGTGGCATTACCGTCTCGCCTTTTGCATGGAAACGCACCATTAATATCTTTGGTGACTATAAGTGATGGTTTGTTCCTATCCATCAGCAGAGTCATCTGCTTGTTTGCTATTTTATGATATAAAGAAAAAGATTAACATGTCGTTGATAGAGTTTTTATGCAAAATTTCATACCCGATTTCAACTACTTAGGGGTTGATTTAAAAAAATAACCTACGTTTCCATTTATAAGCCATTAAATGAGTATTTTATTTTATCAAAAGTATCGTATGTTACTACCTTCTAGAATATTATCCACGTGTTGGTTCCGGGCTCCTTTGAAGAATAGACCAACTGCCGTTCAGCCAGGCAGGTCGTAAAAGGCGACCGATTGGTTATGCGAGTCACTAACATCAAGGCTACTAGGTGGTAGAGTACTGCATTGTCTCGCCCGGGTCTGGTACCACCTCCTTACCTATTCCTGCCGCAATAGCGTCAGTGCTTGTCGCTGTCGTGTTCCGGTTTGGAGGGTAAAATACTCGGTGAACTTATGCATGTGGCATTAGACCTTGCCACAAGATAGTAGCGCACCATTAACATCTTTGGTGTCTATAGGCGATGATTGACTCTTTCCATCAGGAGATCCATCTGCTTGTTTGCTATCTTATGATATAAAAAAAAAAATATTATGTACAAAGTTTCATGATGATTGGTTAAGTAGTTTTCGCGTGAAAGCGTAACAAACAAACTTACATTCGCATTTATAATACCAAAATATTATATTATACTCTATCTATATTATCTATTTTACGGTACCCTGCAATTGCAACCGGTGTTTTTCTATAAAGAGTCATGAATGTGGCGAAAGTAAGACAAATCTGTAAGGATCGTGATATGTGGCACTCAGTTCTCTGTTTACCCTGTAAGTGATTTGGCGTGAAAATATATATGTATTTATTACTTACTTTTACAATCCCTTTAGTATCGTTTCATTTTGCATAATCAATAAATGAACTCGGCATTAGTCGTATTTCATTCAAATCAAATATAATATTCAACGAAAAAAAATCGTAAATGGTTTAGTTCGGGCTCCTTTTTCTAGTGAAATTGACTGTCATTGGTATTTTCAGTACGTTGGTACGTCAGAAGGGGAGATGAAAGGGAGCGATAAACTCAGAGAATCATTTCTCAAGTGACTTTCAATTTGGTTCCTCGTAGATTATACTTGTATATCATATAGGAAATAGTCGTAGGTATGTTTGCATTTAAATAACATATAAAATATTTGTGATATAATACATAATTTATCTTGTGGAATTTTTCTGTTACATATATATTAATACGTGAAGCAAAAGGTTTGTATCCGTTTTTAAGGTAATTATGTGTATGGTACCTATGCCCGCCACGATAGCAAGAATGCTTGCTATTATCGTGTTCCGGTTTAAAGGATAAGGTAGCCGGTAATCTAATTCAAGTAGCATGAACACCTCGCCACACGGATAGCACTCACTATTAACACCTTTAGGTTCTATAGGCAATGGTTGATTATTTCTATCAGAAGAGCTATCTGCTAGTTTAACTTTAAAAACAAAAAAGAAAAATTTCGTCAATCGATTCCGTCGATTGTCATCACATAGCAAAGAAGAATTTCACCATTTTGAACCAATCGACACTAGCTCAATTGCTACAGCGTCCCGGCTTGATGGAACGTCATAGGTTCAAACCCTGCGTATCGAAATTTTTCATTGTTGTTTTTAAAGTATTTCAAGTTTTCCTAAGCACGGGGTGAGTGCTAAAACACAAATATAATCTGCTTGTTTGTTATTCCATAACATAAAAAACACGCAAAAGCCTGTACTGTAAGCCTTCGTTCTTATAAATTTCTTACATCAAAGTTACAATCAAGACGGATTATTACGAATTTCACAAAACACCATAAATAATTAGCTAGTCGTAGCTTCAATAGATGTTTTTTTTTAATTTATTTATTTTGTTTTATTACATATAAGTGTATCATATTTACTATGCCATTAAACTAAACAAGTTTGTCTATGTGTTTGTTTCAGATTGTTTAGTTTAATGGCTTAGTAAATAGGATACACAACACTGCATCTTAGGACGGGAGGTCACATGTATGATCCTTAACAGAGTTAACATTAGATACATGCGATAAGAGGAGGACACTTAATGCTTTAGAGGTTATATACATAGATTTAGAACCAAAAACATTATCTACTTAATTATCGCACAGAATTATGCTTGTTTCAAATTTTTAATAACCTTTCAAAAAAACATTCTCAGACTTCGCGCGTCGGTACATTTTATCTACCCACTTTTATTTATAAGTAGATATATCTTATTATAATATTTATATTATTTTGTACAATTAAAAAAATGTGTAGGCGGTTGGCCCTACAGGCCATCCCTGAAACTTCCCGCTAAATTAAGGTATTTTAAGCTCAAAAGAGTAAAAACTATAAACATAGATTTTTTCGGTTCAAACATCTATTTTGTTAAAATGGCAGAAGGTATATTGATTTTTGAAAAGTTGTATATTTTGGAAACGCTGATTGAATTTGATCTTTCGAATGACATTCAATTCAATTTTTGAAATCTGAAATATTGCTTTAGCTAAATAATCGTATAAAAAAATTTTGTAGCAATGTCAAAAACTTTTTTTTCAAATATTTTCATCATTAATTTTCACAAATTGACTGATTTTGATCCAATTAACGGCATTTGACACAGATTTTAAAGGAGAAAAGCTGGTAAGATTTTTAAGTCCATCGGTGTATTAGCCTTAAAAATCTATACATATAATAAAATCGTAGGAAAGTCAAAACTGTACATTGAATATTTTTTTAAAAGAATACTTGGGGCGTGATCTGCAATCGATATCAAAGTCAAAAATATAGTTTTTAGAATTTTTGTCTGTTTGTCTGATTGTCTGTATGTACATATGTCCGGGGTAAACTCAAAAAGTACTGCATGGATTTACTTCAAATTTTGCATGAATATTACTAATCATCGGTCGGGTCAACATATGGGATACATATTATCACGCTATCACCTACGGGGGAGGTGCTGCGCGGAGTAAACGAAGTCCGCGCGAACAAAGTCGTGGGCAACAGCTAGTTGTTTTATTTTAATAAAAATATAAAGTATATACGCTAAAAATGACGTAATTTTAATATTTGAAAAGCTGTAACTTTTGAAAATTACATTCGATTTTGATTCTTGAAATGCCATCTGACGTATTTTTAGTACCTACTAAAATATTGTAGAATACCAAAAATGATTGGTTGAAAAATTTCGGAGTTATGTCGAAAATACACTTTTTTTAAATTTTTCGTCAACCATTTCTCCCAAACGGATAAACCGATTTTGATGCAATTTATACATTAGATGTAGTTTTTTGAGTAATATAGCTGATTAGTTTTTGCACTCAATCGGTACATTAATCTGGAAGTTATGTTAAAAAATACTGTTTCGCCAAAATTATTTTTGGGTTTTTTTCTCAAAATTTCCGAATTTAGGCCGACTTGGTTCAAAGTTTCAGGAAGTCTAAGTTGAGTAGAATCCAATCGAATGCCATCAACCGCGTTTCGATCAGTCCAGCCGTTCAAAAGTTATGAGATGTTTACACACACACACACACACACACACACACACACACACAAGTAGTAGGGATTCGTTGGTTCCCGACCACCCGGGTCGTTGGGTCTGGATCCCTGTTTCTGTCCCACCTGTGTTTCTGACCCACTTGGTGGTCGATCAAAACTAAAAAAAAAAAAAAAAAAAAAAAAAAATTTGGTGTCAAAATGGGGGTTTCCGGGTACGCCCGATCGATTGCAAGCATCCGTTTTTTGATATCTCGCACGGTTGCAAAGTTAGCATTCCTGGCTCTCCTTCGTTATCTAATCACCTCATTATCATTAAGCTCGAACGCCCGTCACACAATCGCACTATTAAAAGCTCATTAGGACGTCTCGCATTGCGTATCACTTGCAACTAATGAATATGGAATAAAATAAATATCATCAAGCTGATTCCCGTGTCGAGAAGGCAGAGCGAGCGTCTTAACGTTCCACTGCGATTCACCTGTTCAGCGGACAAAAGCACGATTATGGCGATCATTCTATTATCATTTTAGCAGCCTGTAAGACTTTTACTTTTTTTTTTCATAGTAATTTATATCATTAACATCGTGAGTACTGACTAGTTGGTGAGTTCTGCAACGTCTCGACCGGGTTGAGTACCACCACCTTGACCCATCTTATTACATACATCATCAGTGCTAGTCGCTGTGGTGGTGCTATTATTACTGGGTCTGTGTGCTTATTAAATATATTCCAGTACTTGTATGCATGTAAAAAAGTATCTTCACGGCCATATCCCCGAAGAGGTAGACAGAGGTACAACTAATGCTCCCACGATTAGCCGAAGATACTAAGTTCCACAACGTGATAGGTGACAATCCCGACCCAGGAATCGAACCTAGGACCTCATGTGGCAAGCATCGTCACCGCACCATTATGCCGCAGAGGTGATTTGTTTGAATGTATTTATTTAGTGTTGTTGACAAACACCCATATTGCATGATGTCTGGGCTAGCAGGATCGGTCACTTCCGGTATCAAAAGCTTCACATGCTCTTAAGGTATGTGGGTGTTTCGCAATACACAAGTATGAACTTCACTAACGATTCATTGGAATGTTGTATCATAATTGCTAATGCGAATGTGATGAGCAACAAGATTTGTAACAGAACGTGTTCGCTAATGTTAATTGCTTAAAACTTCCTATATAAACCTTGGATGAAAGCACATCTACAATATATCAAATAATTATTTTAACAGAGATAGTGCTACATTATTGTAACGTGTGTGTGTGTTATTGTGTTCACGTGCTACTTCGATAATATGGATGTAAGTATCTCATTTATTGCTCTTATAATATCTTATATATTAAATATGTGTAATGAATGTAGATATAATATTTTTGTCGTTTCATATTTTTACAATATTATTCATGTATTTCACCGGAGAGGAAAGTATACTTGTATGATGAACGTACACATATTTTTTCAGATTTGGTTAGAAAATAATATTTATACCTACATGCACACACAGAAATGATGTATGTGTTAAATCTATACATATGTGTACTACATGTATACTGAACAGAAATTTTACCTAAATATATTCAGTCGTTAAGGCGTGTAAGAACTTGTAACAAATATACACGCACAAACTTTAGATTTATAACATAGTATTAGGATTTTACGTTAGCTATGTCGTAGTGTCTAATATTTGGTATTATGTCCTTTACAGAATTCCTCGAGCATCCTTGAAGAGAACACTTTAAAACATTATTATTATCCACTGTCTGACGACGACGAGTCAGATTTACAATTGACACAGCCATTGAAAATAAAAAGAACACGTAGCAGCAGCAGTTTGGACGACCTATTTGAAAAGCCAGCCAAAAAGAAGAAAAAAATGTCGTCCTGCGTTGGAAGGGCGTCTCGAGATGGTGGAATGGCATACATATCAACCAATACCGACGATGGGGCGCAAGCCACACACTTTGTAAAAATAGAAGTTTACGATCTAAAAAAACTGGCGAGGATACCCCCAACTGATCATTGGAAACATGCAACCACTCGGATTAAATATTATGCGGCAAGTCATAGGCTCAACAAAATCAATGAAGTGATCTATGATATATCTAAGGAAATAGCCGATGCACCTGACGTAAAAAAATATCACTTCGACAAAAATACTTGATATTGTTCTTTCAATGACTGATTTTTTAAGTATGCTATTGTATAAAGTTTCAATGTAATTAGAGATAATAATGTGATTGGTGATTAATTTTAGTCATCAGTTAACAATTTTAAAAGAATTTTAAAGGTCTTTAGTTAATGAAGTGGGCGTGGAAAGGTGCCATATATATAACAGCGTTGCACTAAACAAGTGCTATTATTGTATATTTTAACGCAGTTGTCGTACAACCAACTGTAAAAATGTCTTTTATAAAAAGTTTATATTTTGAATTAAGTAACGATACTTTAGTTGAGTCACTATATGATTCGTGCTACGATGCTGAACTATATGAAATATGTTGCAAAGTAGAGAAGGAACAAGCTCAATGTAAACGTAAATCTGAAGATAATTATCAAAATGGCAATCATGAAAAACATCGTCGAATCAATGAAGATGAGTTTTGTCATGGTCACCGAAATAGATCACAGCCTTTCGTTGACTCTCAATATTTAGACTCAGAACTCTACAACATGTGTGAAACTATTGAAAGGTAAACGCAATTTATTGTTATATGAAATATTATTATTTATATACCCGCTATAAGCAGTTTCTAAATTATTAATAAATTTTCAGTACTTTCATCCAAGTGGGTTGTGGAGAACCAGGTGCAATACCATCTACATCTAAAGATCATACATTTCATAATATAGAGACGTCGATTCAAGAATGTACACCATCTACTGTGAAAATGATGAAGTGTACTACTTGCAACGTTAATGTAAAAAAAAGGTATTTTTCCAATCATGTTAATAGTCATTTACATAAAAATAACTTATTTAAATTGAAACACTCCTTGGAAAACGTAGATATAATTGAAACTGCATTTAAAGACCGATTACTAACATATAGGATAGGTACGAATTCTTCCAAGGATTTTACAACCCCGGAATTATATTTTTCTTCAATCAATAACAGTGTTGTGCAACTACTCTCCGAATGTATAAAACAATTTACTACATTTAAGGTTAATTTTATATTGCGGGGGAGTTTTATTCAGCAAACGAAAGATTTAAAAAATTCATTTGATTTTCAGACTTCCAACTATATTGTTTGTATGAGTACTGATGTTAATGAACTAATTACATCTGTTTATAGTATCTTAACCAATAAGATTAGTGAATTTGAAAGGAAAGATAGTGGTTGGAGCCTTCAACACCTGACCGAATTAGATTTGAATGTAGGAAAGTTTAATCCCTGTCGGGGTAGTTCTTTTATTGAGCTGCCACGTGACATACGTTCTAAAAAGGCAGTTATTAATGTGAAAAACACAGATGTTCTTTGTTTCAAATGGGCAATTCTCTCCGCTTTATATCCTGCACAAAACCATTCTGATAGAGTCACTGCTTATAGCCAACACTCTAATAAATTAAAATTTAATCAAATAGCATTCCCAGTAAAATTACGTGATATTTCAAAATTTGAAATTTTAAATAATCTAAGCATTAATGTTTTTGGTTTAGAGTACAGTAAAAAAGAAAAAAAAAATATCGTAGTTGGGCCTTTACACCATACAAAACAACGTAGACCTGTTCACGTAAATTTATTGTTATTAACACATGGCAACACTAATCATTATTGCTACATTAAAAACTTATCTCGTTTATTGTCAAAACAAGTTACTAATCGAAACAATGCAATTTTTATTTGCGATGGGTGTTTACTATTCTTTACTAAGAAAGATGCTTTAATGAATCACCAAAAAAGTGACTGTATGCAAATCCGTACGGAAATTCCATCCGTAAATGCTTTAAGGAAGGATTGGTTTGGTACATTAACACACAGCAATAAGTTAAAATTTGAAAGCTATCACAAAAAACTAAAAATTCCATTTGTAATATATGCAGATTTCGAATCATTTTTAAAGCCAATTTATAGTTGTTCGAATAATCCATGTGCATCACACACAGAAAATGTACAGAAACATGATGTATATAGCTTTGGTTATTATATTAAATGTTCATATGATGATAGCATTTCAAAATATGTATCTTATAAAGGAAATGATTGTGAGTGTGTATTTATTCAGAGTTTAATTAAGGATTTAGAAAACATTATAGAACGTAACACTTTCCGCAAATCACCAAAACCACTATCTGAACAAAATGTAAACTTTACAACACATGATAGTAAATGTTACGTTTGTGATTTAGATTTAAATTGTGAAGATTTCACCGTGTATGATTCATATACCGGCGAATTTAAAGGTTTTGCACATACAATTTGTGGTAAGAAATATGTAACGCCTGACTTTGTACCAGTCATATTACATAACATGAGCCATTATGATGCTCACTTTATAGTCCGTGCTTTACACGTAGTTGAAGGTAACATTCAAGTAATACCACAAAACAAAGAAAAATACATATCTTTTTCAAAAACTATAAAGATCAACAATCGTAGTATTAGTATACGATTTATAGATTCTTTAAAGTTTATGTCCAGTAGTTTAGAAAAATTATCTCAAAACCTAAATAATGAACAATTTATTGAATTACGTAAAAACTTTCCAAATAATGAGGACTTTGTACGTGTAAAGCGAAAAGGAATTTATCCGTATGAACAAATGCAATCATTTCATTCTTTAAATTTAACAACGTTACCCCCTAAGGAAAGGTTTTATAATTCAATGTCCGATTCTAATGTGTCAGATGAAGATTATAAACATGCAAAGGACGTGTGGCAACATTTTAAATGTAAAAATATGGGTGATTATTCCGATCTATATTTAAAAACAGATGTTTTATTGCTGACCGATGTATTCGAGAATTTTAGAAATGTATGTTTAACTACTTACTATTTGGATCCATGTCACTATTACACAGCACCAGGGTTAAGTTGGGATGCCATGATGAAATTAACAAAAGTGGAATTGGAGTTATTAACAGACTTTGAGATAATTTCTTTTTTAAAATCAGGTATACGAGGTGGTATTTCACAGTGTAGTAATCGCTATGCTAAAGCAAACAATCAATACATGGAAGATTATAATAAGGAACAACCTGATTCCTATCTGATATATTTGGATGCCAATAATTTATATGGGTGGGCAATGTCACAATATCTTCCAATAAATAACTTTGAATGGGTAGATGTCAACACAAAATTCGATGTTTCTGACGATTCTGATTATGGATACATAGTAGAAGTAGATTTGGAATATCCTGAAAACCTACATGATACTCACTCAGATTTACCTTTATGTCCTGAACGTATTTGCACAGACCAATCTATTCACCCCAAATTAGTAACAAATTTAAATAATAAAACAAAATACGTAATTCATTACCGAAATCTTAAACAGTGTTTGTCACTGGGCTTAATACTTAAAAAGGTTCATAGAATTTTAAAATTTAGACAAAGTCCTTGGTTAAAACAATACATAGATCTTAACACATCTCTTCGAACTTTATCAAAAAATGAGTTTGAAAAAGATTTCTATAAGTTAATGAATAATTCAATATTTGGTAAAACGATGGAAAACATAGAAAAAAGAGTTGATGTTAAGTTACTTACCCATTGGGAAAATCTTGGAAAGACCCAAGGAGCTCAATCACTTATTGCACGTCCCGAATTTCATAGTCTTTCTATATTTTCCGAAAACTTAGTAGCTGTTCAACTCAAAAAGGTAAAACTTGAATACAATAAACCAATATATCTCGGATTTTGTATACTGGATATTTCAAAAACCTTAATGTTTGATTTTCATTACACCTATATGAAAAGTAAGTTTTTAAGCCCAAAATTACTATATACTGATACAGATAGTTTAATATACCAAATATATACGAAAAACTTTTACAGTGATATTAAACCAGATTTAGAAAAATATTTCGATACTTCAGATTACCCGGAAAATAATATTTATAATTATAACCTGATAAACAAGAAAAAAATCGGGGTTTTCAAAGATGAAAATAATGGGCAAATATTTCGTGAATTTGTTGGGTTGCGATCAAAAATGTATTCAATGATAGTTGATAATAAATTAATAACTAAAGCTAAGGGTGTTAATAAGAGTGTTACTAAGAAATTAACATTCAAAGATTTTGAGTCCTGTTTAATGAATAACACAATCAAATTAGCGGAAATGTATAGATTCAGATCGATTAAGCACATAGTTTTTACTCAAAAAATTAATAAGATTTGTTTGTCTTCTAATGATACTAAAAGGTATTTAATACCTAATTCAACAGACACCCTCGCATGGGGGCATTATTCAATAAGATAATTTAAAGAAATTGTAAATATTTTTGTTTGTAATTTGTAATAAATGTAACGTAGTTTTAAGTATTTTTAATATTTGTAACTGTAGTTTTAAGAATATAAACTCCGTAGCACTTAAGTGAAATGACATACTTTGTATAGTAATAAGTTTCTTTCTATAAAATAAATAAATAAATAAAATAATTTGTGTAAAAATATGTATAGTATAAATGTGTTCTGAGCAATAAATTTATTTGTATATAAAGACTCTGTTTTATTTCTTCATATGCCATTATAAATTATTGTTTATAAAGAGGTAGACGTTTAATATAATACGGAATAAAAATGATTCACTTTATTCATCCATTCACATCGATAGTGGCTGGACCTAGTGGATGTGGAAAGTCTAACTTTGTTTCAAATTTTTTGACTTACATAAAAGATATATGTGATGTCAAGTTTGATAAAATATTATGGTGTTATGATGAAATGCAACCACTTTATAATAGAATAGATGTGACATATATCCAAGGAATACCTGATATGAATATGTTTAATGGGAAACACCCTCAATTACTCATTATCGATGATCTTATGAGAGAATCGGATGGTCGTATAGTTGATATCTTCACGAAAGGAAGCCACCACAGAAATTTAAGTGTATTTTACATAACCCAAAACTTATTCCATCAGGGCAGAGGTCAGAGAGATATTTCTCTAAATACCAGCTATCTCATATATTTCAAAAATCCTCGAGATAGGACACAAATAAAACATTTGGCCCGTCAGGTGTTTCCCGACAATCCAAAATTCGTGGAAGAATCTTACAGAGATGCTACTAATGAGCCTCATGGGTATTTGATGATAGATTTAAAACAAGCTACGAATGACGCATATCGGTTTAAGACGAAAATATTTCCCTTAAATGAACATTGTATAGTGTATGTACCGAAAAAAGGATTTAAATACGATTTGAACGATGAGATTCTTAATAGTATCCGATGAATGGTGTCGGTGAAACAGCGTCTACTGCAAAGTCCAGTAGAAAAATTTTATACACTTTTAAATCAAAATATCGCAAACTTTTAATACAATCTTACAGTGATAATGAATTAGATCTTATTTGTGAAAACCTTTATAAAATTTTTGATGGAAAACTTGCAGATGTCACTAAGTCTTCGGGTAACATTCTGCAGTGCAGTTGTTTTTTGATACCGTTTATAAACTATTTTACACCTTAAAATTTCTCAGTGTAGAGCTATGTCGAAAAGAGTGAAGACACATCAAGATTTATTAAGAGCTTTACATACACTGAAACCCAAACATCGTACAGCCTTATTAAAAGTCTGTAGCGATGAGGAAATAAACTGTATTTGTGAATGTATTTATAATGTTCTGAATGGTAAAATAATATTGAAGGAAACAGAAAAGTCTAAATTAAAGAAATATAAAAAGCTGTTGCGTTTGCTAGTGTCGAAGGGTAAACATAGGTTAAGAAAGCGAATCATTATACAGAAAGGTGGGGCTTTTCTTCCTATTATTCTTAGCACAGTATTAAGTGGATTATTGAATTACATAATAAATAAATAAAAACAAAATGGATACTACAAAGAAAATGATATTGATTGAACCAGACGCATTGGAGCGACTAAAGAAAAGAGAAAATATTTCTGATGATTCTTTGTCAAGATTAGACAAGGAAATGCAAAAAATATTAAAAAGTAAAATTGATGATCGTGAAAAATGGTCATTATACCTCCAAGAATTACAGAAATACTTACACTTAATACAAGAAGATAAAAAACCTTTAAAGTTACCTATCACAATTGAAGAAGTTAAAGACAACACAAGCGAGAAGCAGATGATTCCATTTGTAAAAGAGTTATCACCAGTTCAGGACGTACAGACACCGGAATCTCCGGATATATTACTAAAACACTACACGGCTGATTATTTGAAACGACTTATTCCTAAAACTTACAAAAAGAAAGGTAGCATTCTTTTAGATACTCTTTATAAAAATAACGATAAAATTTCCTGGAATGATGATGGTACTGTTGTGATCAACAAAGAACATTTACCTCAAAGCAATATAATAGATCTCATAAATATAACTCTCCGACCCTTAAAATATAAACCTGATGGGTGGGAAAAGTTTGCAAAAGCATTAAAAGATATTAAAGTACCACTAATATGTGTTGGTAATCCTGAAATAAATAAATTCATGAATGAATTGTATGTAGAAGATTTTCGTCTTAATACTCCTACAAAACTAAATACACCGAAATTATCTAAACCAGGAAGAAAAATAGATTGGGAAAGATGGACACCTTATTAGATATACATAGTACTTACTATGATATAGCAAATCCGGCGGGATATAGTAGTGTAAATGCATTAACTAGAGCAATGAAAGGTAAAATGAATCGAAAACAAGTTCAAGAATGGCTGCAAAAACAGGAAACTTATACTCTTCATAAACCTATAAAAAGAAAATTTCCAAGAAACAGATATATCTTATCAAACTTAAATGAACTCTGGCAAGTAGATTTAAGTGATATGAGAAAGTATAGTCAATATAATGATGGTTATAATTATATTTTGTGTGTTATTGATGTATTTAGTAAATATGCATTTGTTAGACCCTTAATTAAAAAGAATTCACAATCAATAAAAAATTGTTTTGAGAGCATATTTTGCGAGGCAAAGGCCACACCTAGTCACATACAATCGGATAAGGGAACCGAATTCGTATCAAAAGATGTAAGACAATATTTAATGAATAAGAATATTAATTATTACACAACGAATAACCCTGATATTAAGGCTAGTATAGTGGAAAGGTTTCAGAGAACTCTCAAAACGAAAATGTGGCGATACTTCACCCACAAAAATACATATAGATACATAGATATATTGCAAGAATTAGTCTATTCCTATAATTATAGTTTTCATTCGACTATAAAAATGCGCCCAGTTGATGTTAATTTTAATAATATAATGACTGTATGGCGTAATATAAACGAAGGACGATTACAGGGGAAAAAAATGGTACACAATAATCAGGATCCAAAATTAAGTATAGGCGACTACGTTAGAATTACTAAATATAAGCATATATTTAAAAAAGGCTATGAGACTAATTGGAGTGATGAAATTTTTATAGTGGCCTCGGTAAAACGTAAGCCTGTATTGATTTATACCATAAAAGATATTCTAAACGAGGGAATTGTAGGTACATTTTATGAGAATGAATTACAAAAAGTTTCTTATGACCCCACATCGTATTTTAAAATTGATAAAATAATAGGTTCACGTTATTCTGGAATCAGAAAAGAAGTGCTTGTGAAGTGGGTAGGTTATCCGAATAAATTTAATACTTGGGTTCCTATATCAAATTTAAAGAAAATATAATGGATAATAGTTTTTATTTAACGTTACTTAGTAACAGCTCCATGGGCTACTTTCCAGAAAACACAACAGCAAACTTCTTCACTAAACTACCTAAAACTATTAAGCTAGAAGGAGAATGGGTGGTCGGTCTAGTTGAATGTCACTATCCGTGTAGTATGTTAAATGTACAGGATCATGAAAATGTAGTATACATTTCTAAAAAAGTATATTTACCCGATTCAAAAACAGATTATGCTAACGTTGAATATAAATCCCATATACCAGCAACAAACTACGAAAATATTAGTAACTTCTTAAACGCATTCAATGCAAATCCTTTATTAAATGGGAAAGTAAAGTTTCAACACGATGAAATATCAAGACTTGTCGCCGTAACAAATATGACAAGTAACATTACTCGAATAACAGCTAACCCCAAATTGTCACTTCAACTTGGGTTCGAACCCAATACAAATTTTGTTAGGCAGAATATTGGTAAGTATCCAATAAACTTACATTTAGGTCTACCGTCACAACTATTTATTTACTCCGATATAGTACATCCACAGATAATAGGAGATGTAATGTCATCTTTACTGAGAATAATTCCATTAGATCCTACGAAATATATTTATGGAGCCTACAAAATTAATGTATTTTCTCCTGCACACTATCTTCCTGTTTTACGTAGGGAATTTGATGTGATAGAAATTGATATAAGAACGAGCATTGGTGAAAGAGTACCATTTCAATTTGGAACCTCATGTATTAAGCTTCATTTCAAAAAAATAAGTTCTTAATATTACATTAAATATATAAAAATGGTATGTCCCTATCATCACTATTACTCTGCACAAGCAGGATCTGGTGTAGGTATAATTTATAAAGGAACACCATATCAACGTGGACATGGCATAGGGAGTTTTCTAGGGGGTTTATTTAGGTCAGTATTTCCAATTTTAAAAAGTGGCGCAAAGGTTCTTGGAAAAGAAGCATTAAACGCTGGAGTTGGTCTTCTAAGTGATTTGGTTGGAGCTCAACCTCTTGATGAATCGATAAAAACTCGATTCCGAACCGCTACTTCTAATTTAAAAAGAAAAGCTGATGAAAAACTCGACTCCATAATGGCAGGATCCGGTTATAAAAATAAAAGGCAAAGACTTAAGTCTATCACTCACAAGAAGACATCAAAACAAAGAAGAACTCTTAAAGGAGCTCTCAAAAATAAAAAAGATATTTTTGGAAATTAAAAATGGCGTTCCTACACAATAATTCTTGTGAATGTGTGAAATCAGAATTGGATATCTTTGCTTTACCGACAACACAAACAAGTATAGAGAGTGGTCAATGGATGCAATATCGTCCGATATCATCGCTAACTGATGATGGCCCTATCGAGTTTTTAATACCTGGTGCTGGTGATGAATATATTGACTTATCACACACAATGATTAGTATCAGTGCACGAATAGAAAATATTGATTCATCAAGATTAGCTGTCGATGCCAATGTTGCACCTGTAAATAATTGGCTACACTCGCTTTTTAGTCAGTTGGATATTTATTTAAATCAGAAACTTGTTTCTCCACCAAATAACACATATGCATATCGTGCGTATATAGAAACTTTATTAAATTATGGTCCAGCAGCGAAAGCTTCCCATCTTACCTGTGGTTTATGGTATGAAGATACTCCAGGAAAGTTTACTTCGTGTGACGCAACTAACGAAGGATTTGCTAAGCGACAGCAACTATCAAAGCAGAGTTCAACTATTGAAATGATAGGTCATTTACATGGTGATATATTTAATCAAGGGAAATTTTTAGTTAATGGTATTGAAATGCGGTTAAAATTAGTTCGTTCGAAAGATTCTTTTAATCTCATATCGTCCACAGTAGAAAATAAATTCAAAGTTAATATAATAAATGCTTCGCTCATAATCCGTAAAGCAAGAATCAATCCATCAATATTACTTGCACACGAAAAAGTACTAGCAACAACCACAGCTAAGTACCCAGTTGCTAGAGCTGAAGTAAAAGTATTAACTATTCCATCTGGTGTTCAAGGGAAAGTTCTTGATAATGTATTTCTTGGGCAAATGCCTAAAAGGTGTATTATAGGATTCGTTAGCAATAAAGCATTTAATGGCAGTTTCGAAACGAATCCCTTCGATTTTAAACACAACAACCTCAATCTGCTTAGTGTATATGTAGATGGACAGCAAATACCACCGAAAACATTAACTCCCAATTTTTCCGACAATGCTTTTACCAGCGTTTATCATACATTATTCTCTGGGACCGGTATACACTTTTTAAATGAAGGTAATTCGATATCTAAAGAAGCTTTTGCAAACGGGTACTGTCTAATGGCTTTTGATATGACTCCAGACTTAAGTGCAAACTCTACAACTCATTGGAATTTAGTAAAACGTGGAAGTGTTAGAATAGAAGTACGGTTTGAAGGCACTTTGTCATCAACAGTAAATTGTATAGTATATGCAGAATTTGATAATGTTATAGAAATAAACAAAAATAGAGAGGTTATTATAGATTATAATAGCTAATCTTAATTTTAATTAATTTATGAAATAGTACTTATATATTATATTGCTAGTGTATTTACTGTCAATTTCATTCAGCATATCTTTAAAAATAGACGCTTTTAAAAATTAAATCCTATGATGGATTCTATAGAAATCCAAAAGTTTCTGGATATGGTTAATGGTAGCTTAAAGCTTAATGTTTTTGCAGCTAATCGTATACCAGTACATGTTAGCTTACCCTTTTATTCTATATCAAATTTAGATCCTGATACAAAGCCTGGTTCTCATTGGGTAGCAATATGCATTGATAAACATGGTGTTGGGGAATATTTTGATTCTTTCGGGAGAAAGCCAACTGGTTATCATGAGTCATTTTTGGTAACAAATTGTAAGAAGTGGAATTATAATAATAAAGTAATTCAAAATTGTTTTAGTTCTATGTGTGGAATTTACTGTCTAGTTTTTATATATTTCAGATATTATGGAGTATGTATGTTTAACTTCACTAATATGTTTACTACTAATACTGTTATTAATGATAAAATTGTAAATAATTTGTTTAAATACTTTTTCTGTAATAAAATATAATTGATAAAGAAATTTCGTTGTATTATTTTACCCTGTATGTCATAGGAATACAAAAAAAAAACAAATGGGATAACAAAAATAAAATCTTTATTTAAGTATTCAAGTATTAATCACATTATTATCTCTAATTACATTGAAACTTTATACAATAGCATACTTAAAAAATCAGTCATTGAAAGAACAATATCAAGTATTTTTGTCGAAGTGATATTTTTTTACGTCAGGTGCATCGGCTATTTCCTTAGATATATCATAGATCACTTCATTGATTTTGTTGAGCCTATGACTTGCCGCATAATATTTAATCCGAGTGGTTGCATGTTTCCAATGATCAGTTGGGGGTATCCTCGCCAGTTTTTTTAGATCGTAAACTTCTATTTTTACAAAGTGTGTGGCTTGCGCCCCATCGTCGGTATTGGTTGATATGTATGCCATTCCACCATCTCGAGACGCCCTTCCAACGCAGGACGACATTTTTTTCTTCTTTTTGGCTGGCTTTTCAAATAGGTCGTCCAAACTGCTGCTGCTACGTGTTCTTTTTATTTTCAATGGCTGTGTCAATTGTAAATCTGACTCGTCGTCGTCAGACAGTGGATAATAATAATGTTTTAAAGTGTTCTCTTCAAGGATGCTCGAGGAATTCTGTAAAGGACATAATACCAAATATTAGACACTACGACATAGCTAACGTAAAATCCTAATACTATGTTATAAATCTAAAGTTTGTGCGTGTATATTTGTTACAAGTTCTTACACGCCTTAACGACTGAATATATTTAGGTAAAATTTCTGTTCAGTATACATGTAGTACACATATGTATAGATTTAACACATACATCATTTCTGTGTGTGCATGTAGGTATAAATATTATTTTCTAACCAAATCTGAAAAAATATGTGTACGTTCATCATACAAGTATACTTTCCTCTCCGGTGAAATACATGAATAATATTGTAAAAATATGAAACGACAAAAATATTATATCTACATTCATTACACATATTTAATATATAAGATATTATAAGAGCAATAAATGAGATACTTACATCCATATTATCGAAGTAGCACGTGAACACAATAACACACACACACGTTACAATAATGTAGCACTATCTCTGTTAAAATAATTATTTGATATATTGTAGATGTGCTTTCATCCAAGGTTTATATAGGAAGTTTTAAGCAATTAACATTAGCGAACACGTTCTGTTACAAATCTTGTTGCTCATCACATTCGCATTAGCAATTATGATACAACATTCCAATGAATCGTTAGTGAAGTTCATACTTGTGTATTGCGAAACACCCACATACCTTAAGAGCATGTGAAGCTTTTGATACCGGAAGTGACCGATCCTGCTAGCCCAGACATCATGCAATATGGGTGTTTGTCAACAACACTAAATAAATACATTCAAACAAATCACCTCTGCGGCATAATGGTGCGGTGACGATGCTTGCCACATGAGGTCCTAGGTTCGATTCCTGGGTCGGGATTGTCACCTATCACGTTGTGGAACTTAGTATCTTCGGCTAATCGTGGGAGCATTAGTTGTACCTCTGTCTACCTCTTCGGGGATATGGCCGTGAAGATACTTTTTTACATGCATACAAGTACTGGAATATATTTAATAAGCACACAGACCCAGTAATAATAGCACCACCACAGCGACTAGCACTGATGATGTATGTAATAAGATGGGTCAAGGTGGTGGTACTCAACCCGGTCGAGACGTTGCAGAACTCACCAACTAGTCAGTACTCACGATGTTAATGATATAAATTACTATGAAAAAAAAAAGTAAAAGTCTTACAGGCTGCTAAAATGATAATAGAATGATCGCCATAATCGTGCTTTTGTCCGCTGAACAGGTGAATCGCAGTGGAACGTTAAGACGCTCGCTCTGCCTTCTCGACACGGGAATCAGCTTGATGATATTTATTTTATTCCATATTCATTAGTTGCAAGTGATACGCAATGCGAGACGTCCTAATGAGCTTTTAATAGTGCGATTGTGTGACGGGCGTTCGAGCTTAATGATAATGAGGTGATTAGATAACGAAGGAGAGCCAGGAATGCTAACTTTGCAACCGTGCGAGATATCAAAAAACGGATGCTTGCAATCGATCGGGCGTACCCGGAAACCCCCATTTTGACACCAAATTTTTTTTTTTTTTTTTTTTTTTTTTTAGTTTTGATCGACCACCAAGTGGGTCAGAAACACAGGTGGGACAGAAACAGGGATCCAGACCCAACGACCCGGGTGGTCGGGAACCAACGAATCCCTACTACTCACACACACACACACACATACAGACATTCTGATGTCATCGTGAAAATAGTCGGAAAAATTCCTAGGACCTCAAAACGTAGAGATCCGGTGAAAACTCCATTTTTCGAAAATCGGGGCAAATTCAGTAACTTCCTATCTACGTACATTACGTACTACTTGGCGGAAGTTAAAAAATAAAGAAGAATAGAATATAAAATAGACAATATGGAATTTCTAGCCTAATAAGGTGCTTGAAATCAAAATGGTCAGTTCATAAAAAAACACCAAATTATATTATGTAAGGCTATAGGTGTAAAATAGGAAATCCGCTGAGTATTTAGCGATGGATCTTTTTAGTATGTGTCCGAGTTTCCGATCTGGTAAGAGTTATAAAATCTCAGCAAATCTCACGTCAAGAAGAGGAGGGTGGTGACTTGGCAAACATCACGTATTTTTCCTTAACAAACAATGTACCATTGAGAAAATCTTAGTTATACCTACTGCTATTTAACTTAAACGTGTTTTTCACTAAATTATCTCTATTTTACTAGGAATTTTAGTATTCCCTCCTTAAAGTATTTTATTGCTCGGTTTTCTCAATGTAGTTTTGGACCTTACTTTTAATTAGAGACTCAAATATGAGTATCAATTAATTTAAAATAAATTCTTGCAAACTTTTTTTTCTTCAAAGATCCAAATTTCGTGACTTCTAATCAAATAGGGGTCAAAACATGTAATTTATGGACGCCACCCTTTAATGTATGAATCATCAAATGAGACTGAACTGCAATTTAAATAGTAATAGCTAATTCTAACTCCAATGATGACACGTTATTTTTAACAGACTTCAAAAAAAGGAGGCGGTGCTCAATTCAGATCGTGTTTTTGTTATCATGTAGTTACATAGATTACTCCGTTGCTAGTAAATTGATTTGAGTGATTATTTTTTTATTTGAAGTTGAAACTGTCATTTGGTCCTTTAAAAATTTTAATATTTTGATATAGTATTATTTGTAATATCAAAAAAATGAATTGTTGTTGGTGGCAGCAGTTTAACTGCATTTAATCATAAAGTGTTTAGTTGTTGCAATGAAATGATGGTTACTATTTCTTTGTATAAAAATTAAAATTTTCTTTTCGGAAAAAACTTTATCTTTCACTCTCTTCACGTATGTCATTATCAGAGGATTAGATAATTAAACCTTATGTGTGAGATACAGACCACAGCGGATGTATTTTATGAGCTAAATATAGTAAATTGTAGATGGTGCAATATTGATGCACACAAGAAACATTTTTTTTAATATCATAAGATAGCAAACAAGCAGATGGGTCTCCTGATGGAAAGAGTCAACCATCGCCTATAGACACCAAAGGTGTTAATGGTGAGTTGCTATCTTGTGGCGAAGTCTAATGCCACATGCATAAGTTTACCGACTATCTTACCCTTTAAACCGGAACACGACATTGACAAGCCTGACGCTATTGCGGCAGGAATAGATAAGGCGGTGGTACCAGATCCGAGCGAGACAATGCAGAACTCTAAAACCTAGTAGCCGAGATGTTAGTGACTCCCATAGCCAATCTGTCGCCTTTTACGACCTGCCTGGCAGAATGGCAGTTGGTCAATTTTTCAAAGGAGCCTGGGACCAGTCATCGCGCTCGGTTCCCTTGTGGCGTAGGCAGAGTAAACGACAAAATCTATAAAGATTTTCCAGTTCACCACGATTCGCCGTATTATTGGTTGGTGGAGTGGTGTATCGCTGTGTGTGTGTGTGTGTGTGTGTGGTGTGGTGTATGTACACATCGCTGTATTTTACCCACCCGATAACGATTATAGCGATAAAAATATAAACCGGTTTGAGACCCCGGGTATAGTTTGCTAGTTACATATTATTTCCTCTCCTCCCTTGAGCCCATGGCTTTACGTGCTCATCCGAGGCACGGGAGTGCTAACACACCACAACGTCAGACTCCGATCTGCTACTAAGATTTTGAGTTTTCGAGAAATACCTCGCAAAAATCTCAATAACATTTTTACCTGACCCGGCGTCGAATCCGAGACCTAAGTCGAATGATCACGATCTAAGCCGAATAGGCTATCCCCTAGACCACGAGGTAGTCAGATTTTCCTATGTTATAGAGAAGCTATTATTGTTTCTTTATAACAGCAAAAGGTGATACGTGAATAATACCATCAATGTGGTTGAATTCTATCAGCCTTAATCTATTGGAATTTAAAAGTTTAAATATAATGATTGCTTCTTGATATCTTTTCCCCGTATTCGTCTGGGTTCCCCAGTCGGGCAGATCTCACAGGCAAGGCGTACGATTGGCAAACCTGTCACTACTAACATGTTGAGTTATTCTGTCCCAATAGCGTCATTGCTTGCCACTATGGTATTCTAGTTTAGAAGGTTAGGTAACCGGCTAATTTATGTATGTGGAATTACATTAGCTACATAGATAGCAACGCACTATTGCGTACGTTAGTCGTTGGGACGAAGTCTTTAGGTCTCCTAGGATGGAATGTGGTGGATTTCTGTAGTTAATACAAGAACCATACTAACATCAGTTACTATTGAATAACTTGACTTCTCAAAAAGGCTGTAGTGGTACTGTGCGATTGGTCCGAGTAAGGTGGCAATATGTCAGGTATAGGTACCATCTTGCTTATTACCACCGTATCTTTGCTTGTTAATGTTATATTTAAGTTATAAGATCGAAAATAAATAGATGACTCACCTCATGAAAAGACACAACCATCGCATATAAACACCTTAGATGTCAGTCAATGGTGCGTTGCTATCCGAGTAGCGGGATAGTAATGCCATATGCATAAGTTTACTAGTTGCTATACCCTCAAAAGCGGAACAATAAAATGACAAGTACTGACAATATTGCGACAGGAATGAATGAGGCGGTGAGATGTTGCAGAACTTACACCTTGTTACGATGGTAGTGACACGTTCTGCGAATAATTACTCTTTTACGAACTGCCTGGCAGAATGGCAGATGGTCTATTTCTCAAAGGGGCCCCGTACTACTTCGGAGATATTTATATAGCAATATCTATAGAAGAGATAGGCATTTAACATTATCGTATCGTATCTAAAAAAACAAATTGAATATCAACACGCCCGGTTTTCCCTTGCGGGGTAGGAAGAGTAAATCGAACGTCTATAGACTTTCCATTTCACCATGATTCACACCACACACAACACGGTTTCTCGGGTGGAGTGATGAGTGGTAATCCTCATTGCCGGATTTTACCGACCTGATAACGGTTTTCGACTATTTATAGCGATAACTAGGACCGACGGCTTTACATGCTTATCCGAAGTACGGGAGTAGTAATATATTACCCGCCAGACTCCGAGATGCTGCTGAAATTTTCGATTTTCGAGAAAAATCTCGAAAAACCTTAATAACATATTTGCCCGACCCGGGGATCGAACCCGGGACTACATGGTACGACCTGAGTAGGCGAACTCCTAAAATACGAGGCAGTCAAAAAAAACCAAATTGGTCCTTTTAAATCCGGTTTACAATGGGCTTACAGTCGGAAAATAAAATTTCTCCAGAAAGCTTTTTTATTCACAACTGATTACATAATAAGGGTTATAAAAGTGCTTCCCGCGGTGAGGAAATTATCATTTTTCTCGAAGTATTGCCACTGAACGAGAGGTTTGCATTTTGAAATGACATTTGAAATAAATTTCCGGCGCTGCCTAACCCGTCGCCGGGGGCGTTCAATTGGAACATTGGCCCGATAATAATTAATTCCTTCAAACCGCATTCCGGTTTGGAGTTCCCTCAACCATCCACGGAGCTCCCTAGTCTCCCTATTCTCAGTATTGATACTTATTTTTACTTTATTGTCTATATCAAATTTCATATACTATGTCAACGTTATTAGTCTAGTCATTATAGGGTGTTTACTGCGGAAAATCGACATACCCAGTATTACCACGTAAAAACATGTATTTTGGCACCCTACTCCTAAAACTGTTCGCATATATTTAGATGTTCGCAAGTTTTAGTCAGGGGTTTTCAGTCATTTTTTTCACATTTTTTGCAAATATCTCATTTTCTATGGGTTTACGCTATTTGTATTTATTATCGATACTGTAGATAATTAAATTTTCTATGACTTTGTATTTAACATTTTTTCATACCTTGAACTGTTTTCGAGGTAGAGGACGGAGAGCGCACGGTCAGAGAATCATGTGAGGTTAACTGGTAGTCCCGATCGAAAACTCGTAATATTAAAGTTATAAATTATTACTAAATATATAATTATCATTTTTTATTAACTTTTACATTAAATTCAATCTTTCTTTCTAATAATTCTAAAATTAAATATATCAATTCAATAACACTCAATCTCTTTCTGTAATTGAAAAATTACTAACTAACCTAATTTGGCCTAAGATGACTGGGCTATACTTCGATTATCAACCGACGAAAAAATGGATATTATCAATTTGACAGGTATGTAAGTAATATTGTTTGAATTGAATAATATTTGAGTATAATTTATTTAGGCACTGAATTAAAATTAGTACACGTGCTTGGACAAGCACGTGTACTAATTTTCATAAGTGAATGTATATTTGTATTATTATATTTGTATGTTTGTCCACGAATTTCTCGGGAACTGAAAGACATATCAGATATATTCCAACTTAGTTCAGTAATTTTTGAGATATGAGTGTAGTTGATATTTGAAGTCGGTTTTTTTAATTACTGTTATTTTAAAGTAGCTGTCCACGCAGCTTTGCCCGCGAGTAGACCATGGCTTCGTCAAAATAATTCATACCCTATTTCAGACCCTTGAGGATCAAAAAGTAGCCTCTGGAGTGATTTTATTTCATTGGTAAGTATTATAACTCTGTATTTCTCTGTGTAAATGCAAGCGACGTTGACAACCTAAGAAGTTGCCTTGAAAGGTGTATCCAGTTTAATCCGTGACTTAATCCTATAGAGAAGTAATACCTGTTTTTACGTTTGTAGCTGACCTTTTTTTAACACCGATAAACATTACACACACAATGATATTTGCTCTGAAATACATTGTCTTGTTGTTTTGTTATATATAATTCCGAAAATTGTCATAAATAATATATAAAATATATAAAAAAGAAAAATATAATATACTAAATGGTAATGTAATAACAATACATTACAATTAATTAAAAATAAAGAAAGTAGCATTGCAACTAGGCATGGCACAGTTCACGCATACCACTCATTATAAAATAACTAGCTGACCCGGCAAACGTTGTTTTGCCATTCATATTAGGAATCCATAGCGGACAAACAACGTGACACGTAATTTATATAAGTCTACGCACTACGAGATTGTCTTTCCACGCAGCCAAAATGGCATTAAACTTTATATGGTGGTTAAGTATTCTTAAATTTTCTATTTTTCCGCGTGATTTTCTTAATATTTTCTTTTATAAGAACCTTCTCCTTACAATTACAAACACAACAATAAAAAAATTACCGAAATTGGTCCAGCCATTCAGGCGTGATGTCGTGACCAAGGAAAATAGGGATTGATTTTTATATATATAGATTCACGTGTCACACCAGTTATATGCGTCGATACCGTCTGTTATATATAACGCGAGTATGATACAATTTCACACGGGCCAAGCTACTACATAACTTATAAGTCGCAGAAATCCATCGTGCAAAAGAGACAAAGCAACACCATTTAAGTAACACCGTGCCACATGCTAGAAGCGAGAATTTGATTAATATTTTATTTTACTTTACTAATCACTTATAAATTGTAACCACTGCGTGGCGATACCGAATAAAATGTACCCACTGTGACAATAAACGTTACTAATAAAATATAACGGTCGTGATTTATCAGCCGTGATATAACAGCGACAAAAAACAAATAACTTCACAATGCAATAGTGAAATAAAAGTAGCTATAACTCTCATTCCTAATTGCAACTCACCAAAAAAATTTCATGTAAAATGTTGCTACGACGAAATCATATGGCTCGCTCTGTCAAAAAGTTATCAGGTCTAATGTAGAAACAAGCTTCTAACTATATGCCCTTACTCTACAAGCCAACTTTAGTGTCATAATCCATTAGCTATAGACACCAAAGATGTTAACTATTCGTGTGGTGGAATGTTTTCTTTTTATATCATAAGATATCAAATAAGCAGATGGGTCTCCTAATGGAAGAGTCAACCATTGCCTATAAACATCAAAGATGTTAATTGCTATCTTGTGGCGAGGTCTAATGCCACATGCATAAGTTTACCGGCTACCTTACTCTCCAAACCGGAACACGACAGCAACAAGCACTGACGCTATTGCGGCAGGAATAGATAAGGCGGTGGTACCAGACCCGGGCGAGACAATGCAGAACTCTACCACCTAGTAGCCACGATGGAAGTGACTCGCATAGCCAATCGGTCGTCTCTTACGTCCTGCCTGGCAGATCAGCAATTGGCCTATTCTTCAAAAGAGCCCAGGACCAACACTAGAAGAGGGGAAAAATATATGGATAATGGGGAAAAAATTGTAATGCATGAGTTTACTGGCTATCTTACCCTCCAAACCGGAACATAACGCTATTGAGACAGGAATAGGTAAGGCGGTGGTACAAAACCACGAGCTTGGCGTTGCAGAATTCTACCAGCTAGTAGTCACGATAGTAGTGACACATATAGCCAATCATTCGTCTTTTACGAACTACCTATTGTTCAAAGGGTGCCCAGACCAAAATGGCCAGAAATATTCGACACACAAATCTTCTCCAGGATTGCACAATACTGTACTAAACATAATATATTAGTAACGCACGAAACAAATAACATAAATGATAGTAAATGGGGTAAGTTGTACATAAAAAGTAGTCAGTTTTATACTAAAAAGGTATGTTCACGCCCTTATCCTCGAAGAGGTAGGCCGAGGTAACAACCGTGCATCCACGATTAGCCAAAGATACTTACGGCCGGTTTAAACAGAGATGTTAAACAGAGATTAATTATTGCTTGTTAAAATTGATTTGCGTTTGAGAAACCGGCCGTTAGTCTCACAATGTGATAGGTAGTAAGCCTATCGCCAACTGAGCACTTATCCAAACCCGAGAAACGTTATTTTTATCAGAAAACTGAAAAAACATATTTTTAATTGCCCGACCCGTGAATCAGTCCTGTGACCTCATATGGTCAACATCGACATCGGACCACTAGATCACAGAGGCGACTAGTTTTTATACTAGCTGAAATTAAATTAAGTACCTTAGTATGTTATGTATGTATGTTTCATTCTGCTGTAATATATGATGATTAGGTAACGTCTCATAGATCTGGACATCTCTTAATTGGTAATTTATTACGTAATACAAGCGAGGAATGCCGTCAGTATCGAACTAAGAGACGTTATTAATTAGGAAAGCCTTTATCTGTCACACGCATATCGGCACATATCTCACACAGTTCTGATCTGCCAATTGCACCTACCTAACGGCCCGGTAATTACTAGTGAGGATTTATAAGTCTTCGTTTTTAGAAAAGGAAATGGAAGCTTCATTTAGAAATAAGATTATTAACTTTCTTTCCATTGTTGGACGTAATATTAATATATACTGGTGATCGCCCATTTGTCGAAATTCGTCAGTAATTCTATTAACGTTGAAGCACAAATATCATTAGATAAATTAATATAAGGATAAAATAACTCATAGACTACATTAAATTCTCTTCTACGTATGACAACAGACTTTAAAGAAAACAAAATAGTGTGTATCAGTATGTGACAAACGCATGGTATTGTGTGTAACTTCGATCAGTTATTCTTGATCGAAGGTGTGTAATTTTTTTTATGTTATAAGATAGCAAACAAGCAGATGGGTCTCCTGATGGAAAGAGTCAACCATCGCCTATAGACACCAAAGATGTTAATGGTGCGTTGCTATCTTGTGGCGAAATCTAATGCCACATGCACAACTTAACCGGCTACCTAACCCTCCAAACCGGAACACGGCAGCGACAAGCATTAACGCTATTGCGGCAGGAATAGGTAAGGTGGTGGTACCTGACCCGGGCGAGACAATGCAGAACTCTACCACCTAGTAGGCACGATGGTAGTGGCTCGCATAGCCAATCGGTCGCCTTTTACGACCTGCCTGGCAGGACGGCAGTTGATCTATTCTTCAAAGGAGCCCGAAACCAACACGGGGTGTAATGTTGATTGTTGGCAGAGATGAGCGTTTAAGTTAAAAGCTACTTAAAAAGTTTGCTTTTCCATAAAAGGGTATACCTAAGTGTGCTTAAAAGTATATCAGTTTTCGTTAGAGGTGTGGTGTATTGTTCGAACAAACTATTTTATGATAGCGCATTATAGACTATAAACTATATTTTTCTACGCTTTACGTTGAGTATACATAGCGCGCTATTATATAACGCTAAGCATTATTTTAACCACCACAACTCTAGTTTTCGTTTAAACGAAAGTATGCGCATTATTGCAGGGTGATTGAAAAGTAACCTTATTTTAATGAGAATAAAGTAATATATGATACTGATAATAAGCTACTAAATTATAAGTGTACTTATTAGCGATTATAAGTTGTGTAAGCACATCCAAACTGCCCAATTTAGTTCGTTAACTTACGTTTAATAGGCAACAAGTAACAACGTTTATAGTTCACCGGCACAGCGTACGTGTTTCGTTTTCGTGCGCTTGTAGTTCTACGCATTCTATGGTTCTACGGCTAATAATTACAAGCATTTTCTTATTCAAGCTTATTAAGAATTTTTTAGCAGCCATTTAATAAGCGCGCTTATGAAAATAAGTCCAACGTTTAAGCGTGCTGACAAAAATAAGTCGTTTATCACATCACATATTGTTGGTTGATTTGATTGCGATTATTATTTGTTTCTAGCTATAACCGACACTTACATTTTTACGTGTTTATCTAAAGCGGAGGGTGGTAACACACCACTCGCTAGTTGCTATTGATATTATGATTTAAAAAAATTAATGAGGTTTTTCTTGAAAAAACAAGAAAAACCTCATGAATTTTTTTAAATCTCAGAAATAGAATCCGAGACCATTTGATCACACATACACACACAGACAAAGATTAAAAATCACAGCAGCAACTATTTGGAGACTGATGGTAGAACCGAGTAATCCGTATTAAACTGGAATGGTTATTGACGTTATCTGTCTAACCCGCAGGAATCAGCGTGATGATATTTATTTATAAGCATTATACATTTAAGAAAAATTTTGCAACATTGGAGGCAATATATATTCTTAAATCTTCAATTATTAATATTTTATGATTTTACAAAAAGAAACATCTATTTTTAGTTTTTCGGTGATATAAATATTACGCCTATTTGTGAGAGTTAGAATACCCTTGTAGCGGCTCAAAAAATCATAAACGCTACAAGAAAAAATAATAAAAAATGGACAATAACAAATGGACATTACAAAATTAAAATTTATCGTACATTCAATGGTTATATATGTGTCCAAATATGTCGGTATCGTCCCCAGAATGATGATTATCACCAAAGATATTTATCAGTCGTTACTTTGCGCAAATCCATAAATAAATGAAATGAAATTAAATTAAATTAAATGAAAAATATTTATTTTTAAAAATATGGGTGTGACCGTTACTAAACATTTATTTTTAAATTTAGAACATATTATAAAAGTTGATATCACTTTACTTTGCGATGTTCCGTGGACGTGTAATCTCTGAGAAGCCACTAAAAAAATATTTTTTTAGTGTTAGAAATGGGATATACTCACCGAAGTTTCAGAAAATAAAGGAGACTCAAGCGTCATAATTATCCACTCTCGTCCACCATACTTTCTATGTCAGTAGCAACAAAAGCACACAGTATACTTACTACAAGTAAAATGGTAAACAAGGATAGAGAATGTGCCACTGAGGTCTCTTATTTTCCGGACCTTCGGTGAGTTTATTCCATTCTAACACTGATTTTCCCTTTCAGTAATATCGCAAATACCACACGTCCGAGGAATATTGCAAAGTAAATTGATATCATTCTTGAACACCAAAGATATTGATTATGCGTTTATTGTTATATCTACCACCTACCTTATTTCACGATCGGAAACAGCAGTGATAAGCATTGATATAATGAAGACACAAAAACAAAGATGTATCTATTTCGGGTCACTATTTGAGGTTCAGTCAATATAGACTCTAATGCTTATCTAATTGTAATAATCTATACTTAGACCCCTGCCTAGAACATGACTCCCATAACCCTCTCCTGGTTCCGGCCTTGGACACAAATAGGTAAGGTGGTGACACCAATCCGAGCAAGTGTTCGCAAAGCTCTACCTTTTAGTGATTCCAGTGGCTCTCCTTCCAATGCTGCATTGTAAGGATATACAGGTAACAGGGTACAAGTGTTTTTCATAAGGTGCCTAAAACATCAGAGGAACTTCAGACAGTTCATGCATATCATCAACCAGCTTTGCTTACAGAATCAGCTGGTTGCCCATCTGTTTAGTTTTTAAGTGACCTCATATTTTTTTCAAAAAAATATGATAGGGTAGCAAACAAGTACTTATCTCTTTTTTGCGTTGCTCTAGTAGTATAATCTAGTAAAGTTATAAATATAACCATATCCTACAGACCCCAAATATCTTAAATTATTACGTTTAAATATTGCAATTTATGTGGCAGGAGTGCAATGTCACATATTAAGTTTAACGGTTACCTTATCTTTCCAACGTAACGTGACAGTCACAAGTAACGACGCTATTGCTGCCGAAATAATAAAGACGGTAATACCAAACTCGGGCGAGACTTTGGTACTATAGGATATCATACGAAAAGATGGCTATTTTAATGAAAAGAAACAACTATAACCTATTGAAATCAATATATTAATAATGCATTCAAACCATGTTCTTATTAATATCATGAGATAACATACAAGCAGATGGTGGATGCGAAAATACTAATATCACTTGCATAAGTGCTATAAGTACCGGCAACTTGGGGGGTAAGCTCCAAACCGTAACACGATAGTGACAAGAATTAACGCTATTGCGGCAGGAATAGGTAAGGACCAGACTTGGGCGAGACGTTGCAGAAATCTACCACCTCGTAGTCAAGCTGGTAGTGACACGTATTGGTAGACTCTTGATGGCAATCATATGCCTTAACAAACTGTCTGACAGAATAGCAAATGATTTATTATTCTTCAAAGGTGGTTCAGTTCAGACAAACACACTCTATACGAACAGTCAAATCTTGGAACAGCCTACCTCACACGTTTACTACTTATTAGTAGTAGTTTAGCTTTGACATCGGGATTTTTAAGAGGATCAACAAATTCCTTAGAATCCGGCACTGCATTGGCAACTAACCCTTTGTGCTGTAAATGTCCATGGGCAGTGGTCACTACTTTCCACCAGGTAGCCCATTCGGACGAATGTCTGCAAGTTCAATAAAAAACGTTGTCTCCATGGGCGTCAATGGGCTCCAACCGTTACATTTTAAGACTATGTTTATTTTTTATCTTATTATCTACAACAGTAGATAGTTAGTAGAAAGGTAAACAAATTCCAGGGGCAGCTGCCCCCCCCCCCTCCTTGGTACGCCCATGGCTGTCTCTAGAGTCTACTAGTCTACTGACGCTATTACAACAGAAATGGTATGGCCGTTGCAGAACTCTACCATCTACTAGTTACGACGGTAGTGATAGGTTTAATTGCTTAAACTTTTCACGAACTGCTTGGCAGATTGAAAGATGATCTTTTCTCCATAAAGGGATTGTTCTGACACGAGAAAAAATTAACGTATGATGACCGTCCCGTTGGTCGAGTGGTTAGCGACCCTGACTACGCAATCGACGGGGCTCGGGTTCGATCCCCGACGGGGACAAGCATTTGTGTGATGAACATAAATGTTTGTATTTCCGGGTTTGGGTGCTTTTTTAATATATTATAGTATTTATATATGTATTTCTATGTATTAGTATCGTTGACAAGCAAATCATTTGCTTACTTTGGGGTTAGATCAGTAAGTGTAATTTGTCCCGTAATTAGATCAGTATATGCTTACCTTATTGGTACTAATAAATTTTTTTTTATTCTTAAAACAAGTTGAAAAACATAAGCATTGATTCAGGTTTCTTAATAAAATGTTCCACCTCAACATCCTTTTGCTCCCCTTTTATGTCATTTGCGTAAATTTGAATATTAGCGGGTAGATAACAAATTCGTCAGACGAAAATGACGATGGCTTACCCTCCTTCCGCAGCCATTTATTGAGTTTTTATTGAAAATGCTATTAAACAATATTTCCCTGTAAATATCTGTGAAATCATTATAGGACGAAATATTTCATACATTTTTCGAACTACCTTACAGTTAGATCTTAGGTTTTAGATTTATATCCGGATATGAAATAGTAGGTACATTTCGATACAAGTGTGGAAAATATGTTATTTGTTCACGAGAGAGTTTGTTGACCCAAGCCGATGCCGCGGGTCAACAATAAGGACAAGTGGAAATGACAACTTTGCACTTACATCTAACAATGTTTTTTGATACACAAAGTATATTCAACCCCGTATCCCCGAAGTGGTAGGCAGAGGTACAAGTGTACCTACGATTAGCCGAAGATACTTAGTACCACAATGTGAAAGGTGGCAAGCCTTTCGCCAACTAGGCACTTATCTAATCTCGAGCAACGTTATTTTTATCAGAAAGCTGAAAAAACACATTTTGAATTGCCCGACCCAGGCATCAAACTTGGGGCCTCATGTGGTCAACACCGACACCAGACCACTAGACCACGGAGGCGTTTTTTTGTCACATACACAAAAAAATAAAACATGACAGAAAATCAATAAAAAAGCAAAAATAATAATTTCGCGGAAAAACGGCGGGAAACTTCGAAAAGCGCGGTTGTTTTCTCCTGGCGAAAATTTAATTTTATAGTTATTTATTCAGTGGAGTTGGTTTTTTTTTTTCGTAAATATTGTATTTTTAATTTACCTTTGTAATATAAATTATTATTTTTAGCTGTATATATATATTATAGGGTAAGCTCTTATCTTTTTTATTTGATTTAAATATGAATGAACCCCCTGATCCAGGGGGCACAGCCCCTTTTCCTACTAATTTTGTAACAATAGAATGCGACGAGTCAGGTATGGATACAGACCAATCTGTGAATTCTATAAATAAATCTAGGAAACGCAACCATTCCCACAAAATTTGCAAACACTGTAATAAAAAGAAGAGAAAACACATTGGCAGTCAAAAAGATATTGGCTGTTCATGTCGGGATGAAATTGCTGTTATAGATTCAGAGATTACATCACCTTCCATTCCTCACACAGAAATACCATTAACTAACAGTCTATCACAACAAAATCAAATGAGCCGGAGAATGTATAATCATTTAGATGCATCACCATATACTATACACATACAAAGGCTACAAACAACTCAAAATGATGGTACAACTCTTCATCCAATGACTGTTGGCAGGATGTTAAAGCAAAATAAAATTAATAATATTACCAATGGTAGCTTAAAGAGAATAGGGAGAAATAGAATTGCATTATCATTTAATTCATATCAAAGTGCTAATGAATTTCTTAGTAATAAAATATTAAGTGACTACAATTTAAAAGCTTTTATACCTTCTTTCACTATTACTCGAGTTGGTATAGTGAGAGGTATACCAACAGAGTGGACGCCGGAAGAAATAATGGAAAATATTTCTACACCAATTGGATGTGGCAATATAATAAAAGTTAGACGTATAAATTACAAAGTCATGGTTGAAGGAGTACCCGTATGGAAACCTACCCAATCTGTCGTTATTCATTTTGATGGCCAGATTTTACCCAAACGCATATTTATTTGCTTCAATTCCCTACCAGTTGATTTATACATATTCCCAACTATACAATGTTATAACTGTTGTCGCTATGGTCATACTAAAATGCAATGCAGGTCAAAGCCTAGATGTTATAGATGTGGTCAGGAACACAGTGGTGAGTCATGTAAAGTAGATGATGATTGCGTAAAATGTTGTTTGTGCTCAGGCTCACATATTGCAACCAACAAGACATGTCCTGAGTTCAAGCGTCAGAAAGATATTAAAGTTTACATGGCTCAAAACTGCGTCTCCTATTCTGAAGCATCTAAGTTACATCCGCCAGTCTCCAAATCATATGCAGATGTATTATTAACTTCAAAACCTACACACTCCGATAATGGCAATCTATCCATACCATCCAATAGCACTTCATATAAAAAAACAGTATTTCTCAAACCTCGAACTCCAACAAAAACAAGTAGAGGATATGACAAAACAGATCATAATAAAATACTTAATGAGTTTTCAATACCTACTCCTTCTGATGGCTGCGCTCTACTACATAGGAATGGAAAAAATAACACAAATGAATTACAAAATCCTTTAATTTCAGAAATCATAGAATTGTTACAAACTTTAGCTCGTTCTAGTCCTTATTTACCGTCCAACGCTGCCCCGTTAATTGAAATATTATCAAAATCAATACCCATTAACAATGGATACACACAAGCACAACATAATACAGTGGAATTGCCGTAGCGCAATAAGTAATAAAAATGATTTAATTTATTTAATTAATAACCACAATCCTTATTTAGTTTGTCTATCTGAAACTTGGTTAAAACCAAGTTTTAGTTTTAGATTTAAAGGTTATAATACGGTCAGACAAGATCGTTTTGATGGATATGGCGGTGTTGCAATACTCATAAGGAAAAATATTCCTTATGTAGTAGTACCGATCTCTATCCCTGTAAATAATGATAATTTTTCTATAGTAGCTGTAAGTGTAAATAATATCTGTTATATATCTGTATATATTCCTCATCCCTCATCAACCATTTTAAACAAAATTAATGCTATAATAAGTACCATGCCTAAACCCTTGGTTTTATTGGGAGACTTTAATTGCCACCATGAATCCTGGGGTAGCTACAGAACGAATAGTTATGGTGAACAATTATTAGACATAATTGACTTAAACAATTTATGCATATTAAATTCTGGTTTACCAACACGCCGTACTCACCCATCAGAAGGTGATAGTGTAGTAGATCTGTTTATCTGCTCTCCTAACCTAGCACCGATATTTACATGGTCAGTGTTACCTTCTACACACGGAAGCGATCACTTTCCTATAGTTATTTCATCTTTCACTTCAAACCACCCCGTCTCCACAAAAAACCATAATCACAAGAAATTCAAACTTAAATACGTAACTGACGAAATGTGGCAAAATTTCAGTAAGAAAATAGACGAAAATATATGTAATTTACCCCCCACTCATGATATTAACGTTCAGTCAGATATGTTGACTGAAGTTATAATTAACACAGCTAACGCGATGTTCCCTACTGTGTGCAGATCTACACATATTCCTTGTCCTCCTTGGTGGGATAGTGAATGTAAAGAAGCACTAAAGAACAGGAAATGTGCTGAAAAGACATATCGCTATAATATGTCTGAGGAAAATTACGAGAATCTAATAGAGATAATGAAAAATTCAAAAAAACTATTTAAAAAAAAGAAAAGAGATAGTTGGCAGAAGTTCTGTCACTCGATATCTCCAAACACTGCTCCATCTGAAGTTTGGTTAAACATCAAAAAGTTCCGATCAGCTTTTAATGACTCTCCATCAACTTTCATTAACCCCACAGTAGTTGACAATTTTCTTAATTATATAGCTCCTTTAACTGTCAATGAAAATATTAATATACAGGAAAATGACGACGAGACAACTTCAGATTTATCTTCACCATTTTCCTTAGATGAATTAAAAAATATATTAAATAACACTAAAGACACTGCTGCAGGTAATGATGGAATTGTTTATTCATTTATAAGCCACTTGGGAAATAGTTCTTTGTCATATTATTTAAATATCATAAATTCTATTATAGATTCTGGAAAAATACCACCATCTTGGAAAACGCAAGTAATATTACCAATCTTAAAACCAAACAAAGATACTTTTGAAGCATCATCCTATCGCCCTATCGCCTTATCATCTGTTCTGATCAAAATAATTGAACATCTCATTAAAAATCGTCTAGAGTGGTATTTAGAAAGTAATAAATTTTTGGCCAATAGTCAGTACGGTTTTAGGAAAGGTAAGAGTACGACAGATAATCTAAGTCTTCTAACTACAGATATTAGAATATCTTTTACATTAAATAAATCATTACTATCAGTTTTTCTTGATTTAACTTCAGCATACGATAGCGTCTTACTTCCAGTGTTACAAGAAAAGCTATCAAAATTAAACATCCCAAGTAAATATATTAAATTCATCATAAACTCATTATATAATAGACCAATCAATCTTATAGTCGATGATGTAGTACATACACGACTGCTATCTAAAGGATTACCACAGGGATCCGTGCTAAGTCCCCTTCTATACAATGTTTACACCCATGACATTGAACATTTTCTAGATAGTAATGTAAATATTTTACAATATGCCGATGACCTTGTATTATACACAATTGACCAAAACATTGATTGTGCTAGTATGCTAATGAATTCAACCCTAAATAAATTACAGAAATGGCTAGACATAAATGGGCTTCAAATTTCTCCATCTAAAAGTACTACCGTACTATTTACAAGACAACGATCTCCACCCAGACCATCAATACTTTTTGGCAATAAACTTATACCTTATAAAGATGACACGAAATTCCTAGGTGTATTAGTTGATTCAAAACTCTCTGGAATCTTACATTGCAACTACATAGCGAATAAATGTGAAAAACTAATAAACATAATAAGATGCTTAGCAGGTATATGGTGGGGCGCTCATCCTTTTTATCTAAAACTTATTTATAATGCAATTATAAGAAGCATTCTTGATTATGGATCATTCACACTCGAACCTTGTAATAAATCTGGCCTTAAATAACTTGACAAAATACAGTCAAAATGTTTGAGAATTATATGTGGCGCGATGAAATCTAGCCCAATCAATGCGTTACAAATTGAGTGTGTTGATCCACCCTTACATTTAAGACGCCAATTTATTGCTGATCAATACGTTTTTCGCTGTGTGCAATTCTTAAATCATCCTCTTATGGAAAAACTAAAATTTTTGTCCGATCTTATTGATATCTCCCCATACTGGACACATAAACCTATCCCATGCCTCGTAATTAGCTATAGAAAATATTTATCACTCTCAGCTCCTATTTTTCGTTCATCTGTTCTACCCATATTCACTTGCAACTATGAAGCACTTATTACAAAAACGCAAATTATTTTTAATCTAGGTATTCAAAAACGTGATCAAAATGCAAATGTTCTTTTCAACTCCATTATTAATGAAAATTTTTCAAAATTCCACCTTATCTTTTGTGATGCATCCAAACATAACAACAATAACCATGTTGGTGTAGGTATTTTCCATTTACAATACAAAATCACACAAAAAGTAAAACTTCCACCTGAAACTACCATATTTTCGGGGGAATGCCTTGGAGTATTTAAAGCTGTAGAATATGTATTACTATTTAAACTGTCGAAAGCAATAATATTCACAGATTCACTAAGCACTTTACAAGCACTTGACAACTCATCGCTCAAAAAAATGCAACACCCGCTGATTTATGATATTAAGAAGTTGCTAAGCAGGTGTCGTGAAAGACAATATGACGTATATTTATGCTGGATACCAGGTCATAGTGGTATTTATGGCAATTCTAAGGCTGACGAACTTGCAAATGATGCAATTCTAAATGGCGACGTTTTTCCTTACTTGATTTATAGCCCCGATTTAAAATCATTTTCAAGACAATCACTCTTTGCATCCTGGCAAGAGACATGGAATCACAATAGCAAACAAAAGGGCTCTTATTACTTTAATATTCAACCAACAATACCACAAAAACCTTGGTTTTTTACTATAAAATTTGATAGAAAAAGTTCTAGTATAATAACAAGATTAAGACTAGGACACACAAGTACTCCTTATCATCTCGCTAAATTGAGAATTTTAGAACATCCAAATTGCGCATGTGGAGAGGATGTGGCGGATGCTAACCACATTTTCTTCTCATGCACTAAATTTGATCATTCCTCATTATTTGAATCTATAGTTGCATTAAAAATTCCGCTGCCTGTATCTATACCTTCTCTTTTATTTTATAAAAGTTATAAAATTTACAAATTACTATCTATCTTTGTTTTAAATAATAATATATCAATCTAATTGTTACAGTAATATAGTGTATATATTATTTAAAAATTGTATATAATTAATTTGATTTTAATATATATTTGTTAATATTGATCTAACTTTACTGAATAGTATAAAAAAAAATAATTCGTGTTTAGGTTTTTCTTACTTACAAAAAGTTTTCCCGGTCTGTTTTGTCATTGGCATTGATGTTCACAAACGTTTGCCATTAACAAAGAAAAAAAAAAAAATAATTTCGCGGGAGTAAGTTTCGTTTTTTAAAGACATGACAGGGCAACGGTTTCTATGTATTCAGCCAATTAAATGACATAATTTATATATAATAACAATAAAATCATAGTTTTAATATATGCATCAAGGAACTTATATACGACAACTGGAATTACTACGAAGCAATATTTAAAAAATAAAAATGTACTTTATTTCGTTACAAATAAAGTTGACATTTGTTTCTTACTTAACAGAGGGGAAAAACGTCCCGAGAAAGACAACGACAAGAGTGGATGTTGTCCCTTTCTTGCAAATGTCAGTGTAAATAAAACTATCTAATGGTAGATTTTTATATATTCGGTAATCGTTAAATCCCTGTTATTCATACACGTCCATAAATACATTAGCATAAAATGTATTGTAATTAACACAGTGAGTTCTAAAATGTGCTTATTTTAATTATTACGTAATTACTTATGCAATGCAAAAACTGTTTCTCAAATTAGTAGAATTACTTAGTAGTAATTTGCAAACTACGCATGGCCGCACTTATATATAGCGATTGGCGCTTTATTTAGTAGAAAGAGACACACTCCACCCATGTCGTGGTACTCTTCGGAACGATTTTGAAGCACGTGTGAATATTCCGGGTAGAATGTAACTTCCTTGATATGCATACAATTTTCGCTGTCAAATAATTATTTCACACAAAAAGTTGTACAAAACTTTTTGATTAGAAACCTCTTTCGTGCATATGGCGGTAATATGCATAACAAAAAATACTAGTTCGGAAAAGAATAACTTTCCGCGCGCTTAGAAGCGCTTTACTTTTTGAGCAAATATTCAAAAAAATCACTGAAGTTTTTATATCTAGAAAAATATTAGTGATTACCGGATCTGGAAAATCGTGATATAGTGCTTCAGGCAGCACGAAAAGTTGATGGGCTGAACCCAGTTATTGCAAAAGGCGATTCTTCAAAAATGTGTTTTCCGTGTAATTTCCATGGTATTTTTGAAATCGCTTCAATAAAGTATATAACACAAATATTTCAAAAGTTTATGCAAATTTAAAGAACATATAAAAATTCGACATGTATTGGATCTATACTTTTCCTAAAAAAAATATAGAGCATTTGCGGTCCATGGAAATTACATTATAGACCACGGAAATGACCCAGCAGGTAAAATTTTGCTAAATACGGTATTTATCAGGTATGAAAATAACATTAGATAAAAGTTATTAGGTTACTATGAACGGCTGTAATATGCATTAAAACGAATTTTTTCAGCATCTCCTTTTTTCTGAATTTCTCCTGTCCCCTAAACTTAGCGCTCAGCATGTAGTTTTTACTGGAAATAATAGTGTATACCTAAAATTCCAATATTACGAGTATTATCAAAACTTTAAACGTGAAACTGACGTAAAACTTGTGCTTAAGTTAGTAGCGTGCTTAAAAGTCAACTTAAAACTTCAAAATTTTTCAAAATGTTTCATTGAAAATTGTTTTTATTTTAATTTTATTGATTGAACACACTCCTAATTAGGGTTACGAAGTAAACTAGGAACCCATATAGTTTCGCTAAGTCCATTTGGCCGTCCGTCTGCCCGTCCGTCCGTCCGTAGTCCAACTCACAGATCATTAGTACTAGAAAGCTGTAAATTTAATATGAATATACATATTAGTCACGGCAACAAAGTGGTAACATATTACTATTGTTACGAATAATCTAGAAGCGTGTGGAATTGGAATATTCTAGAAATAAAAGAAAGAGATAGCTACTCCTATTGACAAACAAATAGTTGACCGGGGCTATGCCATAATAGACTTTGTGGGATATGGCATAAGGTTGAAAGTAGCGTGTACTAGGATTTATGACTCATAACATGTTTACGATAAGAAGTGATTCATTGTTTCCCGATACATTTAGATTTCTCTGGATCCAGCAAGGGCTTTCCCCTGCCTATAAATACAGAGATGTTGACAAACACAAGGCAGTTTTTATCAAGCGATCGAGAACGATACATCAAGTGACTAGTGCGAAGCGAGAAGTGTTTGTTTGTGTAGTGTTCTAAGTTCAGTGATAGTACAGCAAGTGTTCTATTGTGTAGAGTGTATTTAGTATTACGTTGTGTTGTATTGTGTAAATACACGGATTTAATATAAGTGGTGTTTTCCTACAATTGCGAACCCGAGTACGTAACACTATTATATTGAAAAATGTGTTTTGGGTTAGGTAGCTCCTGTTCGTGTAAAGTAGGGAAGTTAATTTTTTTTCTCGTGCATCCCAGAATGTGAGGTATCATTGGATAGGTTTTAAAAAATGTTGCAAGTTTATGATAACAATTTTTCGATTAAGGGACTCGTTTGAGAAATATTAAGCTTTAAAATGATAATTTTTGTTTGAGTCAAGTATCCCCTCTGTCAGCTAAGCGGTTGGTTTCGGTTGAAAAAAAATGATCCTCATCACCGCATTTACAGACATGTTAACGTTTATAGACTATTCCTAACGATAACCGGAACCGACAGCTTTACGTGCTCATCCGAGGCACGGGATTGGTAATACACCACTCTACCATACTCCGAACTGCTACTGAGGTTTAAGACTTGCGAGAAAACCTCGAAAAACCTTAATACCACCTTTGGGATCAAACTCTGAACCACGAGGCAGTCTAAATGATAATTAGCTTTGGTTTAGCAGATTTAAATAAAAAATAACTGGCAAACAATATTCATCACTTAATCTGGTGATCGCATGAATTACAGTATAAACATTGAATATTTTATTTTATTTATTATTGCAAATAAAACGTAATAAAATAATTTCTATGGGTTTTATGTCACTCATTGTATTTGATACACATAAATTACATCATAAGCACCAAAAAGCACATATATTTTGAAATTTTCGTCGAAAATCGATCGTCTTTTACGACCTGCCTGGCAGATTATATTCTTTACATTTACTACCATTATTAATGATTCATAGTATGGAGTGGTAAGACACTACCCCGCCAGACTCCCAACTGCTACCGAGATTTTGGATTTTTCGAGAAACATCTCGAAAAAACCCAAGATCTCATGATCTGAGATGAATAGGCTGATTCCTAGACCACGAGCCATTCTGGCAACTGAACCCAACCACATCTGGTTATAAGTCAATCGAACATATTTAGAATAGGCTCGTTCCCACTAAGAATGTTATATTGTAGTTTCTAATGATTAATTATAATTTGCAGATAAAAAAAACTAAAACATTTATTATAAAAGATAAGAATTAGTAATATTTTTAGAATGTCTAATGTTACATTGTGTTTGACATTTTCATAGAAACCACAGAGTATGTAATGTATGTATGACTGTATGACCACGGCCGCGGCGTGATGTCATTTAGACGCCATCACAGGCCAGAGTGATATCGCGGTAAATTTAAATAATTTTAAAATTTAAATTTATATCACTCTGGCCGATATTACCAAATTTTCATTACAAATCTATATGTATTTACACATATATATATATATATATATATATATATATATATATATATATATATATATATATATATATATATATATATATATATATATATATATATATAATAAAATTAATATAATAAAATTTTATTTTACTTGTCTTACAAGGTCAAACCACCCAAGCTACCCCCAAAAATGTTGCAAATGCGTAATTACGCCAGGTTAAGTCAGGTTCAGCTGGAATATGATGCCTCCTTAATTGATTGGTCGGCTGTGCTCGACGGCTCCACTCTAGATATCATGGTAGATAGCTTCAATAAAAATATTCTTGCTCTCTTGATAAGCATGCGCCTGTACATACGGTATGTATAAAACCGGGGGACGTTTCCTTCTTCTCCTTGGATTAACTCCGACATTCGTATGGCTATGTCTAATCATGATAGAGCCTTTGCTCGCTACAAAAAAAATAGGTGTGATATGAACTGGTCTTCATTTGAAAAGAAAAGGAATCGCTGCAACCAGATGGTGAGAGCAACTAAAAGGCATTACATTCATAACAATATAATTAACTCTTCTCAAAATAATATTTGGAAGTTTCTGAAGTCCCTTTGTGTATGCAAAGCCATCCCAAGTATTTTATAATATTTTTTCACCTAATCAATTTCATCACCACTTTTCTTGTACACCTGTCATAGACAGTGCAGTTAAAACTAACACGATCTCATTGTTGCGATCTCAAGTTCACTCGCACATTGCTACTTTTAATTTTCACCTATTACAGATGCGGGAACCTTAAATTTAATGAAATCATTAAAATCTAAAGCAGTAGGATGCGATAAGCTGAGCAGGGATATGATACTCAAACTCAAAGGTGAAGGAGTTAAATGTGAATATACATAATGTTAATAAGGACGCTACGACCTGCCGTTTTGGCGTACAGATAATTGAAACGAAGTTCCTTATCGCGCGTTGTGAAAGAGGGCTAGACGGAAAAAATTCTTACGAAAAGTTGTCACGACACTTTTTGCTATAGTAAGCTATTGTAAGCTGTGCGGCGTGCGTATGTTTCTCTGTCTGTCTCTCTCTATCTTATAGAAAGCAAGCCAGATATTTTCATTTCTATTTCGCATTCAACAGTGTGGTGTCGCGACGAGTATTCGCGACGAGTATTCGCGACGACTATATTACATTATATTTGTTAATAATAAAAAAAATATTATTATAACTTAAAAAAAATAAAATTTTATTACAATTCTTCACTAATTAATCGAAAGGAACTTCGTTCCATCCGAGTGTCCTTTGATACCTCTCAAGTTTTTTTATAAAATTAAATTGAAATTTTAATTACGTTGTCATTCTAAAATTTGAATTAATTTAATTCCTAAAATAATAATATTTACTCAAATATAGGTACTGACATAAAGTCATAATATAATAATATTTTACATGTCACATCTTAACTCTATAATAATATTAAAATTGTATGTCAAGTGTTTCTTGCAGCATTTATTTACCATTTACAATTAAAATATTCATCAATAGTATAAAATGACTTATTACATTGTCTGAAAGCAAAAAGCAGTTCTGTGTGTGGAATAGATAATCTGATTTCTATACCTACCATCATGTTCATGCCATTTGTATAGATCAGGATTTGATTTAACAAAGACTGCCGCCTCATAAATGTACATAGAAGGTAGTGTTGAAATTTCGTATCTCTGAAAATAGGGCTTACAGCTATCTGTTGGAATCAAATTAAAAATAGCTCTTATACAGTTTTTTGTGATTTAAATGCCATTTCTCTGCCGCTTGCATTACCTCAAAAATCGTACCGTAACGTAGTATTGAAGAAATATATCCATGATAAGCTACTAGGATAGCATTTTGGCTCACAACTTTCCTTAATAAGCGCAGAGCATAAGAGGATTTATTATTTTTTTTACATCAAGAATTTATGTGGAACTTACAAGAAAAGTTACTGTTTATTTCCAATCCTAAAAATTTTATATTATATGTTTGCTTTATTTGATTATTTTTGTAGGCAATATTATAATTTATGTTAAGATTGTAATTTTGAGTCAAGTTAGAATTCATGATTTTTGTATTTTCTAAGTTAATTCTTAAATTGTTATTTTCTAACCATCGTATCACTTGTTCTAATGTGTCATTTATATTCCATCCTAAAGCTTTGTCGTCATTACTGTCATTATTAAATATAACCGTGCTATCATCTGCGAATAATATGACGTGGTTTTCCGTCACTTCAGGTAAGTCATTGATATAAACCAGAAATAACAACAGTGCTAATACCTTCCCTTGGGGTACGCCATAATTAATTTTTCTTGGCTCTGACTTATTAAGTTTTTTACACAGTTTTAAGTTTAGTACACAGTTTATTAATAACAGTTACTTGATATCTGTTGCATAAGTAAGCTTTTATCATGTCTAGCACATTACTTCTTATTCTAACATTATATATATTTTTCTAACAGAACATCGTATTTCACAAAGTCGAAGGCTTTAGATATATCCATATATAAAGCTGCTACAGGTAAACGTTTATCTAAGTTGATAAGTATTTTAGATAAGCAATCATATATCGCTCTATTTATTGTTTTGTCTTTTCTGAAACCTTTTTGAGAATCTGTAAAAACATTATTCTGCTCAAAAAAATTACTTAATCTATTACAAACTTTTTCAAATACCTTTGAGAATACAGATAACAGGCGATAGAACTATAATTACCCATATCATCACGGCGTCCCTTTTTATGTACCGGTCTTACTACGGAGATTTTTAACTTATCTGGAAATGTACCATTATCCACACATAAGTTAAAGATATGACAATACTGTAGCTATTATTAGAGCAACATATTTAATAAACCTCGTAAAAAATTCGTCATAACCAGTGCTATTAGAATTTTTCAGTGCTTTAATACAGCTTACAATATCACTTGATAGATTAGGACCTAAAAACATCGAGTTTGGGATTATTTTACGGATCGTATTTTTTATATTACAGTTAGAATTAATGAAATTACTTCTGGTTTGTTCAATAAAGAAGATATTAAATGTATCAGCTATTTTCAAAGGACAGTTTATAATCGTCCCGTTATCATTAATTGAAGTAACATCTTGTCTTGGAGTATTTGACTTGATCTTATTTATTGCCTTCCAGGTAGGTTAGCTCTTATTATCAGATGATTTTACAAAGTAATCATTTTGAGATTTTTGTGTAAGTTTTATAATTTTTTAAACCGTTTACTGTATTCTTTGTACTTATTTTTGCCACAAAGGTTTAAGTCTGTATGCAAATATGCTCTAAAAGGAAAAGTGAATTATTCACTTTTCCTTTTAGAGCATACTTTAATTCCGCGAGATATCCATCTTGCCTTTTTAATTGCCGGTATTTATATTTTTATGATTGGAAAACATAGATCATAAAGCATTTTAAATGAATCGTAAAATTTATTGTATGCATCATTGACATTATTATTGATATATACATATTCAAAGTGTAGGGCTTTTAAATAATTATTAAATTTGTCTAGATTATGAGTGCAGTAATCGCGTCTAAAAATGCACCAAGATTTTAAAATACAAGTATTTTTTACTGAGCATCTTATTATCTGCGCAGTATGGTCTGACAAAGCAAATTCAATTACTTTTCCAGTTGAATTTTTTATATTATGTAAAATATTATTAATGCACGTGCCACTTATGGGTCGAGTAACGTCGAGTAAAGTATTTGTGAATATTTTTAATAAGAATACACGATCCACTCTTTCGACATTCCCTGAATGAACAAGATGCCAAATTGTAATTTTCCAAATTTAAAAATTGCGTATCGTACAAATCATGTTATGCTCTGTGATATAGAGAGAGCATCTGGCAGAGTGTTACCTTTATACAGTTCTTCCAGATACACTGACAACGAATCTAACTTTCGCACTAGGCCATTAATATTAACATGCATTACATTTAAAATATCATGAACGAAAAAAATGTTGGTCATTGTTAAGATGACAATTGCTATTCCTATCAAGGTCTGTCTGTGTGTTTTTATTTGAAGTTGTTATGTTAATCGTTCGTTGTTTTTGAGTTTTTTGTATCATTGTGTAGTTATCGACTTTAATTTTATGATCAATGCGCAATATTTCCCTCAGTAAATAACGACTTAGATTAATAACAAATGCTTGTTTTTTGGGTATGGTCTTACTATAGTTTAAATCTACAAACGTTGTATATCCAAACTTTTTACAGATTTGTTTAAGAGTATCGTTAAGTTTAGACTCATGTAAAGTTTTATTATAAGGTATTTCACTTACTACTATATTAGTATTTTTTATATTACTTAACCAATCTTTAAAGCTTTCTTTAAATTTAATGGATTCACATCGTTTGTACAGCACAGAAGTACCACTATATCATTATTTGTTAGTGTCATTATATCACTTTGAACATATTGTAATATACTCCATGATACCCATCACTCATATCATAAATAAATTTCTCTTTGTCTTCTGGTATCTTCCCTAACATAATGTGTCGTAAAGCACATGTTCTACCCCTGCCCAAAATTTCTAATCCCTATACCTTAAATCAATTCAGAATAATATCCATCCTGCTTTATCTCTCTAAAATCCTTGAAGCGGCTGTTTATAAGCTAGTTACTAACTTATTGATACAGTCTAACTACCTAAGTCCTTACCAGTCTGGCTTTCGTGCAGGACACAGCACGGCCACTGCTCTTTTAAAAGTCACAAAAGATGTGAGGATCACTGTGAAGGCGTCAGAGTTGACCGTCTTAGTTTTAATAGACTTTTCAAATGCATTCAATGCTGTCGACCATGACGTTTTCTTAGCTATTCTGGCACGTCTTGGCCTATCTTCATCTGTATGGGATTTGGATTATTGGATTGGGTTTTCGTCGTATATTCGAGGACGACATCAAGCAGTTTGTGCGAATGATAGTTTTTCCTAGTGGTGTGATTTATTAGCAGGTGCACCTTAAGGTGAAATACTTTCCCCGCTTCTATTTTCCGTGTTCGTGTTATCACAGATTATTTGAACTGCTCTTACCATGTATATGATGACGATCTGCAAATTAACACCCACACTGACCAAAGTGACATAAATAAAGCTGTACAGCGTATTAACAACGCAATAGATTTATGCAACGTACTAGATAAGTTCAAAAAATGTGGTATCTCAGTTAACTCCAATAAACGCCAAGCAATCATTATGGGCAGCACATGATGCATTGACTCGTTGAAGTGGGATTCTGTTTGCCCGTAGTATTTGACAATACCCCAATCCCTTCTTGTCCCGACGTCAAGGATCTTGGTTTTGTAATTGATAACACATTGTCGTGGTCTCCACACACCACTGAAGTCTGCTGCAAGGTCAACCTGGCTCTGCGCCCTCTCTATCGGCATAAAAACTTCTTATCTATCGATACTAAGCTTTTATTGGTACAATCATTGGTGTTGCCGACAATTGATTATGCTGAAGTGTGTTATTCGGATTTAAGCCAAACTCTCCTTGACAGATTAGAGCGCTTGCTCAAAAATTGCATACATTTTATATATGATCTTCCCAAATACGATATCGTATCTCAATTCCGTTCTAAACTAAAATGGCTTCCAATTCGTCAACGTAGACAGTTGCAAATGCTATACACTCTCTTTTCTGTATTATATGAACCAGCGGCACCGCGTTACCTTAAGTCAAAGTTCAAATTTCAGAACACAACACATTCTCGTAATCTGTGCTTGCAATCTTCACTCAAGTACCATCCCTACTCTTTCTTCAAGTTCCTTTTTGTCGTTCCGAAGTCATCTCTCGATCATTCGTATCCCACTCTGTAAGGTTCTGGAATGCTCTTCCGGTTGAATTAAGGAATAGCCCCCCAAATTCTCCTTTAAATGTTTTGTTAAAAATATCTTTTGAATTAACATTAATATTATCATATTTTTGTATTTAATCGCCATATTTATACTTATTTCCCTATTATAAGTAATAGGGAAATAAGTATAAATACCCCGTGTTAGTTCCTTTGAAGAATAGACCAATTGCCGTTATGCCAGGCAGGTCATAAAAGTATATCTATGTATATTGTTTATTTAGGTATGTATGTCATAAATATGTATTTATGTGTATATATTTATATATGTATGCGTATTTTATGTGTATATAATATGTTTTTATTTTTTTTAGTATGACCAGCAGTTATTGTAATTAAATTTTACTAATTTATCTTTTCATGCACCCCTTAAATGAAATGTTCTCTAATCAGTTTGAGTTGACCGGGAGAGAATGCCATGTAGCATTAAGCCCACCTATGTACTCAATTGTGCATAAATTTTTAAATAAATAAATAAAGATGTAGGCAGAGTTACAACCAGTGTACCAACGATTATCTGAGTATACTTAGTCCCACAATGTGAAAGGTGGCATGCCTATTGCTAACCGGGCACTTATTTATTCCCGGACAACGTTGTTTTTATCACAAAACTGAAAAAATATTTTTTCTTTTAGAATTGTCCGACCTGGGAATCGAACCCGAGGTAATTTATATGATAAATTATTTGCAAAAAATATCACTTACTCACAGATAATTTGTTGTTTCCTAAATAAATTAACAGTATAATGAAATGTTTATCTATGAATATCAGTTACGTAAATTTTCTCACTTAAAATTTCTCTGAGCAATTTGTTTTTCCCCGTCCCTCTACAATTAAATTTAAAGAGAACGGGCCTGAGTTTGGCGCAACGTTGTTTTGATTTAAGAGAATTAATTAGTGTGATTGTTAAGCGCACCGTGTAATCATCTTGATGGGGGTATTGTGTAAAATATAACTTCAAGACGGAATAAGGAAATAACGAGTCGAAATTGATTTAAGAATGTTGCATGTATGAATCCTACATTTATCGTATTTATTAGTATAAGGGATCGCCTGTGGCCGAAATTCGACTATAGAATAAACTTAACTTAAAGTCAGTTTTCAGATATTTTATTGTATCTGAAAACTGACTTTAACCGTAAAGAAAATAGTATGTATATATAGCATGTATATATTTTCCCCCCGTGTTTGTTCCGGGCTCCTTTGAAGAATAGACCAACTGTTCTGCCAGGCAGGTCGTAAAAGGCGGCCGATTGGTTATGCGAGTCACTAACATCATGGCTACTAGGTGGTAGAGTTCTGCATTGTCTCACTCGGGTCTGGTACCAACGCCTTACCTATTCCTGCCACAATGGCGTCAATACTTGGCAGTTGTCACTGTCGTGTTCCGGTTTGGAGGGTAAGGTAGCCAGTAAACTTATGCATGTGGCATTAGACCTCGCCACAAGGTATCGCCTCGACTGGTATATTGAAGAATACGATAGATAATGGTCATATGAAACAAATAAAAATGTAATAGGAAGGGAATATTGCTTAAATACATAGTAAACTCCAATTAAATTAGTGCAGTATTTTAAATGATTGGTCACCGCGCGGGAGATAGCAGTGAGCTAACTACATAGTAGGTATATTATAAAGGCTAACTGATAAAATACTGTTCATACATACTGAAGAGGACTGACCACACTGGTCATTCCTCGATTCTGATATCGAATATTAAAGAAATAGGTATTTTAAATAATTTAAACGATTCAATAAAAATGTTTAGTAGGAACCTTTCGCCGGGGTTTTGTACCACCATCTTACCTATTAGTAAAGTAGAACTTATGCATTAGGCATTTCATCCCTTCTACGTGGATAACAACGTACCATTAACATCTCTAGTAATAGGCGATGGTTGTGTCTTTCCATCAGGAGAACTATTAGGTTGTTTCCTATTCTATGAGAAAAAAATTAATATGCACGAGTACATATATTTTCTGATTAAAACCAAAGAAGTCAATAAATCTAGTGACATGTCATTCAAGTGTATAATGGAAATGACATACCTATTCACTAAGAATCAAGATGCTATTGTCTTTTGACCAAAGATCTATGTATATATAGATTAATAAAAGACAATGACAATACCGTCTTGATCTTTAGTGAATAGGTATGTTATTTCCAGTATAAAATTGAATGACACGTCATTCGAATTTTTGACCACTTTGGCGTCATTTAATAAAAAAAAGATATAGACATATTATTACGATCGTTAAAAATAAAAATATGAATGTCCCATTTGTCGACTGTCACTAATGCTACGGCCGCACTTGCGTCTATCGTCCCGAACTTATATGCGTGCTAAGGCAGTCCAGAATGTATGCGATAATAGCCGGACACATCTGCATTTATCGTGTCATTGCACGAAGCTTTGTGACGATAGACGCAAGTGCGACTGAGCCATAAATACTACCAAAAATAGGCTAGTTGACTAAATTTGAAAAACAGTTTAAAACATTACCTTATGAGGTATATTAACCAAAAAACTATTTATTTTTTTAAATACCGTTGATTTTTAATAAAAATTAAGTTTTAAAATTACAATTAAGATTTACTGCGAAAACACTCTGAACTGTCATGGCAGTTAGAATGACGTCATGACGTGCCACTAAAACAAGGTCTCTAGTTTGCTGTCTAGGAATATACTTTGTTAGTTTTTGATCCCTCAACGTGATAATTTTAACTCTCACCGGACAATAATTTTTGGTGTCACTCCCATGATTGACTTGATACTGGCAGAATCCGTAATCAACCGGAAAGCCATTAATACAAGATTGAATTGAATTGATTTATTTTAAATAAAAATGGAATCCAAGTATTAAAGAAACTGTATAGTGCCCCTGTGTAAAAGTATAGATAAACATCAAATTATTATGTGAGCAGAAAGCAGATAAATCAGTTCAGAGAAATTAGTTCAAGTATTTGTAACACACAAATTCCTTTTTGAAATCATCATTAACATCAAGGTCCACATTTCCATTTAAATCTCAGACGGTTATAAAATCAAAACGTTTACGCCGTGTTGGTCCCGGCCTCCTTTGAAGAATAGGCCAACTGCCGTTCTGCCAGGCAGGTCGTAAAAGGCGACCGATTGGGTATCGAGTCACTACCATTGTTGCTACTAGGTGGTAGAGTTCTGCATTGTCTCGCCCGGGTCTGGTACCATCGCCTTACCTATCCCTGCCGCAATAGCGTCAGTGCTTGTCGCTGTAGTGTTCCGGTTTGGAGGGTAAGGTAGGCGGTAAACTTATATATGTGGCATTAGACCTTGCCACAAGGTAGCAACGCACCATTAACGTCTTTGGTGTCTATAAGCGATGGTTGACTCTTTCCATCAGGAGACCCATCTGCTTGTTTATGGCTTAAGCAAAATTACAAGAAATATAAACATTGTAGAAGAGCAGTCAGACAGTGATTTTTCTTTGTATATACCATCAGAAGCCAAGACCGCGCATATTCTGCTCGTCCCGACTCACCGAGGACCGCGGGTATTCTGCTCGTCTCGATTCACCGCAGACCTGAGCACTTAAGGCATACACGCATCACTGGCACAACCAGATGCATCAGGTATAACACCTTTTTCGAAGGGGGGAGTGATGTAACAGGGGCTAACTAACAACCGATAGTGTGATTTTCTAGAAGGGGGAATAAATTAAATTTTTTTTCATTACTCTTGCATACATAAAAAAATTACATATAAATTAGTCTCACATGCAAAAGGTTACCGGCTACATTACCCTCCAAAAACCGGAACACGACAGTACCAGGCATCGATGCTATTGCGGAATAGGTAACGAATTGTTACGAAACCCGTTAGAGCTATTACGAAAATCTATCACCTAGTATACACATTGCCTATATTGATAAGTCTTCAACTGAGCTACATACAATGACGTCATAAAATAAACTAGCAAAAAGCAGAGCTTTGTAAGGGCTCGCAAAGTTATACTATCTAGTAATATTGTTAGAAAAGTATTTTTATGAGAATTACATCTTTTAATGTACGGACTTTATTTACAATTATCTAACCTAAAAAACCCAGCGTATTTTCACCTAAACATTACATTCGCATTAAAGGCGTCGTCAGGCTTTGGACTAGGAATATTTGGTCTATTTTCAAGGAAAAATAGGTATTAAAATGAAGGTTGATCTTAAAAAAACACATTTTTAACATTTTGCTGAAATAATTGATTTTTTTTTCTAAAATTAGGTAGTTCCTGGTTTTACGTCGATTTAAGAAATCAAAATAAAAAAAATGTTTTATTTAAATAAACCTTCAAAATTTGGACTTAATATTGGACTTAACGCAAAATGTGTTTTTTTAGTTTTCTGATAAAAACAACTTTGCCCGGGACTAGAAACGTGTCCTACTGGCGATAGGCTGGCCACCTATCACATTGTGGGACTTAAGTATCTTCGGCTAACCGTGGTTGCACACGTTGTACCTCTACCTACCTCTTCGGGGATACGGGCGTGAATATACCTTTTTTTAGCTTTTTACCCTCGGGCTAAGATTGGGAATTGATCTCAATACAATATAAATCAATTAATACATCTGTACTGTTTCTCAATAAGCCTATTGTGAAACTCTCTAACGCTCTATTTACTCTGTTCCCCGCAAACACCCCTGCTCTAGACCTAAATTCCCCTTGTGCCTCCCACAACATTCCTTCGAATGTCCCTTGCATTCTCCTTTCAATGATTTTATCATACACCTTCGATGTCAAGCTGATCAAAGTGATGGCTCTATAGCTATTGCAGTTTATACTTGAACCTCGCCTTTACACGAGGGCACGATAACCGCGCGCTTCCAGTCAAATATGAAAAAACAATCCATGAAGTAGACTCTTAATAAGTTCAAAAATTCTAATACAAAATGTATCTTCTATCAATTTTAACTCGTTAATTTAATAAGATATGGCGTTAGTAGTTATAGAATGCTGATACAAATTGTACCTTCTATTTTTTTAATGTTTATAAAATGGTATTTTTATGGTAGATAACAAATCTAGACATGAATATAAGCTACCACGTCGAAGCTCAAACCTAAAAAATGCGATGTTTTTCAGTAAAATTTACCACAAAAATGCATAGATCGTAATCGATCATAAAAAGCCGTTATTGAGTTAGAAATGGCGTAACTAACTGTGTTATCGAAATATATCTTGTAGATATGTATTTAATGAATGTAACATTATCAATCGAAACGACATTTCAATTCGCTTCAAACCCCTAAACTTTTAATAGAAAATTACTTTTTGTATAAATTAACATATTACCAGAGCACATGTGGAAAGTTTCGAAGAGTTGCGGTTAAGATGAAATTCGGGTTTACCGAGTAATATCTATAGAAGGCGGGCTTTTATGTGCCCCACGTCGAGTAAAATGGGGCATTCACAGATGCGGCTTCAACCCACTTCATTCGATATTGAGTATGTGGGAAGTAATGCATGTTCAGTTAATAAAAACATTATTTCTAATACATTTAGGAAACGTTACTGTTTTTACATGATTATAATATGTACGGGTGTGCTTGGTTTTGTTTGTATTTTTTTGTTAATTAGGTATTTAATGTTGTGATTGAATACAAGAACAAGATATTGCATGAGCATAGTGAGCATAGATATTTGTATTTCTAGGTTTGGGCGTTTATTAAATATATTTCAGTTTTTATAATGTATTTTTCTATGTATTAGTATCATTCACTAACACCCGATATTATAAGCAAATGATTCGCTGACGGGGTTAGATCAATCAATTTGTCCATCGATATTATTAACGACGGGAATTATAGCTTATTATATATTTTTATCTCACTATGACGCCGTGAAGTTTTTTGTTTTTGTCACTGTTATATCATGGGTGATAAATCACGACCGTTATATTGTATTAGTGACGATTATTGTCATAGTGGGTATATTTTATTCCACATATTACATCGCCGCGCAGTAATTACTATTTATAAGTGATTAATAAAGTGAAATAACATATTAAACATATTCTCTCTTCTAGCTGATAGCACGGTGTTGCTCAAATGTTGTTGCTTTGTCTCTTTCGCACAATGGATTTCTGCGAATTATAAGCTTAAGTAGTAGCTTGTCGCCGCGTGAAATTAAATCACGCTGGCGTTATATAATATGTATAATGGACGGTTTCAATGCATGTAACTGGTATGACACATGAATTATTTTATAAACACATTGTAGCACACACATTTAAAATACGCACACATACAAAATTGCCGGTCCCGACAAACTATTATTTATCAAATTAAATATGACTGAAATTAAATATGACAAGAGAGACGTATTTAATATACGAGTATCTATCGGAACTATGATACAAGTTTTGGCTGGCTAAATCAAGATATATGGGATACTCACGCTAGATTGGTGCGGTGTTCATGAAAAGTAGATTTGTTTCAGCCTTGCTACCACTTACGAGTAAATAAAAATTGCTGACATGACAAGAGGTCATTCCATCAGTATATCCTCATATGTGCTATGGATCTGCTTTAAAGTAAAGCAGTTTAGAAGCCATAACCAGTAGTTTCGATAGACTGTGCCACAACAACTCAAAGTGATTTTATAGAACATGTTTGAATTGACCGGTGTTTTATTAGGTATACCACATGAGCAAAAGGAGCTAGCCACCAGCTGTGTACTGTGTGTAATTGTAGTGTGTGTAAAAAAAGAAGCGAAGTTCAAGACACCAAAAATATTAATAATGCCATTTCCATAAGTTTACTGGCTACTTTATTCTTCAAACTGGAACAAGACAATCATAAGCTTTGATGCTTTTGCGGCAGGAGTATCAAGTATCTGGTAGGTAGGTGGTATCAAGTATCTGGGCGAGGCGTTTCAGAACTCTAGGAGTAACGCGTATAGCCAATGTTCGTCTCTTACAAACTGCCTGGCTGAATGGCAGATGATCTTCAAAGGGAGAAATTAGATGAGATTAGATTAATTACTACTTGTTATTGAAAAAGCTCATCAGAACACACCCTATTGCATTACCGGTAGGACAGCTGGTATAAAGAACCAACGTTTCTGTGAAGACTAAGGGGCTCTAAACCGTTCGTATGTTCTGGTCGATTGGATGAATGACCCTACGCTGTATTCTGTCAAATTGGAAGATTTGATATTATTGGGCAGGAGCCTAAATGTGTGAGTAATATCCTATATGGGGCCGAACTTGTGCCTTATAATGTTGCAAGATGTGTCTTAAACTAAAATATCACCTTGCGCGATTGGGCACTCCCAGTTTCTTCAAGGATAATTTAGTATTACCCCCAAATGATTGAGGTACAGTAGCGGTACGAATAGGTTCGTCAGTTTTCAAATTGATTCACTTAACAAGCTGCGAGGTCATATGATCTTTTGAAAATTTGTCACATAATAGACTGTTGCATAGAAAATTATGCTTAATTGTTCAACGACATGGTTCAGACTTGCTTGCATCAACACTATTTCCTTATTTTATCTTGCGTAAATGATTATTATCTAAAGAGATGCTAATGTTTTTAATTAAAACCTTTTTATTGATTTGACCTGCCATTAATATTTATGATAAAACTATTGTCATGGTTAATGTCACCGTTGTTATTTCTAGATTACCAGACTTATTCAATATTTTATGGCAAAATATATTTGCCATAAATATAATAATATCCTTTATTTTCGTTATGTCATAATAATACCGAGACCTTTAAGAATTGAAGAACGAGCAGCAATAATTGGTGCAATAATTATTGTTAGATAAATTTTATTTGAATTTTATTTGACAGAAAATGTTACATTTATTAAATGTTAGTAGAACGGTTTTTTGTACCGGTATGTTGGCATTATTGATTCGTACACTAGCGTAAGCGAAACTAGATCTTAAGGTGATGAAACTATTTTTACCGTGACTATACAACACATTCGAAAATTTGAAACCCAGTAGGTATAGAGAATTTGAAGATGTAATGAGGTGTGTCCCAAAATAATGATTGTTTTAAAGAAGGAAAGTCTACTGATAAAACAACATGTCGGTATTTTATTCGCGTGAATATACAAAGTAATCGCAAAATGTACCTACCCAACGAGCGTAAAATTTGTCATGCCGGTATTGAATCGTGTGAATAAAATATAATTTGTAATCTATACATATAATAAAATCGTAGGAAAGTCAAAACTGTACATTGAATATTTTTTAAAAGAATACTTGGGGCGTGATCTACAATCGATATCGAAGCCAAAAATATGTTTTTTAGAATTTTTGTCTATTTTTTTGTATGTATGACCGGGGTAAACTCAAAAAGTACTGCATGAATTTACTTCAAATTTTGCATGAATATTACTAACAGGTCGGGACAATATATAGGCTACATATTATTACGCTATCACCTACGGGGGAGGAGCTGTGCGGAGTAAACGAAGTCCGCGCGGACGAAATTACGGGCAACAGCTAGTGTCAATATAAAAAAACGTTACGGATTCCGATGCGGTTTTTTTAATAGATAGATTGATTCTCGAGGAAGGTTTAAGTATATAAACCTTTCCAATATTTCCACGGGAACAAAAGTTACGCGGGTGAAACCGCGGGCAGGTGGCTAGTATTTAATAAACAAAGTATAATTCAATTTTGATCATAGACTATATTAAACATACATACGTACATATCTTCACGTCAGATCCCTGACGGGGTAAGCAGAGGGAACCGAGTGACATATATCACGATCCTTACAGGCTTGTCTCGCTTCCTCCACATTTACTACCTTCGGACAAGACTCGATCAATCTGATCATGATATTTTAGTCTTGGTCTTCCCCGGTACCTACATCCTTCCACATTTGCACTGTATATCTGTTTTGTTAACCTTTCATCTACCATTCTTTCTACATGTCCGAACCAACGGAGCATGTCCTTTCTCATCCGACACTTTCTTTCAAGCCTAATCTCTAATATCTATACATATAATAAAATCGTAGGAAGGGCAAAACTGTACATTGAATATTTTTTTAAAAGAATACTTGGGGCGTGATCTACAATCGATATCGAAGCAAAAAATATAGTTTTTAGAATTTTTGTCTGTTTGTCTGTATGTATGTCCGGGGTAAACTCTAAAAATACTGCATGGATTAACTTCAAATTTTCCATGAATATTACTAACAGGTCTGGTCAACTAATAGGCTACATATTATCACGCTATCACCTACGGGGGAGGTGCAGTGCGGAGTAAACGAAGTACGCGCGGACGAAGTCGCTGGCAACAGCTAGTATTTTATATTTTAAAATCTCTATTTAGGTATTAAAATCGCTATAAATATTTTTTTATATCATAAGATAGCAAACAAGCAGATGGCACTCCTGATGGAATAATACAACCATCGCCTATAGCCACCAAAAATGTTAATGGTGCATTGCTGTCTTTGTAGCGGGGTCTTAATGCTACATACAAAAGTTTACTAGTTACCTTACCCCATCGACCACACAGCCAGTAGACGCCTAATGTTCGATTTTCCGTATTGAGTGCATTCTGGAAACTAGCTGAGCTGAGCTGCAACATCGTGATTGGCTTACTCAAGGCCACAGTGAAAGATAATGATGTACAGAGGATCTGATTGGTCGACGCTGATTGGGTATTGGTGTATGGACATTTACATCGGAACTATAAGTCAGATGTGTTGACAGAAGCCATTCGCCTGTTATTAGGGGTCTATGGGTTGTGTGGTCGGTGCCTTACCCTAAAAACCGGAACACGACAATGGTAAGCATTGACGCTATTATATAAGACGCGGCAGGAATAGGTAAGGCTGTGGTACTAGATCCGGGCGAGGCAATGCAGAGCTCTACCATCCAGTAGCCACAGCGTTAGTGACTCGCATAGCCTACCGTTTGCCTTTTACGAAATGCCTGTTAGAACGGCAGATGGTCTTCTTTTATGGGGGCCCTGGCCAACATTCAGTAAACGGAGTACTCTTTACATATAAAAAAAACATGTGTGCGCGCTTATGCATGTGCATAAAACGTCGGGTTGTGTCACGTGTATTGTTTTTTTATCAATTTTATTAATTTCTAAATAATATATAAAAACATTTGATGGTTCATTTTTATTGTGCCAAATTTCACACTCATCAATCGGTACATTTTCGTAAAAACGGGAACAAATTTTTCGTTTAACGCAATAATATATAAAAATTATGTAAAACATAAGATTTATTGCACACACTCAAAATAAGTTAATTAATTAGGAAACGCCGTTATAAAGTGAATGAAATCCATTGATAAAATCCAAATGACGTGAGCGAAATTATTGTTCGTAAATGTTAGTAAAAATAATTCAGATGTTCCTTTCAAGGCAATATCTGCCTTCCATTATATTTCTATTCAACGTTATCTTGAAAAAGTGACGGCGTCCGTTCTGTGACAATGTTTCAATTTTTATTATGTAACTTAAGTGACAGAACAGCTTTTATTTCTGGAATGAATATTTTTATGTATTTTTGAGATCGTTGATTTTATGTTTTTTATAGAAAAAAGGGGCAGGGCCGGTAATTAGTGCGTGGTAAGAAGTGCCTAGAGAATCGCAACGTTGTGGATTTCCAGACATCGAGGTGATGAGGATGGAACTTTGAATTTTGCCGCGATGTCTGATGATGAAATTCAACAGCAGGGATCAATCGAAACAGTTCGTCGGAACACTCTCCATGATAGATGCGGTAAAAGATGCTAAGCGAACTTACATCTCTGCGTAAAGCCAAGGAGTCAAGCCGATTGGAGACAGCTTGGTCGTCAACGATTACAACAGCTCTACGCTGAATGCGATCAAGAGGAAGAAGCTGATACTGCGGAGCTCCTGCCCAGAGATGAGAACAGTACTCCATGTGAGGGCGAATTTGCGCTTTGTAAAGTTGCAAGCGAAGAGCCGGCAAGAAGTACTGTCTCGCTTTACTGAGCACACCGAGCTTTTTTGAGGTCAGTTTAGCCTTTTTTTCCAAATGATCACAGAACTAAACGTTGTTCGATATGTCAACGCCAAGAATTCCAATATTGGCTGAGGCTGTCAGGAAAGTGTTCTCAAAACGAGGTGATACGACAAAAGGCGACTTTGTAGCGGTGAACGCACACATTTTCCTGGGGTTAAATTTGACTAAGTTGAGTCGACCCCATTTCGAGATTTTGTCGAGCTGAGTCTCGATTTTAGACACTAGCTTGTCCCGATTCTCATTGACGTTTTCCCGAGAAATACCGCTATGACCGAAGTACAAAGCATCACCAGTACTGTCATCTGCATAGCAATGAATGTTACTAATTCGCAACATGTAATTGATGTGCAGAGTAAACAGTGTAGGTAGGCGATAGCACGCAGCCTGGTAATCCACTTGCATAATTTTTCGAGAGGACCATAAGAAGGAAGCCTTGAAAGAAGCGCTTTGTGCCATACCCTATCAAAGGGTAAAAAAACAAAAATAAACCATAGAATGTGCAGTGCGGTGTACAGTACACGACGCGACGATCACTACTGAGCTAACTTAGGGATGAAAACGTTACATCGATTTAAAAAAAATCGATATATCGTTCATAAACAATCCTAAACATAGACAACATATCGTGTTTCATGAGCAATGTTTTATGAACGATGTTTTATCGTAGCTATTATCTTCCACTCCATCCTTGATCAATGGCCAAATAAATAAACATATTATATCTCTCAGTCACAAGATTTTTCTATATAGATGAGGCTATATTCGCTCTGCAATACTAAGCCGCGCAAAACGGAGCAGCTGTTTTGTTTGCGTGCAGCTGTGTTGTTCGGCCGGCCATTGTTTTATTATTTTTTGCTCTTCACTCGCTCGCTTCTTCGCTCTTCAATATAATTAAAAAACATCGAAAACAGTCGATGTATCGTTCATAAACTTCGATGTTTTTAACAACGATTTTTCACTTTCGAAAAAATCGATGTATTAATATCGTTGTTTTTTTTATGAGCGATGTTGCATCCCTAGACTGACTGCATTTAAGGCGCCCGGGCGCCACCCACCGGACGGTGCTGCGCGGGGTACGGGTAGAATTACGTATATAAAGACAGCATAAGATACGAGTTACGACGAATAATATCGAATCAGCTGAATTTTGCGTAGTTTACATACTATACGGTTACGCTGCGTAGTTTATCCCGGCGTTGTGGCTTTATATCTCAGATAAAAATGAAAATTTGTATATATAACAAGCAGATGGCTTTTCTAATGAAAGCCGTCGCCTTTAGTCAAAATGAATAGAATCAAAGATGTTAATGGTGCGTTGTCATCCATATAGCAGTATAAAAAGGGGAATGGGCCCACCTCTTGTTCCCACCACTGTAACTTCTGTAAACCAGAATCAACAATCAATATAGCAGTATAGTAATACTACATGTACACGTTTACTTAAACCGGAAAAAGGCATGTACTGACGCTATTGCGGCATGATTAAGTAAAGTCATGGACCCCAAACGCAGGCGATACGTTGCAGGCCTCAAGCACCTCGTAGTTCGCCTATTATGAACTGCCTATCTGAATGGCAAATGGTCTATTCTTTAAAAAGAAGCCTAGACCAACACGGAGAAATACTCTTAGATTTTTCTCAATATTTATTGCGAAACTGTGAAAAATCTAAAAGTATTTCTAAAAAACGATTGGTTCGTTTCTATCAAAAGGCCTCAATAAACACTGCATTGGTCGAATTACCTAATTCAATTGGGAAATAAATCACATCTGTACTAGGTTCACCAGGTTAAGCCTCATTGAATGCGAACTCAGGATCGCTAGCCACACGACCAATGCAGTATTTATTGAGGCCTTTTGACAAAAGCAATCAAATCTTATTTTAGAAATACTCTCATATTTTTCGCGGCACGTACCTAATTCAATTTGGAAACAAAAATAACATCTGTACTAGGTTTACAAATATCTGTTTCTGACAGGATCGAACCTAAGCCCCATTGAATGCGTAGTCAGGATCGCTAGCCACTCGACCAATGAGTTCTTTTGACAGTAACAAACATTGAGTTCTTCCGAGAGTAGTAAACAAATCTTATTTTAGAAATACTCTTGGATTTTTCGCAGAATGTACCTAATTTAATTTGGAAATAAATCACATCTGTACCAGGTTCGCACGTAAAAGGAACTATGCTGTGATAGCTCATATTTCAACGATGGTTGCACGTGCATTTTCATCTAAGCGTGATTGATTAAACGTCGGCCGTCCAAATTCGGTTCGCCAGTGTCCGCTTTGAGCTTTTGAATCAGCGCGCCGACGAGTAGGTTTCGCCAAATTACTTTTGTCATAAAGAAGTCGGCCCTAGAAATTTACTTTGACTTTGACATTAATAAATAAATTTGATGAAAATGTTTTTGGTTTTTATAAAAAAGAATCCACTCGAGTAAATATTATTTGGAGAAGACAGACTTGTTACTTAATAAGATTAGCTGAAAGTTTTTTTATCCAATGAAAATTCCTCGTGGTCTATTCCTATTCGGCTTAGATCATGAGGTCACGGGTTTGAATGTCGGGTCTGAGGAAAAAGTGTTATAAAAATTTTTTTCTAGATTTAAAAAAAATCCTAAGTCTCAGCAGTAGCTAATTAAGCAAACAAGCCTCGTGCCATATAAAAGTACTAAAACTGTCGCTCCCAATTATCGCTAGAAAACAGCGACAATTGTTATTAGCTCGGTATAATGCAGCGATGGTATAACCAATCTCGTCTGGAGAGGCGCGTCCATTTAATCCGTGGAAAATTCTAACAATTATATAGCCTGATGACAGACAGACGAACAGACGGACGGACAGCGGAGTCTTAGTAATAGGGTTCCGTTTCTACCTTTCGGGTACGGAACCCTAAAAATGTACATGTACATATTTCTATGTAGTTTGAAAATTTACATTTACAAATTTTTACATATTAGTAACCTTAATTATATATCAATTTAAAATTTTATCAAATTACGAGTATTTTTACTATAACATTTATTCAAATATAAGATACTTTTTAGCAATCAAATTAAAAAAATATATAAAAAATATTTTATATGTACTCTTAACGAGTCCATTTGTTTAGAATTATTTACCTGATCCAAACGCGGCCACACACTGAGAAGTACCGGCAGGCTTGATTATACTACTACTACTACTAAAATCTAATTTATTATAATATTAATGATTCATTAACATTAGAATAAATGAGATTTTTAGTTGGTGGTCCTGGTTTCCTTTGAAATAGGCCAACTGCTGTTTCCTAAAGGTTGTCAGGCAGGTCGTAAAAGGCGACCGATTGGCTATACGAGTCATTAACATCGTGCCTACTAGGTGGTAGAGTTCTGCATTGTCTCGCCCGAGTCTGGTACCGCCGCCTTACCTATTCCTGCCAAAATGGCGTCAGTACTTCTCACTGTCGTGTTCCGGTTTGGAGGGTAACGTGGCCGGTAAACTTATGCATGTGGCATAAGACCTTGCCACAAGACAGCAAAGCACCATTTACACCTTTGGTGTCTTTAGGCGATGGTTGACTCTTTCCATCGGGAGACCCATCTGCTTGTTTGCTATCTTATACTATAGAAAATATATATGAAAAAAAAATCTTCACAAAAGGTTTATTAGTTTAAATATCGGGTAAATATATCGGTAAATATATATATACTAAATATGTCTTTTTAGAAGAAATATCTTACTTCCGTTTTCCAGATGAGCTCGCAAGCCATAGGTCCCAGTTATCACAAAAAATAAGTTATTGTTTTTACGGGTAGAAAATACCTACCTACAGCTATGATATACCTACCCATAGAATGTTCGAATAAGTAATTATCATTTACTGAAATACATTTTGAAGAGAATTAGCTTGAGATGTTATGATGCTAATTGCTGACATTGACACAGAAGCCCTTTGAAAATAAGCCAATGTCAGGAAAAAAGCTACTCTCATATTAATTTAAACGCCGTAAAACTGCAACCGATTTCTAACCTCCTGCGTCCTTGGAAATCTGAATCGCCAAACCGGAAATATATCTACTATCTTGAACATAAAAAAATGGAAATCCGTCCATATATAAATAAATAAATTTGTGATATTTACAATAATTATTATTAATGTTATAATAAAAAAAAAAATCCTTGATAAATTATACGAATTGATCTAACCCCAAAGCAAGCAAATTATTTGCTTGTAATATGCTTTTGGTATGGATATGGTAATGTATCAGTTAACGTTACTAATACATAGAAATACATATATAAATACTCAAATATATAATAAACATCCAAACTCAGAAATACAAACATCTATGCTCATTACTCAAATGTTTACCCTTTAGGAATCGAACCCGAGCCCCATTGATGCCTAGGCAGGTTCGCTATTAACGAAACGCTAATCATTCGACGAACAGGGTGCCAAAACAAATAAATGTGACGGAGTTATACCAAAAAACATAACCATCCAAATTGAGAACCTCTTTCTTCCCTTTTGGGATGTCGCGGTCGATGGAAAATATTGTGGTAAAACTAAATTCAAAACGAGCAAACTCCTATCTAAATTCCAAGCGGACAAAGTCCCAGTCAACAGCTAGTTTATTATATGATAGATATTAAATATGTGGACGTCTACAAATGGGGACGAATACTTGTGTTGCGAGTCACGTCTGGGCGGTGAGACGACGACAGCGAAAATTATTTGATAAGGCTGAATAATTACACCAAGGCCTTGTAATTATATTTGTTACCACCCAAATATACGTAAAGCATTGTAATTGAGACATAGAATCTGGTCTTGGCTTTGCAAAGATTACGTAATTTTATTTTTTACTCAATTGTGCTAGAGAGGGTAATTTTTTGCGAGCGTAGATTATACGTGTTATTATAATTATTTGGCAATCTGCGGCTTAAATGGCTTGACCACAGAGATCGAGAATCTGGACGCATTTTGAAACATGTGGTGTAATATAAATCGTCTCAATTGTATTTTTTTGTATATTATATTAGAAAACAAGCACACGACTCTTCTCATGGAAAGAGATAACGCTTATAGAGACCAGTGTTGGTCCGGGATCCTTTGAAAAATAGACCAATGGCCGTTCTGCCAGGCAGGTCATAAAAGGTAACCGATTGGCTCTACGTGTCACTGCTATCGTGACTACTAGTTAATAGAGTACAGCAACATCTCGCCCGGGTATTTACCACTGTCTTACCTAGTTCTGCCGCAATGATGCTTATCATTTTCATGTTCCGATTTAGAGGATAAAGTAGCCGGTAGACTTATACATGTAGCGTTGCCATTCCGCCACACGGATAGCAACGCACCATTAACATCTTTCGTGTCTACCTATATAGGCGTTTTTTTTATTATCGATAGGTAAGCGCTTGACCTCGATCTCGCCTGATGGTAAGCTAAGATGAGGCCTAAGATGGAACGCGCTTCCCTAGAAGGTACCTGTTCACCTTCTCTTGAAGATCCCCAGATTGTACTCGCCCGGGAACACAAACTCAGGAAACGTGTTCCAGTCCTTTGCGGTTCGAATGAAGAATGTTGTGTCGAACCGCTTTGTCCGGGTACGTGGAACGTCCACCATATAACGATGCCTAGAATCTGTGCGCTAGATGATTTTTTTTCATTCAGGAGAGCTGTTTCTTCTTGTTTACTATCTTATGATATAAAAAATAGAGATGTTAATGTAACGTTTCTGTCCATGTAGGGGTATGGTAGCATACATAGAACCTGTATACCGAGTTTCGTTTTATTTTCTAAATTATGTTTTATTCATTTAAATAACAATAACTATGTCATACTGGCGTTACATAAAATTATTTATCAACATAAAAGTGGATAGCAACAGTGCTGTGTAAAATTATGTTTTTGCAAGAAATATGATATAGGTAAAGCGTAAACTTAAAAAACAAATACATTAATTAAAACGTTAAAGCAATTTCCGAGATAAGAGACATGTATTTACACCAGGTGTTTACTAAATATATATCAGTTTTTATTATATTGTTATATGCTTACTTACTTTTATTTGATTAGGTTAGATCAATACGAGTAATTTGACTAATTAAGTAATTAAGTAATTTGATTATATTATTAATTATATATCCATGAAAAGTGAATAAGTTAATTTATCCGGATATATCCAAAATACATAGTTGTCAAAGTTCATAATATATTAGCAAGTCATATTAATTGTTTATTTTATTTTGTTTATTAAATTTAAGTATACATATATTATTAAAACATATACTTTCAAATGTAACTCAATATAATGTAAGAATATCAATGGATTACGGTGTTAATAAACCAAAATAATGAGAAAGTTTTACACTAACACATTGTCATGTTTTCACGCATTGTTCAGATATATATGTAACACATACACACATATTAGGTATGTATGGTTACAAGAATTGTTCATTAGCAATTATATATAATTAGAAAAAGAATTTAAAAAAATGAAAAACCAAATTACAATGTAAAATCCATTATTACAAAAACAAGTAGCAATCAGTGTTGTTAGTGCAGGCGAATTGCCAAGGGTAGGTCGGTTCATTAGGTCTGGCTAAAGAGTTACCTCGGACACTCCCGCTGCGTCAGCGGCTGCCCCTCGTTACCCTAATGACAGCGATTTCGTTCCAAGGCGCAATTTTACTTCCACCGTTACCGTTTACTGTTGCCCATCACTAATGGCCTACAAGCTCGCTTGTGCTGCGTATTTTTACAAACATTTTACATTATTCTTGTCGTTCGTATCTTTTCAACTGATTTACTAAAAAGGAGGAGATTTTCGGTATTTTTCCACCGACGAAAAATTGGAGTAAGTCTTTAGATCGACGCTTATATTTTGTTAAGTTAGTTTTTTTTTATATATTACTTTTTACAGTCATCCAATTTTAATAATTCTTTTTTTTATTGTATAGAATATAACCGAAGAGCTATTCCATATAGTTTTTGTAAAAAAAGTAAACCTAAGAAGGAAGGAAAACAGAGGATGATCGATTATTCACTCGTTAATTTTAATGTATGACCATTAACTACGCATAAATTATCATCGTTTTATTTTTTGTTAAAATATCTCATCTCATATTCTCATTGGGTTCGATCCCCGACGTAAATATATTATATATCCCCGAGCATAAATGTATGTATTTCCGGGTTTGGATGTTTATTATATATATATATATATATATATATATATATATATATATATATATATATATATATATATATATATATATATATATATATATATATATATATATATGTATCGTTGACTAACACCCATAACACAAGCAACTAATTTGCTTTCTTTGGGGTTAGATCAGTAAGTGTAATTTGTACTGTGAATATTTATTTATTTATTTATATCTCTTTTTTTACCCTCGACGCAAAAAAATGGTATCATACGAATACTAAAAAATCACTATGTGTCTGTGACATCCTATCTTCATATTGGTTTTGAATATTTTTTTAAGTGAAGTGATTACTTCTTTAGTTGCGTTAGATGATTTTTGGCAGTTTTTTTTGTTTTGGGGGCTTGAAAATCTTAATTTTAGAGTTATGTTTGGGTGGGTAAAGTTCGCGTTTGTTTCCGTATTTTAATAAAGATCCGATTCAAGGCTCCAGAGAGTCAGCTAATTAGAAGTCACCATTTTGCTGTGCTTGAATTATTTTAAATATACACAATATGTTACCTATTATATCAATAAATCAAAATCAATAAATTAATATCACTACGCCGATTATGAGGCAGAGTAACTTTAATAGATGCTTATACATCTACGAGTACATTTATAAATGTAGTTAGCGGACAGTTGTCACATGTGTGCAGGGTGTTAAATATTGGTGAAAACTACTACTATTGCTACTTTTCTTAAATGTTACGTAAAATTAGAATAAATATCACCTTGTGACTGTTATTTCGGCGTAAAGCGGAGTAAACCGTTTTATTTAAATATCATGAGATAGCAAACAAGCAGATGGCTCTCCCGGTGGAAAGAGAAATCATCGTCTATAGTACAAAAAATATTAATGGTGCCGTGGTAATCCGTGGCGGCATGACAATACCATGTGCATAAGTCTACCGGCTACCTTACCCTCCACACCGAAACAAGACAATAACAAGCACTGATCCAATTGCGGCAGGAATGGATTAGGCGGTGGTACCAAATACCCGGGCGCGATGTTGCTGAACTCAAGCTGACGAAATGTGTTGTAGCCCTATTGCCGTAGTGGTGAATTATATAACATTTTAATCGTGTTTTTAGGTAGGTACTCGCTAAAATGTATAAAAATATAAAAGTAACTTTTTTAAATGAAATAAATATAAATATATTTTCTTGCAATTGAATAAAGTTAATTTCGAAGTGATTATTGACTTTTATATTGGTTTTCGCTCCCACTTTTTTTAGCTAAAAATCAATGAACTGCCTGTAAAATGTCGGAAGTGCTTAGATACACCTTGATTGATTACACACATAATTTTATATAAAAATACTTTTGTTTTCTTTTTGCTTTTTTTGCACGCCGATTTCATGTGTATGCGTATGTATCAACACGTACTTCACTGGTTTTTATTATTGCCTTTCCGTTAAAGGAAGTTACTGTTGTCACCTCAAATTTCGAACATCGAGTTTTTATCAGATTTTCACGCTTTGAATGACCTCAGAGGAAGCTTTTCCAACAATTTCCACGATAACGTTAGAATGTCTGTATTTGTGAGTGTTTTGGGTTATTGTATAAGTCTGTTTGTAAACCTCTTATAATTTTTAACATCTTGGCTGTTAGATAACTAGTTGGCTCTTGGCTGTTAGATACCTGATTGGATTCCACCAAATTTACACTTAGATACTTAGAGAAATAAAAAACTCACAAAACCGACTAATGTACCATTTATTTCAATATCTAATCAGCTCTTTTCTTAATAAACAGCGTTAAATGCTGATAATCGCGTCGGTTGATTCGTTCGGGAGTTATTGTTGACGAAAATTTCTGAAGAGCCTCAAACTCGACATAACTAGGTACTCGATTTTAGACGTCTAACAATATTTTAGTGCTTCAAAAATTGCGTCAAATGTACCTACTGTAAAAATATAAAATGTAATATGAAAATACCTTTCAGAATAATGTACCAATTACTTTCGAGCTTCGTTCTCGATATTAGCACATAATACAATGTAGTATCACATACGCACCCGCCATTTCGCACTATATTTTGGAGGTAGAAAAATAAAAAATTAATGAAGGTAACATAAAGTTAGCTTCCGCGATCACTCACCGATTACAGTCATTCACATTCTAGTCATAGATAAATATGTGTATTACTATATGTAATTCTAGTGCTTCGCTGTTTCGCACGTCTTCAGCGTTCGTCAAGTTGTTAAGAATTTTTGTTAGTAATTCTGTTTTAAAAAATTTAAAAATTCAATATTAATGCTGCTTAAATTGAATCTGTTTAATAAACTTATGAAGAAGACAGCAACTCAAGATGAATACGATGATTGGACCAGAAAAGCAGAAAAAGGCGCTAAAACTGCTAACGACTTGGGACAGACAAAGCGAATTCCAAAGGATCTCTTTTTTTAAAGATATTGTAACGATGCATAAATATATGCTATTTGAATCTACCGTTAGAGTGATTCTACAGGATATTGTAAGGATGCATAAATATATGCTACTCGAATCTAACGTTAGAGTGATTCGACAGGATATTGTAACGATGCATAAATATATGCTACTTGAACCTACCGTTAGAGTGATTCTACAAGATATTGTGACGATGCATAAATATTTGCTACTCGAATCTACCGTTAGAGTGATTCGACGGGATATTGTAACGATGCATAAATATATGCTACTCGAATCTACCGTCGGAGTTATTTTACAGGATATTGTTACGATGCATACCTAATTATATGCTACTCGAATCTACCGTTAGAGTGATTCGACAGGATATTGTAACGATGCATAAATATATGATACTCGAATCTGCCGTTGGAGTGATTCTACAGGACATTGTGACGATGCATAAATATATGCTACTCGAATCTACCGTTGAAATGATTCTACAGGAAATTGTAATGATGCATAAATACAGGTATAATTCAATACCATGTATGATATATCTGAACAACCGGGCTGTCCACACCGGGGCTTCCCACGTTCAAAAATAAGCACAAGCTACTCGGGTCTACCATCCTGGGTATTTCCACAGCTGTGTACTATTACACAGCCCCGGTGTGGACAGCCCGATTGTTCGGATATATCTATATATATCCGAACAATCGGGCTGTCCACACCGGGGCTTCCCACGTTCACAAATAAACACTTGCTAATCGGATCTACCATCCTGGGTATTTCCACAGCTGGTGTATAAACGAAATCTTTGAACATCGGGCTGTCCACACCGGGGCTTTCCACGTTCAAAGAAAAAATACATGCTACTAAAATCTGCTGTTGGAGTAATTCTACGGGTATGTACAATAAATATATTTCCTTATAATATTTGGGTTGGTTTACGTGTTAATCAAACCAGATTCACGCTACCCGCGATGTCGTTCTTTAGAAAACTGTGTTGACGGTTTATCAGAAAGAAAAAATAATAATAATAATAAAGAACAGAAATCTAGTAGTTACTTAATGGAGGCTTATTACGGCATTTGCGGTCAATCCGGAAATTCTATACCCAACAAGATGAAACATCTTGCACTTTTAACTTTTCTTGGTGAAATAATCAACATAAGTTCATTAAAAATTATTAATGAACATAGTTCATAAGCTGGGAGACTAACTCTAAGATTCCAGTAATTAACGAATATATATTGCACACTTTTGACCGTCAAACAAAAGTATCTGGAGCATTGCAGCAATGGTGCAATGGCAGTGGTATAATTAAAAAAAGGGTAGACTTGTCTTGTCTACTCTTAGTTTTCTGCAATCCTGCCCGCATAACTTCAGTTACCAGTTACCAGTGACCGTGACGCCTCTAACAGCGTCAAAATATCGAGAAAATAAAATAAAAACGAATCGCGGTAAAAACCCGTTTATTAGCAATAAAATAAGTGTTATAATAACAGTGAAAGTTTAAAAGTTTTTATAAAAGTGTTTAAAACTAAAATTTAATTTCAATTAGAAATAACTTGCTTGGATATATTTAACTTTGCAAATATCATATTATGTTAATTAAAACTCAAAGTAACTATTTATTATAAGATCTCTCGGCCCGAAGCTACTTAGGGCACTTTTTATTTAGACCTTTAAGCTTCAGGAGGCTCCTTAACGGTCATACCAATACCAAAGTCATGCAGAACAAGAAACGCACGTATGAATCGGAAGTCTAGGATGACATCGACGGTAAGAACCAGCATCTCCTCGTGTCGGCAACTTTTATGTCACAAGACGCTAAATAAGGTAAAGCCTGCGGGCTGATTTACTTATTTTTACAAACAATAGGCCTTTTTTGTCACTTCTATTTTGAGGGCAAGCTAATTCTCGAAAATTGTAAGCACATAATGTTTTGGCAATTCTTCGACATTTTCGAACCTTGCTTTTGGGGGCCTTGACTATCCCCACGAACCCCCACACAAAAAAGGCAGTGGTACCATCAATCCAGTCATACTGGCTGGCATATTCGGTTATGAAATTGAAAGTTAATGACAGAAGATTTTGTACCGACAGTACCAAAATACTAAGTCCATCAATTTCAGAAACTAAAAATCGGTACCTAGCTAGATAACTACGTAATTTCATCATATCAATCTTGCGATGGACAATTATGTCAAAACCAATACGGAAATAAATAACTTCATGCTAACTTTTATTATTATTTTAAAGTCTAAGGTTTGAAAAAGAAGTAAAGAATTAGAAAAAGGCTTATTCCATAAACTTCAGTTATGTCTAAATATTAATACAAAGACGTGTATTAAAGAGAAAGGAGCAATTTAAATAATAAATTAATATTTTTATATAATACTTATTTATCATCTATATCTATTCTATATATACATATAATAAAACTGTAAGAGGTCGAATTCTGTACATTGAAGATATTTTAAAAATTTTTTTTGGAAGATACTCTTTAATCGAAACTGAAGCGAAAAATGTAATTTTTAAAATTTTTGTCTGTCTGTCTGTATCAAGGCCGCGCTTCACGCCGAATCTACTGAACGGATTCAAATGAAATTTAGCATGGTTAAAATTCATACTCCGAAGAAGGTTATAGGATACTTTTTATCCCAAAATTCAATACGGTTCCCATGGAAAAGGGGATGAAAATAAAAACGTATATTTAGCTTTAATTCATTAACCTGCAGTCCGAAATCCTTTATTATTTTTTGTTCAAAAGTAAGTACTATCAAGTTTATCCCTTAAAAATTTCAAAGTCATCAGTTTTATAATTTAGAAGTTACAGACATCACAAGTTTCAACGGTTTCCGGGTGGTAAGTCCAGTTGAACGTGACACCCGGATTGTATACAAAACCTTTGAACGCACGGCTCATTATAAGTTAGCGTAATCATTTCATAGTGTTTGTATAATGGATATAACCCGAGAGATCAGTTTAGAATATATACTGTTTTATTAAAATGTAATAAATGCAATTTTACTAGCCTAAAAATGAGTAAAATATGTGTAAAATGTAAACCTAAACATTTTATTTATTTATATAAGAATTATAATATATTTGAAAATAAAACAGGTAATTTTTCAGTTTTTTGCCAATATCTCAGAAAATATGCATCTAATCGACGTTAAGTATACTAATAGAATTTGTTCTTTATAAAATTTTACGTAAGGATAGGCTATTAGGAAAGTTCACTATTTTGTTTTTACATTGCATAACGTAAAAAAGGGTAAAAAAAGTGTAAAAAAAGTATCAAACCGCTCATACCCGGAATACGTAGGTAGAGGTACAAGAAGTGTACCCGCGATTAGCCGTATATACCATCTCACACAATGTGATAGGTGGCAAGCCTATCCCTTTCCAATCCCGGTTTCCAATACATGCTATCGAACGTCGAGGCGCACAGATTCTAGGCATCGCCATATGGGGGACATTCCACATGCCCGGACAAAGCGGTTGTCAGACTTAATATTCTTCATTCAAACCGCAAAGGACTGGAACATGCTTCCTAAATCTGTGTTGCCGTCGAGTACAATCTGGGGATCTTCAAGAGAAGAGTGAACAGGTACCTTCTAGTGAAGCGCGTTCTATCTTAGGCTGGATCTTAGCTTACCATCAGGCAAGATTGTGGTCATGGGCTTCCCTATAGATAATTTAAAAAAAACATGTCGATAACACGCATATTTTATGAAATATTGGCAAAAAATTGCAAAAAGCCGTTTTTTAATTGTTTTAAACAAAATGTTCCTAACCTCCTACACGGTCACGATATTATGCTTAATAATAATAACATTGCAATTATAACCTTTACTGAAAGCAAATACTATTTATTTCTCCCTGACTAATGGATCTTTCGTCAGATATTGTTATTTATCAGACATACACTACAGATTTCAAACTAGCTTGAATAATCATCGTTACCCATTAAGAACCTAGGTACAAGCCGATAATTTCACCTTCAATCTTTTTATCCGGTGGAAGGATAGCCCCAGCCATGCTTAAAAATGACAATACAGTTAAAGACTTTTGCTTTACGGTGTGTGATCTATCTTTTTTTTTTTTTTAGGTTTTGCAAAAATGATCTTTAGTCAAATTTAGTCATATGGAATGAGTATATAATGTCAGGCAAATAAAACTGCAAGCATGACTGTAGAAAAAAAAGGGGAGGTGACTTCAGTTAAACACTGCTTAAAGCCCTATAAGGCACAAGGGTCGTTATCAAAGTGAACGTGTTTTCAAATCCACACTAAAAGAATCCTTTCTTAATATTTCTCCTTTGATAAAACTTCTTCGCCGTCCAAAGTATTGCTGAATACGAGAAATACTGTGGTCAATTACTAATAATTACTCTGCAAGGATGGCCAAACGCGAACGAAGTCGCGGGTACAGCTAGTTCAAAATATAACTAATTGATTCCAATACAAAATCATGTTTTCATAACTCAGAAATCCTATTGCAAAATTACTTATAAGGGTATTTTTATGACCTAAAGTATTAGGCTATAATATATAAACTAGCTATTTACATAACATGCACAACACGTATGGATCACAATGATTGTGTGCTATAATAAATAATATTTACAAAAAAAAAACAGCATTTTTATACCTTCTTTTATAATTCTTGTACTTTTGATTGGATATAGATACAAAGGATTCATTTCCAAATTAAGTTACCTACCAACAAGTTAAATTTAAGATCTCCTCGGATCCTCTCTCAGTAGGGCGATGCGTTTTGATTGCAATTTGTTGCAAGTTCTGCGAGGCGTGTGCCGTCACATTATCAGGGCTCTAACAACGTCTCGTTATTGTTAAATTAGTTGCTGTTGGTTGCTGCTGCGAGTGACTGTTATTTTTATACAGGAACCCGGCATTGATAAGAATACATCTGTTTGCAATGTCGTTGATTACCTAAATACTATGGTTACACGAAAGACCAAGAAGAGTGTAATATTTTAGCCATAAAATAATAATTATGACTATGACAGACATACCATACAACACTCGAACTACTATGTTCGAATCATGATTAGAAGCTACAAATAACTTAAAATTAAGCTTCAATTAAATGATTATTACGATTAATATAATTGTAATAAGATTAAAGCTACAAAATAAATCAACCGATGCTTTAACTATGGGGTGAGGTCCATAAATATGAACAATTTGGAAATACTTCCAGTATTTATCGGATTTAGTGATTGCAAAAAAAAACATATAATATAGAAATCAAATTTTATTTCGTTTTGACAAATATATGCGGCAGTGGATATATCTTCCGTAGAAGGATTTATCTATTGCCGTAGTACCATACATAAATAGGATAGGTTTAACTTTTAAAATAAAATAAAAATGCAGGTTCTAAACGCTAGTTCTGAAAATTTCAGTTCTTGTAGTAGGAACTGAAATTTTCAGTCCTTACTACAAGAAAAATGCGCCTTGAATAGGCGAAGCGTACGTTTTGGTGGTCATGAGTCAAGTACTGGTTTTACCTACTAAAAATTTAATAAAGTAACACGTCAATTTGGCAAGCTACATGTAGATCTTGTACAAAACAAGCAGAATCTATCAGAAAGTGGCAATTGTACATTATTCGTGACAGATATGACCATGTGCGCGTGCTTTTTTTTTTAAATTATATCTCGTTACACTGGTTAATTTTTAATGCAACAGGGCCAGTTATCCTGAGATAACATAATCATAATCGACAGGGCTACTGGTATATTAGTAGTCTACAATCGCCTTATCGCTCGGGTTCCAATATTTAAGCCTCCTCCATTTATATCACATTCAAATGACTTATACACCTCATACTAAGTCGTAATTAAGTAAAATATTATCTAAGTCGATAATTCTTTATATGAATATACAATAAACGTAGGACTAACCAGTAAAATACTGTTTTACTTGGGATACTTACCGAGTAGTATGTTATCTAACCGGTTTGAATACAATACAGGCACATGACCATTTAAATGCCAAAAAAAAATAAAAAAAATTAGTAAACGGAAAATAAGTAACAACTTAGCGTAATATATTTATTTTGATAATAAATAATAATCATAAATAAATAAATGAAACAATAAAATAAAAGGACAACCCCGCTGGGTTTCTTCTGATGTATCCTCTCAGTCGGAGTCTGCGTTTTAGTCCGGTAATGGTTGTAGAGGTGTTGATTTGTCAAGTGTGCCGATAAAGGTTTGACTGAATAGAAGGTAATTTACTAGTAGACACTGGAACATAATAATATATTCTATTGTCAAAATACTATTAAAACTCTAAATAATTATTTGTTATAAATTGTTACTTGTGATATTAAAATCTGAAATTTATTAAAATGCCTTGAGTTCCTAGACGTACTTTCGTTGATATTCTTAAAGCAAATCACTCATAGGTACCTAAACCTTACCCTTAGTGCAACCCTAAGTACCGTGAATATAATACTTATAAAGATGGACCGTCAAATCCGTCGTTTTTGTATATCACAGTAAGACCCTACTTGAAAGTAGGCACACAGAAGCTAAGCAGATACAGCTATTGAGATTATTCCGCATAGCAGCGGAATTGACACAGTTCAGTGCGCTTAGTATAATTTTACCTTCAAAGCTCTTATGTCCCGAATCAGTGGGATACAATCCCAAATACAACTAATTGAATTAAAACATCCACGATATTTTAGTTACTACGCTAAAAATATTTCTGGTTGTGATTTTAGCGATTTTGTTCGAAAATTATTGAAAAAAGATATAATTCATTATCTTCAGACGTGCAACAAGGATGTTATAACATTGCTAACAAGAAAAGTACTTTTCTATGTACTACGGATTATGGCTCGAGCTATAACAAATTTGTAAAATAATATTTCCATATTATATTACCGAGATATATTTCACGACTTTATTTCTAAACGTCTACATTGTATTATGTGTTAATATCGAGAACGAAGCTCGAAAGTAATTGATGATTAAACGAACTTACCTGTACGTGAAGTTCGATCACAATTACTAGAAGAGCTTCCTTCGAAAGTATTAGCATCCCTCCATCCCAAGTCTAGCTGTGACCCCGAGTCGTGAAACATATGCTCAACGATTCTCTAAACTAAATGACTGTAATCGGTGAGTGATCGCGGAAGCTAACTTTATGATACCCTCATTAATTTTTATGACCCTGAAGTTAGCGGACAGCAGACAAAATAAAATTTCAGATAGGGATATCTACAAGCGAAATTAAGTTTTTCGAGTTTACCAAATTATAAATGGTTTGTCTGATGTCGTTGACTTACCTACAGATGATAATAAGCAATTTTTTTTTTGCTAATAAAAAATTTTTTACATTAAAAATTAAATTTTGGGAAACTCTCACCGTGTTTCCTATCGTTTTATAAATATGAAATTTTCAAATTTAGTTTATTTTTAGATCCAAAAAAGATGATTTCAGTTAGTTTTTTAAATTTTGGCTTAGGTCATTCTGGGACGTATATCTGCGAGTAAAATGATTATTATTAAAAAAAAAAAGTCACTTTTCGTCTTTGAAAAATCTAAAGATGATATTTTTTTGATTTTAAATTTGTTAGTCGGATCGATAGATATCCTTAATTTTTTATTTTTTTGAAAATTTTGGTGCCGGATATCAAAGTAAAAAATAATCAAAATCAAAATTAAAAAACTGTCATGTTTTCATTTTTCACGAATCTAAAGATGATTGATCTCGGATTTTTTATTTTCTTATTTATTTCTTGAATATTCTTATTTTTTGATTTTTTTTTAAATTTTGGTCCGGAATATTAAAATCAAAAATGATGAGAAACACAAAAAAAAAACTTGAACATAGTTACGTATTTACAACTAAAAAATATTTATGTTTTTTGATTCGTTGTTTAAATAATTCAAAAGAAAAAATAACGCCACCTGTCAGAAAGAAAATTTTTTGGCGCGACATTTAAACACGCCCCGTACTTATATATTTTTTAAATTAAAAAAAAAAATTTTTTATTCATCCTTTACCTGATATTCTCCGTCAAAATAATTGTAAAAAATTGAAAAATATAAATATTTAATGAACAAATGAAAAAAAAAGATCTGAAAAGAATCATCTTCAGATTTTTTAAAAATGAAAATGAAAAACTTTTTTTTTGTGTTTCTCATCATTTTTGATTTTAATATTCCGGACCAAAATTTAAAAAAAAATTCAAAAAATAAGAATATTCAAGAAATAAATAAGAAAATAAAAAATCCGAGATCAATCATCTTTAGATTCGTGAAAAATGAAAACATGACAGTTTTTTAATTTTGATTTTGATTATTTTTTACTTTGATATCCGGCACCAAAATTTTCAAAAAACAGTAGCAGTCGTGGGACTGCCGACAGAAGTGAAAACGGAACTATTAAGTTGAGAGTAATTAAAACTATATAACTATATAAAGCGTCCAACGCGCACATAATACAGTCAGAAATAGTCGATGTATTAGTGTATACGTGTACACAGGCTACTGCGCGTGCGCTAGTCTGGCTCTCCATAGCTATAGATATACTATTATCATTAGCATGTCGGTGACGCGAACCGAGGATTTTACCCTCTACCAAAACGCTCAACGCGCCTAAAGAAGTTTTCACTTCAAAAAATAAAAAATTAAGGATATCTATCGATCCGACTTACAAATTTAAAATCAAAAAAATATCATCTTTAGATTTTTCAAAGACGAAAAGGTGACTTTTTTTTTTTTTAATAATAATCATTTTACTCGCAGATATACGTCCCAGAATGACCTAAGCCAAAATTTAAAAAACTAACTGAAATCATCTTTTTTGGATCTAAAAATAAACTAAATTTGAAAATTTCATATTTATGAAACGATAGGAAACACGGTGAGAGTTTCCCAAAATTTAATTTTTAATGTAAAAATTTTTTTATTAGCAAAAAAAAAAATTGCTTATTATCATCTATAGGTAAGTCAACGACAAACCATTTATAATTTGGTAAACTCGAAAAACTTAATTTCGCTTGTAGATATCCCTATCTGAAATTTTATTTTGTCTGCTGTCCGCTAACTTCAGGGTCATTAATTTTTTATTTTTCTACCTCCAAAATATAGTGCGAAATGGCGGGTGCGTATGTGATACTACATTGTATTATGTGCTAATACCTTCGAACGAAGCTCTTCCAGTAATTGTGATCGAACTTCACGTACAGGTAAGTTCGTTTAATCATCAATTGTTTCCTATATTGATTCATCTCTTTTCAGTGAAAAACTACGTCGCATGTTATAAATTGATTATAATCGGATGAGTTGCTCGGGAGTTATCATTGACGAAACATCCGAAACAAGGGTTTCTCAACATATTGTGGAGATATGTGGTATCTAATCTATTTTGTAATCGGGACAACAATTTTAGAGCTCAAAAACTGCGTTAAATCATTGAAGGCTGTTTTTATGCCGAAAGATTAAATTTTTCATCGCGTTCAAAATTGCCTCTCCCCAAAAACAAACTTAGATATTTGAACATTTAAAGCTCAAAAAAATTTACTTAGATTTTAATATAATTAAATATATAACTAATATTTTTGACTGTTTTGAGTTTGGATTACTTCAACTTAGCGGAAAGTTTTAAGAATGACTTGCAGGGTCAACCGTTTTTTACGGTCAGGGTCAACAGTTTTTTATGTTTTAAGTAGTTGCTTCTTGTGCGTATCTGATGCACAAGTACCTAACCCTCGATGTAAAATAGAATATGACAGTCTCTGGCACTGTATCTGTTTTAGTTGATTTACCGATGTGAATTCTTTAATACTTATTTACCAAACAACTCACATCATAGTACTTTTAATTCATTGTAGATATTTTTGGTAAACTACCTCAATCGGTTTCGATTTTTTAGGTAAAGTATCTATAACCCAAATTTGAACCCGATTAATCCAGTAGGTAACGCCTTGTGACGACTGCATTATGCTGCCGACTGCCGAGTGACTTAATTTCAGAATATCCACTGTCCAGCAGTTTTTTCAGGCGGTCAGATTTCTTTTACTTTATAAAGGTTTATTGAAAAAAATGTCTTGTAGTGTACCTCAGTTGGTTAAAAATAGGACTACCAGGAAAAATGTTAATAGTAGTCTGGAACCTATTTGCGCGTAAAAGTTGTCGGTTTTTTTTAAAAAAAAGAGTTCCAAAGTATTCGCTTTACGCATATACTAATGGTCGCCATCAGGTCGAAATTCGACCATAAACTAAAGCATAAACCCTCTTTTAAGCTTGACGATAGACATCAGCCATAAAAAATAAATGATATAATATTTTTATGTATGTGTGAGACTGTTTTTTAATCTTAGAGAAAAAAATGAGACATAAAATATCAATTTTTCAAATAATTATATCAGCTTTTGTTACGTAATGTTTACGCGACTTTTTAAGTTTTTATTTTTATTTTATAATTACAATTAATAGTTGATAAGATTTAATTTTTTTTATAATATTAATATTTATTTAACTCTTAAGAGCAAAAGAGGCCTCACTTACCACTGCGAGCTTAACCTGATTGAGCTGCTCTGGGTTTAAGTGGATGGGCACGTCTTAAAAATAATAAGACATTCAAATTGAATAAAGTACGAAGCCTTTTTGAAGAAGGACTTCGTCAAGTGACTCCGCAGCGGTGGAAAGACTGTATAGATCGTGTTATTAAAATTGAAGATAAAATGTATCAACTGAGTCATATTGTCGACGACGTTACAAATACATTTATTATAGAAGTAGGTGCCGAATTTAATGATGATGATTCACAAAATTCAGAAACGGATTATCATCTGATATGCTTATCCAATTATGAGCTTAAGATCTCCCTTTGTGTAAATAATTAAAAATATATTATTACGATTCATTTTGTATCTGTACCTCTAGACATATCATTACTCAATTTAGCATTCGGTACCATAAAAAAGCTATTTCTTGACATGTGCATTTTTTTATATCAAAGAGACGACGAGCAAATTATTCGCTTGTGTTATGCTAGTCAACGATACTAATACATATAAATACATATTGAAATACAGTTACATACATAATAAACACCCAAACCCAGAAAATCAAACATCTATGTTCATCACACAAATGTTTGTCCCTGTCAGGGATCGCACTCGAGCCCTGTCGATTGCGTAGTCAGGGTCGCTAACTACTCGATCAATGAGGCGGGGGAGTTTTATGTGCTAAAACTTTTTAATACGAACTACCTATACCGCACTCGATTGTAGAAGTGTTAATATCCGAGAGTAGCACATCACTATTTAAAAACTGCAATAAACTGACACTCTCTGACACTATTTAGAAAGTGCAATAAACTGACACTGACACACACACTCCATTTTTGTAAATTTATTTCTAATGCTTATTATATTAGAATATTAGATTTCTGTCCTTCTTTTTCATAAATAGCTTTAACTGTAACCAAATTCCATTCCACAGACCGAGAAGTATTCGTAAAAGCTTCATTTATTAATATACAGGTTGACTTTATAAAACTGGGTATCCATTTGAGGCATCCTTGGCCCGAGCGGCTGCCTCGCCCCGAGGCAGCTCTAGTGGAGACCGTGCCGCGAGTCGAGGCTCGCTGCGACTTGATTCAAACGAGGCGGCCGTGCAGCGAGCCGAATTATGTCAGTAAATGGCCATACTCAAAGAGTAAATTCGCCTCAGTATAAGCCGTGCGATGAGTGGATATGTTGGTGTGTGCTCGGTACGCGGCAAAAATTATTTTGTATCTGGGTATCCACTTGCGAAGTTTTCCGCAGCCCGTGCCCGCTCAGGATGAGGCAGCTCGTCACGACGCTGCGCAAGTGGATACCCAGCTGAAGATTGTACACATTGAACGACAAGATACGATAGTTGATTTTTTTTATACCATAAGATAGCAAACAAGCAGATGGATCTCCTGATGGAAAGAGTCAACCATCGCCTATAGACACCAAAGATGTTAATGGTGCGTTGCTATCTTATGACGAGGTCTAATGCCACATGCATAAGTTTACCGGCTACCTTACCCTCCAAACCAGAACACGACAACGACAAGCACTGTAGCTATTGCGGCAGGAATAGGTAAGGCGGTGGTACCAGACCCGGGCGAGACAATGCAGAACTCTACCACCTTGTAGCCACGATGGTAGTGACTCGCATAGCCAATCGGTCACCTTTACCTGCCTGGCAGAACGGCAGTTGGTCTATTCTTCAAAGGAGCCCGGAACCAACATGGGGAGAACCCCGGGAACACGGGAAGAAGTTGATGATTAAAGGTAGCCAATAAAACATAATAAAATGAGAATATTATTATGTTTTATTGGCTAATACTTAACCTATCGCCTCTATGGTCTGGACCACTAGGCCCGGTGTCGGTGTTGATCAGATGAGATCCCGGATTCGTTTCCCAGGTCGGGCAATTAAAGAATGTGTTTTTTAGTTTTCTGATAAAAACAACTTTGCCTTGGATTGGAAAAGTACACGGTTGGCGATAGGCTTGCCACGCATCACATTGTGGGACTGAGTAACTTCGGCTCTTGTAAACAATAAACTTCTAGGCATCGTGCGCGGGTGCCCGTAATAAACATTTTTATTGGATAATTAGGTCAAAATTAAAGTACCTATTTTTAACATAATATTATTCGTTATCAGAATTGAGTACGGAACATCTTCCTATAGTGTGTACTATATTTTACCAGTCAACTTGTATAGACTAGCAAAAAGCAGAGCTTTGTAAGGGCTCGCAAAGTTTTACTACCTAGTTATATCGTTAGGAAATTTTTTTAGGATTATATCTTTTAATGTATGGGCTTTGTGTATTTATCTAACCTAATAAAATCCAGCGTATTTTTAAATCAAACATTCTGTCGTATCAAAGGCGTCGTTAGGCTTTGGTCTAGGAGAGCGCAGAAAAATAAAGCCGAAATAAAAAACATATTTCTAAGACTTCTTATTATTTTTTTTTAAATTCTTTCGGACTTCCCTTGCATTATCCTTTCAATAATTTTACCATACCTACACCTTCAATGCTAAGTTGATCAAACTGTTGGCTCTATAGCTATTGCAGTTTATACGTGAACCCTTGCTTTTAAACAAGGGCAAGATGACCGCGTGCCGCCAGCCAAATATAAAGAAACATTTTGTAAAGTAGTAAACGTTAAAGAAATAAGTAATAAGTAATGAGTTCAAAAATCATTAATAAAAAATCTTTAAACCGGATGACCCTATAAGCCGTTTCTAAAACCGTGTTTAACACGACACTGTTTTAATTTTTAAAACTTTGGTATTTGATTATTGATTTTGATCTTTCACCGCAAACCGTTATTCGATCAGCCAGCCCGCTTAAAAGCTGTGAGAGATTTAATTACGTGCACACATACAGAAATACTGAAAAATAATCACTTTTCTAGAATCTCAAATCGTGGAGATCTGATGAAAACTCGATTTTTGGAAATTGTGGTTAATAATAAACATTTGGAGGCGTCTTTAATTCAATAGATTTTAATTCGTTAGTTTTATAATAGATGGCGTTAGTAGTAATAAGATTCTAATACAAAATGAATCTTCTATTTTTTTAATGTTTATAAAATGGTGTTTTTATGGTTGATAGGTAATTGCTTGAAAGATTGAAACCAAATTGCTGCTAAAGAAGAGCAGCACCAGGTAAAAGTTGTCTTCAGAATTGCATGATTATAAAATATTACAACTCACCAAACATAAAGATAAAATTTTAAATTTCAACACAATCTCTATTATTAGTTACAGTTTGCTTATTTATTTTTTGTATCACTAATCTGGAAAAGTGATGGCTCAAAATTTGGAGGCGCTTTTGATTCAATCGTTTTTAACTCGTTTCTTTTATAATAGATGGCGTTAGCACACCGGTGGGAGGGATGCGCTGTGCTGCGCTCCCGGCTGCATGGGTACCACCATCTTGCCTATTTCTCCCGTGAAACAGCTTTGCAGTTTGTTTCGGAGAGAAGGGCAAGACAGGCAGTGTAATTACTGGCACCGAGACTTAACATCTTATGTCTCAGGATAGGCAACATATGAATGGAATACCTGGTATCCCATTTTTGTTCATTGGCGACGTCGACCACTTACCATCAGGTGGCACCTTTGCCAGTTTGCTTATCTCAATAACATAAAAAAGTAGTAATAAGATTCTAATACAAAACGTATCTTCTGTTTTTTAATGTTTATAAAATGGCATTTTTATAGTAGATACCACATTTAGACACAACTTTAAAATACTACGTCAAAGCTCAAACCTTAAAGTGCGATACTTCTTCACTCTTATTCTTCCTATTATAGATTACGCCGACACTTGCTTTCTTGATGCTACCGAAGAGCTTGTCAATAAGTTGGAGAAGCTTCAAAATCTCTGTATAAGGTTCATCTTCGGCTTGCGAAAGTTCGATCATGTTTCCAAGTTCAGAACCCAGTTATCCTGGCTAACGATTCGCCAACGTAGGAACTTACATATACTTTGCTTGCTATACAAAATTCTCTTTGATCCTAAGTATCCCAAATATCTTCGTGATGGTTTCCGTTTTCTACATTCCCCTGACTCGCCTTGTCGCTCCAACGTTAAAACCCTTTTGCATTTCCCAACCAGTAATACTGCCACTTATTCTCACTCGTTTACCGTCCATGCTGTTAGTCTTTGGAATTCCCTACCTAAAGATATTCGAACTTGTGAAAGTCTGTCTATTTTTAAGAAGTGTTATAAAGACTAGAAGAAGAATAGAAGTTATATTTGATGCAAATTTAACTTCTATTTCTTTCTGTTTGCCTTATTTTTTTTTCGCTTTGAATGTTCATTATAATATAATATTTTCGCTTTTCTGTCAAATGAAGAGTCATGGTTTTTACGGTCTGTATGTATGCATGTAAGTATGTTTGTACGTATATATGTATTTATATATGTGTATGTTTGTATGTGTATTCATGTATATTTTGCGTTAACCTTTTTTCCATATTATAGTGTTTAATTTTATTGTTTGAATTGTACACCAAGTCAATAATTATCTTTGTTTATAACATCTCCTTGTTACGGGTTGGCTGGAAGAAATCTCTGTTACTAGAGACAAGCTCGCCCATTGTACTTACTGTGTACAATAAAGAATTAAATAAATAAATTAAATAAATAAAATATACCACAAAAATGCATAGATTGTCGCCTAGTGTAGGGCTTGCTTCGTTCGCCCTTATTTATTTATGGCTTATTTATTTATGAAATAAGCAATATATATATTTTTTATTAATTACATACAATTCACAATCTAAAGTTTAGTCCTCTAGTACTGAATATAAATTAAAAACTTCCCTAGCGATTGACTAATTTGCTTTCGCCACGAGAGTTACCTATTCTAAAACTGGATCGATAAATCTAGCCGTTAGAGCTTTGCATAGATAAACCAGACAGTCAATTAGGGAACTCTATATATACTTAGAAATATATGTATCGTTTTGTCCATGAGTTCTAATGAATTGTCTTTTGATGTAGTGTTCAGCTTATTCATCTCCGTCTATAAGATTTCAGTTCGATCCCTAGGTCGGGCATTAGTATTATTGAGTTTTTTCTAGGATACTTAAATTTCAATAGAGTTAAGGTGTTCAAACCCAGGCGGTACCGAAATTTTTCTTTCATGTACTATGCACATATAATAAACGTGTTATGTTCTGATTACATTATCGTCCTATCCCTCAGTTTTATTTTGTCGCAATGTGGCTAACTACGTTTTTAGTAAAAAGTATCTTATGTTTCTTATAATAGGTACCTTCAGAAATTTGTGCACAAAGTTTCATGGTGATCTGTTATGCAGTTTTCGCGTGAAAGCGTAACAAGCAAACTTACATTCGCATTTATAATATTAAGTAGGGAGGGATAGTTATGCTGGGGATGCACTTGCGTCTATCGTCTTGAAATAATATGCGCCGAAGCTTTGTACGATTTGACACTAAAAAATTATCGCGATAAAAGCTGTGGGCATATTAGTATTATATTATATTATATTATTGCATGTATGTGTGTGCGCGTGTGTGTTAGAGAGAGAGAGAAACAGTATTTTTGTAACTTTTTCACGTCAAAAATTGATGATTCTGATTAACCTTTATAATAGTCAGTGTTCAGATACATTCTCTGGCTCTCTTGATGGAAACAGAAATCATCGCTTATAGAGATCGAAGATGTGTGTGGTGCGTTGCTGTGGCGGGATGGCAATACCACATGAAAAGTCTACCAACTACATTATCCTCTAAACTGGAACCCGACAATGATAAATATTGACGCTATTGCGGCAGGAATAGGTAAAGCGATGCTACTAGATACTCGGGCGAGTCGTTGCAGAACTGAATAACCTACAAATACTATGGTAGTGAAACGTATACCAATAGTTCGCGTTTTACCTATTGTCTGTAAGAATGGCAGACGGTCTGTTTTCAAAGGGGGCCCGGACCTACACGGGAATCTCCGAGTTATGGTGTAGCGATATAAATTAGTGAAAATTAGATGCATAATTTTGAAGAATTTTGAAAATCGATAACAAGGACCGACAGTTTTATATGCTTATCAGAGGCACGGAAGTGATAGCGCACCACCCACCTGACTCTAAGCTTATATAAAGATTTTGAGGATCCAAAAAAAAACACTAACACGTTTGCCCGATTCGAAGATCAAACCTGGGACCTCATAACCTGAGTTAAATGGGTTCAGGGAACAACAAAGCATTTAAATTTAAAATAATCCTTGATTTCATGGTTAAAGTAATGTTAAACGCTTTTAACTGTATCTAGGATATTGTATCCCGACTGAATACTTGAGTGTAACAAGTTGAAGCGTTGGTACAGCATTTTCCTTTTTATTTGGTTTACCGCGAAAACCCGCTATTTCCTGACTATGATTTATCTTGTGGCTTCAAGCTGTGGGTCACTTTTATTAATGTGTTCGGGTGAACTACTCGTAAATTTATATTTACAACAGTTTTGTTAAGAAATATGTACGTATTTAATGTTCACTCTTGCTGGTGATGCTTTTTTTAATCTTTCAAAGAAACTAATGTTTTAAGTGCTATTTGGCAAATAAAGTTGATTGTGGATTTCCGCAAAGTAAAGCTTGAATCATAAAAATATCGTAATTTTCCAGTTAATTTATAGTATTTTACGGACTTTTTTAATTCGCTGCTAGTAATATCGGCAAGTTGAGCAGTTGACAAGAGCAGGGTCTTGCGATTTATTTACTTCTAATATTATTTTGAATTATCTTAAAAATCGTCTTTATGGTTTAGTGGTCCAGTGTCAGTGTTGACCACATAAGATCTTGGGTTCATTTCCCAGGTCGGGAAACTCAAAAATGGGGTTTTTCAGTTTACTGTTAAAAACAACATTGCCTGGGATTGGATGAGTGTCCGCTTGGCGATAGGCTTGCGACCTATCACATTGTGAGACATGGCCAATTGCACTAACATTGTCTTAGTTTAGGACAATCCTAAATAGTATGATGTCACTTCTTGTCTTTAATAAAAAGAATGTGACAGCATAATATTTAGGATTGTTCTAAGCTAAGACAATGTTAGTGCAATTGGCCATAAGTATTTGGCTAACCGTACCTGTTGCGTACCGCTGCCTATCGCTTGAGGATACGGGCATCAGGATACTTCCTTTATTATTATTTTGAATTATCTCAAAAATCTGAGAATAACGATCCGTCATGTCCAGAAAATAAATTAATAGCTTGAGAATTTATTTTGCTGCGGTTGTTGTTCGTGCTTACTCTAATACTTAGTTCCTTTTATTTTTCCTCATCCACGCTGAAAACTTGATGTACGTGCATAAAACTATTTGCTTATCTAAGAAGAATTGTGATATTTATTTTAGCGAATGGAGGAATACAAGGAACAAAAACAACTTTGCTCTACGTGTATCTCGTTGCTACAGAATAAGCAAAAGCAACTCTTTTATAAGGAAATGCATACGCTTTTTACTAAGCTTCCTGATACTATTAAAGATTTACTAGTTAACAAATAAAAAAAAAACTGGTGAAAGATATTATAAAAATACCGGGCAACCGCGCGACTAAAGATCTTGTAAGTCGTATTCGTTTGAAACACCCCAGTAAAATTTATAATACAAAGGTATAGTGAGGGGAAAGAAGTGACTGCGGTTGTGGAGTTTATCAAGATGGTGAGGATTAAATGACGCAATGTCAGGCGATGTAAATCAGCGGTTGGAAAAAACCGAACAATTTTTAGAAACACTCTCCATGGTAGAGGCGATAGAAGATACATAGCAAAATCAATACCCTATATAATCATAAAATAACTTGCCCGCTTGCCTGAACTCACAAAGAGGAATTTTATAATTAAACGCAGAGAACCTCTAGGAAATAAGACTTGGTCGAATTGTCAAAGTTATTATAGTAGTATATTAAAAATATTCATTAATTGACTCTAGTACAAGTAGTTTATTTTTTGTAGTAGGACTACGTACTAAAACATTTTCTTGTATCGTTTTAAAATTATATTTAAAGGTATTAGATGTAGATTAATGTATCAATCGAATTTAAAATCTTCTACACCGCTTATAACGACTTTTTTGCCGATATCATTGGTGTACGAATATATATACATATACACATACACATATAATACATATAATATTGCATAAATCTAAAATTAATTACGAGTTTCAAGTTATGTTTATAATGACATTACTTAAATGGGTACACTTAGTTATGTGCACTTAGTATGATATGGAACATTAATATTACTCGTATTAATATAGAATTATTTGAAAGTTATATTTTCTTCAATAAATCAGCCCAATTTTTTGAACAATTAATTTTTTTTGTTGACATTACTAATTTCACACTTATAACACATGCCGTTATCCGTTCATATGCTTATGAAATAGTGCCATTATCAAATAGTTGCCATAGTGCCGGTTGGCGACCGGATGAGAGGGCCCTATGTACATTCTTGGGGGGGCTCGGGCGTCCCCGCAGTCTCCAGACTAGTCCCCAATAGTGTAACTTCGAGGTGTGTGTCTCAATTCCGGAAGTATAGCGCCTTGATTCACTGCCGTCTTCACACCTACTTCTCTCACTCTATTAAATGAAAAGGACAAGGTACAGGAATAACGTTGTACAGCGGCAGCACTCCCTCTCGATGAAAGTAGACCTCACCAACATCAGAGGTTTACATTCTAATCTCGCTGCAGTCCATTTTCACCTGGAGACTTATAAACCACGTATCTTGTTCCTCACGGAGACGCAGATAAAGTGCCCGTCTGATTTGGCGTACTTAACCTATCCCGGCTACACCCTGGAGCATAATTTTAAAGCTCGGTCAGGTGTGTGCGCGTACGTCCGTGACGACATCTGCTTTCGGCGTCTCCGGTATCTAGAAGACCCCCGCTACTCCGTAGAGAAGCTTCTCTATGCCTGTGTCTACCGAGCGCACAGCGGAGACCAGGAGACGATCGGTCTTACAGAGTACCTAAGTGAGGCGGCGGATGCTGCTCATCACAAATACCCTTCCGCTCAGCTAATGCTTCTGGGGGATTTCAATGCCCACCATCAGGAGTGGCTTTACCCATACCAGTGCACTGATCTCGCTGGGAGAGAGATGCGTAAACTCGCTGTAGCATTAAATCTCACCCAGCTGGTTCAAGGAGCGACGCGGGTTCCTGACGTTGAGAGCCATACAGCCAATTGCTTGGATCTTCTGCTGACTACGGATCCAGACCGTTACTCGGTGGCGATTTCCTCGCCCCTTGGCAGCTCCGATCACTGTCTGGTGAAATCTGTATCCGTCTACTCGCCGCCCGATCCCAGTCCCAGGGGCTCTCGGCGCCTATGGCGATACAAGTCAGCAGACTGGGACGAGATGCGTTCCTTCTTTGCGTCTTATCCTTGGCGGCCTGTCTGCTTTTCTTCTGAAGACTCCTCTGCCTGCGCGGATGCTGTGACAGATGTGCTGCGGCAAGGAATGGAGTATTTTATTCCTTTCTCCGACGTAGCCATGTCCAGTAAAGCTCATCCCTGGTTCAGAGCCAATTGTAGACGCGCTGAGGCGCTAAAGCAAGAGGCATATCTGGCTTGGGTAGATGCTCGACACCGCAAGGCCAAGAACGTGTCGGAGAAGAAGAAAGCCTTCAACCGGGCCGCCAAGTCTTGCAAAAAGGCTCTACTGAAAGCTCAATTTGACCACGTCAGCCGTATTGGGAACAAACTGGCTTCATACCCCTCAGGTAGTTTGGTCCCTGGCAAAGTCGGTTGAATCTAATTTCTGCCGCCCCTCACTACCTCCACTGCTGAAACCGATGGGACGCTGGCTCACACCGCCGTAGAGAAAGCGAACCTGTTCGCTACTCTATTCGTGGAAAACTCACGTCTGGATCCCGCCAACGCGAAACCACCCAGTCTACCTGGATGCGAGGTGCACATGCCGGAAATTCGCATCCGTCAGACTGAGGTTCTTAAAACGCTGCGGAATCTGGACGTGAACAAAGCCAGTGGCCCTGATGGGATTCCAGCCATAGTACTGAAAACCTGTGCGCCTGAACTCGCTCCTGTTTTGACGCGCCTCTTTCGCCTTTCGATGGCTACTGGAAAAGTGCCTAAATCATGGAAGCTTGCCAACGTGCAGCCTGTGCCCAAAAAAGGCAGTCGTGCCGACCCCTCCAACTATAGGCCAATTTCAGTAACGTCCATACTCTGCAAGACTATGGAGCGTGTACTGAACAGCAGGCTAATGGCACACCTAGAAGCGAACGAACTACTGAGTGACCGCCATCTATATATTTTATTTATATTCTGTCCACGGGACATCACACTAATTTTATTAAATGATGAATGTGAGTGGTTTCCTTTTGGTGAATACAAAATTTTTCTATGTAAGTCATTGATATAAAATACCCAAGATACACAGTTCCGAACAAAACTGACACTCAAAACTGTCGCTAATTCAGTCTAAAAAGTTTATAGTTATGGCACAAACGTGTTTTTGCATATTCGATCTTAAACGCAAGATTTAAAGTCATTTTTAAAAAACAATGTACAAAAAGCAACAAAATTTTTGACTTAAGTTAGCCGGTAGGACAAGGCATATGTGGAGTCGAATATAAATATTTTTATGCATTGAGGTAGTATTTTAAGGGTTTGTAAAATTTACATTAAAAAAAATCTTGTCGAAAATCTGTTTTTGCGTAGAACATTTATATTACACAGAACCTACACATATAGGCAAACTGTGGGTTTATAGTCATGTAGTATTTGACGCTTGATATTGATACATTTAGTTTGCATAGTCTAATAGATTTAGAATATACTGAAGTAGGAAATTTACTGCAATGGTGACTATGACTACGTTATAAAGTTCATAGATTCTTAAATGAAAACAGACACGATTTTTTTTCAGACTTACTATGTAATGTATCGACAACATAGTAAGGAAACGCATTAATTTCCTAGAAATAAGTTTAGCTTTTCGTAGAATTCTCATTTTGAATTAGATTTCAGTTTTTCTGGTTTTTTTTTTTGCAGTATTATGTAAACGAACATTTGTTTAGTTATAGTATCTGCAGACGTACGAGCGAATACTGCCCATAGACATTTGAAACACAATAGGTTAGTTGCTAATGCGATGTCGGCTTCTAAAAATTTTATTGACCCTCGTATAAAAAATTCCAATAAAACAATTTAGAGCTAAAAAATTGTGTTCAATGTTATTCGGGAGATCAAACTCGTTGATGAATTTGAAAAAATATACATCTTTTCAAATACTGAATAACTAAGTATCATTTAAAAAAAACTTTGGATTTTTGAACATTTTTAATTCAATAGTCTATGCTTAGGCATAGTTTTTTTCTTTGAGGTTAAAATACTTAAATGTAGTGGGAAGTTTCAGGTGGCCTATAGGGTCAACCAGCTCACAGATTTTTTTAATATAGTTGCATTAGTTGGTTACATCGGCGTGTTACATACAAAGAAATCCTAATAGATATGTATATTTAGTTCGAAGTATAGTTTAGTACATATAATATTATTGCCAAAGGTAATTTTAGATTAGATATTTCCTGTTAATTATAAATTTCTTTTATAATTACGTTAGTTTTTTCGATAGGTGTGTTACTAATAGGTATTTTTTGTTTGAGGTATAATTAGTTATGATATTAGGTATAGAAAATTTAGAAGTTATAGGAAGTTCAGGTCTTACGTTTTTTACTTACATTTTAATAACAAAAATGTCGTATATAAATAATTAAGATGAATATGTAAATATTATTTTTAACGTACAGCGGCCCACCCGGCAATGTAGAGATTTTTAGTAAAATAAAGAAAGGTTAAATAAGTTCTAAAGTAAATATGCGCGAGCAAAGCCGCGGGTAACAGCTAGTATGCAAATAAAACAACTCGTACATATAAACAGTCACTTAAAATTTATACGAGACTAGCTGCAGATCTCTGCATTAGGATAAAAGTATTCTATGTGCTATTCCAGATCATCTTATATCCGAGTCCAAATCCAAATTGGTAAAGCCATTTTTTACGTGATTGATTATCAAACATCCAAACATACAAACTTTAACATTTATAATATGTATAGTATAAGATATCCGCAATCAAAAACAACATTTTATTAAAAATAAATTATTAAATCAAAAAATAAACATTCTTAATGCAACCTGTGCCTTCCACTTAAGAAATCGTTATCAACAAAACGTGTAAACAGAACAAAATTCGATGCTACTTATGATTTCCTATTGTTATATTAAAAGTTTCGTAATATATCTTCAAAGTTCATCGTAAGAATCACAATTATATATTGTTATTTTATATTCGTACAAACAGAATAAAAAGAATCACCTAACTTGATCCTCAAAATAAGTAATCAATATAATCAAACATTTTAAAATCGTCAAATTGATGTCCTCTTCTCTTTTGGCAGTTGGTTAACAACTATAAAAGGTATTCAAAATTAATAATGAAAAAAATTAATCTTATTAAAAAAATTAACTTATTAATGAAAAAAAATCGACTCCACTAATAATAACAGGATCAATTTGTATTATTCGACTAAATTAAAAGGAGGTTGTAATGCACTATCCTTTTACTGAAAAAGTGACCATTGAAATTTTGTCGTATTATATTTGGAGCGTCGAGTACATTTTTAAGACAAATAAAATGAAAATCATACATTACACCCTATATTTAGTAATATAAACGACAAAATAAATCGATAAACTCTTATACTTACCGAAAATACAATATCTTATATTTTTTAACGTTCATGATGTTGTATTTTACAATTTATCACAGAACAATTCTGTATTTTTGACGCGCGGGCAGTGACGTGATCGACGGGCTTCCATTTGAAGTGAGTGCACAATTTTAAATTGTGCACTCATTCTTAGAGGACGTTTTTGAGACACTGATTGTGTATCTTGGGTTTTTATATATCAATGATGTAAGTACGACTTTTTCCAAACCGCTGCTCTTTTAAGGTAAGTATAATTTTTTTTTCGAATTCATAAGTTTTTTTCCTTGATGGTTACATACTTAGTTTCAATGCATTTACAAGATAGTTAAATAAGTCATTCGAAAAATATTTTGTTTGACAAATATACTGCACCAATGAGCGTGTCTTCTGCGAAAATGCTGCATGTGTGTTTGAGACTGGAATCAATACATACATAATTAATTTTCACTAAATCTATCTATCTATATAAAAATGAATGGCTGAATGTGTTGCTAAGCGCAAAATGGTCATTGTCGTTATAATAAAATATTAACAGTTTCTGAAATCAACGAAAAAGTCAAACTCATTGATATTGGTAGTGGTAAATTTTCTATAGTGTGCTGACTGGCTGCATCACCTCTCCTGAGAGTTTTTGTCAGTTAACGCAATCAAAGGCTGAACTGATTCAAAATTACTTATTCCATGATTGGTTGACAAAACGAGCTATACTGGCTGCCAAAAACACTGATGTCATGTTTCTGGCGAAATGATGATATATAAATCAGTGTGTACGGCAACTAATGACGATGATGTCGTGAAATATCCACCCGAGTTTTTAAATTCACTCGATTTGCCAGGATTCCTGTCGCAATAGCGCCAGTGCTTGTCGTTGTCGTGTTCCTGTTTGGAGGGTAAGGTAGCCGGTAAATTTATGCATGTGGCACAAGACTTCGCCACAAGGTAGCAATGCACCATTAACAACTTTGGTGTGTATAGGCGATGGTTGACTCTTTCCATCAGGAGACCCTGTTTGTATGTTATCTTATGATGTAAAAAAAAAGATTGCCACCTCACAATATTCAATTAAAGGTTGGATCTGTAGTTATAATGTTGCGAAATATTAATCAACCCCATTTTGTAACAGCACACGATTTGCTTTCGCTATGAGTATAAACAAATCCCATGGGCACTCATTAAATGTTTGTGGTATTAACCTAGAAAACCGATTTTTCTTGCATGGTCAATGGTATGTTGCCTGTTCCCTTATTGGAAAAGCAGTAGATGCATTAAAACATCCTGCATGTTGGCCCACAGGAGTTTTATTTTATGTTTTTGCAATTTTGTTTTATGGGCAATTCTACACAAGAAATCAATCTACGTTGTGCACATAACAATTCAGTGAAAAGGTCAATAGTCGAACAATTAGGAAACATTTCACGAACTCAATCAATTGATTATATTATATTATTTAAAAGTGTAATGAATATTCGTTGGAGTCCGAGGAAGGTTCTTATGGGGATAAAAATGGAAAAATTGTAAAGAAAATAATAAATAACACTTTTCTTTCTCTGTTGAAATTGTTCCGTCTGCCAAATATTTTACGTTTTAAATCTGTTCTAAGGCGCTACGAAGTACGTCGGGTCTGTTAGTTGTTTAATAATTATTAATGTTATCAAGTGGTTATAGTGTCCGATAAATTTCTTGCTGAGTGTTTTACACTGATAGGTTCTACATGAAATTATTACTGGCTTTTCGTTTCCCAGCATTTTCAGGAAAAGTCGTCGATAGAAAATTTGTTAGACTCGTCAAAAGGAAGCCACTCACGAAGTTTCAAGTATGTATTCATCATTTAATAATTAGTGCAATCTATCTGTATAACTAATTTTATATACATTAATCATAATTAATGAAAATAAAATAAGTTTAGTCCCGCGAACTAATTCATTTAGAATCTAAATTGTGTTTCTAGATTTTGGTACAATTCTACGCAGTAAATAAACTCTGACTTATGACGTAATTATTGTGTATAAGACTACACGCTGGAGGTAATTACAATATTGACCTTACATGGCTTTGCAAATCTAAATTACTGCATTAATTTTTGTCACTTTCGGATTTTACAATTTTTTCACGACTCATTAGGAGGGCGCGTTAGGAGGGCTCTACGATCGAAAAATCATTTACGTCTCCGTTCTGCAACTATTTTATTTATATATACCGATCATGCTACTACATAGAAACTACTTTCTTAATTTAAACACCACTGTAAATATAATTTAGTCAAGATTAATTCTGACATTTTGAAATATTCATTTAGTGTAACAGAAATTTAAAAAAATATGAAAATAAAGTCAAACTCCTGTTTGGCAGTAAAAATAATAGTAAATAAATCACAAGATATACATTAAATATTATTATCAATTAAACAGAGTTAAATAACCATTTGAAAACGGAAATCTTTCTAGGGCAATACGAGTCTATAAAAAATGGATTAAACAATGTTTTTTTATCTTAAGATTGTATGTGATATCTATACATTTTAAACATAGATATGGACATTTGTCCTATTTTATGTTAGTCTTTCAGTTACAGTCTTTCATTTTTAGGGTTCCGAAGTAAACTACGACGCCTTATAGTTTCGCTTTGTCCATCCGCGTGTCCGTCCATCCGCAGTCTAGCGCAGAGATTCTTAGTACTAGAACGATGTAATTTGGCACGAATATACATATTAGTCGTGGCAACAAAGTGGTAACATAAAATCTTGAAAAAAATTTTTTTTGGGTAGCTCCTCTACATGAAAAGCGGGATGTTTTTTATTCTCGTGTACCCCATAGTGTAGGGTATCGTTGGATAGGTTTTTTAAAATATTGTAGGTTTGTGACAACGAATTTTCGTTTATGAAATATAAGCTTTAAAGTGTTAATTTTTGTTGTCCCCCTATTTGCCAGCTAAACGGTTGGTTCTGGGGTTCGGAAAAAATCATGGTAGAAGTAAATATAATAAAGTTAAAGGGAAAACTATCACGGCTAAGTAAGCTTTACAAGTTTTGAATAATAGTCGTCTACCTTATAAAATGTATTTTGATAAGTTTAATAGGCGGGGAACCTGTGGCGCTGATATATTCGTCATTGTCATTAAATAGATGAAAATTTCATAGTTTGAAACATTAAAAGCCGTCTTCTTAGTCGGCATTATCGTGATGGACAACTTTGAAACCCTACATTGCGCGTGGCGTGACACGCACTTTACCAATTTATTTAAATATAATTTTTTTACGATCAAACGAGCATTATGAGTTGTGCATTTTTTGATTTTACAAATTATTTTGAAATTTTAATCAGTGGAAGCGCATTAATCAAGTTAATATGTAATTCTAATATTTGATGAAAATCACATATCAGGGAGCGTCGTGAATGACACACATAAATAGTGGCGGTGTGGAAGTCACTTGGCTATATAAAAATGAGTTTGTAAGGGATGTGAACGGCGGCAGAGCGCCGGCGCTACGCGACTGGCCCCGGCTCCACGCAGTTCGCGGCCAGACTTACCGGCGCCAGCATCGCTGTCGGTAACACTCGAACGCATACGGCACGTCTATCCGCCAGATCCGAATACATCTCGTAATTGTCACGTGTTGCCCATACTACGCGCCCCAATGGACCTTACTCATGTCATTCGAGTAATTCAGGTGAATTCTAAATGAACGCGAGTGACGGAGTGCTGTGACTACACAAACTTAAAGTGTATATGTGAAGTTGTAAATACAATTATGTTGGATAAAACTCGAAAGTATTTCGGTGACATCACACTTTGGAAATCTGAAGTACAAGAACTACAAGACTTTTTGATTTTCAACCCGGCATAATCTGTATTTTGAACGAAATGGCTGTTACTTTAAAGTGTATACTTAGTATTTTTATTACTTTGTTGTGCTTAGAAGAGCGCTTTGTATTGACTTGTTCGGAATCATGTGAATGTTACAAAAACTTGACGTCTTGTTCATCTTATTCTTATAATATGACTTTAAAAATAAACAGATTTGAGAATGAAGTGCAAGTTAACAATAAAGATAAGGAATCACCGTTAAATTTGACAGAATTTACAAACAAAACTTTTACAGAAATCAAAATTAAATATGATCGTGGATGTAAATTAAATATTGTGGATTTCAAATTTCCGTTTTTAAATACTTACTCCATTTCATTTGTTAACAATAGCATAGTTAAACTGCGAATTAGATTAAACTTTAACAAGGTTCAAGAAATTAACTTATCTTCCAATAAACTGGGATGCTTAGACAAAGGCATTTTTGGTAATTTTACAAATCTTCGAATGCTATTTTTAAGAAACAATCAGATTGCAGAAATTTTCAGAGACAGTTTTGTGGGCCTTAGTAAATTAGAAACATTAGATCTATCTGATAATTATTTAACTATTCTGACAAATGTTTTTACTCCGCTAAAAAGCCTACAACATCTAAATATCAGTAGAAATAAACTTGAATTTCTACACGAGAATTATTTCAATAATTGGCTATTACAACATTTGGATGTTTCATATAATAATCTACGGACGGTCGCACCTGGAGCTTTGCAGCAATTACCGAATCTCGCTCGATTATTACTAACAGATAACCCGCATTTGGGAATTACACAGTTGGATACACAATTGTTAGTCGGTACAGGGCGCCGACTACAGCAAATCGATGCCTCAAGAACCGGCCTTTACCAAGTTCCTGAAGCGTTCACCCATTCAGTACGTTTCTTGTCTCTTGTTGGCAATAACATAACTTCTATACGGTGTGGTGATCTAGATAGCTATCCTCTATTACAATCATTAGACTTTTCTGACAATAAAATTGCTTCTATAGAAGATGACTCTTTAGGAAGGCTGGAAATGTTAATATTTTTAAATATTAATAAAAATTACCTGCGAGTTGTACCAAAATCATTGCCCGATGAATTAAAATATTTATCAATATGTAATAATATAATTAGAAATCTTACTATACCAGATTTTAAAAATTTACACAATCTTCAAATATTATTATTGAAAAGCAATAAAATTAATTATATTGAAAACAATGTATTTGACGATCTGTTGTCATTAGAAATGTTAGACCTTTCTAATAATCCGATTAAATATTTATCATCAAATACATTTGATGGGCCGCTTTCTTTAAGAGACTTAAGGCTATGTCATATTAATATATCTATGGCAATAAAAGATGGTTCTTTTCCCATGAGTTCACCTGAAAGCGTGCAAATGCTACATCTTCAAGGAAGTCCTGGTTTAGCTCACTTATTATTAGCTGACTCAGCTGCTTTAGCCGCGTTTACGCACCTTCAATATTTGGACTTAAGGATGAATAATATATCTACTGTACGGAATGATCTATTGTTTTATTTAGTTCAGCTAAAAACTCTAAGATTACATGGTAATTTAATAAATTGCAGCAATGAAACGTGGTTAAATGATTGGATGAATTGGAATAAATCTATTTCTAATGGTGAAACATGTTATTACTCAACCTCAGAAGCTAAGCTGGAAATTAATAAATATAACTGTACTTTTCCTGAGACTTTCACCATCAGTGATAGTTTACCGCCGGTAAACCTCTATAGTACTGAAATGATAAACAAACTATTACGGTACTACGGGTATTTAAATAATAAAACTGGACAAGCTGCTTTAAGAATTAAATATGATTCCAAAAATTCTAGCTATTACGCAAAAAAGGGAATAAACGATGATGAAAATGGCTTAATGTCCAACAGTATTCATAAAAAAAATTCTTCCTGGCAACAAGATATTATTAAAAATAATGATACAGGTACATACTGGAAAAAAGAACAAACAATCTACGATTATTTAAATAAATCTGCCAATAATAAATTTAAAGATATGAATGTCTTAAGACACAAAATCAAAACTGATGTAAGATTACTGGACAACGATCCACATTCAAGTCAAAATTCTAAAAAAGATTATTTAAATAATATATCTGCTATAAATCAAATAAATATAAAAGAAAACGATTTGAATAAACCCATGTCACCTAAAGAAGAATCCCACTTGAACTCAAGAACAGATATTTTGCAAAGCTCTGCGAAAAATGAAGCTTTTACTGTTAATCCTGATAACAAATTAGAGTATTCTCCTTATCAGTCTACGCACAAGAATTACGCAGAATATATTGGAACTGCGAGCGTTATGGTATTAGTTTTAACGGCATTAATACTTTGGGTGAGTTTCCGATCACGTTTTAAGCGGAGACAAGTCCAGGCAATTAACTCTGATATGGAGGACCAAATAGAAGTGTCAAATATTTCCGGTGGCGTATTATGGTGACATCTTCGGGCAGCCGACCCTACGCCTTTTGAATATGACTCGCTTTTAACGTAGCACTAATGTGAGTATAATTAATTTATACACTTTTATTATCTAATTTTAATACAAATACGCATGGAAAATATTTATTTTATCGTAATGTCTGAAACAAATAAGATATTTTAGTAGTAAAGGTTAGTAAACAAGCAGATTGTTTTGTATCCTGAGATATTATGTCAATACATCTGAGTAATCGAGAGTGTACTAATTGTACTCTCTCGTTAATTGTGTTCTCCCTATTTCTCGGACATATGAATGTGACGCTACTAATTTATTTATTTTTTAACTAAACGTTTCTTTGAGTTCCGGTTTAAAACTGAATTCTATTTAATGTTTCAACTGAGACTAGTTTTAAATTAAAATTAATTATTTTCATAAATACAGGCCTAAACATAGACGCTTCGGTATTTTTTTTTAAATTTAATAGGACCCCTCACCAAAACAACACTCGAATGTTTACCATATCTGTTAGGCTATATCTATACATATAATAAAATCGTAGGAAAGTCAAAACTGTACATTGAATATTTTTTAAAAGAATACTTGGGGCGTAATCTACAATCGATATCGAAGCCAAAAATATAGTTTTTAGAATTTTTGTCTGTTTGTCTGTTTGTTTGTATGTATGTCCGGGGTAAACTCAAAAAGTACTGCATGGATTTACTTCAAATTTTGTATGAATATTACTAACAGGTCGGGTCAACATATAGGCTACATATATCACGCTATCATCTACGGAGCAAGGGCAGTGCGGAGTAAACGAACTCCGCGTGGACGAAGTCGCTGGCAACAGCTAGTACATAATAATTGTGCAAGGGAGAAATAAGAGTAATATAATAATCCGTTAATCCGTTATTACTGTTGTGTAACGGTTTGAAGGGTGAGAAGCCGGAAAGCTTTTTTTTATGTTATTGAGATAGGCAAACTGGCAGACGTGCCACCTGATGGTAAGTGGTCGACGTCGCCAATGAACAAAAATAGGATACCTGGGCTGGAACTAGCCCAGGTATTCCATTCATGTGTTGCCTATCCTGAGACATAAGATGTTAAGTCTCGGTGCCAGTAATTACACTGCCTGTCTTGCCCTTCTCTATGAAACACAGCAAAGCTGTTTCACGAGAGAAATAGGCAAGATGGTGGTACCCATGCAGCCAGGAGCGCGGCACAGCGCATCCCTCCCACCGGCAAAGTTAAGCTTATGCATGTGGCAAATGATAAGAGCCTTTAACCTACAGTTAAGAACACTAAATATAACATTTTGGTTTGCTGGTACAAATTCGTCGTGATAGTGCCACATACATAAGTTTACCTGCTACCTCTTCCTCAAAAACGAAATCTGTGACCGTGAAAACTGAGAAAAGCGCGGACGCTACAAGAAACACGCAAAAAATGTAAGGCGATGGTATCAAATCCATCCAGCCATAGCAGACTCTACTACCTAGTAGTTATTACCCTAGTAGTTATTATCTAAGAGACACAATTTGCCAGTCGTTCGTCAGTTCACAATTGCAGATAATATTTTTTATTTGTTACAATAAATAAAATAAATATTAAATACTGAAGACAGCAAGGTAAATGTTCTATTTTTCAAAACTGCTCTCACGATCTCGGGAGTTAAGTCTTATTAATTAATCGTAATTTATATTTGCATTGTTTGAAATTAGATGGTTCAGTTTGAGGTTTCTTTTATTTATTCACTTTTTGCTCAGCGCTGTCAAACAGAAATTATATTGAAATTTTCTATACTTACACAAAAAATGTTTTTATTCAGCATGTTTTTGTAAGATTTTATGTTTTTTTAACTTGCCGCTACGTAGTCGTAAGTCGGCCTAGAAGATTTTGGGAAATTTTGAAAAACCCCAAAAAAAATTTTGGCGAAACAGTATTTTTTTAACATAACTTCCAGATTAATGTACCGATTGAGTACAAAAACTAGTCAGCTCTATTCCTCAAAAAACTACATCTAATGCATAAATTGTATCAAAATCGGTTTATCCGTTTGGGAGAAATCGTTGACGAAAAATTAAAAAAAAGTGTTTTTTCGACATAACTTCGAAATTTTTCAACCAATCATTTTTTGGTATTCTACAATATTTTAGTACTAAAAAAATTACGTCAGATGGCATTTCAAGAATCAAAATCGAATCTAATTTTCAAAAGTTACAGCTTTTTAAATATTAAAATTACGTCATTTTTAGCAAATTTACTTTATATTTTTAAAATAGTTTTCAGGCTAATACACCGATGGACTTAAAAATCTTATCAGCTTTTCTCCTTTAAAAACTGCGTCAAATACCGTTAATTGGATCAAAATCGGTCAATTTGTTTAGGATTTATTAATGATGAAAATATTTGAAAAAATGTTTTTTTTTAATTTTTCAACCTATCGATTATTTAGCTAAAGCAATATTTTAGATCCCAAAAATTGAGTTGAATGTCATTCGAAAGATCAAATTCAATCAGCGTTTCCAAAATATACAACTTTTCAAAAATCAATATACTTCCATTTTCGCCGTGTTGGTCTTTGCCTCCTTCGCCGTGTTGGTCCCGGCCTTCTTCACCGTGTTGGTCCCGGCCTCCTTTGAAGAATAGGCTAACTGCCGTTCTGCCAGGCAGGTTGTATAAGGCGACCGATTGCCTATCGAGTCACTACTATCGTGGCTACTAGGTTGTAGAGTTCTGCATTGTTTCCGGCCCGGGTCTGGTACTACCGCCTTACCTATTCCTGCCGCAATAGCGTCAGTGCTTGTCGCTGTCGTGTTCCGGTTTGGAGAGTAAGGTAGCCGGTAAACTTATGCATGTGGCATTAGACCTCGCCACAAGATAGCAACGCACTATTAACATTATGGTGTCTATAGGCGATGATTGACTCTTTCCATCAGGAGACCCATCTGATTGTTTGCTATCTTATGATATAAAAAAAATAACAAAATTGATGTTTGAACTGAAAAAATCTATGTTTATTGTTTTTACTCTTTTGAGCTTACCGTAATTTAGCGGGAAGTTTCAGGGATGACCTGCAGGGTCAACCGCTTACACATTTTTTAATTAAAAATGCCCCCTCTCTAATTATAATTGCCTTAATATTAGGACGGCCGTTTCACTTTAATGCACTACGTACTAAAGAAGCTATGCTAAGTAGAAGTCTTCTTCTATAAAAAAAAGTCGTATACTATTATGTGAACACTCGTTGCAGCGCTGAAATAATAATAAACCGTCCAAGTAAAGATAAAATTAAACAGCGCTGCAGCGTACAATAACGTATAATATATGCGACCAAAAATTCGTAAAATTTTATAGCACTTACGTGTTTTATTCACCAAGTTATGAAGTAATTTAAAACCACATTTTTACTGGATAACTAGGTGGCAGATTTGTGAAACGTCTCGTTTGGGTTCTGACTTTGGTACCATTGTCTTGCCCTTTCCTGCCGCAATATCAGTGTTTGTTATTGTCTAATTGGTTTAGAGGGAAAGGTAGCTAGTAAACTGATGGACGTGGCATATGGGTGGAAAATTATATAATTTTTAGTGTCTAAAGCTGAAAATTATCTTCTTTTCTTATGAGAAAAGGGCTTGTTGGCCTAAGGCATATAAACTTGTACAGCAACAGATAATATTTATATTCTTGGTAAATATTTCTCATGTATACATTGATAATATCTGCCACATTCAACACTTGATTTATACTATTTATTTATTTATTTCGCCGTGTTGGTCCCGGCCTCCTTTGAAGAATAGACCAACTGCTGTTCTGCCAAGCAGGTCGTAAAAGATGACCAATTGGCTATCGAGTCACTACCATCGTGGCTACTAGGTGGTAGAGTTCTGCATTGTCTCGCCCGGGTCTGGTACCACCGCCTTACCTATTCCTGCCGCAATAGCGTTAGTGCTTGTCGCTGTCTTGATCCGGTTTGGAGAGTAAGGTAGTCGGTAAACTTATGCATGTGGGCTTAGACCTCGCCACAAAATAGCAACGCACCATTAACATCTTTGGTGTCTATAGGCGATGGTTAACTCTTTCCATCAGGAGTCCCATCTGCTTGTTTGCTATCTTATGATATAAAAAAAAATACTATATCTTTCGGGATACACAGGGATTATATAGGGCAAGATGTGCATATTGCATTTTTTCTCTAATCATTTCAAGTATTCATCCCCTTTATTATAATATACATCCCCTTCTTTTTTTATGACATGGACTTTAACATCCCCTTCTTTCCATTTTAGTCGGGGCTTTCTTTAACTAATAGACCATTTGCCATTCTGCTAGGATGTTCGTAAAATATCATCGATTGGCTATATTGTCTTAGTCGGGTCTGGTACCACCGCCTTACCTATTCCTGCCGCAATAGCGTTAGTACTTGTCACTGTCGTGTTCCGGTTTGGAGAGTAAGGTAACCAGTAAACTTATGCATGTAGCATTAGACCTCGCCACAAGATTGCAACGCACCATTAACATCTTTGATGTCTATAGGATGATATTGATTCTTTAATATAAAAAATACGTGACACTATCATAGTGGTTACTAGGAGGTAGAGTTCCGCAGCGTTCTGTCGCAATAGCGTCAATGTTTATTCGGTCGTGATCCAGTTTGGGGATAAGGTATCCGGTAAGCTTATGTTTGTGGCGTTATAATTCCGCCAACGCCACCAACATTAATATCGTTCGTGTCCATAAACGGTAGTTATTTCTTTCCATCACATAAGTAATCTGCTTGTTTGTTATGTCGCGAAGAAGGGAATGTAAGATAAATAAAAAACTATGCTCATCAAACAAATACTTGCTCTTATCGGAAATTGAAATTGAACTCCAATGATTGCGTAGGCAATCCCTAACAACGTAGCGGTCACTAAAATACTTCATGACCAAGTATTTTTATACGGAAAATGGATTATGTACGACATTTGATTCACTGCTCTGTTTGTCGAGTGGTAAGTAACAGCAGTGTATGTATGACTGTTAGAGTGTCGGCGATTGTCAACAGCGAAAAATATTTAGGCATGTGATGAGTGTAAATGTTTATATTTCTAGGTTTGGGTGTTTGTAACTTTTATTTTTAGTATTTATTTATGTATTTTTATATATTGGTATCGTATCCTTGACTAACGCCCATATAACAGCAAACATGCTTACTTTGCAGTTAGATCAATTCGTGTAGTTTGTTTGGCCACCAATATTTTATTTATTAATTAATTTAATGTGGATTTACCTTAAATTGAAATTATATAGATTTTTTTATATACTTCTTTATAATTTTTAATTATAAAAAAATAATAGATTAAATAAATTAATTTCTTAAAATTTCAAGAATTATTAAATAGGAATATAAAATAATTTCTGGTTTGTGGGTATTTCTACCCCACGGGTAACACAAATAACGTCAAATACTGGGAGAGACGTTCTAGAGCTCTACCACCTAGTTGGCACGATAGTAGTGGCACGTGTATTGGCTATAAGTATCACTGTCATTGTCCGCTTTTTACGAACTGCCTGGCAGAATGGTAGTTGGTTTAATCTTCCTTCCTGTCCTACTTTTGTTTTTTAAAAGTACACATTGAGATGGAGTTTTACCAAGTGTTGACGATGTTTACTAGGTGGTAAAGTTCTGCATCGGCTCGACCGGGTCTGGTACCTTACCTATTCCTGCCGCAATAGCGTCAGTGCTAGTCACTGTCGTGTTCCGGTTTGGAGGGTAAGGTAACCGGTAAACTTATGCACGTGGCATTAGACCTCGCCACAAGATAGCAACGCATCATTAACATCTTTGGTGTATATAGGTGATGGTTGACTCTTTTCATCAGGAGACCAATCTGCTTGTTTGCTATCTTATGATATAAAAAAAAATTGTTCAGCGCTAAAAGTAGAGATGCCAGGAATAGTGATTTTTCCGAATACTGAATATCCGGCGAGGCCCTTGACCGAATACCGAATATTCGACGGCATATTTTTTATTAGCGGGTTGATTGTGTCACGCATGTAATAATTTACATGCGATTAATTTTCAATATTAATTGTGAAGTTTCTTAGTAAAATATTTTTACCAAGTAATATGTGCGACTTTTCTTCATGATTAGGTATTCAGTATCCGGTATTCGGCCAAATACCGAATGCCAAAAAAAATGCCAAATAAGCTCAATACCAAGTAGTAACTAAATATTTGTGGCATCTCTTGTTATATAATAGTATAGCGATTAACTTGTTTGGTTCACATGAGGTCTTAAGTACGATCCTCGAACCCAAAATTACTCTTATCTTATATGTAAAATTGATGTTTTTACTTGGATAACCCTAAAATAATCTCAGTAGTAGTTAAGAGTCTGTTTGTTTTATGTTAACAACACGGCTTTAAGTTAGCACGTAAAGCCGTCGGTCCCGTTTATTGCAAGAAACAAAGGACAGTTGTTATTAGTGGATACAAAACAGCAGTCGTGGGTAAAAAGGATCAGAAGTTAATATAAAAATACGGTGAACCGAAGGTCTATTGAAATTTTATTCAGTTTGCTTATTCCACAAGAGAATCAGCTTAATGGTATTTATATTTACATCACTTGATTGAGATTGGACATGCGACCGATTATTCAATGAATATTCGCCTGTCACACCCTGAATCTAAATACGCCGTTATATACTCGTTAAACATTAAAAAGACACGGATAAGGAGCTTACCAACTCGTCCACTAACAAACAAACAAATAATAGTGAATCAGAACTATCCAGACAATAACTAGAGTAAAAAGATTGTCTAGAGAGATCGCTGTACACTTCTTGCCCTGAAAAGGCAGGGACGAGATGATATTAGTTTATTTTATTTTGAGATAATGTTACACTTAGGGAATGCAATAACGGGATAGGAATGCATGCATTCAATCCCGCGTGCAATGTGCGGGACTAATCCTGGTCATTAGTTTTCTTAGCGTCAAGATCCTAGCGAAATACCTAGCGAATAGCTTGGTAAAACGAACATTCTAAGATGTTTGCGACTGTTTACTTCGGTAGGTCGCTAAGCAATTAGCTAGGCGCCAAGCGCACAGTAGGCGCTAAGCAAGCCGCCTGTCTGTGCGGATGTAGCCTTAGAGAATGAAATACCGGTATATGCATAGTGTTGCCAGTGACAGATAGTCAAATGTAACATGAGACAGGTCAAAAAATAACATTTTCCCGAGAAAAGTAACATTTCTTTAATTTATGTTGAAAATGACACTAATACTGTAAATGACATTTTGATACATGAAAACTAAAAAAAATCTGTCCCATTATTTGAGCTTCGAATAACCGTAATAGATGTTTGATCAAATAATCGACTGGTAATCCTTAATTAAAAAAAGGTATAAATAATAATGTGTTAGTTATATACTAACTAATTTAGAAATATATCGAACTAAAGATGAACTAATGAACAAACAAACAACATAAATGATAATAAACATATGTATTTCAGCTGAAAACACTACTTCGTTGTTGAATTATTGATTCCCTAAATACACACACACACACACATATCTTCACGCCAGATCCCTTACGGGGTAGGCAGAGAGAACCGAATGCCATACATCACGATCCTTGCAGGCTTGTCTCGCTTCCTCCACATTCATCACTCTCTTCATACACACACGATTATTAAATTATATTATACAAACTATAGAATATACAAACTATGACTGAGTTTGACCACAGACTAAACAATAAAATCTCTGCTAAGTTTGATGACAAACCTTAACCGTATGTGTGTAATGATTTTTTATTAATTTAATTTATTTACAATTCTTCTGTATAAACTTTTCGCACCTTTTCTTTATTTAAATTTCATACTCCATAGTTCGTGCATTTTTTGTAAACAGGGTACAAAGGTTTCGCTTTACGTATTAATGTAATAATTATAATTTTTTTTAATTTTCTTTCAGATTAAGGCGGTCGGCTGCTTAAGTGGAAGTGGATTGTGATATAATTCGGCGTACATATTTTTTTATGATATTAGTACAAATAGAGAGATATGCTGAGCAGCTTAGGCTATTATTTATTCTTGTAAATATTGTAAATACTTGTTTCAATACTGACACTAATATCAACGTGGAATGGATAAAGCCCTTTCATATAAGATATTCTTCAAATTCGCAGTACGCTACTCACTACCACATTTAAATAAAAACATAAAGAGCAAATGTCACGCACTATGATTTTACTTAAAACTCTGAGGAAAATTCAAGAAAGAAGCTGCGGTTCTATAATTGGTGATTTTTCGGAGATTGCTGGAGCACCACGGACACAACAAATTTAGTTAACAAATATATCATATTGTCTCTGAAAATCAAAGTAAATCTCAAGGGCATAATAGTCTCCTCGTATACATTTTCACGACATACCTATATCAGTCGCACAAACAAAAACGCTATACAATACATTTAATATTTTCCTTACTAAGTTAAGAATTTCCGCAAAATACTTACTATCTGAATCTATCATCTGTAAGAAACAATTAGTATAACACATCATTTCACATAAACTATCTACATTGCACGAAGTTCGATTTTCACACTATTGTGAGATATCGTACAAATTGGATGAGGAAAAAATATGTATAAATTGGATGTGGGGAAAAATGGTAATTACCCCGTATACCATAAAGCCTATTATATTATATTAGTCTTAGATTATGAAACCTCAGGCTCGTACCCTACTTGGACTAACAATAAAAATATATTGGGGTTTTTAAAAACGTTAGTAGCAGCCTGTCTGTCAGTAATACCTTCATGCTACAGAAAAGCACATAAATGTCGGTCCTGATAACTTCAAGGTCCAAGCGATTGTCGTTAAACATTGAAAAATACTGATATGGGGCTCACCAACCATGCAATCTCGTCAACTAATAAGCAAACAAATCGTAGTAAATCAGAACTATCCAGACATTAACCAGAATAAAATGATCGCCTAGAAAGATCGCCGTAAACTGCTTGCCCTGTAAAAGCAGCGACGAGATGATATTAGTTTATTTTATTTTAAGATAATGTTACACTTAGGGAATGCAATACCGGGATAGGAATACATGCATGCGGTTCCGTGTGCTATGCGCAGGATTAATCCTGGTCAGAAATTTAACGGATTTCTGCACGGGATTGGCAGGATTGAAAAAAGCAAATATCATCATACACAGCAGCACCTTTTTTTCACCTACTGGTTTTAATGTGTAATATGTAAAGTCAGGAACTATTCAGTGAACGAAAAATTAAATATTTTGACATTTTTGATAAGCTATTTTGTAATTTAAAAAATCTTTTAATTTTTTTAAATAATTACATTTTTCTTTAAAAGACAAGTCCCTTTAAAGGTGGAACTTGTTCGTAAATTATTTCCGAAGTTTTATTAACCACGTGAATCTATTAATTACCGGGATCCCGTCGGATTGAAAATATCTAGTACTGGAAATACCGGGATCAAAAACATCTTACGGATTGTCCTCCCTAGTAACATTCTACAAAAATAACATATTTTATTTGTAATACATCTTTTGCTAACTCTAAAGATGTAAACGGTGTTTTGTCGTCCTTGTGCAAGGGATGAAATGACACATGCGTAAGTTTATCAGCAACCTTACTTTCTAAACAAGGACATGACAGTGAAAGCATTGACGCTATTGCAGCAAGGTATAGCGGTGGTACCAAACCCAGGCGAGATGTTGCGTAACTTTACTACCTAGTAATCACAATGCAGTGACATGCTTACCCAATCGTGTTCCTTTTAAGAACTGCCTGGCAAATGATCTATTCTCCAAAGAGAGTCTGGACCAACAAGGCGCACGTGGGTGTGGTACAAATATGGATATATGTATTGATAAAGCAACCTGAAAGTCTATATTTACGGTTTAGTGCGTGACACTTCAGATATTTGGATTTAGTTTCATATGAAAGGGTTTTTATAGTCTTATTTTATATAAACTTGTAGTACTGTGATTATATGTATAGAGTACTGTTTTAAACAATGTTTAGATAATAAAACGTACTGTTCTATAAACGATAGCAATGTTTCACTTCAATAATATAAATGTTTTTAATTAGCTATTTAAATAATTTTACTTAGCTTTACTTAGAAAAGCTAAATCGTTGTTTTAATTTTATTTTAAGTCTCGTAAATTAATATTTACTTTAATTTTAATATTTTTTTTGATATAAATATTCGAAAAAATAAATTGATCTGAACTCATTGTTATAATAAGTAATTGTAACTAATAATATTACTATAAAATAAACTATAAAGTTATAAAATAACTACTCGACCTTGTGGTCAAAATTCAACCATAGACTAAACAATAAAATTTCTTTTAAGTTTGAAAAGAGACTGTAGGCGTAAAGAAAATAAGTATACATGTGTGTATATGACATATATGTGTGTATGACATGTATGTAGTGTAATGTTTATTTTTTGTATGCCTTAAACTATTAAAACTGTCTGGTTCGTGAAGTGGCTCGTAATATCTGATAACCCCTTCAGTGACATATTAAAAAATTATAATGTATGGAATTTTTGGGATATCAGTCAGGGAAAGGTCCGGCAATGGGTGATGTTATTTCTAATTGCATATCCAAACTATACCAAAGAAAATATTAAAAAACTGAATTTTGTACTTTAACGAAATCGGGATACTATTTTCACGCGTGTTAGCTGTTACCTGCCAAAGTAACTATCATCCAAGTTTCATAATCCCTGGTCGTTATTTTCATACCCAGGTAGGGTTGGGGACTATGCGCTGAGAGACTTCTAGGTTTTATGAAAATAAGAAGCAGACCTTCTTCTCTTCTGAGCCAACGCGGGCTCTAGCTCTATCACTCTGTGTCAATTTTGTTTGTAGTTTTTTATTACCTTTTATTACCTGAACAGTACTTTTTATTCCACATTCTAGTAACTTTGTCTGCAAAACGACAGAATCAATAGATTCTGTAGTCGTAAGTTGCTAATTTACAAAAAAAAAAAAATGTATCTATAATATATAAATCAATTGGCATAAAAATATCTTTAGAGTGTTTTTTTTTTTATAATTGAGCATTATATTTTTCGTACAGTCAAATTTAATGTTAAATAATGTTTATTATAATAAAGAAAAAATTCAAAAATCATGTCTTCCCTATTATTCTTCTAGAGGTATTACAGGAAATGTATTACCGTAATTTTTTAGAAGAATGTGCCAAATCCTTAGATGAATATCCTCAATATTTCTGTCTTAACACTGTATATTATATTTCATTCCTGTACCATAGAAATAATGAATAGACGGAGTAGGCGAGCCATAAGCGCGTATATAAGTGAAAATGTCCCGTTGATAGAAAGAGAAAGATCATTAATTGGTATACATGTTTCTCTTTAATGACGCAAGTGCTTTATGTAATCGTATCTGATTGCTTTCTTCCGTAATGAACACGCGAAGTTGTCATGCGTTTCATGATATATCACTACTGTGTACGTGTCTTTAAAAAGAACAACAAGTTCCAAATTCATTTTCTTTATCTATCGATGGGATAACATTTTTTTTGGCTCGCCCACTTCACTCGTATCATACCTCTATGACCTGTTTGAAATATTTTTTTGTAATTTTATCTTTTGATGGAACATGTGTTTGATTCAGTGTTTTTCAAACTCCAATTATTATTACAATGAAAGTGACGATAGCACTGCTATCGTTGCTATAGTTACTTTGTTTATTTTATAATAATTATGGATAGTTTTTAAGTTTGTCAGTATTTTCTAGTGTGCAATAAGATTTGAATTTTGTTACTTCTTCTTATGACATGGTGTGTCGCATAAGATTTGCAATAAAACAGCTTCGGACTTTTAATAGTATATACAAGAATCACGATCGCTCAGAATGTATCATTTCGTATATTTTTCGATTAGACAACGCCTGTTATAATATATCTTATATTCTTCCTTAATGTCTTCTAAGTCATAATAATTATTATTTAAAATATATGTAGATCAGTGTAGAATTGTACCAATTGTCAGATTCAATATTATATAGAATGAAAAAGGTGAAACTAATTAAATTTGCTATTATATACTAATAATAGCAAATTCAACTAATTTCACCTTTTTTAATAATGGATTTCCGCAAAGTAATGTTTGAATCATAAAATATCATATAGAATGGCTGCTGCTCAATTTAGAAATCATAAATAAATCTACCATTCTCGATAATATAATAAAGAAATATTAGTGAATAATTATAGTCGAACAGTTATTTAAATATTTATTGTGAACTTGTGTGTTTTATCGTGTTATTGAATCTGACTGCAATTACTTTGAATTTTAAATTGTATTTTTAATAATCGTATATTTAGCTTTTGTATGATAGTAACACATTGTAATTCAATTCAATTTCAGCCACCACTGTGAAACTAAGGTTGTTATTTAATATATAAAATCTTGATTATAAAGGTGTGTAGATACATGTTTTTACGTAAAAGTAGATGTAATGTACAAAAGATAGCCGAAGATAATAAATAGATTGAAACTATGTTTTTTTTTTTAAATTTAAACCTATATTGACTAACTAATTGACCCACACTGCTCCACCTACAAGTGAAATAACAAGTACTCAATGTAATCTTCCATACATACTTTCATCTCCTACATCAGCCCCCTAAGAGATGATTTTCGTAAAAAGTGGCATATATTGGACCCCGGGTTCTTAAACTATCTCTGACAAATTTCATCAAAATCGGTTTAGTTGTTTAGCCGTGAAAGTGTAATAGACAGACTGAATTTCGCATTTATAGTAGGTATTCAATTTTCTAGTTGGAGTATTTTTAAATAAGCAGAAATCAGAAATACTTTATTCAATAAAACTTTTACAAGTTATTTTGACACGTGAACATGTTTTTTAAAAACTACTATCGGGTCGGAAACATTTATTTTTTTAATCTAAGTGAACGAAGTTCTTCTAATTCCCTAGAACAATTCAGCGTTTGTACGTTTGTATGTATGTATAAATATTTGTTCGACGATACCTCGAGTATCGTTGATTGTAAACTCTGTGATATTTGCTAGGCGTCTTAAAGAGACAAAAATATTTTTTAAGACTGAACATAGGCCAAAACAGTCAAGAAGTTGCCGATATATAGATAGATTAACCTACACACAACGCTAAACGCAGTAACGCTTGGGCTTCTATGAATAAATTCAAGTGTTCTTCAGAAGGCATCTAGGGTAAAAGAGGCTGGTTATTTTTTTCCTGTGTTAGTCTGGGCCCCTTTTAAAGAATTAATCATTGGCCATTCTGTCAGGCAATTTGTAAAAGGCAAACGATTAGCCAAATTTATTCTACCATCGTAACTACTAAGTTGCAATAATTTTGCAACGTCTTGTCTGGGTTTGGTATCATCATCCTATCCCTGTCACAATAGCGACAGTGTTTCATACTGTTTTGTTTCGGTTCAAAAGATAACATAGCCATTTTGATTAAATTTTGGCTATCAGTATATTTACTTAATGGCGAAGTTTCAAATTTTCCAGACGTATCCGTATTAATTATACCTTATTAACTGATGAGGAACGTAGAGTTACAACTGCTTTCAGTACCAGTGCTACACGAATTAGACTCAGATCATCGACCAGTAGTTTTTAAAGTAGGATCCCTTCATTATGCGCACGCCCACGCATGGAAAAGATAATCAATTTAAAAAAAATACGATGAGAAATTTTAATCGGTACATTCAGAAGATCAGAACACTGACCAAATTCCTGACAACATTAGTATGGTAGAGGAAGCTAAATCCGCCATTAAGTTGCTAACTAACCATATTCAAATGATAGCTGATAGATCGTCGTAGGAAATATGTCCATCAGAGCAGACGAAAACGACTGGAAGAGCTACGAGACCTACTGGGACGCAAAACACCGCAACGTGACGCTACGACCAATATCCGAACGACGACAACCGCCGGTCGCTAAGTGCTTTTACCAAGAAAAGTAAAGCGGCGTATCGCCGAATATCGTAACGATCGGTGGAACAGATTGTTCGGAGAGGTAAGACCTCGCAAATGGCCTACTGACCGTTGGCAAAAGCCTCTAAAAACGAACCCATAGTAGAAGTAAATTAAATCTCCATTCATTTGATCAAATTCAATGCCTGGCCGGACAGTATACAATCACATGTTCCCCGTAAAACTAGCCTATGGATCTAGACAATGTCCATCTTGTAGATAGTGACGTAGAGTATAGGGTTACGCTACCACCAGAGTGTGAAGCGCTATTACTCATCGATACCAATGAAGTAGGTGAAATAATCAAAAATCTACACAATAAAAAGGCTATGGGGCCGGAAAAAAACACTAGTATGGTAATTAAATACCTCCCTCCTTTTCCGGCTATAAGTGCATTGAAGATGCGTACCTACTAGTGTGCATCTTCAATGCACTTCTAGCCGGCTGCATATTTCCGGACGAGTGAAAAGAAGCCACATCATAGAAATACACAAACTGGGAAAACCCCGAAATAATGTTAGTAGTTATCGTCCTATAATCCAAATCAATAGGTTAGGCAAAATCTATGAAAATATCATCATATCTCGCCTTAAGACATTTGTTTACGAGAAAGGTCTGATAATAAATGAGGAGTGTGGTTTCCGAGCAGCCACTCTTGCACTCATGAAGTGCACCGGCTCAGACGGTATATTTTAAAAGGTGAATTTGAACGCAATAAAACAGCAACAAGTCTTTCAGTCCCTATATTTATTGTACCAGTTGGTCATCAAATTTATATTGGCCTGATTTTTTGCAAAATCCCTTCATTAGTTACATTGAAATTAAATATTAATTCCTTACATATTAATTTTTGCTTATTTAATATAAATTTATATCGTTCCCTTTTGTCCAACGAACATAAAACGTTCCCTTTTGTCCAAGTCAGTTAAATAATTGTGGACCAATAAACGACGTTACAGCTTAGCAGTCAAAATTGAGTTTTAAATGTATATTTCTAAAATTTTTTGTCTAGAATTTAAATATTTCAATTCCAGCATTTGTTATGTATTTTGATACAAGTTTTAAATAAAAATATCGAAATCAGCGTATTTGACTTGCATGCGAATCTTTCAGTTTGTCGCCAAGGGATTTTGTTTTATATTACTTATACAAGATATAAAAAACGGTTTTTATTTAAAGTTTTTTTTTGCAACAGAGGTGAACCGATAGCTTACAAAATTTTAAGCCAAATTTATAAATTTCAGGTTCGGAACATAAATTTGAGATTGCAGTGGCTTCCATCTCATATTGGATTGCAAGGAAATGAAGAGGCTGACAGATTAGCAAAAATGCAATTACCCATGATGTAGAAATTTCAATATTGCCATTATATACTTAAATGTTTAATAAATTTGCAATTCAATGTTTTAACAAATTCAAAGAATATTTTGATGAAAGAAGCAGAGAGAAAGGCATATGGTATAATATAATTCAATCTTAACCACTTCGAATTTCGTGGTTCACAAATGTCAAAGTTAGTAGAAATTATATAACGTTAGCGAATAGATTACGTTCAGGACATTATCCCAACAAAAAATTTGCATTCCTGATTAAAAAAGTTGACTCTCCCAATTCTGACTGACATAGTACACATGCTTACGGAATGTCATAAATTTCATAAAAAAAAGGAAAGAATTGATGCAGAAATATGAAATTAATAAATATGATTTAGGAGTTTATTTAAACATACTAGCGCAATCAACTTCCAAAATTGCAAAATCTTTGATTGACATATTTCTTCACCAATAACGCTTATAAGTAAATTTATTAGTATAGGATACGATGGGGCTAACATGTTACTAGGGGATAAAAGTCCCTTAAAATAAATAGATAAAAAAATATTGAAAGTTATAAATAAAATTGTAAGATTGAAATTGAAAATCATATATACGTACATATCTTTACGCCACATCACTTACCACGTAGGCAAGAGAGAACCGAGTGCCATATGTCACGATTCGGGCAGATTTGTCCTGCTTCCTCCACATTTGTTCCTCTCTTCATACAAATGCGCCAGATGCAAAGACCTTTGACAACACAAACGGACCTTTCAATTTGATCTACTCCTATATACTTCTGATAAATTTAGTTGCGGGATCCAAGTCAGCTTAGTTTTTCCGGACGGTACCTTGAGCTCGCAACTCGATGGTTATCAATACGGTTTCTATTATCAATTCTGGTTTATAGATTTTACAGTGGGGGAAACTAGAGGTGGACCAATTGCCCTTTTAAAAAGTAGAAAAAAGACAAGCCTGCGTTCTTCCTCAGGATCTTCTAAGTGTGTGATTGCGTTCTGATCCGGTGTAATTTTAAAGATGTTGGTTTATTCAAAGTTACTGTAAAAGTTTATTTGAATTTAATATTTTTGAGTTTAAGTTAAGATGTATGATGTCCTGTTAAAATGCTGGGTATTTTCGGTACAATTGGTTCTACGAAAGATTTTGTGTGTGATGTGGCAAGAAAAAGAAATGAAAGATTTTGTGAAAGAGATTTGGCGGGAAGATATGTATGTTTTCTTTGCTGTCCTTATTTCTTCGGGATATGAAATTATTTATTAATCTAACTTCTAAGCTTTTAAAACTGAATAGTAAACAAAACACCAATATCTGTTTTTAAAAATTCTAACTACGAATGTAAAAGGTATAAAAAGGATCGTTCTAACACATCCAATCGTCCCAGTAAACTCATTAAACGAGCATTTACTTCGCTGCACATCTGGAACTCTGTACTTTGGGATTTCCCTGACAGCTTAGTTAGGCGCTAGCTTCTGTTTCGGTTCTGAACGTACGCCATGGAAAACCTGTATCGGGATTTTAATTTCAAATTCTAGTATTCGTTATAATATTTATATCACTTCAGGACCTAAATTAATTAGGCATAAAAATTGAGCAAAGACTGAATGCTTTTAATCAGAGAGTTTTTGGGTGTAATGTATAAAAAAGAGGACCTATCTGATACTGATGATCGCATTATAACCTGCGATCTGAAACAGTGGTGTGTGCGTGTAATTATTTACACGCACACACCACTGTTTCAGCCCGCCAACATTTGAAACCTGGTTAGGACTTATTAACGAGTCGAAATCCTGATGCCGCTTACTTTTCCACTTATCGTCAAGATATATATAAGATACCCTAATCCGAGGTTCGGTATTACAGGTGCCACATCTAGGGCGGGCTCTTAGTCTACTTAATTTAAACTCTGGCTGAGCACTCTGCTCGCCTGAAAAGTCCAGTTTCGCAATGACGGCTATTTGGACCAACTGCTTAAACTCATTAAAAAAAAGTAAAGTAGGTTACCTGGAATTGTCCGTAACTAAGGAAATTTGGATATAACCTAAGATGTAGGATAGGATAAAGTATTTGTTATAGCTTGCGAAGTATATTTTATATATACAAGTTGATTTTTACGTCTATTAAGACAACATTATTAACAAAACCAAAAATAGTTTGTTCAGAATCAGCAGTAGAATCAATTGCAGCGGTTTATAAATGTGTATACTCTAAATAATATAAATATGTATATTGTATATCCCAAAAGTCCATAAAATTTTGTTTATGTAAATTTATTAGTTTATTTTAGAAAGGTGATTGATGAGATCGGCCTCAAGTGGTACAAGAATATAGCGTCAACCGCAATTATTAAATTAATTTAATGTACAATATGCCTATATTCGTGACTTCCAAGTACAGTAATGTACCTACTTAGAAGTCACGAAACTAATCAAACTTCTACGCTTTTTCTTATTTCTAAATCAAGCAAAGATTTTTATTTCCTGCCATAAAGTTAATACTTTCATTTATTTATGACCAACTAAACAAGTTAAAAATATGTTGCAGAGGTAAGACGCAAAATGTAAAACAAACTATTGTATAAAATATAGCAAATTGGAAAATGTTTATTACTATAGTCGAAATTTACAACACAGAAGGCTGTATAAACATGCTACTGTTGGCAATATTTTACACAAACATACATAAAATGAGTATATGAAGCCATGAATTTCTAAATTATTGTGTCAATATAAAGCTGAAGTATTAATTCTTTACTAATTATTAAAGTCTTATGGAATCTTTAGAATCGTTAATTATTTAACATATTTTTAACTATTTAATTAAGGTGATAATTAGACGGTAGTCGAATAAAACAAAACACTACAAAGAGGTCTGTCAGATATGTTTTCGAAGCATTCGTGTTTGTGAAATTGAGAAGTGAAGTTGCTTAATATACAATAATAAAGTGTACCTATTAAGTTCTGTATTTTGTATTTAATATAATTCGATATTCCATTATTTGATGTTTAAATTAATAAACCTATATTTTAATTTGAAACACGACAATATACTAACGCTATTACGGCAAGACGAGGTAAGATGGTGGTACAAACCTAGGAGGTATGTGGCAGAACTATATTTTTCAGTAGTCACGTAGGTAGTGACACGTTTGGTAAACCGTTCGTTTTTTACATTTACTTAGCAAATCCCCCATGCCGTTCTGCCAGGCAGTTCGTAAGAGGCGAACGATTGGCTATGCGAGTCACTATCATTGTGGCTACTAGGTAGAATTCTGCATTATCTCGCCCGGATCTGGTATCACCGCTTTACATATTCCTGCCGCAATAGCGTCAATGCTTGTCACTGTCGTGTTATGCACTTACTACTCGCCAAAAGGACAGCAACGCATGATTAACATCTTTGATGCCATTAAGTGATGGTTGTCTCATCCCATCAGGAGAGCCGTCAGCTTGTTTGCTGTCTTATAATATAAAAACAAAAGTTTTTTCTAATCACATTAAAGACTGATGCAAAATTTCATCCCGTATTTTATCATAATTAGCGGTCAATTTATATAGCGGGATATGAAGTATATGCATCCTAATAAAAAGAAATCTAAATCGATTCATAATATTTTTTTTAAATATCAATTATAAGTTTTCAAATATTAATTGGATTGATTAAATGAATTGAGTACTTCCTCCCTTTTTTAATCGGCTAATATTCACAAAAGTACACAAGTGCTAAGTTATATTCTCTACAACGGACAGTAAAAGTGACAATATTTTGAATAGAATAATAACAGAATAAAAGACCGATCTAAATGCTTCATGAGGGTCTCGGACCAACGTGGGGGAGGATATTAAATTGATATATTAACCAAAATAATTGTTAGATCTCCCCCTTCTTATCCATGAAGGAGCGTAATTCGAGTGTCATAATATGTATGATATATTTTGTGGATATAAATGTCATAAAAGTAACTGTGGATTTGTATAAGGGTCTCTTGATGGAAAGAGTCAACCATCGTCTATAGACACCAAAGGTCTAACGCCACATTCATAAGTTTACCGGCTACCTTACCCTCCAAACCGGCACACGACAGTGACAATTGCTGATGCTATCGCGGCAGGAATAGGTAAGGCGGTGGTACCAGACCCGGGCGAGGCAATGCAGGACTCTACCACCTAGTGGCCACGATACTCGCATAGCCTATCGGTCGCCTTTAACGACCTGCCTGGCAGACTGCCTTATGCCCTATAACAGAAGATCCATTATGTCATAGCTATCCGGGTAACGGTTAGCTATTTGTTTGTCAATAGGAGTAGCTATCTCTTTCTTTTATTTCTAGATCTCTCCAGCGTTCCAACTCTTCACGTTTCTAGATTATTCGTAACAATATTAATATAGATACTATAGCTAACCCAGCAAAAGTTGTTTAGCTATACAAATTACTTGTCATCACAACATGGTATAAAACAAAGTCGCTTTCCGCTGTCTGTCCCTATGTATGCTTAGATCTTTAAAACTAGGCAATGGATTTTGATGCGGTTTTTTAAATAGATAGACTGATTCAAGAGGAAGGTTTACATGTATAATAATTTATAAAGCAAAACAACGTTTGCCGGGTCAGCTAGTATTGGATATATTGATGAGGTACTTCCGCAGAGTTCCGTTACGTCTCGCCTGGGTATTTGGTACCACCGGTTTACCTTTTCCTGTCTTCTTTAACTATGCTTGTCATTGTCGTATTCTGGTTTGAAGGGTAAGGTAGCCGGTAAACTTGTGCACGTGGCATTAGCATCCCGCTTATAGCTAATCGTTCGTCCTTTACGAACTGCCTGGTAGAATGGCAGTTGGTCTATTCTTCAAAGGGGACACGGGGAAACCTTCTACCTTACCTTAATTAACTAAGATATACGTATGTATATCTAGTGATCAAAACAATCGACACAATAAATCACAAAGCAAAGAAGAATTCCGCCACGTTGAACTAGTCGATAGTAGCTCAATAGGTTAGAGCGTTCCGGCTAGAAACAAAGTTGCAGTTTCAAATCCTGTCTTATCTAAATTTTTTTTATTAAGTTATTGAAAGTGAAATATCGTATAGCTCGGTTTATTCAATTATAATTAACTGAGCTTACGTAAACTTTGGTTTGTCATTTAGGCAAGGTAGTTTATTATAGAGTTAAGTTTAATTTAATAGTTTCGTTATATTAATATCCGAAGTTTGCGTTACGAAGTTTAAAATTTGCATAAGCTTTTCAGAGCAAAATTTCTAGCCTATTATTCACATTTGCCTTTAGATTAGAAATTTACATATTTATTTACTTCTATGCACTTAAAATCGCACAAAATTTAAAAGTTATTGCCTTATCGGCATTCTTCACGGTTTTACTAGTCAATCAGTAATTATATAGTTGCCTCTGTGGTCCAGTGGTCCGGTTTCTGTGTTGACCACATAAGGTCTTAGATTCGATTCCTAGGTCGCCGCCGATTCGCCGTGTTGGTCCCGGCCTCCTTTGTAGAATAGGCCAACTGCCGTTCTGCCAGGCAGGTCGTAAAAGGCGACCGATTGGCTATCGAGTCACTACCATCGTGGCTACTAGGTGGTAGAGTTCTGCATTGTCTCGCCCGGGTCTGGTACCACCGCCTTACCTATTCCTGCCGCAATAGCGTCAGTGTTTGTTGCTGTCGTGTTCCGGTTTGGAGGGTAAGGTAGCCGGTAAACTTATGCATGTGGCATTATACCTCGCCACAAGATAGCAAAGCACCATTAACATCTTTGGTGTCTGTAGGCGATGGTTGACTCTTTCCATCAGGAGACCCATCTGCTTGTTTGCTATCTTATGACATAAAAAAAAGGTCGGCAATTCAAAAATATGTTTTTTTTAGTTTTCTGATAAAAGCAATGTTGTTCGTCTAATTGTGGGTGCACTTGTTGTATCTCTGCCTACCTTTTCGGGGATATGGGCGAGAAGTTACTCTTTTTAACCAGTAAGTGAAGCAGAAAAATTTCAATGCTGGGTGCTAATGAATATTTTCAATGTAAACAGTATAATCATGGCTAATCCGGATATAAAATAAAACTATCTACCTATCTAATATTACATTCATAGGTCAATAAAAACATTATCAAAGTATATTTATACTCATACATACAAAAACATTTACATTAATAAACATGAAATAAAATATACATAAACATTTGTATTATATTTACACATATACATTTTTATAAAAGATACCAATGGCAGATAGCTCTCCTAATAGAAAAGGACAACTATCGCCAATAGACATCACCATCATCATCAGATATTATTGGTGAGTTGCTATCCTCGTAGCGGGGTATTAATGCAATATGCATAAATTTACCGGCTACCTTATCCTCCAAATCGGAACACGACAGTGACAAGCACTGACGCTATTGCGGTAGGAATAGGTGAGGCGGTGGTATCAGACCCGGGCGAGAAAATGCAGAACTATACCATCTAATAGCCACGATGGTAGTGACTCACATAACTAATCGTTTACCTCTTACGAACTGCCTAGCAGAACGACAAATGGTCTATTTTTCAAAGGGAGACCGACACAGTGTACTTGGAGAAGTGGTGCTGCGGATATATCCGTCATTGACGTTAAACATTCTCATATACGTATACTAGTTATACGTATACCTAGCGATCAGCACAATCGACGTAATCGATTATATAGTAAAAAAAACAGTAGCAGTCGTGGGACTGCCGATAGAAGTGAAAACGGAACTATTAAGTGGAGAGTAATTAAAACTATATGCAAAACATAGCTATAGATATACTATTATCATTAGCATGTCGGTGACGCGAACCGAGGATTTTACCCTCTACCAAAACGCTCAACGCGCCTAAAGAAGTTTTCACTTCAAAAAGAATTTCGCCACGTCGAGCCTGTTGACACTAGCTCAGTGGTAGAGCGTCCCGGCTTTAGGGTGACGGTCGCAGGTTCAATCCCTATTTGTCGATATTTTGCTTCGTTGTTTTTAAAGTTTTTCCAGTTTTCCCAAGCACGGGGTGAGTGCTATTACACAAAAATAATTTAATGATATTAGGTAGGTATATAAAAAAATTACTATTCGTTAGCAACGAACGTGAAGTAGTATGACTACCGGCGACCCCATCCTCTAAATCGAAACATGATAGGGACAAGCATAAATTTTATACCGACAGGAATAGACAAGGTTGAGGCTACATATTGGCGAATCATCACAGAAATCTAATATGTACCTTATAGTCACAATTTTAGTAACTTATATCCTTTGTTCACCTCTTACGAGTGGCAAATCGGGAGATAGAAGCAACTAATCGCTAGCTCTTTTTACACATAATATTATCTATATCTATACATATTATTATAATAAAATCGTAGGAAACTCAAAACTGTACATTGAATATTTTTTTAAAAGATTACTTGGGGCGTGATCTACAATCGATATCGAAGCCAAAAATGTAGTTTTTAGAATTTTTGTCTGTTTGTCTGTATGTATGTCCGGGGTAAACTCAAAAAGTACTGCATGAATTTACTTAAAATTTTGTATGAATATTAATAACAGGTCGGGTCAACATATAGGCTACATATTATCACGCTATCACCTATGGGAGAGAAGCAGTGCGGTGTAAACTAAGTCTGCGCGGACGAAGTCGCTGGCAACAGCTAGTTTTAAATAAACGTTAAGCTTTATTGGAACGAAGTTCCTTATCGCGCGTTGTCAAAGGGGGGTTGACGGAAAAAATTCTTACGAAAAGTTGTCACGACACTTTTTGCTATAGTAAGGTATTGTAAGCTGTGCGGGTGCGCATGTTTCTCTGTCTGTCTATCTTTCTCTCTCTCTCTTATAAAATATCTGGCTTGCTTTCTATCGAAAGCAAGCCAGATATTTTCATTTCTATTTCGCATTGAACAGTGTGGTGTCGCGAAAATTATTTTTGTTGAGTGTATACAGGTTTTTTGTAAATAATAATAAAAGGAACTTCGTTCCATCCGGGTGTCTTGACACCTCTCAAGTTTTTTTTTCTTGTAAATCTATAACAGCACCGCAAAAAAATGAAATCGAAATAAAATATATTATTCTCGTTACTTTTATTGTTATCAAACTAAACAATATGCCTCATCTCTCAATGCAAAGTACGTTAAAGTTTAAATAGTAAATTGAAAATAAATTGGCAACCCAAAAGAAAATGTTGCAATCTTGGTCTCAGCTTTTAGTTTTCAGCTACACAAAGGGGATAGTCTAGCTAAAAGCTAGAATTAGAAAATAGTAGAATTTTTGTATATACAAGAACGTAGAAAACTCTGTTTTCTGTCAGTACCCTTGAAGTAAAGATGAGTTCCGAATCAAACATTATATTGACTTTTGCTGCCATTCTGTTGAATTATTTTGCTTTTAAAATAAAGTAATTTAGAACGTCATTGAAAAAATATATTATATATCTGCCTCACAGTGCTTTAAATCCCCATTTTTAACCCCCGACGAAAAACGAAGGGTGTTATAAGTTTCAGGTGTGTATCTGTGTATCTGTATATCTGTGTATTTGTGTATCTGTGTATGTGTGTATCTGTGTGTCTGTCCGTGGCATCGTAGCGCCCTGGAGGATGGTCTGATTTGGTTACGGTTTTTTTTATTTAAAAGTCCTATTTTGCGAGATAGTTCTTAAGTTATAAAATTCGTGTATTATTGGAAATAATACTAAAACCCGTCGATCTTCGTGTACCTCAAGCAGCCAAGCAGATTAAAGTAAATCCCCCGGGCAAAAGGTGTTACAAATTGGTGGAGTAACACGGCCGGCCGTTATATTAACCCGGCAAGCTGTTACAGTACCATCCAACAAAGCTCATGATGTAGCCTGGACGTAGGGACTGGAACTCTCTGACCCAGAGTTTTAACAAGATAACCTTGTTTGGACTCATTGGTTTTGTTGCTAAAAGTACTAAGTTTGATCAGTGCTCATATTGACGAGGATCTAAAGATAGAGAGGAAAAAGTGCTACGAATCTCACGCGTAGAATGTAGAAAGAGATAAGATGGTCAAAGTCGGACCCGATGGATTTTTGATGACGTGTACTCTCCATTATATATAATTTCGAAGATCTGAAGAGCCGTAAGTGTGACATTGTAACTCACAGATAGAAATTCTTAATATAGTGGAGTTTGGAGTCATTTCATTTGTTATAGTAAGTTCTTTCTCATAATGATAAGGCTCTGAAGATAGAGCCGAAAGAAAAAGTGACATTGAAACTTCAACAGTCCAGCTTCAAAATGAAACTACAATGAATTCCTAAACTAAACGAGGTAATGTTTTTGAATTAGCACTTAATTGTCTTGTATTGGCAAACACCTTAATGCTGGATGATTTTCAGGATCTGATTATGAAACTGGAAAGTAACCATAAGAACTCGTAAACTAAATAAGATAAACTAATCGAATTTGGACTCATTTGTTCTATTTGGACAAACACTCTAGTGGTAGACGATTTTCAGAGTCCCATGATAGAGCTGGGAGTACGTTATGGGAACTTTGGAATAAAATAGAAAAACAACATCGACTTTGGTGTTGTTTGTTATTATAAGGATTTTAGAGCAGAATGGCTTCCAGTGCCTGATGATAGAGCTGGAAGATGTGCCTGAAAACTCCTCAGCTAAATCAGGTTAACCCATCAAGTGGGGACTCATTCGTTTTGTTTTGAAAAACAATTTGGTGCTTGACGATTTCCAGTATCTGATGATAGAATACCGGAAGTTAGTCATAGAAACTTCTAAAGTAAACAAGATAAACCTATCGAGTTTGGGATCCTTTGTTCTGTTTTAACAAACATCCTGGTGCTAGACGATTTTCGGCGTTTTATAAAAGACCTGAAGATGGAGGTCATGGGAGCTTTGAAATAAAATGGAGTAAATTTATTCCAAAGTATTTGGAGCAGGATATTTTCCAGCGTCCGGTAATAATAAAGCCGGGAGAAGTCCATAAGAACTAGATAAACCCATCAAATGTCGGCTAATTCGGTTTATCTTGACAAACACTTAGGTGCGGGTGTTTTTTTAAGATATAATAATGATGGAACTGGAAGGCGATCATCGGAGATTGGGCTGATATAGTTTGCCTTTATTGCTAGGAGATTTGCAGGGTTTGATAATGGAACTAGAAAGTGGCCATGGAACTTCCGTACTAAATAAAATAAGCCCATTGAGTGTGGTCTCATTTGTTATATTTTTACATACATTCAGAATTAAAATAATTTCCAGGGTTACATAGCGGAACTGGAGGCCATGGAAGTTTGGCCATAATACAACTTAAACTCATTGAGTAAGGAACCGTGGTAGCTTAACCTGATGCTGCAAGACGTTTCGAAGATCATTAGGCCTTTTTTTGCTTTTTTTGCTCTTAAAATGATGCATATGTAGCAGGATGGCGGTCTGAGGATGTGTTGGGGGTTTTTGAAATTTTTAATTTTATTTTGTTATAACAAAGAAAGCTTAGATATACTCTTACAATAGTTTATCGTATAATAGTTCAACAGAATGGCAGCAAAAGTCAATATAATTAAAAAACTAATGAGAGAGCTACCGCGACAGCTAAATGTTGTCTATAACACCTACTGCATTGAAAAATCTTTGCTATACGATCACCTTAATTTTGTATTCTCGAAACTCGTATTCTGAGTTCATTTCATTTCATTTATTCATTCGTATCGGAGACCAAAACACAATACAATGGGTTTACGTTCCCCATAGCCACAAAACGAGTTTAGAGATCTATTTAACCTTAATAAGAATTGTCTTATTAAAACAGCGGTTAAAATAATTAGTATACTCGGAAGATTAAACGCCATTTACTTTTAATTTTTTGTATGCTTCGCATTGATACATTTTTATATTACTCATATATATATATATATATATATATATATATATATATATATATATATATATATATATATATATATATATTTCGCTCAAACATTTCAAAACATTTTTTTTAACAACTTCATAGGGAGTTCATAGGGAGCATAAAACAAGTAGTGTGAATAATAAAAAAGAATCAATTTTCTATACAGGGTTACTTATAAAGGTCCGGCCAACTTTTCAGAGTCTGTCCAGTACCCCCGCGGCCTAGTAGTCCGGTGTGGGTCAAATTTCCGGACAAAAAATAAAAAATATGTGTTTTTTTCCATTTTCTGATAAAGACAACATTGCCCTGGATTGAATAAATGGCGATAGGCTTGACACCTATCACATTGTGGAACCAAGTATTTTTGGCTTTTCGTGGCCGCATTGGTTGTCCTACCTTTGCCTACCTTTTCGGGAATTCGGACATGAAGATACTTCATAAATATTTAGATGATAATTTTTTTATTTTATTATTTACACCACTTTCTGTATACTCTTCCCTATTTTTCATCATTGGTGCGCTTCGAGGAATAAAATCATAATATTTTTAATTTATTTCGTTAGCGCAACTAAAAGTGCGCTACGAGTAATAGTTTAGTTGCGCTTCATTAGGTGCGCTTCAAAATGGTTGCGCTTCGAGGAATACCCCAACATGTTGCTATTTGTTAAATATGGAATCTTAAACTTGACTCAGTAAATTGCATATCATATTAAGTACGTATGTTCGATTTATTTTAAATATAATGTAATAAATATATTTTTAAGCCTGTACATATTCAATATTAAGCCTCTTTCGTATTTCTTAAGTATTAAGTCGAGTGGAGAGTACTTTACTAGCTAAAACTCTCCTGCCAAAAAATCGTTCTCACTTTGATCGAGTGACCACTAACCAATCAGAGTGCTAAGTGTGAGTTTTTCTTTTCGCATTCGATCGTGAGCGCGTTTGGAATTTACTAGGAATTTGTATGTGATTTGTACAGCGCCACCTAGTGGTAAACGTGAGAAACCAGTTTACCACTAGGTGGCGCTGTACAAATCACATAGAAATTCCTAGTAAACTCGAAACGCGCTCACGATCGAATGCGAAAAGAAAAACTCACACTTAGCACTCAGTTGTGTTTCGAGAAAAGAACATCCTGCAACCGACAAGCGCGCAAAACACAGCTAATAACATAGGATAATAAGTCTATGACTAAAAACTTCTACTAAGACCCGTTTTTTGTATCAATAAAATGCTCCACTCCGGGAGTTTTAAAAATTAGTATTTTTATAGATTTTGATGTGCTCTTTTCAAATTTCACCTTTGCCACCTCGTATCCTTTTCGTTCGCGCCGCAATATTAGAAATAAATGACTAAAATGGCAGTTTTCAACAACAAAACTTTAATTTCATGATGTAAACAAATAAGATCAACAGACAAGCGTCGAAAATTGTACCTATAATATGAGTTTAAACAAAACATTTTCACACCACCTTCAGGTAGTGCAAGTGGTGTTTTCTTTATTATAAGTATACTTTGCAGCACTCGTATGCCAAAATGGTTGTTTAAATTGGTTTGTTTAATTTTAATTTTCTACATAAGTGTTTTTATCGTAAAATGAGTAGGACGCGAAAACTGGTATTAGGCGCAATGCTTTTAATATGGCGGCATGAGCGGCAAAAGACGCAAAGTAGAAATTTAGAAAGAGGTGAAGAAGTGTCCCCGTGTTGGTTCCCGTGGTTGGCAGAACAGCAGTTGGTCTTTGAAGAAAAGACCAACTGCTGTTCTGCCAGGCAGGTCGTAAAAGGCGACCGATTGGCTATGCGAGTCACTACCATCGTGGCTACTAGGTGGTAGAGTTCTGCATTGTCTCGCCCGGGTCAACTACCACCGCCCTGCCTATTCCTGCCGCAAATACGTCACCGTCACGTGCTTGTCACCGCTGTCGTGTTCCGGTTTGGAGGGTAAGGTAGCCGGTAAAATTTATGCATGTGACATTAGACCTCACCACAAGATAACAACGCACCATTAACATCTTTGGTGTCTATAGACGATGGTTGACTTTTTCCATCAGGATACCCATCATCATATATATATATATATATATATATATATATATATATATATATATATATATATATATATATATATATATATATATATATATATATATATATATATAAAATCATTCATGTTTCACCCTTCAAGTGTGATAGAGTGAAGTGCTATTCGACTCTTCTGAAGATGCTTCGGTTGCGAAGTGAAACGTGCGTTGAGTACAACTTGTGTGTTATTGCCTTTGCTTCTGATGTGGAAGAAAGTGTCGTGGAAGTGGGTGGATTATTGTGCCGCTGTGGTCTTCTATAATTTCAGACTTTGGATAAGTTTGCCCTATTCGTTACACTACCTTTCATTTCTGTTGCATCACGGCAGTTCCATATAACATTTCGCGGAAATTTGCAAATTAAATACTTACCATAATTTCTTCTTCTTTAAATTATGGATTTCCGCAAAGTAACGCCTGAATCTATTAAAGATGTAGAATTCATTTTGAATGAAGTTTAACCACTTCGTCGGTCAAGTGGCTTACCGCACTGACTACGAAATTGACGGGGTTTGGGTTAGATTCCCGACGGGGATAAGCATGTGTATGATGATTATAGATGTTTTTATTTCTGGGTTTGGGTGTTCATTAAATATATTTAAATGTAACGAAGAGAGTACTAAATATACTGAAGTGCTAGAAAAGTTCATCTTCCATCTTTTGAATGTCTACACAGTCTGCTTAGAAACATTTTCGAAAGTACTATTTATTTTATTATGTTTATTAAGTAGCTACTTTCAAAACCCATTATATGGTGCAGTTTATAGTTATTTTATATAAAAAGTTAAAATATGATCTTAATATTTCGATTTTATAATAAATTCGAGCAATTTTCGTGGTCATCGCGTAGAACACGACGCGGCGTATCCAAACGTAGTTTGCAATATACCGTCAGAACTAGAAAAAAATTGGTAAAATGCATGTCGACTGTCGAGCCACACGCAATGTAGGGTTCCGAAGTTACCCATTTCTATAATGTGAACTAAGAAGAGAGCTTTTATAGTTCCATACTATGAACATTTAAGCCATTCAACGTCAATGCAAGTATATATCCGCAGCATAACACATCTGTCAATGCTGGTGATCCCCAAGGCTGCATGCTATCACCGACACTGTTCCTTCTGCATATCAATGACAAGATGCGAATTCACAACATACATTGCTATGCGGATGACAGTACTGATAATGCTACATACTCCGGCCGAAGCGGTATTTCTCGGGAACACGTCGAGGAGTGCCGAAACAAGCTTGTGTCTGAAGTCGAGAATCGACTTACCAATGTCTCTGAATGGGGTCGTTAAAACCGGCTCACTTTTAATCCCAAGAAGACACAGCTCTGCGTGTTCACCGCAAAAAAGAAACCCTTTGTCGTATCACCTCGATTTGGGGATTTTTTGTTTCCCATTTTATTTTCCGCACTTAGCCACTTGAGCCTTTGTACGTAGCTGGCTATGTATATTCCAGCCATCCTAACTCCTTCCAGAAGCTTATTAGACGGCTTATGTTTTCACATGCTTCTTTAGGAGTTTTTGGGTTATTCAGGATACGTGCCTGTTGTTCGGCCACACTCCTGCACTCAAGGAGAACGTGAGTGGTGGTTTCTTGTACCTCCATGCAGCCGCGGCATAAAGGGCTGTCTGTCACACCTATGTTAAATAGGTGTCGGTTTAGATGGCAATGTCCTGTTATTGTTGTATGTTACAACTTTTCTTAATTCAACTCTTTTGAGTTTCATTATGCGTTGTGTTAGGTTTTTCGAATGGGTTGGCACAATTTCCTTTGTTTGCTTACAGTATTTGTGGCTAGCCACAACGCTTCATGTTGTTGGTATGTTCTCTCAGTTAGCCATGTCATGAGTTGGCTGTATGGCAAGACTGCTATCGGTTCTGGACCTGATAGTTTTTTATTTGCTCCGTTTCTTGCCAGTGTATCAGCAGTGTCATTGCCCTGAGAGTTGCTGTGTCCTTTTATCCATTGCAGGATTATTTGGTTGGTTTCTGCTGCTGCTACTAATGATTTCTGCAAGGACCGATGCACTATCAGAGATAATACGTATAATTTGATCTGTTATTTCTCTTGCTTTGATCTCTGTTGCAGCTCTGCTAATAGCAATACAGAATGTAATGGCTTGGAATATTGTATTGTACTTTCCTAAAGTTTCCATTATGTTTATATTTAATTCCCGAGAGAATACACTGACTCCTGTCCCTGAGTTGGTTTTGGATCCATCTGTGTATATTCTCAGTTTTTGTATACCTGAATAGTCCTCAGGTTCTGCTTCCAGATTAATTTTGTAGTTTTTATTTGATACCATTATCGTTGGTATTCTGTCATTCATATCAGAATTTGGGGATACTCTCCTGACAGCCTCAGCTAGTGTCGGAATCCTGGGACGCGATATATCAATTACGTTCAGTTTCACGGTCATTTGGAAGGCAAAGCTAAACTAGCCTCTAAAAAGTTCGGTGTGCTCAGCAGAGCGAAACAGTACTTTTTGCCGGCCCATTGCCTTTATCTTTATAAGGTACAGATTCGGCCTCACATGGAGTACTGTTCTCATCTCTGGGCCGGAGCTCTCCAGTACCAGCTCCTTCCTCTTGATCGCATTCAGCGTAGACCGATTCGAATCGTTGACGACCAAGCTATTTCGAAACAGCTTGACTCTTTGGCATTATGCAGAGATGTAGGTTCACTCCTCGTCTTCTATCGTATTTATCACGGGGAGTGTTCCGACGAGTTGTTTGGATTAATTGCTGCCGCCGAATTCCACCATCGGACATCGCATCAAAATTTGAAGTTCCAACCTCACCATCTCGATGTCTGGAAATCCACAACTGTGCGTTTCTCCCGACACTTTTTGCCTCGCACTACTCTGTTGTGGAATCAATTACCGGCAGGGGTATTTCCGAACGAATACGACATAGGGACCTTCAAGAAAAGAGCTCACTCATTCTTAAAAGGCCGGCAACGCAACTGCAAGACCTCTGGTATTACAGATGTCCATGGGTGGCGGTGATCACTTACCAACAGGTGCACCTCTTGCTCGTTTGCCCCCTCTTCTATAAAAAAACACAAGCAAAGACTTCTCAAGTACATTTTATAAGTTGGTCGACTATTACTCAATAAACTTGTAAGACTTTCTAAGCCGTGATAGTTTTCTTTTTGACTTCACTATATTTACTACTACCATGATTTTTTTCCACCCTCAAAACCAACGATAAGCGTGCAGTAAAAACTAGCACTTAAAAGCTTAGTATTTTACAAACGACTCCCTTAATCGAAAACTTGTTTTCACACGCCTACAATATTTTTTAAAAACACAATGGGGTTCGTGAGAAAAAAAATAACATCCTCACTTTACATGTAGCAAAGCTACCCTGAAAAAAGTATTTTTCAAGATTTTATGTTACCATTTTGTTGACGTGACTAATATGTATATTCGTACCAAACTACAGCATTCTTGTACTAAGGATCTCTGAATTATCGTGCGGACGGACGGACGGACGGACATAGCGAAACTGTAAGGGTTGCTAGTTTACTTCGGAACCCTAAAAATGGAAATGAAAAAATGGTTTAGTCCACGCGAGTGAAGCCACGGGCTGACAGCTAATGTAACATAAACTAATAATAATAATGTTTTTTTCAATAAATTGTTCAATAATAAATATGCGAAGTTTGCTGCCAGTAATTACAACCGCATCGTTGTCATTAAAACCAGTAACTACAGCTTTACTAAATTGATGCATTGAAGCAACGATTTTAATTAACCGCTTTTATTGAAGCTCGGATTAAGTAAGGGTAGAAAATTAAAGGCAACAAGGATTACATACCTTTGTCCACAACAATTATGATTTATTAAGTTGACGCGGAACGGTAGTTATAATAAATGAAAATACATTTTATAGCTGGAATATTAATTAGAAGCTTATTTAAACTTCCTAACTGTAGTTCAGATTATGTTTGTATACTCGACATAATATGTTATTAACTTATTAATAATTTCAAGTTCATAACCAACATTAAATATGTAATGCAATATTTTATCACTTAATACACTTGTACTGTTTCACAATAAGTGAATTATAATTTATTTCCAACCGGTTTCGCACACACAAGGCTTTTTAATTTATTTAAATGAATAATATTAACATATTTTTTAGGTTTAGGTCAAGTGCAAAAAACGTTAAAACTAAACACACTATTCAGATGAACTCAATAAGTGAAAAGTGTTAGGATTTGTATATTTGGAATTAAACAAATAAAACCCGTTTCCGTCACGATTCAAGCTTGCAGTTCTAACACTTTTCAGAATAGGGAAATCGGGCAGAATTTTACTTGATTAGAAATTATTGCCACCACAGCAGCTGATGAACGAAACAACAAAGGCCTTCAGGTACGCTGCTAGCCTTTTAAACACTTTGAATATATTTTAAACACTTTAATAACTATGAATATATAATTTTTGAAAAAAAAAAAAATTTGATTGTAATAATGTAATTAAGGACCGAGCACACTGAGCTCAAGGCTCAAGGTCAGGCCGCATTGCAATAATTGGACTAGATCGTTCTCATATATTTTATACGAAGTATCGCACACTATGGCCGACGAGGCCCATCGGGCCTCCATAGGGCAAATTTTGGTGAAGGCAACGCGCTCGCTCCACCTCGTTGCAATGTGCGATGGCAAGCGGAATCACGTTTAAAATCACGTAATAATTGATGAAAAAAGATTGATAATGTTAGTTCAAGGCTACAAAGAGCTATATGTCTTGCAAGATCTACGTTATGATAATCAAAATGAACAATAATATTTGTACAGAAATACGAAAATGCCCTGTGTTGCGATGAGAACCACTCCGCTCCGCTGCGGCTTGTTTTAATGTGCTGTGCTGCATTTTCCTTGCGATGCGGTCCATCCCGGCCCCCTGTGGTCCATCTGATTGTGCTCGATCCTGTAAAATACGTAATTACTGTAACTTATATACTCCCGCGCTGTACATCGTAGTCGTTTCTTCGCTCCACCCAAACAAAATAAAATAATTACAAACAAAATAATTAGCAAGAATAGAAAATTTAAATAATATTACAGTATCTAACAATATTATTGTCGTAGCTCACAAACAGATACCAAAACAGTATTTTTCGTAGCACTGCATGTATTAACTCAAAACATGGGGCACACTAAAAGTTTTGCACTTCTAGCTAATCGGAACTATTTGAATTTCGAATGTTATTTGAAATTCAAATAGCTAATCGGTACTATTTGAATTTCGAATGTTATATTTTTAAAACGTTGCAACCTTCTTAGTAATAAAAAAAACAATTGGCGGAAAATGATTTGTCAATTGTTTTTTATCACACATCAAAGTTCTACGTACGCAACGAAAATGGAATTAAGTCGAAAAGATTTTAGAGCGATGATTTTTTATGATTTTAAAAGTTCTCTTTCTTCGCAAGACTGTGCCGCTCGTCTTCAAAATGCCTTCTGGAGAGAAGCACCTTGTTTGAGCACCGTGATGGTTTGCTGAGTTTGAGAGAGATGCCAAGTTTCTTTACAAGACGAATTTCGTGAAAGGCGGCCGTCAACTGCCGTCAACAAAAATAATGTGGCTACTAATTGAATAAAACCCCCGGATTACCTATGAGACAATTCGAGGACTATGGAGATTGGTATGAGTCAAATTCAGAAAATTTTTCACGAAGAATTGAAAGTTCGGAAACTTTGTTGTCGTTGGATCCCTCATGAACTGACAGCGGAGCAGAAACGACTTCGCGTGGAATGATGCTCACAAATGCTACTGAAGTTCGACCACGGACATTCTAATGCCGTTTATGACATTGTCACAGGAGACGAAACGTGGATACATTATTTTGAACCCGAAAAAAAAAACAGCAATCTTAGGAATGGGCGTTTGAAAATGAGAATAGGCCAACAAAAGCGAGACAGGCGAGAAACGTTGGTAAAAAAATGATCGCGTTTTTCTCAGCTACAGGTCCCATCTGTACAATTCCACTTGAAGGTCAAAAGAGTATTAATGCCGAGAGGTATTCTACCATTTGTTTACCAAGGGTGTTAGAAAAAGTTCGCGGAAGACGACCCAAAAGCCGCATTCTCCTACACCATGATAACGCTTCTTCACACACGTCCAACAAAACAAAGTCATTTTTAGCTTCCGAAAAAGTACATCTCGCCACTCATCCTGCGCATAGCCCCCACCTAGCATCATGTGATTTCCGTATTTTCCCCAAAATCAAAGATTTGATGAGAGGTTTTACTTTTACCAACTCCGAAGAGGCAGTGATAGTGTTCAATTAGCACGTAGAAAACATGCCTTCAGATCTGTGGTCCTCCTGTTTTAAAGAATGGTTCGATCGCATGAAAAAATGTTTAAAATGTAAAGGAGATTATTTTGAAAAGCAATAAACATAATATTTTGGTTATAACATGTTTTTTTAAGTTACACAATACTTATAGTGTGACCTACGTTCAATCACTCAGTATTGTTTTCGCCTATTCGGTACTTTTGTCACTCATGTTAGTATTTAGTTCAAACACTTAATTTTTGGTTGCTAACTTAGATTAACTGTATCTCGTTGTTAGTAACTCATTTTAGGTATCGTTATTCTATCATTAATAATCGCCAGTTAAGTTCATTTTTCGCAAAGGTCGCTTAGTTTAGAATTAAAACGTCTCATTAACAGTTATCCATATATTATTTATTCGCTCGATCAGTATTCCGCCTTTTCTAAATATTGCAAACCATTTTTTCAGCGACTTACTCGTTTCCGTTTGTACTAAAACTTGGCAGACTTGTAGAGGATTAGTGACCATGCAACATTTTGGTACTATCCAGTCGATTTTATGATGTAGACTAGATGTAGGGACTTGAACTCTTGATATTGAGTTTTCGCGTGACAACCGAGTTTTGTCTCATTGATATTGTTGTTATAAATATATACCAAGTTTAATAAGCACTCATGATCACGAGAATCTTAAGTAGGAACTATAAGAGTAATGCCGAAACTTACAAATAAAAAGTGGAGTTTGGAAACGTTTATTTCGTTGCAATAATTTTTTGAATCCAGACGAAAAATGCGAAAAAAATAACAATGAATTTCTGAACTTAATAAGTAAGCACTCAATTGCCTTGTATTGGTTAAGTTAGTACTCAATTTGCCTTGTATTGACAAACACTGTGGTGCTGTATAATTTCTATGATCTGAGGATTGAACTGGAAGGTCATCATGGGAACTCCTAAACTAAACAAGATAAAAATCTAGTATGGACTCATTTGTTGTTTTTACAAACACCCTAGTGCTAGGCAATTTTAAGGTTCTCATGGCCATCAAAATCTAGCCCCATAGCTGGAAGGAGATCATGGAAACTTTGGAACAAAATGGAATAATATCATCTCGACTTTGAGGTCGTTTGATTCGTTTTTTAAGGAATTTGGAGCAGGACTGCTTACAGAGCCTGATATTAGAGTTAGAAGACGTCTATGAGAACTCCTAAGCTAATCCAGATAAACTCATCGAGTGTGGGCTCATTCGGTTGGTGCATGATGATTTCTAGGATCCGATGATGCAACTGGAAGGTGGCTATAGGAACTTTTAAACTATTTTATTTTTATTTATTTTTATTTTTATTTATTTTTTAACTAAGCAAGATAAGCCTATCAAGTTTGGACTCAATTGTTCTGTTTTTAGAAATACCCTGGTGCTTAATAACTTCTAGGGTCTTTTGATGAAGCAGGGAGGAATTTGTAAAATAAGATGAACAAATTTTTAATTGCAATTGAGCAATACCATCGATTTTAGCTTTGTTTGATTTGTTCCTTTAAGGCCTTTGGAGCTGGATAGTTTCCAGTCAGATATTGGAAACTATTCTGCTCCAAAACTGCGGTAGAGCTGGAAGAAGTCCGTGAAAATTGTTGAACTAAACTAGATAAACCTAAGGATTTATATTTTTGAAGATGGCTATAAGAACTTTCAAATTAAACAAAATAAACACATTGAGTTGGGGCTCATTTGTTGTGTTTTAAAAATATCCTGGTACTGAGTAATGAGGCAGGAAGAAGGCCATGAGAATTTTGGATTGAAATTGAGCACCACCATATATTACCAAATTTCAGACCTTAGAAACTTGGCCTATTCTTCAAAGAAGGCCGGGACCAACACAGCGTGAAAGATGATAGATGAAAGAAGTCTATGAGAAACCCAGAGCTAAACTAGAAAAACCCATCGAGTGTGGGCCACTTTGGTTTATTTTGGCAAACATTTAGGTGCTGGATGTTTTCAAGGATGTGACGATGGAACTGGAAGGTTCTGAGCTTGAACGGACAAAGTTGGCCTTTACTGTTTGAAGACTCAGAGGGTTTGATAATAGATCTAAATGATGGCCATAGACTTCCTAAAAAAAATTTGCACACCATATCATGGTAGAATATGTTGGTAACTTAATCAAGTTTTACCTAATAACTTGTAACTCCCATATTCGGGCAAATAAATAATTTCTTTTTTCTTTCTTTCCTAAACAAAACAAAATATGTCAATCGAGTGTGGTCCCATTTGTTATACAGTGTGTATGGGACGGTCTACCAAAAATTAAGAAACTAAGTCAATTTGACGTTCTGGTCATGATGGTAATTTCCGTTTTTATGGGCAATGCAAAATTTACTTCATATGATTTTTTCTTATTTTCACGTTCGCAATGTAAAGCGTTCAATTCTCCCACATGTCGCGTCACCGGAATTCTAAACCCAGCCGTTTATTTTTGCGCGGTATGAGGCGCATGATAAATTACATATTTTGTGAATTTTCTTAAATTTTACTATTTTTGTAAAAAAGCTATGTAGATTATTAGGATAAATCAAAGTTAAGGTTAAAAATCATTAAAAAAAATCAAAAAATTCCCACACAAATGTCCAACGGTTTCCACCTCAGAGTCGTGGTCCAAATCCATGGTTTTTATTTTCGGTAAACTGTCCCTTACACGTTGTATTTTTTCATTATACTCTAAATCAGAATTATTTCCAAGGTTACATGGTGAAGTTGAAAGGAGGCCACGGGAGCTTTACCATAAAAAATATAAATAAATTTTAATTCAATATATTTAATTTAGTAATATATAACATTTTATATAAAATATAATTTAATAATTATTATTTATTAATTTTAATTCAATTAGATAGAAATAATATATATATGTAGAAAGTGGGTCAGATACGATAAATAAAATGCGGATGTGGTGATATAACAACTCTTTATATTTTGATCAACTTTCCATTATTAATTACTTGTTCTCGTTAACATTTAATTAACTCGTCAACAAATCATAATTATTGCTTATTATAAATAAGTCATAATTTAAGCAATAGATAGTAAATTATAAATTGTACTTCGACTAATTTATAGTTGACAATAATAATTAATTCGCTTGCACAAATTAATTATCCAAGAGTCAAGGATAAGCTACTAGCAAGATACAACAAGTGTACCGAGCCACGCCAGAGCCTAGACTGCCTTATCGGGGGGCTCTTGTTCTTCTCTTCTCCCTTGCTGGAAGAAGGGGAAATGGTTTCGGGGCTGTTTGCCCCCTGACCATGGTAGCTACCGCTAGCCGTTAAAACGGCTAGGTCGTTGGGGTAAGTGTTTCCACTATTAGGTATAATGGGTAAATTGGTGTCGTTGGGTAGGATGGAGTACGAGGGGATGTGGGATATCAGGTTTGGATGCCCCCTGTTGAGCGCGCTTCCGCGTGCAATCCGCCCCGCAGGTCGAGTCCCCGCGGGGGATTAAACACGCGGTGGCAATTTAGGTTTTTGAAGGGGGTGGGAGGGATGGGATCTGGTTTAATTAAGGATATCCCTTGGGTAGGGCACGGCGTCTGGAGGACGCGCGTGCCATGGGGCTATATTTTGGATGTGGATGTCCTTGGAAGAGTCGGCTTTCCGGAACATGCGTGTGGCCAGATTCTTCACGAAGTCGTGTATGGAATCTATCTTTAGGTCACGGTTTATGACGTCATTGGTGACGTACCTGGGTGCGTTTACTACCCGTCTAAGCGCCACATTCTGCTGCTGTTGAAGGATGGTCCGATGTGTTGGGGCTAGAAGACTGTACCAGGTTGCTGCAGCGTATGTTAACCTGGATCTGATATACGTCTTGTATATCCCGAGCTTCATCTTGGTTGGTAGTTTGGATTGTAGAATCGGGTGCAGCACTGCCATCGCAGCTCTCGCTTGCTTTGTGGTCGCTTTGACGTGGTGCTTCATCGATAGGTAGGTGTCGATAGTGACACTCAGGTACTTCACCGTTCTGGTCCATTCGATAGATTCGCCGTTCAGCGTCAGCTTGGGAGGATTCTTCACAACTCGTGGTAGTAGCGCCTGTGTTTTGGCGACGTTGACGGCCAGTCGCCATTTGGTCAGCCAATCGGGAAGTAGGTTTAGTGCGGCTTGCATCTTCTTCCATGCGAATTTGGCGGACATTGAAGTTGCGACGTAAGCCGCATCGTCCGCGAAGAGGGCGAGAGAGCAGCCGTCTCCCACCGGTATATCGTCCGTGTAGTGCGAATAGAGTTTTGGTGAGAGGCAGCTGCCCTGTGGTACTCCTGCCGTGATAGGATGTTCGGTAGAGAGGACGTCTTCCACTTGTACCTTGAACCTCCTGCGGTCCAAGAAGGATGCTATTATTCTTACCAGCCTACGTGGTGTTCCAGATTTGGCCAGCTTGAATAGGAGACCGTCGTGCCAGACCCGATCGAAGGCCTTCTCCATGTCGAGGAGTACTGCTATCGCATGCTCTTTTTTGTTTCTGGCCGCGATGAGCATGTGCATTATCCTCGACAGTTGTAGCGTAGTACTATGTCCAGCCCGAAAGCCGAACTGTTCTTCGCGTGGAGTGATGTAAGAGTCCAGGTGTTGTAGGAGGAGCTTCTCGAATATTTTGGAAAGAGTGGGGAGTAAGGTGATCGGTCTGTAACTGGCTGGGTCGATCACACTTTTGCCCTTCTTTGGCAGTATGATTATAATGCCGGTCTTCCAGATGTCCGGGAAGCAGCCCGTGCGCAGAATGCCGTTGAATAGCCTCGTGATGGCCATGATGGTTTTGAATGGGAGATGGTGAAGAGTTTTGTTAGTGATGGCATCTGCGCCCGGGGCTTTTCTAGGTTTAGCAAGAGAGATTTGGCGTTTCACCATATTGGGTGAAAAGAAAATGGGATCTTCAATGGAAAGATTAGGTGAGAAATAGTTGTCGAGAAACTCCTCTACTTCGGCGGTGAGGTCTGGATCGCTATGGTTGTTCGGGCTGAACTGGCGCTCTAGGTGTTCTGCAAAAATCTCCGATCGGTCGGCAGCGCGGTATCTCATGGTGCCGTCTTCGTGCCGTAGAGGACACACTGGGGTAGGAGCTCCTTGTATTTGACGGCATAATTTGTGCAGCGACGCCCAGTCATCTTCCGCAGCATCGAGGCGGGACTCCCAGCTTTCGACTGCTGTACGTTCCAGGTCCGCCTTTACCTCTGCAGAGATCTGGTTAAGCTGGCGTTTTAGTGTTGGGCACCGGGTATCTTGCCACATTCGCCGGATTCTTCTTTTGTGGGCTATTTTGTCACGCAGCTGTTTAGGAAGCGGAGGCAGAATTCGAGATGACAAGGTGCCTTATCGGCGGGCGCTCAGAGCCGCTCAGAGCTCAGCGCTCATATATATATATATATATATATATATATATATATATATATATATATATATATATATATATATATATATATATATATATATATATATTTTTTTATAATGTAATAAAGTTTGGACGTTGTTTAATTTAATTATATTGTTAGTAAATGTACATTATTATATCTTGTTAATATTAAAAGCATGTCATTGTAATGTAATATGAAATCTATGGGCCTGGTACCAAAAATAAAACTTTATTATTATTATCATAAAAAACTGAAGTTTATTGATTAAGAAACCATGGTAACCTGATGCTTTTTTTATAGAAGAGGGGGCAAACGAGCAAGAGGTGCACCTGATGGTAAGTGATCACCGCTGCCCATGGATATCTGCAATACCAGAGGTCTTACAGTTGCGTTGCCTGCCTTTTAAGAATGAGTAAGCTCTTTTCTTGAAGGTAATTAGTTCCACAACAGAGTAGTGCGAGGTAAAAAGTGTCGGGAGAAACGCACAGTTGTGGATTTCCAGACATCGAGATGGTGAGGATGGAACTTCAAATTTTGACGCGATGTCCGATGGTGGAATGTAGGACCTCTTGAATGAATGCAGGACCGTCTTTCAATGATCATCAGCTTCTTTCAAGTTCGTTCTTAAAATGATGCATATGAACAGGATGGTGTTCGGATAATAAGAAAATGTGTCGAGGATTTTTAAAATTTTTAATTTATAATGATTTTAAATAATTTTTGCTATGGTTAATTGCATTCAAAAAGGATTTAAATAATTTGGTGTTTTAAATAGTTTTCTTTTAAAATTAGGCAATTTATAAGATATTGCAACGCAAATTGCAATATTTTCTAAAAGAGAAAAAGTAAAAATATCCTACAGGAAATAAAACAATAAATAATTACATTTAAAGATTTTATGGGTTGGTATTATTAATTATGTAAAGTATTCTTTAATATTTAACGTTCTTTTTCCTCATCCTACTTAGAAATTAACGCCAATTATTGTAATTTTAAGAAGCGAAGACAAAAAGGCTTTTATGTTTCCATTGTTTGATCATGTAACAATGAGTCTTCGAGCCAATTATCAACGTTATCAGGGCTGTCTGCTCCCTCTATTTTCGTTTGGTTAAAGGTTATTTAACTTAAGATCAGGGTTTGCTTTTATAAAGAGTCTTTACTATTGCCAATCACTATGCCGTACATTCTTTATTGTTTTTGTTAGAGAGTATAATAAAATATATTTATTGTTAAAATTTTCTTCTGTAATTTTTGATTTTGTAATATTTATTATATTATCTCCGTGTTGATCCTGACCAAATTTGAAGAATATACCATCTGCCACTCTCCCAAGTAGTTCGTAAAAGGAGAATCATTGGCTGTACTATTGGCGTAACTACCCTCGTGAATATTGCGTACATATCATCCTGTTGTTCTGCAACGTATCACCCGGATATTTACACAGCTTTACCTATTCCTGCCGCCATAGCGTCAATGCTTGACATTGTCATTGCAATAAGTATATTATTGTTTGAACCTATCAGGAATCGAAACCGAGCTTCATTAATTGCGTAGTTAAGATCGCTATTATTGTGAATGCAAAGTTTTGTGTGCATGCCTCTTCTCGATGAAAGGGTTGGAAGGATTTATATGATTTTCATACACAAAATATCTGAACTTAACATATAGGCTTATCTTTATACTGTAAAATTACTCGGACTTTGTTCCTGCGGTATTCACTCAAACTTTTATCACGAAGCGATCTGCTTGCACGTAAATAAATAAAAAATTTTGGAGAATCCAAAAGTGCGCACCTCATAAAGCTCGTTTTATCTCGCAAAAAAAATTGAATTACCTAGTCATTTTCAATAGGAAACAACCCCGTGACATACTGAAGTTGTTAAAAAAAATGTTTTGAAATATTTGAGCGTAATAGTGACACATCTATATATACAGACATCCTGAATCTACAAAAATTTTTAAATCAGTTTTTTTTGTATACCTATAATACTTGAGAATAATTTTTAAAGGTATTTAATTTGTTTAAAGAAGAGCTAATGTTTTGTTTATAATATTTTTTATAATATTATTTTGTTTATATTATTGTATTAGTGAAATATATATAGTTTAAGAATTTAAGAAAGTCCAGAAAAATGCTTGACCTTGACATCATTAGTTATGTAAATTTTATAATTTGAAATAATATTGAAATTGTAATAACAATGTTACTTTGTTAGCGTAGTAATTAATACTATAATAATAATATATTAATTTAAATTTAACATTTGCATGTCAGTCGTAAGACAAAATAAGCAGAACAAAATTAACAGGTAAGTCAAACAACATATGTCTTTAGATAAAAACCTATGTGACCCTATTTTAGCAAAAAAAAAATGAAGATTTGTTGAGAGTTAAGCTCTCTTTCGACGTTTAGCTTAAGAGGCGTACAATACCTACTTTTATCGCTTTCACCAATCATATCATAATCTATATTAATATTTTCGAAACCTTACCTAAATAATAAAGCGTAAAAAAATAATAATCTTGAGTCGACAACATATCCGCAAAATTCGGATTGCCGAGTATTTTGTTAAAATAGTGATAAAAAATTATAACCGTGCTGACAGACAAATCGGCCATATTTCTTTAAAGGTTACAAACATATGATGTAGATGGCGTGAGCATTTATTAAAGTATCATAGAACGGAGCGCAGATTATTGTGAAACTTATTTCTCTTCGTTCATAAAAGAGTAGAAATAAAAAAAACAGCAACGCTATAGTGTCGTCTTTATTAAATAGTTGAAAGAAGACGTCACTACAGTGTTGCTACTTTTTAATGTCTACTCTTTGAGTTAGTATATAACATTGACTTCCGAGCTTCCGAGCGAAGCCAGGTTTTCATGTAGTATATTATATATATTACGTATCATGTTGTTTGTACTCGATGTACTCTGCAACTACTAAACCGATTTCAATGAAATTTTTAGATATCTATTGTTTGGTCCAACTTAAAAGGTAGGATATAGTTTTTATCTCAATTAACCACTTCTTTCTCAAGTACCCCAACAAAATATTCAATACAAGTAATTTGTATGGTAAAACAACCCTTGCTAAAACAACCCGTACTGATCAAGCTGGGTAAAATGCTAAATTATCTGTAATTTTGCCGTGTACCTAAGTATAGCATTATCCTATAGTTAAAATCATCCCAATCTATCGATGCGATTGTGCTATAATGGGTGTTAGCGAATGCCAGCATGAACGAGCACTTTAAGTGTTGACTTTACACAGCTAACATCAACATAGAAGTCTGTATTAGGGCAAATATTTCGAGCTACCTACTTTAAAAGAATTGTAGTAAAAAAATGTTAATAAAAGTGTGTCATTAGTAAAATAATTGAAGGTAAATGGGTCGTAAGAATTGTTACTGAAATTGTTAAGTATATGAATATGGTTATACCCATTAACGTAAAGCATGATATCCGATTTTTCTTTATCGCTGCTATGTAGTGCATCGTGTGATTTAATAATCGTTGAGAATAATTAAATCATCGTTACTCGATTGAATAAGTGGAACTGACCGCCCCGTTGGTCGAGTGGTTAGAGACCCTGACTACGCAATCAACGAGGCTCGGGTTCGATCTCCGACGGGGACAAGCATTTGTGTGATGAGCATAAATGTTTGTATTTCCGGGTTTGGGTGTTTATTATATATATTCTAGTATTTATATATGTATTTCTATGTATTATTATCGTTGACTAACATCCATAACACAAGCAAATAATTTGCTTACTTTGGGGTTAGATCAGTAAGTGTAATTTGTCCCGTGAATTATTATTATTATTATTATAGTTTGTAAATTTAGTGTGATTGATTTTATAACTTACCGATTTTTTGCGTAGTGTGATGTAAATATAATTGAAGATCATTTGTCAAATCATATGGCCAAATTAAGATATATTAATGTAATGTTTTGATTTAATATAGAAGAAATAAACGTGGGACTCATAGTGTGCACTTAACTCTAAGGAATACGTTTATTTAATAATACTTCACTTTTTTATTTAACACACATAATTCCAATTTAATCGATAACTTACCGATGTATTTAGATAGATTGTTGCACAATTTGTGTAATAACGTGTTCAGCACATACCAATATTCACCGAGATCTGTCAAGCCTTTCTTGAATTATAATGGGACATACAGACAGACAAAAATATACTTGCGGCCTATCATTTGCACAATAAACATACTCTTACTGTTTAAGAACCTTTATGACAGGACATGCAGACAGGCAGAGAGATACAACATTTGTTATTAGTGAGTCATAAATTGAACATTTATCACGAAATTTGACAAAAAACATAACGTACAGATTTATATAGTAAAATATAAAGTGACGATAACGGCATCCATTGATTTGACATGTCTTGAATTTTTTTTAGCCAGTACATAAAAAAAAACCAAGAAACTCAATAGCTTAGGTACAGGATATATTTTTAGATTTTACAATTTTTACACACGCTTTATATTCTGTTAAGCGTTGCGTTAGAACTAAATACGTTGTGTATTCAACACTCTTTATCGTCGGCACTTGGTGAAACTTCATATTCATACAATATTTTATACCGATAATACTTGTACTGTTTCACAATAAACTTTTATATATATTATCCAACCGGTTTCGCTTATATAAGCATCATCAGGGCAATTACAAGTTTAAACTAAAAACAAAACAACATCTAACCGTTCTGATTTAACATTTTAGATAAAATGTTAAATCAGAACAGAAGCAGAAATATTGGAAAGATTTATATACTAAAACCTTCCTCAAGAATCAATCTATCTATTAATATTGTATGAAAATTAATATATACAATCATATTCTTGATAGTCTAAAATCATTACCTATAAATAAATTTTGCAAAAAATTGTCCGATTTACTGTTAAATAATTTTTTTATGATATTAGAGAATTTTTAGCAGATAAGATTAAATGTTAATAAATAGAAATATAAGTTAGTACAATTTACCTTAAAATTTAAATGTAATAAAATTAAATAGGTAATAAATTTTGTAAATTGTAAAATTTCTTTGTAAATTGTAAAAATTTGGATTGAACATGATATTTTGTAAATTGGAAATATAGCATTTTATTGTGAAATAATACTTGTAAATATTTTAATACATAAATAATTGTAATACATGAAATAAAAAAAAGCTCACTGAGGTTCTTCCGCCGGATCTTTTCAGTCTGTGGCCGCGTTACGATCCGGTAGTAATTATAAATAAATCGATCGAAATTTAAATTTTTGCACACCATATCATGGTAGAATATGTTGGTAATTTGATTTATTTTTAATAATCTGTGACATCCATATTCTTGTAAATAAATAATTTTTCGTTTTCGTTTCGTTTCGTTTCATTTCATTTCATTCATTAAAAAAACTGCATCAAAATCCGTTGCGTAGTTTTAAAGATTTAAGCATACATAGGGACAGACAGAGCAAGCGACTTTGTTTTATACTCTGTGTTTTTTTATAGAAGAGGGGGCAAACGAGCAAGAGGTGCACCTGATGGTAAGTTATCACCGTCGCCCATGGACATCTGTAATACCAGAGGTCTTGCAGTTGCGTTGCCGGCCTTTTATGAATGAGTAAGCTCTTTTCTTGAAGGTCCCTATGTCGTATCCGTTCGGAAATATCCGTGCCGGTAATTGGTTCCACAATAAAGTAGTGCGAGGTAAAAAGTGTCGAGAGAATTGCACAGTTGTGGATTTCCAGACATCGAGATAGTGAGGACGGAACTTCAAATTTTGACGCGTTGTCCGATGATAGAATTCGGCGGCAGGAATTAATCCAAACAACTCGTCGGAACACTCTCCATGATATAGACGATAAAAGACACAGAGGGAACCTACATCTCTGCGCAATGCCAAACAGTCAAGCTGTTTCGAAGTAGCCTGGTCGTCAACGATTCGAACCGCTCTACGCTGAATGCGATCAAGAGGAAGAAGCTGGTACTGGGGAGCTCCGGCCCAGAGATGCGAACAGTACTCTATGTGAGGCCGAACCTATGCCTTATAAAGTTGAAGGCGATGGGGCGGCAAAAAATACTGTTTCACTCTGCTGAGCACACTGAGCTTTTTGGAGGCTAGTTTAGCCTTGCCTTTCAAATGACCGCGAAACTGAACGTAATTCGATACTCCCAGGAATCCGACACTAGCTGAGGTGGTCAGGAGAGTATCCTCAAATCGAGGTGATACAATAAAGGGCGTCTTTTTTGTGGTGAACACGCAACACCACAACAAGCTGTGTTGTGAGTTGGGGTTAAAAGTAACCAGGTTTTGACGACCCCATTCCGAGACATCGGTAAGTCGATTCTCGACTTCAGACACAAGCTTTTTTCGGCACTCTTCGACCTGTTCCTAAGAAATACCGGCTGGAGTATGTAGCATCACCAGTACTGTCATCCGCATAGCAATGTATGTTGCTAATTCGCATCATATCATTGATGTGCAGAAGGAACAGTGTCGGTGATAGTACGCAGCCTTGGGTAACACCAGCATAGACAGATTTAAGGTCGGAGTACGCACCGTCGACAACGACCTTGATGCTTCGGTCAGAAAAAAACCTGGTGATCCACTTGCATAATTTCTCGGGAAGCCCATAGGAAGGCAGCTTCGCAAGAAGCGCTTTGTGCCATACCCGATCAAAGGCCTTCGCTATTTCCAAACTAACTGCCAATGCTTCCCCCTTGGACTCAACTGCTTCCGCCCATCGATGAGTTAGGTATACTAGAAGGTCATCAGCTGAGCGGCCGCGACGGAAACCGTACTGACGGTCACTAATCAGATGGTGCTCTTCTAAATACTTGAGGAGCTGAGAGTTGATGATTGTCTCCATTATTCTGGAGAACAAGGAGTTTATGGCTATAGGCCGATAGTTAGATGGGTTAGAGCGATCTCCTTTTTTAGGGATGGGATGCACCAAAGCTGTCTTCCATGAATTTGGTACCAAGCCGAGTGAATAGGAGAGCCGGAATAGGCGTGTTAATACTGGTGCCAACTCTGGAGCACACATTTTTAGCACAATCGGAGGGATGCCATCCGGCCCACTCGACTTGTGGATGTCCAAGGAAAGTAGTGCTTTACGCACAGATGACTGCCGAAATCGTGGTTCTGGCATAGAACTATCACACTGCGGGATGGTAGGCGGTGCGTTCCCTTGGTCATCCAGAGTCAATTTGGCCGCAAAGAAGGAGCCCAGGAGATCGGCTTTCTCCTTTGCGGTATGGGCCAAAGAGTCATCGTCTCCGTGCAAAGATGGAAGAGTGGGCTGTGAGAAATTCCCTAAGACAGCCTTGACGAGAGACCAGAACGCACGAGTCCCTGAAGGGAGGTGAACTAATTTCTCACCAATTCTGCCTATGTGTTCAGATTTTGCCTTGGCGATAGCTCTTTTGAGGTACCTCGAGGCGTAGTTGTACTCCTTACGTAATGTGCTGGTTTTTTCATCACAAGATGCGGACGCTGCAGCCCAAACTCGGTAGCACTCCTGCTTGCGGCGCGAAGCCGTTTTACAGGAGCGACCAAACCAAGGCTGAGACTTCCAATTGGTACCGCAGAAAATGGAATGAAAATTTCCATGCCCTGCAGCACCACATCGGCAATAGAGTCAGCGACGACACTCGGATTATCCAGCGAGAAGCACAACCGCCCCCATGGGTAGGACGCAAAAAAAGACCGCACCCCATCCCAATCTGCTGACCTATAGTGCCAAACGCGACGACAGCCTGCTAAAGGAGGCCGTGATAGGCACGAAACCGGCACTTTACTCCAGATCAGGCAGTGGTCTGACGAACCAAGTGGGACGTCCACAGATATCTGATAATGGTCCGGATGAGAGGTCAGCGGAAGGTCCAACAGTGAAGGCGTATGGTCATCCACATCGAGAACTCGCGTGGGCGAAGTTACTAGTTGTGTAAGACCATACGCCAAGGCAAAATCGTGAACAGACCTCCCCGCATGATCGGTGGTGCGAACAAAGCCATTCGGCGTGGTGGGCATTAAAATCGCCCAAGATCACGATCTCTGCGGAGCAGGTCTGCTCTAACACGGAATCAACAGCCGTTTGTAAATGCTCAACGAGCCGGTTAACTTCAGTATTCCCGCTATGGGACCTGTATAGGCACGCGTAGCAGCGTGGATGGTCGTCGCAAGCTACGCGTAACCAGAGGATGGATAGGTCCTGACCTTCAAATCTGCCGAGGCGCCGGTCACAATTATCTTCTCTGATGTATGCGCACACCCCAGCCCGCGGTACAAAGTAATGTTTCAATTTGTACCCCGGGAGGAGAGGTAAGAAGTATCAGCCAGAGAAGATATCTGTGTCTCGGTCAAAAAAAAAGAGCAAAACTGGCTTCGCCGTCACGAGATGGTAGTGGACGGCGTTCAAGTTGGATTGTAGCCCCCTGACATTACAGAAATCCACAGTATGCGTGGTAGGGTGTGCCATGGCTTTTTTGCTCTGTTTGCTCCGGACAGGATTGTGTATGAGCGCAATTTTGCTCTCCCCCAGAATACGCAGGGCAGCCTGAGCATCCATGATCTGGCTGGAATCCAGAGTACGGACGCGCCCAGGGGGGGATTTTCCACTGCTGGTGCAAGTGGTACCCCCTGGGGTAGATTCTCTTTTGATTGCGCATTTATAGTGTGCGGGTGGGTTAGGCCTCCGGGACTACTTTACGTCGGTGTCAAGTGAGAGAGTGGTATCTCCCCGGGCGTGCCGGCCTATTCAGTTGCAAAAGCAGTATGGCACTACCACTAATTTGGTTGACTGACTGCACCGGTGTTAAATAATTTTTAAAATGTGTAGTGATAAATAATTTATTGGAAAATTTGCTTTTTTTCTATTAAGTAATAACCGTTATTTTATTATTACGAAGTATTTATATGGCCTCATGAAAGCCGTGTGTAAAATTAAACTGATATTGTCCACGGTACTTGCATATATCTATATTAATATTGTAAATGCGAAAGTTTGGATGGATGTTTGTTACTCAATCACGCAACAACTACTGAACGGATTTGAATGGAATTTGACACACAGGTAGATGATAACCTGGAATAGCATATAGGCTATCTTTTATCCCCGAAAAATTAGGTGATCCCGCGGGATTCACCAAAAACTTTTATAACGCAGCGGGCTGCACGCTGTAGCTAGTAATTTATGAGACTTAAATGCCTTTGCAGTGCTCTCTTCGATACTAAAATAAAATAAAACCTAAACCTATATTTGGCAATTTCATTGTACATAAGTATTGAGCGTCGTTGTTCTTATCGATATCTAAACACATCATGCAAATCCGTTAACAAGGACATAACATTTATTGAACACAAACAAATCTTTTTCATTTCAGCAGTTGTATTTTGCAGAGATTTTTAAAGAAAGTGTTCTCCCTACATACATTCTTTTGTATCGAGCTACAAAGTGGTTTACCGTTAGAAAGCCTCATCAAGCCTCCTAAGACAAGTGGAATACAAAGTACAGCGTTTTCAAACATCGCAAAGGTTTTAAACGAACACCATCTTAACAGTTTTATTGATTTTCTTAACATAAACACTTGTACTGTTTCACATGTATAATTTTCAGTTATATATGTGAAACAGTACAAGTGTGTATGTTAAGGAAATCAATATGATACAGTTTCCCCAAGCACTGACGTTGGAAAGTATAAATTATATTAATAATTTTAAATAACAAAAAATTTACTGTGATAAAATATATTGTTGCTAAAGTCCTCGCCTTACAGTTTACCTATTCATCTTAGATTACTTGGCCCTGCGTTCTATTCCCTGGATCGGGAAAAAGCATCCTTGGAAATAGAAATTTATTAGCAACTCTAAACTAGCTTCATTAGGGTAATCAATCTCGCAAATTTTTATCTCATTAGGTATTGTCAAACTGAATGTCACAAGATTTCTCAAATGTATAACATCCGAATTATCATTTTTACATTACTATAATATTCTATAAGACTATTTTTATTTGAAAAATACTTAATGTATACCCCACACGTTGTTTTGAGTAATAGTCCCATTCTCATTCGTTTTATTTTTTGTAATTTATTAGTTTATAGTATTTTAATAACTACTACTAATGGGCCTACCTCTCGTCCCCAACACTGTAGCTTTGTAAACCAGAATCAACAGCGGTAACCGCCCTGATAACCAATGAGTCGCGAGCTTAGGGTACCCTGGGGAAAAATAAAGTTGTCTTGGAACCCGCAAAGCAATTATCCAGAAGTATATGCCTATATACTTCTGAATAATTTCTGAAAAAAGAACGTCAAGTGATAAACGCTGTAAGCATTTTAAAAGGACGTCATTAAATACGTCACAATAAACGAGTTGTTGTTTAATAAACAAACTTGATGTGGTTCCTTTATCCCATGTATAAAGCCTTATGTTGAGTTCACTACCTCACGTTGAGTGAGGTAGTGTTCGTTTCTCCTGAAGTTGCTTCGGTTTTAAATTGAAACGTGCGTTGAGTACATAAATTGTATATCTGCTTGGTGCCAACGTGGGTGAGTGTGGTGGATGTGGGTGGATAATTGTGACGCTAGGGTCTTCTTTTTTGTTAGGACCATCGGTGAGTTTTACCCATTTAGTAAACCGGTGTTTTTATTTTCGGTGCCATCGCGGAAGTCACATAGAACAGTTCGCGGATAATACCAAATTTTATTAATTTCACCTTTTAAGTAAGTAATGGGTTTCCGCAAAATAACGCCTAAATCAATAAAAAAATTGTATTGCTCCATACTTCTTATTACAAAAATCACCAGTTTTTGGTAAAGCGGAATGGAACAAAAATTGTAAAAAAGGAATACCATGGAATGTCAGAATATATTTTAAATAAATAAATGCCACTATTTCTGTTACTTTGCGTGTTAGATATATTCAGTAGAACGTCGATAAATATTTCAGTTCATCACGATTTCGTGATCGAATCGAATCGAATTTGTCATCTGGTGGGGTTGACGGTAATCTTTATTGCCCCATTTCACCGATTTGATATAATAGGTTCTTTCCTGATGTTGGTTAGCTTTGCATCCTTAATCATATCTATTACGAGGAATTGTTTGAATTAATTCCTACCATTGAATTTTATCATCGATTTTCACGGAAAAAAGTTTAAAATGTTATCCTCACCACCTCGATGCTTGTTAATCTACCACATATGAATCTTTTGCGACTTTTTGTCTCGCACTACTCTTTTGTCAAAACAATTATGACGTGGATGTTTCTGAATAGATGCAACTTTCAAGAAATTTCAATGATAGGATCTTCAAGAAAAAGCTTACTAAATCTTAAAAGCCAGGCATTGCAATTGTACAACTGCTGAAATTGCGGCTGTCTATGGTCGGTGGTGATAATTTACTCGTGAGCCTGATTTTTACATAATAATATAGCTTTATTTTGCTAATATCGGTACCGACAATTTCACTTGTTCATCCAAGATACGGGTATAATAACATAATACTCCAGTCTTCGAGTTTTCATTGAGATTTGAATTATAGAGCCTCACTTCTAGCAATCTTCACAACCCTTTTGACCAATCCGGATCGATCCTAGGACTAAGTTGAATAGGCTAATTACCAGCCAGCAAAAAAACAAGTGCTTTATGAGATACATTAATAGAATCAAATGGACTTATACAGGTGGGCAGTTAGGACTTGAATAATTGTATCGTCTCGCCATCGTGCTACCATCTTTGGTTTCTAGCAATATTCACAACCCTTTTGACCATCCCAGGACTAGATTGAACAGGCTAATTACCAGCCAGCAAAAAAATAACTGCATTATAAGAGACATTAATAGAATCAAATGGACTTATACAGATAGGCAGTTAAGACTTGAATAATTGTATCGTCTCTCCATAGCCTACCATCTTTGGTTTCTGTAGGCGATATAGGTGAAAGTTGTTTCCCTCCATCAGGAGAGCTATCTTCTGGTTTGCTAAGTAATAATATAAAAAAGTCATATGTCAAATACTAATAAAACCCAAGGAATATAACTAGGATGTAAAAGCATATTAAATCCTAACAAAATTCCTTCACTTGAATAGTCGTATAGTACCAAGAGGTTTTTATGGGAAGCATTCTCCCTACGTTTACATCAAGCTACAAAGTTGTTCATCGTTTCAAAGCCTCATCAAGGCTCAGTCAAGGCGAGGCTGGATGTGTATCGCGTGTTAAAATGTCATAAGCATTTTAAAGGGACGACATGCATGTAGCCGCAGTAAACGATTTGCTGTTTTGTAAGCAAACGCAAAGGAATTTACGCTTTATAAAATTAAATGAGTACACGTTCAAAACTCAAGAAATTAGTTCAGTTTTGAAAATATGAGCAGGATTATACATTAAAAGGAAATGTTCCAAAACTAGCTGTTACCCGTGACTTCGTTCGTTTAAACAAATATTATTTCTGGCGCCCAGTCGAGCCTTCCTTATTCATGTGGCTATCATACACAAAGAGTTTTTTTAAGAATTCAGGGCATATTAGCATGTTCAAACAAGCAAATATTGCATATTATATAATTTTAAAATATTATAACGTCAAGTTACGTTGAGGCAATCAGAGCGAAATAATTGTCGATAACCCTAGAACTCACCATGATTCATCAGTTTTGATATTTGCTAAGATGCATTTTCCCTATTACCGTATTTCACTAACCTGATAACAGCAATCACTTACTTCTAGTGAAAACCGAAATCGACAAAGTTACATTCTCATTCGAGGCACAGACGTGTTAAAACACCAGTATCAGACTCTGAGCTGCTACTAAGGTTTGGATTTTCGATGATAACTTACACTTCCATGACGATTTTAATTATGATAATTCCATAAAGATTCCATTTCGCCTATCGCGCACTCCGGTTTCCATTTTATTTCACCGAATCTATAAAACAAATCTCGGTCATGAGTCCTTCATACCAAGGCTAAGTAGGCTATATGGGCAGTTTGCAGATAGGGACGGGTCCATCAATATATTTAATGACAAATTAAGAAAATTCAAAGAGACCTCATTAAGTCACTTTACTCCTTACTAGATGTCAAGTAAATTTATGTTTAAAAAAATTGCGCTTTTGCATATTGCCAATAAAATTATAATGAGTTGATTTCTAATACGACCTGTTACATCTATAATGAATGCTGTAACTACCTATAAGTGAAATTATATGTTAACTTAGTACCTAATGCTCAAATATGTATTACTATAAATCACATGTAATTTTGTTGGCGGTTAATAATAAAATATCCGGTTGACCGAGCTTTGCTCGGTTTTTCACATACCCATATCTTTGCAACCGAGCTTTTCTTGGACCTGGAACCTTAATAAATGGATTCCTTGACCCGAAAACCCCCTAAATAAACAATTGATTTTCTTAGTCTAACCTCAAAGCAAACACTCATTGACTTCGTGTTACTTAACAACGCCATCTGTTGGAATAACTTACAATCCAAAAATAGTATTATTATTCGTCAATAGATGTCAGAAGAGTCATATTTTTCAGTTTTAATTGGGACTTTAAAACACGAATAAAATGACATTTTCTAAAAATGATTCCTAGCTAGATCGATTTATCGCCCCCGAAACCCCCTATATACTAAATTTCATGAAAATCGTTGGAGCCGATTCCGAGATTCCAATTATGTATATACAAGAATTGCTCGTTTAAAGGTATTAGATAAATAGCATTACCCAGAGGTCGAACTTATGATACATGATCCGAGTCAAATAAAGTTGGCTACACTTGTTGGTTAGCTAGACCAGGATTAATATACCTAATCTTTTTTTTCGTGTTGACGCAAGCCCTCTTAGTAGAATAGACCATCTGCCATTTTGCTAGGCAATTCACAAGAGGCGAACGATTGGCTATACATGTTACTACCATCGTGACTACTAGGTGGTAGAGTTCCACAACGTCTCATTCGGGTATTTAACACCACCGCATTATCTTTACCTACCACAATAGCGTTATAATAAGTATAACAATAAGAATCTCTTTACCGCTTGTATTTATTACAAGAAAGACGAGTGATGGAACTGTATAAAATCGATACAGTTCTATGCAATTTCTTACACTTAAATATGAGGCAATGGATCACAACTCTCTGTCTTCCTAGGGGTGGTGAAGGTTTTTTTATTTCTGAACCTATAAGTATAGAGCGTGAAATTTTTCATGGTGACAGTTTGAGTCCTTTATAGTTTTGCTTGGCTTTGAATCCCTTAAGTGCTCTACTTAGATATTCAAAGCTAGGCTATCGGTCTCCTAGAAAAGGTGAAATCTCTTGTATATGGATGATCTTAAACTATTTGCATTCAAAAAACCAGATTTGATGTTGTAGCGGCTCAAAACAATCACAAACGCTACAAGAAAAAATAATAAAAAATGGACATAGTTTTGCTTGGCTTTGAATCCCTTAAGTGCTCTACTTAGATATTCAAAGCTAGGCTATCGGTCTCCTAGAAAGGGTGAAATCTCTTGTATATGGATGATCTTAAACTATTTGCATCCAACAAACCAGATTTGATGTTGTAGCGGCTCAAAACAATCACAAACGCTACAAGAAAAAATAATAAAAAATGGACAAAAATCAATAACAAATGGAAAAAATGAAATTCAAAATTAAGTCCTGAATCGCGATAATACAATTATTTATCTTGTAACACCATATATATATATATATATATATATATATATATATATATATATATATATATATATATATATATATATATATATATATATATATATATATATATATATATATATATATATGAGACGTAGATTTAGACGAAAGCCGTTTTGTGCCATTTATCTATGCCAATTTATGTATTGTTTTTTGTGACTATACCAAGATATAGTTTAAAGTGTTATAGTCAATGTAATGTCATAATGTAAATCTTAAATGAATACACGTTCAAAATTTAAGAAATTAGTTCAGTTAGTGCCTGTCCTTATGATGTTCCGGTTGGAGGGTAAAGTAGTCGGTTAACTTATTCTAGTGGTTTCAATACCTCGCCAAACAGATAACAACGCACCATTACCATCTTTGGTGTCTATATATGATTGTTGTATTTTTCCATCAGGAGAATCATTTGCTTGTTGGGTTTTATAAATAAAAATAACTTACTTAAGTAAATCTATGAAGCTTTGTTTCTCCTTAATTCTTAGATGCTTTTGTAGTTAGCTCTAGCTAATGAAAACCTGCAAAGTGTGTGTTGTTGTACTAAGTAACTTTAAAAGGTAAGGCGCTGAAAATTTTATGTAAATTAAACATTGAACCTGAGCTTCAAAGGATTTCACGCCTATAATGAAACTCAAAACTACAATGAAACCTAAGTATTACGTGACTAGCGTAAATGTACTAATAATATGACGAATACGAACTTCTGTAATAAAGTGAGTACATATTCTCTCTGATCTATTTGTATATACTAGTTTTTGAAATTTGAACATATAAGTTTTGTATCAATTAAAAATACTCATCAATGTATTATATAATAAACAATCTAGGATTCAGCTTGACTGCGGAATTATTATATAGAGTTTGGCCATATACTAAATTATGAGACCTTTTTGAAGTTTGAGCATCAACTAAACGATTTGACCTCTTCTAAATCTTAGCAAAAACAAAAGATACACGTACATGTTGCGAAAAAGCGTTGTTAATTGCACGCATTGTCCTTTTTCGGTATCGAAAGAAGCTTATGTGTATTTTCGTTTTTTATATTTTAGGATATAAAAAAAGAAAATACACATTTAAACAAGCAGATGGATCTTATAATGGAAAGAAAAAAGAATCGCCTATTGACGCCAAAGAATTTTTTTGAAGCCAATTAATGGTGCGTTTTCATCCATGTGATAGATTTTTGCATTGTCTCGCCCGGGTCTGGTACCACCGCCTTACCTATTCCTGAGGCAATAGCGTCAGCGTTGTCACTGTCGTATTCCAGTTTGGAGGGTAAGGTAGCCGGTAAACTTATGTATGTGGCATTAGACCTCACTACAAGATAGCAACGCACCATTAACATCTTCGGTGTCTATAGGCGATGGTTGACTCTTTCTATCAGGAGATCCATCTGATTTTTTATGCCGCCCCGTTGGTCGAGTGGTTAGTGACCCTGACTACGCAAGCAACGGGGCTCGGGTTCGATCCCCGACGGGGACAAGCATTTGTGCGATGAGCATAAACGTTTGTATTTCCGGGTTTGGGTGTTTATTATGTATGTAAAAGTATTTATATATGTATTTCTATGTATTAGTATCGTTGACTAGCACCCATAACACAAGCAAATAATTTGCTTACTTTGGGGTTAGATCAGTCAGTTTAATTTGTCCCGTGAATATTTATTTATTTATTTATTTATCTGTTTGCTATGTCATGATATTACAAAAAGGGGTGGGATGGTATTGCCATATGTATGAGTCTACTATGAGCTCTGGTGGGAGGGTAACGTAGCCACGAGTTCTGCAAAGTGTCACCCGGTTACGTAAACCCGGGCGTCACTGCAGAACTCTGCCTGTATATATACATCATATACGAATCTTAATTCGTCTAGTCATGAAGTCGTGAAAAAGTAATTAACTTATTTATATATCATAAGATAGCAAACAAGCAGGTGACTCTTCTGATGGAAAGAGAAACCATCGCCTTTAGATACTATAGATGTTAATGAGCGTTACTTTCCATGTAGCGGGATGGGAATGCTACATGCATACTACCGGCTACCTTACATTCTAAACTGACGACAATGACAAGCTTTGGTGCAGCATTGACGCTATAGCGGCAGGAAGTGGTAAGGTAGTGGTACAAAATACCCGGGCAAGACCTAGTAGTCACGATGGTAGTGACATATGTATATTGCCACTCTGTTATCTTTTACGACCTGCCTGGCAGAACGGAAGGTGGTCTATTCTTCAAAGGGGCTTCAAACAACACGGAAGAAAACGTATATAAACAAACACACACAAACACAAACTTTTTCAATAATAATAGTCATAATAATAGGACATTGTAATTATTACAAGAAAGTATTCAATTTACTCTTAGTTATATCGAAATTACTCGGCCCCAGGTGAAATAAGAAACCTAAACGTAATTTTGTTGTCGTGTATTAATTAGAGAAGTATCACAGGGGAAAGATTTAATGCTCCATCGTATTTCGACCCCCACAAATGCGGGAGGCTAAGCCGATTAACAAGTTAAAAGCGAACAACAACCGAACTAAGTCGAATTAATACAATCGCTGTTTACAGAAACGTTTTTAAAGTGTAGACAATTCTTGATATAAATAACTTGATTGTTTTTATTGAAATAATTTTTATATTTTGCTTTATTAATATAAGTTTTAGAGCCATTATCTTTGCTTAACACTTTCGATTCGCTTGTTGCTTGATACTTTTGCTTACTTTGATTTCGATTTTGCCGGGACTTAAGTTTAACTTTCAAAATATATTATAGCAATAAAAAGTACTAGAACAGCATAAATTTTAATTGTTACCTACTTGTGATAGGTACATACTTATTACTACTTATAATTTTCATTTATTTGTATTCATATATAAGGCCGTATATGAATAATACCACCGGAGTTTAATTTAATATTAAATAACAGTGTAGTGAGCCGAGGTTGGTAATATTAAAGATAACTAACTATCTCGTTATAAATCTTCGTTAAAATGCCTCACCGGTTCTCATATTTTCAAACGTACGTTTAACGTTCTTAATGCTAACGTTAAGCAGGTGCAACGAATTTTTCCCACAATATTGTGGCGGAAAATTATGACAGGCAGGATGGTAATATATGAAGGGATAGTTTTTATTTTCCCTAAAATCTTGTTAGAATATCATATTATGATTGATGAATGTAGGGAAACAAATTGTTCCAGGGACGAAGAATGATTATTTTGTGAAAATATGAACCAATTTTTTATAATAAAGCTTGTTATCAACGGCTTAGTCATTAGCGAAGGAGAATCAGGTTACGCATAATTGGCCTAATTATTTTTAAATCTGATTTCAAAACCGGCTAAACATGTAGTTAACGAACGTAAGAAATAAGTATAAATTACACTAGTATACCAAATTTTAACTTTATTTGTGACACAAAAAACTAATATCAAATTTTAATTCTTTTAGGGCCACCGTATGATTTTGTAGCGATTCAAGCAATCTACAAAATGCTTTTTTTTATGTCATAAGATAGCAAACAAGCAGATGGGTCTCCTGATGGAAAGAGTCAACCATCGCCTATAGACACCAAAGATGTTAATGGTGCGTTGCTATCTTGTGGCGAGGTCTAATGCCACATGCATAAGTTTACCGGCTACCTTACCCTCCAAACCGGAACACGACAGCGACAAGCACTGACGCTATTGCGGCAGGAATAGGTAAGGCGGTGGTACCAGACCCGGGCGAGACAATGCAGAACTCTACCACCTAGTAGCCACGATGGTAGTGACTCGATAGCCAATCGGTTGCCTTTTACGACCTGCCTGGCAGAACGGCAGTTGGCCTATTCTTCAAAGGAGGCCGGGACCAACACGCTACCAAAAAATAACAAAAAATAGAAAAAAAAATGAAATTCAAAATAAAATCCTGAATTGCGATATTACAATTATTTAACTTGTACACACTATATACAAGTTTCAACGCTTCTCAAATGGACTTCGGTCCCCAGACTGTACACCTTGCCTGGCTGGGAAGATCTTCTCTTTCCCCTTCCTTGTCCTTGTGTGACGTCATCAACCTCTACAGTTATGACGTCACCTGGCAATAAGTTGGCCTGCTGGTTCCATCTATATGACCCTTCAGCGGTACGGACCAGCGGCGCCACAATAAATCAAGTAAAAAAAATGCACATCGGTTATCCTTGTGACATCAACATATGTTTTTATAAAACTTACCCTCCAAACCGAAACTCGACAGTGACAAGCACTAATGCCATTCCGGCAGGAATAGGTGAGGTGGTGGTACCAGACTCTGGCGAGACGTTGCGGAAATCTACCACCTAGTAGCCTCGCATAACCTTTTACGTCGGAGGCCTTTTACAACCTGCCTGACAGATTGGCGGTTAAATTAGAATGGAAAAAAATGGAAATTAATTAAGATTAATTAAAAACCATAAACAACAGCATATTTATAACACCGTGAAACAGAAATAAAAAAATTAAACAATAAAAAACCCGTTGTTGGATTCGAGGGCATATCCTGATATATAGTATTTGTCACTTAATCTTGTTTTCAAATACTTAATTCCGAGGCAAAAAAACAAAAAAAAAAATACAGAAATGAAGAGCCTTATTTTTTAAGAATCGTATAAAAATTGGGTTATAATCCTTTGTAAAATAAAATATTATATTTTCATTGCGTTCTACTTACCAACATTACCAGTTTGTTTATCTTAGATATTTTGCGAAAATGCAAATATTAAGCATTTTCGCCCTCTCAAGAGTTATGGGAGTAGTGTGGCAGATAGGGGGCTACAATCGACGGTTATTGTAAACGCAGCAAGGGTATAATTTGGCAGCGCGCTTTGATGCTATCACGCCACATTTCCCTACAGATACTGGGTAATTTAATGCTGCTATTTGGCTCGCGTTCTACTGTAGCAAAACAAGCATTTTTTTATTTATAGTTACATGCCTAGATAATGTTCCCTCTTCAGAGCTTCGAAGATACATAGCTAATAAGGACATATAACATCTTTAAAATATAAAGAATCGTATGAAAATATTTTTTAGATTGTATCACTTAGATATAAACCTAAGTTTTATTAGGTTATATCTAAAAAACTCTAAACAGCCTTGGAGTCTTATATTGATGGTATGCAAATAATAAGTGTAATCTCCAAAGTAGTCCATTGTACCGCTAGGTATAACCACCTGATTCGTTACCCATCGATGAGCCAGATTTTACTTCATAAGAAATTAGCGTGATTATTTATATTTATAGAAGGAAAGTTAGTTCTAAAACTTTTATCTCTGCTTAGTACAGAAAAAACTTAAATAGTAATATAAAAAGTTGTGCCTAATAGCCAGGGTAGGGAAAAAATACCTGAGCTACTGCCCTCTTAGATGGATGAATACAAGACTTAACCTCGATCACTTTGGATTTAGTGGGCATACCAATGTCAAATTCAGAACAGTTTTTTTAAGTCCAACCAGAATTGGGCGGAGTTTTTGGAATAACTCAAATGTGTAATTTTTGGATACTTATCATACTCGAAAGAGTTAAAATTCGTAAACTTAGCTCATGGAACTACTACATTATTCATCCAAGACCTGGCGTATTCGCCACTTACGTCAGTAGACTGCTATTAATAGACGTCAGTCGTATTCGCTTAAAAGCAAATCTTCTTTGTACAAGACGACAAAAGAGGTTGTGTCTTTTACAGCGTACGCCAAGTTGTGGAAAATGCACCAAAACCTGCATAGGTAAAACTGTATTTTTTCGTACGGTGCCTCTACAACTAGTGAAAGTTGGCACTCAGTTAAAAATATTTGACTCATTCTCTTTCGAGGCGGAAAAAATGTGTAGCATCCGCTAGCCTTGTCTACTCTCTGATGTTTCGCAACTAAAATTTCTTTCTTCGACCGATTTTTTTTTTCCAACAACTTTTCCCATCTTAATTAATTGTAGGAATTTATTCCTCGGATCCCTCAAGAGATGTCCAAGGTAAACAACTTTTCCTGCTTGATGGTTTGTAAAAACTTGAATTTTTATTGACTAGTCCTAGAACTTTCTCAATGTAATTTTCGTGCCCCTCATGGGCACGAACTTCATACGTCTGTAGGCCTACATTTATACATTTTCTGGGCGTTTCGTTATGATTCAAGTTTTTCATCCGTAGTTCACAAAATTATAGAATGCTGCTAATAAAGGATATGCTAGGTTTTTATAGTACAGGATTAAAAACTGTCTGTTCCTGGTAGTAAAAACAAACGTTTTCTACAGCCACCAAAAATGTTCACGTAACACGTATAAAATTACTAATTATATATTTATCATATTTCAAATTATTAATCAAGTGAGAACAACAGTAATAAACACTGACATTAAAACAGAATAAGTATGCAAAGACCACAATAAAAAGAAAAAGGAGACAAAGGCATGAATTTGCAAAACACTCTTCATCCTTACTTATTTTAGAGTTGCCGGAGTTAATTAACCTTTGGAGTTGAATATTCGTAAGGGACCCATGTCAATGTGTCACTGTTCAAGTTACTGATACTAGTTTAAATTGATATTTTTAGATATCGCTTTTTTACCGCCTGTTTTCTTTTACATATTTATAAAATTCCATCAGTAGTTAAGTAAAGAGAATCGAATGCCTGGTATTACGATCTGGTCCGATTTATCAAGCTATGTTTACGTTCAAATTCTTTTCAATGTAAACAAAGCTAGTTAAGTCTGACTGAATCCTTATAATATAGATATTATTGATATTAGTATTAGCACTTGATTCTCTTAACTCCTAAAGTTTTTTTATGTTTTATTCTGTTGGTCGACTGGCTAGCGACCCTGACTACGTAATCGGTGGGGCTCGGAATTGATTCCCGGAAAGGACTAACATTTGTATGATGAGTATAAATAATTATATTTATGAGTTTGGGTGTTTATTAAATATGAGTTTTTGTATGTCCATTAATATCGTGGTCTATCACCAGTAACACAAATAAATAATTTGCTTACTGTGGCGTTAGATCAATTCGTATTATTTATCCAGGAATATTTATTTATGTTTATTTTTTTTTTCGGAAAGGGAACAAAAGAGGCCATTCATTAGTTACGTAAAATGTTTTGGGGGGATGATCATGTCCTATTTTGTCTTACAAGGGGATGGGAGCCTTGATAGTTCTTACGTAAGATTACGAAAATGAGCAAAGTTAAAATAATACCTACTTTGAAAAAGCGCGGACAACCGCGCGAGTGTCGAGTTGTGTTCGGATGCGTACCTATAGGTAAATGATTTAAATCAAAGTTTATTACTATAAAAATATAACTAACTAGTGCTTTTTGCTAAATATTTGTAACATTTCTAATAATTACTAATATTTGTTTATTTTGAAGTTTATTTTTCAAAATTTATTTTTTTATTTATATATAATTTACTTTAGATAGTAATAAAAGCTATTGTTATTTTCCCTTACATAAGGGGGAAGGGGGTCTAAAACCAGCGAAAATCTTAAGTAATAAATAAATGGCACTAAACCTTACACTTGTGAATTGTGATGTACACGGAGTATCATCACCACATTTTAGACATACATTTTTTTTTCAATACCAACCTCCCTTTTATTGTATAAGGATGAGGGCCAAATATGTAATGATGAACACCAAATATTTTTTTAGTGATCTTATCTCAACCGCGACAATCCATTAAATTAAACTTTCAAGCTCTTCAAAGTGTCAAAAAGACACTTTCAAATCTGAATTTCTTGCGATAAACAATAGAATAAATATAATAAAAATTCCTCATAAAGTTTGTTCCATAAAAGATGTATTTATGTTAACCTCTCAACTCTCGCAGAGGCAAATATTAGACATATGTATAATAATTGCGTTGACCGTTTACTCTCAGAGCAAAATTTTACCTCGCTTGCATTTGAATTTAAACTTTAAATTTCTGTTTATAAAACTAATGTTGTATGAAAAAGCCTTTGACGTTTAATCTATGATAAAATATCTGTCATGTCAAATTCGTAAATTGAAGTCTACTATTGTCATTTATTTTGAACCAGTCATTTTAGTTCGTTCGACCGGACCGCGCGTGTGTTTGCGGTTTTTTAGTGGTATAAAATTCAATTTTGTGTTGTTTTACGGTGCATTTCTCTCATATAAGTACTGTTTTTATTAGAAAGCCCGTATATTTTTTCTATATGGATAATTTGTTGCAAGAAATATATCGTGATAGCCAAAAGTAAGGTAATTTACAAATTCATTATTTTTCAAGTGATTTTTGTTATATTTGCTTGTAAATATAAAAACTACTTTGTCTATTATTTCATTTTGATCTCTAATCGAACAGAAAATATATCAATTGATACACAGTCGTTTACAGAATGATAAAATATGGCTTAGTTGTAGAAAAAAAAAAGATTTTTTTTCCATCGAGTCGCCTGAGATGCCATTCCCGCCAAAAAGCGAGTGATGAGTCCTGGCGCTTAAAATCGCCCTTGCATGTCAAAGTTTCGAGAGGTTAAGGAATATTTTACCGTCTCAAAATAAACTTGTTCGTCACCTGCTTAAAATTCTCAGGACAAGGAAAACTTACTAAACTTGTTGTGGAACGTCAAGCCGTCGCTTGACACCTCTGTTCGACTTTCCGATCAACAATAATTACTCCAGAATGTCTTTAGTACACTTGCACTCATACTTTTGTCTCATTTTCATTCAAAACAAAGGAAAAATATTTCAGATTTTGAATAATTTTCTTAATAAGAAAGTAACATGGCGTAGCGTTGAGCAAGTAACGGTTTTCCAGATGGCAAGGTAGTCCAGTAAAAAGTTTAACGAAACCATGATCGACCAGTTTTGGCGCAATGAGTAAAAATGTGTTCATTAATACTTAAATAATGATATTATGAAAGAAATTTTGATTAAAATTAAGGGGAAAGGGATGAAAAAAATAAAAAAAGGGTTGAAAAATGCCTTTTTTTTAAATAACTTAATAACGGTAGGAAATAGAAAAAAAAGTTTCAAGTAAAAGCTGTAGAGAAAAAAATTCTACACAAAAAGTTCCTCTGCATTTTTTTGTTATCTGCTTTAGTTTAGCTACAAAAAATAAAAATTAAATTTGTAGTAAAATATGTAAAAATATATAAATATGGGAATACATGTGTAGTAGTGTTAGTACATACTAATGTGATGCGCGCGCTACATGGTACAGGGCCGTAATAATTCTGGTAAGGTTTTATAATTAATTACAAAGCAAATTTATTTTTTATTTTTTGGAGCTAAACTAAAGCAGATAACAAAAAAATGAAGAGGAACTTTTTATGTAGAATTTTTTTCTCTACAACTTTTACTTGAAACTTTTTTTTCTATTTCTTACCGTTATTAAGTTATTTAAAAAAAAGGCATTTTTCAACCCCTTTTTTATTTTTTTCATCCCTTTCCCCTTAATTTTAATCAAAATTTGTTTCATAATATCATTATTTAAGTATTAATGAACACATTTTTACTCATTGCGCCAAAACTGGTCGATCATGGTTTCGTTAAACTTTTTACTGGACTAAGGGACACTAACAAAGAAATATTACAATTACACTTAAACGATGAGTTTTTTATATATATAATATCTATACATATTATGACCGCCCCGTCGGTCGAGTGATTAGCAATACTAGTTATGTATGGATTACCAGATTTTTTCAAATTTCACTTTTGATTTATAGGGTTGCTTTGATAGCTTTGGACCAGTATGTAGTCAGAAAAAATCTATTCCATTCCATTATTTAGAGAAGGATCATTATCACACATCAAAATAGAACATATTGTGATATTTTATCCACATACCTATAACTAATAGTAAAGTAATAACTTTAGTTGTGTTTGTTTAGTAATTCAATTGTTTGATAAATTTAGAGGATTATTGGACCAAAGTTTTAGCCGCAAACGAACATCTTGGTCAGTTTGATCCTTGTTCGAGACAAACTTTGCAACTAATCTAATTAGTAAATGTTTCTCAGATATCTATAGAGTTCGCTATAACTGAGGAATCTATAAATATATCTATGATATTTCAACTAATGATTTTTAGATTCAGGTTATTTACAGTTTTTGTTATAGGAGCTGTATGAAAGGTATTGCTAGTGTGCCTGTCCATTACAAATTGAGATAGCAAATATCCGGTAAAGGATTGTCCTGGTCTGGTACCACCGCCTTACCTGCCACAATATCGTCAGTGCTCCAGTCTACCGACACATGGGCGTAAAGTGAAAAATGTATTCACGGTTCATTACTTTTTTGTCGTACAATAGTTCTTGTAATAAAGTAACGTTTGTGAAGTAGTAGAGTTTGTGAAGCTAGGGTTTGTAGAGTGAAGGCGTGTAAAGCTAGAAGCTTAGTTCTACATAAGATCTGATAATTTGACAGTGCGAATAAGGTCTCGTCATGACAATATTTTACATAAAATGTCTTTAAGTGGGATTAGGTTGATTAAATTTAGCTCAATGTAAGCTCAAGAAGACACAGGCGTTAAAATGAAACCTTTGTTTAGTAGAAGTACCCGACAAGAAAAGCATCTGAGTAATGACCATAACTGCTTATATTTCTGGGTTTGGGTGTTTCTTAAATATATTTCAGTACTGATTTATATATTATGTATTTCTATGTAGCTATTTTTATCTTTCACTGAAAACTGCTTATTATGGGATTAGATTAGGTAATTATTGCAATTTGTCCTGAATATTACTTTATTTTATTTATTTTTTTGAATACAAAACATAAATAATTGAGAATCAGCTTGAAAATAAACGTACATTGTATGCAAGACGTCCTTAAATTGTGTTACAAAGAAAAACTACTACAGAAATGGACATAAAACTAAATTAATATTTTCCAAAACACTTTTGAAAATAAAATTAAAAAAGCTATTTAAACGCGATACTCAACTATAATAAAGATAAAGTATTAAATAACTAGTTTAATGGTCCTTAAAAATAATGATCTTATACAGAAGAAGACAGGGCTTAAGTCGCCATCGCCAATTCCTAATTGGATTAGTTTGCAAAACTTTGCAATGAAACTGTTGGATTCTTTCCTGGGGAATTACGATCAAATAGGTTCCTAGAACACGAACTCTCACAACTACTCCTACCTTAACGTAAATCATCGCTTTTTTGTTTAACAAATACAGTTACTTTTAAAGGTCCGGCCAAATTTTATAGGCTGTTCAGAATCGGTAATATGTTGGATTTACGTAATAAAAAAAATTTTAAAAATTCAAAATTTCATTTTTATCCGACACAAAAAACAAAATGCTTGGATATAATTTCAATTATCGTAAGCGTCGGGCTTCAATGTACTACAATTCTAGGAATTTTACCAACCCAGAATTTATCAACCCACAAGCTCAAACAAAAATACGTCGTCTCTTTAATCCTGTAATCGACATTACTAATGAATTAATTGATGAGTGGCAGTCGCGTTGGTGTTGTTCAACTAAAGGACGGCATTTATATAACTTTTTCCCATGCGTACGGGATCGTTTAAGTAAAACGTGGATAGAAATAGACCATTGTGTTGCGCAGTTTCTCACTAGCCACGGTAATTTTGAAGCTAAATTATTCTCGTTTAAATTAGTTCCTTCTCCTTTTTGCGAATGCTCTTCATTAAATTGTAAATATGAACAAACTGCACACCACATTCTTTGGGAGTGTAATCTTTGGCAAAACGAACGTAGTCAAATGCTTGATAGTATCCAATGCATATCCGGTGTAATTTATTACTCCGACCTTGTGGGAACACGTGGAAACTTCCGTGCCTTCAAGCGATTTTGTCATACTTACTACTGGAAACAAAATTAAGTAGGCCATTTTGGTAGGTCCCTAATTTCGAAACTTCCGTGGTGCAATAGCAATCAGGCTTAACCTGATTGTAAAAGTCTCATTTCGTAGCATTTTTATGCTATTAATATTTTGCTGTCTCCTGCTTAAAAGGGAGGGAAACAGGATGTATTTTCCTACTCCTCCTATATACTTCTGATTAATTTCGTTGCGGGTCCCAAGACAGCTAAGCTTTTCCCCAGGGCACCCTGAGCTCGCAACTCAGAGGTTATCAGGTCGGTTGCCGCTGTTGATTCTGGTTTACAGAAGTTAAAGTGGTGGGAACGAGAGGTGGGCCAATTGCCCTTTAATAAATTTCAATTATGCAAAATTCTAACTAAAATATTTTAGCATGAATTTTGCATAAGCATTTGCATAAGGTTGAAAGCTAAATTAAAAGTAATCAGAAAAATGTACTTAGAGCGACAATTACATAATAGTTAGTATCGTAATTATAGCTAAATGTGAAATGACATATTGCCAGCATTACGGAGTTCATTTACAAGACTGCATGCAATTCATGAATTTAGTGGGATATTTTTAAGCGAATATTTTATATTATCTTGCAATAATTTTACAATAATATTTAAATTCAATATTTAATTCTTAGTTTTAAAATTTGGCCGGCTCTTTAAAAGCTGTATATTTACTGTATTTGTTAATTTTTTTAGACCTAGTAGTTTTGGAGATATCTAGGAATGATAACTGTTCGCCTATTTTCTTGTATAACTTCAAAATTTCTTGAATGACTTCGAAATTATTTATTTTAAAATTAGTGAACAAAATGGCGCCTCGTGGTTGTGATGGTGGTAGTTTATTTGGCTCAGATCAGGAGGTCTCGGGCTCGATCCACGGGGCGGTAAAAGTGTTACTGGGGGTTTTTCAAGGTTATTAGCGAAAAATCCAAAATTTCAGCAGCCTCATGGAGTCTGGCGGGTAATGTATTACTACTCCCATGCCTCGGATAAGCACGTAAAGCTGTCGGTGCCGGTTATCACTAGAAATAGTCGATAATCGTTAACATATTGGTAAATGCGGCGATGAGGATCGCCACTTATCTCGCCAACCGACAAACCGGTGAATCGCGGTGAACTGGAAAGTCTATAGACGTTCGGTTTAGTCTGCCTACCCCGCAAGGGAACCAGGTATGATGATACTTTTTTTAATAAACATATTTGAGATTTTAGCACAACAAACCCTTATTTTGCAATACAAAAATAATATAAGAATTTTGTTTAAGATTTTCTAATGTAAAAATAGCTCCATGTGTAAAATTAATTATTTATCTACACGTCCATATTTTGCGGCACTAGCTTACATATTTGCACCAAATTTTAACTTAACTGGTGTAGCAGTTTCCAAGCAAATTGGCTGTAACAAAAGGATGAACAGAGAGACAGACTCAAGAACAATATTGTAAGAGTTCTCTTTGAATTTGATTTTTCCTTTTCAGGTACGGTACCTTAAAAAACGATAGATAAATAAATGCTGCTATGTTCAGTTTCCCAACTAGGTAAGTACAAGACAATGGGCAACTTTTTAGCGGCAGACGCGCAAACAAATGTCTTCTTTGCCCTCACTGACTAAGTTTATTTGATCCCGAGAAATATCGCAGCCGGAATATGCTGTATGAGGCATCACCAATATCGTCATCTGCATTGCAATGAATATTACTTATTCGCCACATATTATTGTGTAAGGGATAGCAAGCACTGGTTAAAGTAAGATAGAGCACGAATTGTCGAGCTTGATGATCCGATAAGATAAACTTTACATCCTGTTGCATAATTTCAACGGTAGCGCTCAAGTAAATGTCCCAGTCGGAATAAACATAATTTTAACTGGCTTCTATTCTAAGACGCCACTGCATAGCCAATTTTTTTGGTAGGTAGTATGGATCCCCACAAATATGTCCTTAATTTGGTCACGACAGGAAAATAAAATAAAGTAAAACTTAATTGAAGTATTTTAAGGTCAACGAAGCAAAAACTATACCTGAGCATTAATTTTTGAATTTAAAGAGATAAAAATCCAAAGTTTGTAAAACCAATAGTATTTTGATGTTCAAATATTTTCAATTTGATGATCGGTTTTGATCTTTTGAATGGCAATCAAAGCGATTTTTAGGCTCTAAATTGTTTCATTTAGCTACGAAATCAATAGGCAAAAAAATATATTGAAGAAATGTCAAAACAAACTTTTAAAAAAAATTGCGTCAGTGATAAAACCCGAACGAATCAACTGTTTTAATCCAATTAACGGTATTTAAAGCAGTTTTTTAGGTAAAAAAGTTGACCAGATTTTTAGATAAATCGGTGTATTACCCTGAAAGTTTTTTTTAAGAATATGAAGTAAGTTTGCTGTAAACAACATAATTTTAATATTTTCAAAACTGTTACTTTTGAAACGTAAACGTACGTAAACGTTTTTTAAATACTGAAATATTATACAAGATCAAAAAATGATTGTTTGAAAAATTTCGAAATTAGGTCGAGAAAACACTTTTAAATTTCCGTCAATGATAACTCCCAAACGGATAAACCGATTTTGATGCAATTTATGCGTTAGGCGCTGTTTTTTAAGGTTTTCCTTAAAAAACTGCTGATAAGAATTTCTGTTTAATTGGTACATTAATTTGGAGGTTATATTAAAAAATATCGTTTCTCTAAAATTTTTTTTGAGGATTTTTGCAAAATTTCTTAAAATCTCGTGGATTAATTAGTTCAAATTTTAAGAAGTAGGAAGGAAGGCAGTTGGGCGGAATCCAATCAAATGCCACCAATCGTGTATCAATCGGTGAAGCTGTTAAAAAGTTATGAGATATTTACATACATACATACACGCACACACACATATACACAGACATATTTTTGACGGAAATAGTCGGAAAAGGTTCTTAGGACCTCAAAACGTGGAGATCTGGTGAAAACTAGATGTTCGAAAATCAGGGCAAAAACAGTAACTTCCTTATCTACATAAGTAGCGGGAAGTCAAAAATCTCAAAATCCGATATTTTTTTAAATAACTTTTTTATCTAAAAGGCATGGGTTTTGTCGAGGCCTAAGTAAGGACCTATTTATGGGCTCCATACTACCTGCGAAAAAGAAGGCTATGTATGGACAGGTGTCTTATTTAGAATATGTCTTGTACTCATTCTGAATGGGCTAAAAGGTAATTCTTCTACTATTGATTACAAAAAGCACTTATGTTATCTAGCAGATGTTATACAAGTTATAATACACATATTTCATGAGATACATAGAGACGACTTAACTTTTGATAGCAATACAGCGATATGAGATGTTGTTTGGAAGGCTGTCAGAAACAAATATTAATAAGAACAGTGCCAGCAGTGAACTGCCGTTGACACTGCAATAATATCTGACTTGACGACTTAAATATCTTCAGAATATCAGAAGGGTCTGTATAATACAAGCAAAATATATCGTTATATGACTTTTATTCGGATAATATTTAAGATGTTACTAAATGTTACTACCTGTTTGTAAAATTCAGTAAACGAAACATTATATATACTTTTCCGCTTATCGCTTTTGCTTTAAAAACTTCGTGAATATTTTTTATTTCTGTTTAGATTAACCTTTTTGCCGTCTGTGCCCTTTTATTGATTACTAGCTGTTGCCCGCAACTTCGTCCGCGCCGACTTCGTTTACTCCGCACAGCTCCTCCCCTGTAGGTGATAGCGTGATAATATGTAGCTTATATGTTGACCCGACCTGTTAGTAATATTCATGCAAAATTTGAAGTAAATCCATGCAGTACTTTTTGAGTTTACCCCGGACATACATACAGACAAACAGACAAAAATTCTAAAAACTGTATTTTTTGCTTCGATATCGGTTGTAGATCACGCCCCAAGTATTCTTTTAAAAAAATATTCAATGTACAGTTTTGACTTTCCTACGATTTTATTATATGTATAGATTAAACTAATGTTTAATTTAATGTAATTTACTAGTTTTCTTTTAATGTGACTTAACTATATATGTATAAAATTCAATATGGCTCACTATTGAAGATTTTTGTGCTTTCCTATAGTGAAAGGGTTCGCTGAGAATAAAAATGCAAGTTTGAATAATTTTTAAAGCCTGTAAAATCGATGGATTAACTTTAATTTGGTAATTTGGCGGGATGGGCGTCATCAGCATTGGTCTACAACATGTTTAGGAGAAGGACAACTCCAAAATCAAACCCGGTACTGTGTTTCGTCAGACACAAGTGAGTTATAAGCTGAAATAGGTGGCGCATTCTTCCAAGTACCCAAGTCAAGGTGTGGTCAATACATAATAGATTACAGATTATTTTTTATTTATTCTGTAAAAACAAATTTTCTCTAGCTGCCAACTATTGCGTTCTAATAGTTTAAGGATCGCTTGCACCATTTTAAATACTTTTTAAATGACTTTTTTGGTGTAAGTTAGGTCCAGTTATGTTTACTATTCTATATTAATATTACAAATGGGAAAGTTTGGATATTTGGAAAGATGGATGTTTGTTACTCAATCACGTAAAAACTACTGAACAGATTTGAATGAAATTTAGCACAAAAGTGGATGTGTGTGACCTTGTGCATATAGCATCAAAACCCCGCCACAACGATAGCATCGCGCTATTTACATGTTTAGTGTAGTTTAGTTTAGTGAGAAGTTCATGCGGTTTCTCTTGGGTGTTCCGGTGCAGCCCGGCCACAGTCAATTTTGCAATTTATAGACATAAAATTTAAATGTTCTTTTAATGTTCTTGCAGTACCAATGAATAAATTAAATGTACCTCAAATATATCTCCTTAAAAGAGCACTTTTTAGTGGCCGGGAAGTAACGTATACGCTGCAGCCCGGCCACGGTTATATTTTCCAGTAGGATGCTCAGAATGTTCTTAAACATAAGCCAAATCAATGTTCCATTTGCGTTCTTTGGTTTTTTGGATGTAATATACGAACAAAAACGACTATATAAACAAAAAATGATTTTAAATTAAAATGTGCACTTAGCGCCTGTAGAATTAAAATAGCAAATCTGCTTATTTGTAAAAAGCTGCTATCGCAATTTTTTTAGGAGCAATTCTCTAGAAAACCAGACGTAAAGAAAAACAGTAAGACAGTTTTGATTGTAAAACGATGGTGCATTTTCCTATATGATATATTATTATTATAAACAAAGTAATTATAAATATATTATATGTATCTAGATGTACGTAATTGCATTAATAATTTTGTAGTGAATGGGTACTTATTCTGTTATATCTAATTAAAATATATATAAAATTAATCGCCCCGTTGGTCGAGTGGTTAGCGACCCTGACTACGCAATCGACGGGGCTCAGATTCGATCTCCGACGGGGACAAACATTTGTGTGATGTGTATAAATGTTTGTATTTCCGGGTTTGGGTGTTTATTAAATATGTTCTAGTTTTTATATATGTATTTTTATGTATTAGTATCGATGACTAACACCTATAACACAAGCAAATAGTTTGCTTACTTTGGGGTTAGATCAGTAAGTGTAATTTGTCCCGTGAATATTTATTATTATTATATCTATGATTTGTCTTCTACCCTCACATTTTTTTTATATATCATAAGATAGCAAACAAGCAGATGGGTCTCCTGATGGAAAGAGTCAACCATCACTTATAGACACCAAAGATGTTAATGGTGCGTTGCTATTTTGGGGTGAGGTCTAATGCCACATGTATAATTTTACCGGCTTAAGGTTTAAGCACTGCCGCTATTACGGCAGGAATAGGTAAGGCGGTGGTATCAGAACCGGGCGAGACAATGCAGAACTCTACCACCTAGTAGCCACGAAGGTAGTGACTCACGAATCCAATCGGTCGCCTTTTACGACCTGCCTGACAAAACGGCAGTTTGTTTATTCTTTAAAAAAGCCCAGGTCCAACACGGGGAAAAATCATGCCAGACCCTGTCAAAAGCCTTCGAAATATCAAGCAAGATAGCTAGCGCTTCACCATGATTCTCGATGACCGCGCTCAAGATGTAGGTGGCATACGCTAGAGGATCTTACCAATAGAGATAGTACACAATTATCAATATAAATAAAAATATGTAAGTGTAGAAAACAAATCGTAGATATAATGCAATTCCAATTCCCTACAAAATTTAACATTTTTTTTATTATTTTAATATTCTATGCAATTACGTACATCTAGATACATATAATATATTTATAATTAGTTTGTTTATAATAATAATATATCATATAGGAAAATGCACCATCCTTTTACAATCAGAACTGTTTTTCTTTACGTCTGGTTTTCTAGAGAATTACTCCTAAAAAAATTGCGATAGCAGCTTTTTACAAATAAGCAGATTTGCTATTTTAATTCTACAGGCGCTAAGTGCACATTTTAATTTAAAATCATTTTTTGTTTATATAGTCGTTTTTGTTCGTATGTTACATTCAAAAATTCAAAGAACGCAAATGGAACATTTATTTGGCTTATATTTAAAAACATTCTGAGCATCCTACTGGAAAATATAACCGTGGCCGGGCTGCAGCGTATACGTTACTTCCCGGCCACTAAAAACTGCTCTTTTAAGGAGATATACTTGAAGTACATTTAATTTATTCATTGGTACTGCAAGAACATTAAAAGAACATTTAAATTTTATGTCTATAAATTACAAAATTGACTGTGGCCGGGCTGCACCGGAACACCCGTTTCTCTTTTCATTAGGAGAGTCATCTGCCTGTTTGCTATGTCATGATATAAAGAAGAAACAAAATCCATTAATTGTCGAATAAAATATATTTGATTTGTTTCGACACTCCGCAAGGTAAAATAAACGTCAATTTAAGATTTTATCCGGAGTTATATTTTAAAATTATAATTGTAGCATAAATTACTTAATTCAAATAAATAGGGGATACTGAAAACCAGTATTGAGGTTCACCAAGCCTCAACAAATACTGAGTTATTCCCTTTTAATGGACTCAAATTACCACTCACTATTAATACCACATTTTTGCTATTTCTATTAGATAAAGGTAAGTTTATTAGCATAAGCTTCGATTTGTTTCTTTTTGTTTTGTACGGTAAATGTGCATTAATAAATAATTTCTTATTTTTATTCTCATATTAATCAACTACAAAAATGTTACGAGAAATTTCTGACCATAAAGTTGACCATGTCTTTCCTTTCAGGATTTATCAGAATGACGGTCATCGAGCGATGTCACCTCTGTGAAGGTGGAAGGACATCATACAAGGATGGAAAAAGGAAGATCTTCTCACCTAGGCTAGGTATACTACTTGAGGATCGATTTCATCTGAGAAGTGTTGGAACTTGTATGTAGTGTTACAATATAAATATCTAATTATTGGAATCTCGGAATCGGCTGCAACGATTTTAATGAAAGTCATAAATTAGGGGTTTTCCGGGTCAAGGAATCGATTTATCCAGGTCCAAGAAAAGCTCGGTTTCCAAGATATGGGTATGTGAAAAACCTAGCAAAACTCGGTCAACTTGGTACAGAAAAAAAAAAATTTATTCTACAGGAATCGATTTATCAAGGTTCCAGATCCAAGAAAAGCTCGGTTCCCAAGTTATGGGTATGTGAAAAACCGAGCAAAGCTCGGTCAACCAGATTTTAATTGTTATACCGCGATTTAGCATTTGCTTGAATTTTCATGTATTCTAGCGTTGAATATTGTTTGACAGCGACAGTACTCCTAACGAAGTTTTTCTGCCTAGCGAAGTGGACTGGTATTACCTAGTGTATAAATAAAATAATTTAGGGTATTAATAGATTTTCAAAAAATATATCATGTAATTTCGAATGTGACATGCGTTTTATGTATTTTCAACATGGCTAAATTTCGGACGCTTATTAGGGTTATAAATATGTTAATTTGTGAACTTGCAAACCTAATTGTAGGATTCATATCTGGCTGAATATACAGCAATTTGTTTTGTTAAAATGAATAAGCTTGTTAACTCTTTGGCTCGAAATGAAGCCTTTCTTAAACTTTTGTATACGTTTAATTTAAATGAAGTTTACTTTGTAACAAACACGTTTAATTTACGGCGAATCTTTACTATAAAATTGATCGTAGTATTTGTGATTTACATTACGTAAAAAGGTGTCTTTACTAATACTCATACAAATCTGTAGCGACTGTTTGTACCTACATTTAATTTTTTGTTAAACATCCATACTTCCATACTAATATTATAAATGCGAAAATCTGTCTGTCTGTCTGTCTGTTACGCTTTCACGGCTAAACCGCTGGACCGATTTTCATGAAATTTGGCATAGATATAGTGATCCGGGGTCAAACATAGGCTAATTTTTTTTTCAAAAATCAGTCCTTGGAGGGCTGAAATAAAGGATGAAATTTTTATCAAAAGCTATTTGGACGACTTACTAATATACTCGCGGGCGAAGCTGCGCGGGTTAGCTAGTCATGAATAAAACTCGTTTATGACAAAGAGGCCGTACCGAGGACTGAGTGGCATCGTGGTGTAATATGATAATATGAACGTACCACCTCAGGGCACCTGGGCGAACCCTGTTGTATATTTGCTCTTACCCTGCTAAACGGAGCTCTAGGAGAGTCGTTGATGTGTTTGGAAGTAAACAATAAAAGTCGGTACTCGTATTGAGCTAGTTTAATACTGGCTTTTGTACATTAATGATTGACAAACACCGACAGAGTGACATCTGTCAACCTGACGCTCGCAGAATCGTGACATATGATGTCTATACATAATATTTCCTCCATCTTTAGTTAAAAGGACCTGATAACAATAATTATAATTCGTAACCATAGATAAATAATTATAATAACTCCGTGAATGCGGCAACTCAATATTGTAGCGTATGTGATATGACAGTGTTCAAATGGATAATAATGAGTAGTGTGCTCTGAGAGCTTGCATTGTGATTGGTGACTAAATCGGGTACGCCGGTTTCGGCGTAGTATTTGTTGCCACATTTGACAAGTACATCGGCGGTATCTAGTCAAGCTCAGCGAGACCAATTATTTATCTAAGTTCGTAACTTTATCTTATAATACTTTTTACCTATACGTGGTCTTAGCCCGATATGCCGCGGTTCAGGTGGTGAGATACTTTGCGTCCTTTCTATGCTGACTTCCCTCTTTTTATTCGCTGGCAATTGTGAACTACCGGCCGAAGGATACCTCCTGCATCTCACCTCCTTCCTCCTGTTCTGTTCCAATAGCCTCTGCCTCTTTAGCATTAGAAGTTATGCTAGATCTAACACCTCTATATTTGGTGATTCAACAAGAACCAGCCAGTGCAGCTCTCCGCCTAAAAACCTTAGGTATATGGCCCCAAAACAAAAAAAAATCCCTACACTAATATTCTAGAGGAATTTATTAAAGAACACCCCATGCTTGAGGCATTAAATGACAGAATACCAAAAATTGTGGTATCATATCAAAACTGCACTAAACTACTAACTACTCAGGAATTTCTGGAAGATGCAGCAAGAAACAACCAAATAATCCTACAGTGGATAAAAGTACACAGCAACTCACAGGGCAATGATGTAGCTGACATACTAGCAAAAAACGGAATCAACTGGGAACTACCATGACCGGAACTTTTTGCCGTCATACCATATGGCCCACTCATAACATGGCTCAAAGAAAGAACGTACAAAAAACATGACGGGTTATGGCTAGCTACTGAGAACTGCAAGCAGACTAAAGAGATAGTGTCCTCTCTTTCGAAACATCTCACACAACGCATCATGAAATGTAGCAGAAATTATATGAGAAAAATCGTAGGCATCATAACAGGACATTGCCATTTAAATCTCCATCTGTACACAATTGGTGTAACAGATAGCCCTCTGTGCCGCGGCTGCATCGAGGAGCAGAAAACCACCGCTCATGTTCTCCTTGAGTGCAAGAGTGTGGCTGAACAATGGACACACATCCTGAATAACCCAGCAACTCTTTAGGAAGCTTGCCTCAACATAAGCCGTCTTGTAGGCTTCTGAAAAGAGCTGGGATGGCTGGAATAATTCGACCAGCTACGTACAATGGCCCAAGTGGCTAAGTACGGAAACAGTAATGGTTAAAAAAAGCGTCCGCCTCCTCCCATGCGTCAAAGGATTCAGATTGTTTCTGTGTTTCAGTATTCGCTTCAGCGAGAAGTTCGTTATCCTTTGCGACTTCCGGATTCGCGGCTTCCGGGTTTAACAATTCATGATTTACAATTTGGCTACTTATTAGAAGTTTCTGAAACCTCTGACGGTGATAAGGGCAATTGTGGCCATTGCTGCATTTATTGGTGGCGACCACGTCTTATTAACACCGCTATGATTATCACTAGTTACTACACTACTATCCGAATATCGCAATAATTGATATATATGTCGCTTGCAGGTTCTGTTTGAATTAATTAATTAAATTAGATACATTCGTCTCCCTAATTTTTTTTAATTAAGCCCTTTTCACAGAAGTGCTTTGAAATTGTTCAAAATTAACTGGCAAACGACCTTGCAACAATGATGCGTTGAATGAGATGAACAGACTAAGAAACCTAGCCAGCGATAACTAAAAAGTAAAAAATAAATTAAAATAAAAAAAATCGTTTAAAAAAAGCTTTTATTTAAACGTTCTAAAAAGAAGAAAATAAAATTTTCCTTTTAAATTTTAACTATGAACTTACAACCTCATTATACACAATTTATATGATCATAAAAGCTTGTCGCGATGATTAATGTTTAATTAAATTGAAATTTTATTAAACTTAGCAGATTTTACATAAATCAATACCTAGGCACTAGTTTATTTTCATAAGAAAATCGCGCGACAAGCTTTTATGATCATATAAATTGTGTATAATGAGGTTGTAACTTCATAGTTAAAATTTAAAAGGAAACTTTTATTTTCTTCTTTTCAGAGCGTTTAAATAAAAGCTTTTTTTTAAAAAGATTTTTTTGATTATTGATTAAAAGATTTTTTGATATTTTTATGATTTTTTTAATTTATGTAATACATAATTTAGTTATGTCGTCATCTGACAAGAAACTGGCCCGTCGCGCTGGTTCCATCAATATGACCATTTAGCGGTACAGACCGGCGGCGCCACACATTATTAAAAAGCTGAAATTAAATTAAATGTTCTATTATCCGCGAATTGTTTAGGTATCTTCGCGGAAGATACAAAGAACAGTTCGCGGACAATAGCAAATTTAATTTTTTTATCGAAACAATGTTTTTTTTAAATAAAATACAGACCAATGTACCGATTAATTCCCAAATCTATTTAGCTGTTCCTCTTAAAAAACTGCGTCGTTCAGGAGTTGTCACACTCGTAGTTTACAAAAAATTTTGAAAAAAGTTTATTTCGACGTAACTATGAGATAAATTTATTTACTTATTTCTCATACAATTATTTTAAACTCTCCATTCAACAGGATGGTACTTATAAATGAATATAGGTAGGTGCCAACAAATAAATTAAAAAAAGAGACATTTTGCAACCAATTTTGTATCCAAGACATTTTTAGAGCTAAAACAATGCGTTAAATGCCGTCCGAAAAATCCTAAGTGATAATCGCTTCAAAAATTACAGATTTCCGCCAATTATCATCAACAATATTCTCAAATCTAAAGTTTGTCCTTTTCGATACTACTTTAATTTTTGGAAACCTATAACTATAGAAAATGTTGTCCTCGTGTATATTTGACTTTTTTTTAAATTTAGGTACTAATAACTCAACGTAGTCAAAATACGCTTAAGCATATTAATTGTATTTTCGACTACGTTGAGCTTATAATACCTAAACTTTATAGTATATTTTAGGGATAGTCCGCAGTCAAACTTAACAGATTTTTTATTACTTACGACTTCGTTCGCGTTACTTCTTCTTTTTGCTCATCCTGCGAAAAAAGTAAGCCTTTGTTACTCTTGGATAGTACAGCTTTCTAATGGTAAATTAATTTCAAGGTGGATTTAGTAGTTTTTAATTTTTTTCTTTACAATTTTACAAACTTAAGATAATCAGATCTTTACTTTTTATAATATTAATATCAGAAATTTATTCAATAAAGCTTTTTACAAGTTATTTTGACACGTCAACATTTTTTAAAACTACTACCGGATCGGAACGCGGCCACACATCTATCTATGTATCTATGTACAAACGAATAAAAATTTTAGGAATACGACTTAAGGTTACTTTTAAGTACCTATTATTTTTTGTCATTTGGCAATTGACATCCATACTAAAATATTAGTTACAATTCGTATAACGTATTATATTCGACGAGGATAATTGGAACCGAAGTTAGATTACAAACGAAATAATAAACAATAGGCTAAACTGTTATCGCAATTGGATCCTCGGGGAGTGAATATTGCTTTTCTTAGATAGCACAATTTTCTGGTCTATAAATAATAAGAACAATGGCGGCCGATTACACGACAGAAAACTAATAACTTTATCAAATTTTCTTTGAAGGTCATAAAATATGTTTTTATTTACAGTATTAATTCCTTTTTCCTATGGTTGAGACCACCGCTGAAATGGATACGCCTTTCAAGACAAATTCTTAGTTTGTCAGTGTAGCTTGCAATTACATACAGAAATACAGAGTTTTTCTACTTACCAATAAGATAAAATCATTTCAAGGGTAATTTTTAAACCGTATCATCTCATTCGGTACCATAAAAGAGTACAACATGGTTTATTTCTATTTTTTCATAATATAATACAACCTACAAATGTATGAAGTTTTTGACAGCATATGTTCCTTTTTTCCTTCCCTTCCTTCCCAATGGCGTGTCTATTAGTATTTATGTGGTCTGTGATTGAGACTCTATTCACGTGAACAAAATAAATGTACACTCTAGCAAATTAACTGTGCCTCATTTTGTGAACAAATACGTCAATCGAGTTAAAGCGTTTAGGGATCTTACATATTATGTACATAAACACGATACAACGTCGCGCCGTGCTACGTCGCGGCATAATATCCACTCTTCCCTATTTTAATATTATAAATGCGAATGTAAGTTTGTTTGTTACGCTTTCACGCAAAAACTACTTAACCGATCATCATGAAATTTTGTACACATATTCTTGAAGGTATTAGAAGTAACATAGGATACTTTTTATTTAAAAAATACTTATTTAGTGGCTTAAATGCGAGCGAAGCCGTGGGTAAAAGCTAGTGTAAGATAATTTTTTAAAGCAGTGAAACTACAGCAGCTGACTATCCATTTCCTGTATCTCAGAACCTTCTATCAGATTATCACCAAATTAAAATGGTTTGATTACACGTGGAGTATATATACCCTTTCAAACAAAGAATTTTTATAATCGGTTCACAAATAACCGAGTTCTGAGTCAACAAAACAAAACATAGAGCCGAATTGAAAACTTCCTCCTTTTGGGAAGTTGGTTGGTAATGTTTACACATTACCAACCGACTTCTCTAAACGCTTCGACTACTGGATCGACGTTTTGTTACGTGAATCGGGTCCCGAGCTTACCTTTATAAACTTCAGCGTTGCTTCGTTATATGCGAATAAACGTCTCGCCCGGATTAACTACTAACGCTTTACCTTATCCTGACGCAATAGCATCAGTACTTGAGACTGTCGTATTTTGGTTTGTAGGGTAAATAAGTAAGTATACATGTAACACACATGTATACTTACTTATTTACTATGATCATATCATAATATATTATTATCATTATTTATATTATTATATTAGTAGTCTTTACATTTACTACCATTCATTTGAGATATTATCTTAAATGAATGGTATAAATGTAAAGACTACTTATATTATTATAATATATTTTAAGCGTATTATATAAAAATATTAGCTTTTTGGACTTCTTCACAATATAAACTTTCTGTGTCAAATTTCATGCTCCTCCTTTCGCGTAAGTTTCGTAAAAAGTGGTACAAAGTTTCATGTTCCCCCGTACTGGTCCGGGCTTCTTTGAAGAATAGGCCAACTGCCGTTTTGCCAGGCAGGTCGTAAAAAGCGACCGATCGGCTATGCGAATCACTGCCATCGTGGCTACTAGGTGGTAGAGTTCTGCATTGGCTCGCCCGGGTGATGGTTGAGTACATATTGTAGAGTTTTTATTTCTAATGTGTTTTTGTTTTGTTAAGAGGTACGGTAACTATGTAACGTTTGAAGGTTTGGTGCTAAAATAGGGTAAGTAACATTGGTGTTTCTGGTGTCATATATTACCGTAGGCTGGTGGTATCACCGTGGCAAAGGTCACAGATTATAAGTTTTATGTTAGAAATATTTCAACTTATGGAACCTGGAAAATTAACCGCCCTGCTTATACCTGTCGAAAATCGAACCTGACTGTTCGACTGTAGTGTCATGAGCACAATTTTTTCTATTTCTGAGTTTGTGTGTTTAAATACATGACATAAAATAAATACCTACACACATATTACAAGCAAATAATATAAGCACTTTGGGGTTAAATTATGGCTACAGCTGACGCCTGACGTCCAAGACCGAGTGGGAAACATTGTATATTTATAATTTTATATAAATATGCTAATAAGTAGAATTGGCATATTTATATAAAAAAAGCTATTAATATACATAAATAAAAGGGCCTAGAGTCTTTGCAACTGGCGTGTGTGTGTGAACTGTGAAGAGAGTAATGAATGTGGAAGAAGTGAGACAAACCTGCAAGGATCGTGATGTATGGCACCCAGTTCTCTCTGCCTACCCTATAAAGGATATGTCGTGAAGATATGTTGTCGTTGTTGAATAAACAGGAAAATAATGAATTTTATATGCAGATTTTTTATATCATAAGCTTAGTAGGCGGTCGGCGGTCAAGAAGGAAAATATTTACGGCACAAATCACGAGGTTTCCGGCGACTGGGACCGCATTAACTGGAACCGCGGTCCCAGTTGCCGGATTGATTTAATTTTAATATTTTTTCCGGCGACTCGGACCACGCATAAATGAAGTAGGCGTGCAGTCAAACGAAAAAAATGTTTAACGTAAAATAAAAATAAACTCTTTGATTCACAAATATTATTTATTTATATAATTTCAATAAAAGCACAATTTTTGTTATTTTGTATTAAAATACGTAATGCTAAAAATATTTAACAATTTCAAACAATTAACAATAACTAAGTAATTTGACCGCCCCTTGGTCGAGTAATTAATGATCCTGACTACGCAATTGACGGAGCTAGGGTGCAATTCCTGCCAGCGACAAACATCTGCGTGATGAGCACAGATGTTTGTATTTCTGGGTTTTGGTATTTATTATATATATTTCGGTATTTATATTAATTAATATTAAATAAATATTTTTGAATTAAAAAGGTTTTTCTTTCATTAATACTTTAGATATATTTTTGTTTGAGTGTACTGTATGAACTTGAATAATAGATTATTAATTTATGCGTGGTCCGAGTCACCTGAAGAAAAATATTAAAATTAAATCAATTCGGCAACTGGGACCGCGGTTCCAGTTAATGCGGTCCCAGTCACCGGAAACCTCCAAATTACTTTTACTGATCTAACCCCAAAGTAAGCAAATTATTTGCTTGTGTTATGGGTGTTAGTCAGCGATACTAGTACATAGAAATACATATACAAATACTAGAATTTATTTAATAAACACCCAAACCCAGAAATACAAACATTTATGCTCTCACACAAATGCTTGTCCCCGTCGGGGATCGAGCCCCGTCGATTGCGTAGTCAGGGTCGCTAACCACTCGACCAACAGAGCGATAAAGATCATAAGATAGCAAACAAGCAGATCGATCGATCGATCCTTTCCAGATATTGCATGTTTACTTGCACTTGTTAAATAATAAAGGATTTAAAAATAATTATCAAAATGAGAGGGATATGACTTGTTGGCTTGGAAAAAAATTGCAAATGCAAAATTTCTCAAGACAGATAATAGGTAGAATATGAATGAGAATTTGTAAGTATCCCAGAACACTCCGTGTTGTTCCGGGCCCCCTTTTGCATAATAGACCAACGCCCATTCTGCCAGGCAGATCGTAAAAGACGACCGATACGTCATTACCATCGTGACAATTAGGTTGTAGAATTCCGCAACATTTCGCTCGAGTATATGAAACCACCACTTTACCTATTCCTGCCTAGTATTGTTCAAATAAACTATTTTATGAATGCGCGTTATAGACTATATTTTTCTAACGCGCTACGTTATAGACTATATTATAGCGTTTAACTGGAACACTAATTTCTCGAGCCAGCTGAGATAGCGTGTGACTCATCACAACGTCATACAGTGAGTGACGACCGAGTGCTACAACGCTATAAACTATGTTATAATGTCTAGCGTCTACGGTCTAACACGTTACTCGTTAGATCGCGTAGTTCGTAACTTCGTAGGTTGTAATGTTATAACTACGGCCTACGCTAACCGCTAGGTATGTTATAGCGCCGAATGCGAATCTAAATAGCGTACACTATTTATACGTTGAGTATACATAGCGCGCTATAATTTAACGCTATGCATTATATTAACCATCATTAATCCTGCCGCAATAGGATCAATGCTTGTCACTATCGTGTTTCGCTTTGGAGCGTAGGGTAGCCGGTAGACTTATGCGTGTGGTGTTACCATCCCGCCACACGGTTACCAACACACAATTGATATCGTTGGTGTCCATAGGCGATGGTTTCTCTTTCCATCAGGAGCGCCATCTGCTTGTTTGCTATCTAATTATATAAAAAAAATGGAATAATCGATCCAATAAAGAGGCAAAATTTTTCTTATCCCATATTGCCTTATAAACTTTTGATGTACGGTAAGTAGGCCTATTTTATTATATCGTATATATTATAATTACCAAATAAATTATATCTTTAATATCATTGTCTACAACGCACTTACAAGATTAGTTTGGAAAGATATGATATACGATAAGGAAAATGCGGAGATCCAATTTCTGTACTATCTGACTTAACAAAGGAAGATTAAGTAATATTTAGTTGCAGCCAGCGAGATAGTTTTGACACTATTTTATTACGGAAAGAAACTTTCCAGTTGAGAAAAGTTAAGGACGTAAAAGGAAAAAAGTAGCGGACACAAGAACACTCAGGTCCATTAAACGTAAAGTAATACCACTCCACTCCTTACTGAAACTTACAGCTATGATATTTTTAATCTACAAGAACAAATGAACATACTAATTACAAATTAAGAACACTTTTGCGTTTTTTGTGTTTTTATAGTATGTATCTATACTATAAAAAAACACAAAAAAAACATGGAAGCACTTGACCACGATCTCGCCTGATGGGAAGCTAAGATGCGGCTTAAGAAGGAACACGCTTCCTAGAAGGTACCTGTTCACTCTTCTCTTGAAGATCACCAAGATCACCATTGTGTTAGTACTTCTGTAAGACAATCAGAGATCACAGAAATCGATGTGTTGTTTCGGGCTTCTTTGAAGAAAAGACCAACTGCCGTTCTTCCAGGCAGGTCGTAAAAGGCGATCGATTAGCTATATTTGTCACTACCATCGTGACAACTAGGTGGTAGAGTTCTGCAACGTCTCGCCCGGGTACTTAGTATCACCGCCGTACATATTCCTGTCGCAATTGCGTTAACGCTTGTCATTGTCGTGTTCCGGTTTAGAGGGTAAGCCAGTAGACATATGCATCTGGCATTGCTATCCTGCTACACAGATAGCAACGCACTATTAACATATTTGGTATAGGCAATGGTTTCTCTTTCCATCAGGAGAGCCATCTGCTTGTATGTTATCTAATGACGTAAAATATCCAATCTTACATATTTGTTATCATGCCACTGTGACACCATGTGACTTTATTTCATTAACATCAACCGACTTCCAATAAAGGAGGAGGTTATCAATTCGGTTGTATGTTTTTAACGTTTCATACCCAAAGGGTACATAGGTAAATTTATTCCTAAGACTTCGCTGTCTATCCGTCTGTCTGTCTGCCACCAGGCTGTATGTCATGACATAGCTAGACAGTTGAAATTTTCACAGATAATGTGTAATAAATTGCCGCTGTAACATCAAATACTAAAAGCAGAATAAAATAAATATTTAAGTAGCTCCTACACAACAAACGTGATTTTTTTGACGTTTTCTTATAGATAACGGTAAAGAATACTTCGTGCGTGAGTCCGACTCGCATTTGGGCGGTTATTTTTTTAATATTATAAGATAGCAAACAAGCAGATGGGTCTCCTGATGGAAAGAGTCGACCATCGCCTGTAGACACCAAAGATGTTAATGGTGCATCGCTATCTTGCGGCGAGGTTTAATGTCACATGCATAAGTTTAGCGGCTACCTTACCCTCCAAACCGGAACACGACAGTGACGAGCACCGAAGCTATTGCGGCAGGAATAGGTAAGGCGGTGGTACCAGACCCGGGCGAGACAACGCAGAACTCTACCACCTAGTTGCCACGATGGTAGTGACTCGCATAGCCAATCGGTCGCCTTTTACGACCTGTCTCGCAGAACGGCAGTTAGCTTATTCTTCAATGGAGCCCGAGACCATCACGGAGTATATGTTGTTGTTTATTACTTCAGACCTTTGTCATTTACGACCCGATTTTAAAATTTTCTTCCTTGTTTGAGAGGGCATATTTCCCGATTAGGCCTTATAAAATTTGGCGAGGATCTAACTTGGAAATTATATTTTTAACTTGTCGCAACAGTGTCAGTGCCTGTCACTATGCGTTCCGCTCTCCAGGCAGAGTAACAACAAAATTTGTACATGTGGCATTTCATCCCCACCCCATGGATGGTACCATATGATTTTTGAGTAGGATTCCTGCAGCATCAGGTCAAAGTTGCCATGTTATTGCAATATCATTATAGTAAAGAAAATACCATATTTTTGTGTCAATTAATCCTGTAACAGTTGCTTAATTCCTTTCATCAACGCGAAAAGAGCTGGTAGTCTTAAAATGGTTAAAACAATTTTGGTAAAACACGTATAAGTAAATCTTTAGAAAACCAGCTTTCAAATAATTAACCGCATCGAAATCGATCGATCGAAATCACCTATTTAAGAGAGATGATGCCACGGACAGACACACCAACACACACACATTGTGGTAAACTTATAACACCTTTTTGCGTCGGAAGTTTAAAGCTAAAATCACGTTTGTATTGTTTTATGCAGTCTTTCCCTACATCACGGGACATGCTGTTTGAGAGGCGTATGTCCAACAGGCCCCGAGGCTTTGTCGGGTTAAAAACCAAATGCTCGATTTGTTTTCAAGCTGACATGGCAAATCAAATTGAATCACTTTTTGTTGATGTTTGTGGCATACGTGCTCTTTCCAAACCAAATTTATTTTCGGTGAAAATAGGCCTCGTTAGGGCGGGGGAGGAATGCTTTACAATTAATTATTCAAAGGCCGATCTCAAGTAGCTTTATGTGTAGGCGTACCTAATATCCTTTACTTACTGGTTAATTTATAATTTAATACTAATCTTACTTGTTATTAAGCTTGATACGTTTAAATAATACATATTTTCCCCGTGTTGGTCTCGGTCTCCTTTGAAGAATAGGCCAACTGCCGTTCTGCCAGGCAGGTAGTAAAAGGCGACTGATTGGCTATGTGAGTCATACCATCGTGACTACTAGGTGGTAAGGTTCTGCATCGACTCGATCGGGTCTGGTACCACCGCCTTACCTATTCCTGCTGCAATAGCGTCAGTCTTAGTCACTGTCGTGTTCCTGTTTGGAGGGTAAGGTAGCCGGTAAATTTATGCATGTAACATTAGACCTCACCACAAGATAGTAACGCACCATTAACATCTTTGGTGTCTATAGGCGATGGTTGGCTCTTTCCATCAGGAGACCCATCTGCTTATTTCCTATCTTACGATATAAAAAATATACTTCATGAAGGGTTGCAGAGATCTTGAAGTATAGTTTATACTTTTCTACCATCGGCACTTTTTGCAACTGCGCATTTTCTTAATAGAATAGAAGTTGTTCATTTAAGATATACACCACAACACTAAAGAAATTAAACTTTAAAAAAATAAGGACATAAAACGAAACAAAAAATACACTAATGAGTTACAGGACAAAATAGTAAAAGACTTAAATTTTTTTTATATAATAAGATAGCAAACAAGCAGATGGGTCTCCTGATGGAAAGACTCAACCATCGCCTATAGACACCAAAGATGTTAATGGTGCGTTACTATCTTGTGGCGAGGTCTAATGCCACATGCATAAGTTTACCGGCTACCTTACCCTCCAAACCGGAACACGACAGCGACAAGCACTGACGCTATTGCGGCAGCAATAGGTAAGGCGGTGGTACCAGACCCGGGCGAGACAATGCAGAACTCTACCACCTAGTAGCCACGATGGTAGTGACTCAATAGCCAATCAGTCGCTGCTGTACGGTGCAGCTGTGCGGACTTGTGCGGAGTGAACGAAGTCCGCGAGGGCGAAGTCGTGGGCAACAGCTTGGTTACTTTTTATCTATTCTTTTTTTATTTCTATACTAGAAATAAAAAAAGAATAGATAAAAAGTAACCATTACACTAAAATAATTAGGACAAAACAAAAACAACATTTTAGGCAAACAACTAATTAATAAGCAAAAATATCTTATTTATTAGTCTAATAATTCTCTCTTTCTTTCTTCCGCCGGTACACTCTTGTATATTATCATATAAAGCAAATGTTATTTTGTATTTATATATTGACAATAAAAAATAAAGAAATAAAACGCCTTTTTGAATTTCATTAAATGAGTCTCCAAAGAATCATGGAAATCTTCTTGTTATTAACATATAATATTATCATCCTATATTGGAATTATTTATCAGGGGTCTTTGAGCGAATTGCCGCAACTATATTCATTTATACTTTTAGCTGAGTCGGTTTGGGGAGAGATTGGGGTAGTCAGATCCGCGATGAATAATTCAGAGCTGTTGAATACAGCTTACCTCACAAGTAGCAGGCTTTTGCCTTTACAATTAAAATGGTAAAAATGTGATTCCGATTGTTTTAGTAGTGCTACGAGTAAAAGAGTTGAAGAAGTTATGTTTGAAATTGTTATTTGTACGTTTAAAAACAAAATAAAATAATATCGACTCGCGTTCTCCCTCTGGATGAAATTCAACAAATTATAGAAAAAATGATGACTCATTTGATAATTTTAATATCACTTCTAAGATTGAATACACACTTGAACCACAAACATAATCTATATACATACAATAAAATCGTAGGAAAGTCAAAACTGTACATTGAATATTTTTAAACAGAATACTTGAGGCGTGATCTATAATCGATATCGAAGCCTAGCCGAATATAGTTTTTAGAATTTTTATCTGTTTGTCTTTATGTATGTCCGGGGTAAACTCAAAAAGTACTGCATGGATTTACTTCAAATTTTGCATGAATATTACTAACAGGTCGGGTCAACTTATAGGCTATATATTTTCACGCTATCACCTACGGGGGAGGTGCTGTGCGGAGTAAATGAAGTCTGCGCGGAAGAAGTCGCGGGCAACAGCTAGTAGCATAATGTAAATGCGTGTTTGTCAAACGCATAGTATTGTGTGTATTTTTTATTGATTTATTTCTAATGCATATGCATATTGCATAAAGACATCAACTTTATTCGCTTCTGCATATAAACTTTAACTTTGCCAGATTTTATACTCCTCAAACCTCGGAATTTTCGTATTTTTCACTAGACGTTTTAATTAATATTTAAGGCAGTACATATATATTGACAATAGCAGTGACATTTAACGTTAACGAATCTCAGAATCAGAAGATGGTTGTATATCAGCATTAATAAAGGTCGCAGTCGCTAGTATTGGAAGAGAGACTTTTCTTCAAAATGTATTATATAATGTATTTATATTTTCGTTCAAATTTTAAATTTGAACATATTCATTTTTAAATAGCAGCGAGTTTTAAATAAAAATTTCGAGTTCTTATACAGAGAATATTATTATTTATATCGCCACTGTGATGATGATGTGTCGCCTCTCCGATGCCGGCGTTGGCCTCATGAAGTCCAACTTTTAATGCATGAGTTATGTAAATTAAATATGTTTTTTCAGTTTTTTAATAAAATAACGTTGTCCAGGATTGGATAAGTAACCGGTTGGCGATAGGCTTGCCACCTATCACATTGCGACACTAAGTATACTTGGCTAATCGTGGGTGCGCTGGTTGTACCTTTGCCTACCTCTTCGGGTATACGGGCGTGCAGATACTTTTTTTTTGTATTATATTATATATTTTTTTTGTATAGAGAATAAGGTAGTGGATGATCGTATGCGCGAGTCATTATATTTCTACTGCACATATAGCAATGTATAACCTAGAAGGTAGGATACGATGGGACTGACATGTTCCTAGGGAATAAAAGTCCCTTAAAACAAAATAGATTAAAAAAAATATTAAAATAATTAATTAATTATTAAAAATATTAAAATATTAAATTAAAAGCAGTACTTCATGCCAGCCCATCGCCTCCAACTTTACAAGGCCCAAATTCGACCTCACATGGAGTACTGTTCTCACCTCTGGGCCGGAGCTCCTCAGTACCAGCTTCTTTCTCTTGATCGCATTCAACGTAGAGCGGTTCGAATCGTCGACGACCAGGCTATTTCTAATCGGCTTGACTCTTTGGCGTTACGCAGAGATGTAGGCTCGCTCTGCATCTTTTACCGTATTTATCATGGGGAGTGTTCCGACGAGTTGTTCGGACTAATGCCTGCCGCTAAATTCCACCATCGGACATCGCGTCAAAATTTAAAGTTCCATCCTCACCACCTCGATGTCTGGAAATCCACAACCGTGCGCTTTTGTCGACACTTTTTGCCTCGCATTACTCCTTTGTGGAATCTTTTACCCTCGGGGGTGTTTCCGAATGGATACGACTTAGGGACCTTCAAGAAACGAGCTTATTCATTCTTAAATGGCCGGCAACGCAGCTGCAATACCCCCGGTATTGCGGATGTCCATGGGCGGCGGTGATCACTTACCATCAGGTGCACCATCTGCTCGTTTGCCTCCTCTACTATTAAAAAAAACCTAGAAGGAGCGCTAGCTTCTAAATCGTGTTTGATAAAAAGAGTCCAAATAAAAAATAGTGTAATAAAGTCAAATTTATCAAGAATCTGTAGTATTCCTATATATTAAAATATACAAAAGATGACGAGAGGCATTCATACGAAGAAATTCTTGATCAGTACTTGATCAGTGTTAGGTTGTTAATTATAAGTTCTGAAAACATTGAAAGTGAAACAACATGATTGAGCGAACTTAATAACTTCCAAAGGCAATTTAAACAAGCAATTAGTTTGCTTTGTATTGTATTATTTGTCGGTTCCACTGTTATCTGATGTTATCGGCTATTGTTCCTATTATTTATGGATCGTAGAAATGTGCTTCTATCAAATAAAAGCAATATTCACTCCCCAAAATTGTGTTTTCATGACAAATTATCTTCTAGTGTATTATATTGCTTATAATCTAATTCCGTGTTAACCTTAACCATTGAAATATACTTGATTTGTTACACACATCATATAAATATTTTAATTCTATTAATAATTATACATACATACATAGGTATTTTACACGCCAAATCCCTTACGAGATAGGTCACGTCACGATCCAGATAGACTTGTTTACTTCCTCCGAATTCATAACTCTTTTCATGCAAACACCCTGGTCTCGGAGACTCTGGCACTATCTTCGTACAGTAATTTGATCATATTACGTTAATTTTGGTCTTCCCCAGTACCTATATTTATGAGCACTCGCATTGTGTATCTGGTTTGTTAATCGTTCATCAGCCATTTTTTCACACGTCACATTTTTTATACATGTCCGAACCAATAGAAAATATAAAGTCTTTCTCATTTTATATTAATACTCTATTTCAACACAGGTTGGGTTTCTCTCGCAGGTCAGCATTATGAATGCGATCAGCGAGTGTTATTACATCACAGGTTTGTACTTTTATTTCAGCTTTCATGCCTTTTCTGATGTACCTAGCTTTCGCTTCTTTATATCAGGGGTTCATCTATCATCTGGTAAAGTGTCCCAAGGTTTTTTTGTACAACTCTGAGTAAAAAAAGTAGTATACTAGTCAGCTTTCTTTAAATCACTGAAAACCTTTTGACCCACAGCCGGGTGCTCTCTACGATGTTACGGAGTAAAAAAACTTAGTCCGTATATCCCCTTCTAGACTCCAAAAATCCTCTTTTGCTTCCCACAATATTGAATATGAATTCTTTTGCATTCTATAATTTTTCTATACAAATAATTGAATAAATAATTAATTATACTAATATTTGACTTGAAATAATTTTAAATTAGCTTTTGTGTTTTATTTTGTTTATAGATTAATTCCAAGTTAGTAAATATTTATTTTTGTAATAGTGACAATTTTTTTTCACAAATATTATATACATATTCAAATGGTACTAATAATTGATTTTAAATTATTTTTGGCGAGAATTATTATAGTATGCATTTTTCTTAAGGATTACTATATAAAATATAGTAAATATATGTATATATACTTATTTTTTAACAATTAAATTATGTGACTTGTTTGCTTGTGATTTGGGTGTAAACATGGCTGACAATACTAATCTAATACCTTTAAACCGCTCCAACGATTTTCATGAAAGTCATAAATTAGGGTTTTTTCGGGCCAAGGAATCGATTTATCAAGGTTCCAGGTCCAAGAAAAGCTTGGTTCCCAAGATATGGGTATGTGAAAAACCGAGCAAAGCTCGGTCAACCAGATATTAATAAACATATACAAAGAACATACAACGTATAAAGAAGATTGTCTCTCTATTTCGGAATAATTGTAGATTCTGTTTTATAATCGGACATATAAGGCGAAGGAAGTGAGGAGGTTTTTCGGAACTGGGTTATAATTTTTAGAGTTTCGCTTTCTGTGGGTGACAAACGGAATCCTAATATTATGCCGTCGCTCTCTGTCTGTCACGGGGCCTATCTCTAGAACGGAATTATGTAAACACGTATAATTTTCACAGAATGCGTATTAAGGGGTTAAATCCCTGTTAAAACAGAAGGGTTTCTGTGTTAAATCTTTAGGGATTTAATATGAACATTTAGTATGAAGTTGATTTCGCAAAAAATATGGTTTTGTAACGTAATAATTTAATTTTACTTTATAAATAACAATTATGTCGTGACTAGCAAGGCATAGAGGAATAAAATAAGTAACTTAGGTAGACAGAAAAAAGTCATTTAAATTTACGACTGTCCCGTTGGTTGAGTGGTAGAAATTTATTACGAATCGATGGGGCTCGGGTTCCATTCCCGACAGAACAAACATGTGTGTGATGAGCATATTTTTTTTGTTTCTAGATTTGTAAGTATCTTTACGCCCGTATCCCCGACGAGGTAGGCAGACGTACAACAAGTGCACCCACGATTAGCCGAAGATACTTGGTCCCACAATGTGATAGGTGGCCAGCCTATCGCCAACCGGGCTCTTTCCAATCCCGGGCAATGTTGTTTTCCAACTGAAGACACATTTTTGAATTGCCCGACCCAAGAATCGAACCCGGGACCTCATGTGGTCAACTCCGACACCGGACCACTAGAACACAGAGGCGAGTTTCTAGATTTGGATATTTATTATTTATGTTACAGTATTTATGTATGTATTTCTATGTATTGGTATCGTTGACCAACACCCATAACACAAGCAAATAAATTTCTTACTCTGGGATTAGATCAATTGATGTAACTTGTCCAGCGATATTTATTAATTTACTAGCTGACCCGCGCAGCTTCGCCCGCCAGTATATTAGTAAGTCATCCAAATAGCTTTTAATAAAAATTTCATCCTCTATTTCAGCCCTCCAGGGACTGATTTTTGAAAAAAAAAATTAGCCTATGTTTGACCCCGGATCTTCAACTATATACATGCTCAATTTCATGAAAATCGGTCCAGCGGTTTAGCCGTGAAAGCGTAACAGACAGACAGACAGACAGACTTTCGCATTTATAATATTAGTATGGATATGGATTTATTCGTTTTGTTTGGCGTCTATACAGTCCACATATATGTAACCATTTAAATCTAATGTCGTGGCTTGAAATCTTTAACCAACTGTCGTATACGGTGCAACAAAAAACACGCGTGCATAAAATAAAAGAACTGTGTTTTACAGTTCATTTAGGCACTACTTTGTCATCTAATAAAAGGTTGAATTAGTTTGTAGAACTTAAATTCGATCTGAAAAATGATAAGAAATCAATAGATACTTAAATTATCTATATGAAAATATTAATAGTTATATACAGGAGGTATAAAAACTCCGTTTGATCATCAAAAGCATTATCTGCTATTCCCCTTCTCCATGAATTCAATATTCTTGATAAAGAATACCATTTCAAAATAATATAAATTTACGTTAGTTATATGTTTTTCATAGATAGGGCTTTCTAAAATAATGCAGTAATAGCCTAGACCACGACACGTGATGTTTGAGAGGCGTATGTCCATTGAATCTCGAGGCTTTGTTACTCGATTCGTTTTCAAGCCAGCATTTCAAATAAAATCGGACCACTTTTTTGTTTACGTTTGTAGTGTACGTGCTCTTTCCGAATCAAATTCATGTTCGAGGAAAATGAGCCTCATTAGAGTTGGGAAGGAAAGCTCTACGATTACTCGAAGGTCAGTTTCAAGTAGCTCTACTTGTGGGCGTACTCGTTAGTCTGTACTTATGGCCTAAGGGTTAATTGAGGATCCTTCGATATTAGACTGTTTCTAGGCTAGGCAAGTTTAATTTACAGTAAATGATCACTTAAGTCTTGTCTAGAGAAATTTGTAGAGAGTGCGAAAAGGCTAATTAGTATGTATAGAAACGTGAATAATGAAATTAATTTTATTAACATACTGATTCAGTAGGTATAAATCTCATTTTAAATAAAAATAAGATAAATATTATAAATTATTAATATTAGGTATTAATATAAAGCATTAAGAATTATGTAAATCTATATTCTGTTATCTTCTACTATTATTTTAATAGGACTTTATGGTGATTTTAAGTTATAAAAATATATTGATATAACAAAATATAAGGGCTTTAAGTTTTCTTTGCCGGACCATATTTTGACAGTGGTCGTTTGATGAGTGTAAAATGATTGACTAACCATAGTGCTTAATAATGACTTTTACTTGAATAAAAAATGTTCATTTAAAATTTTTTCTCATTACAGACTACACCATTTTTTTCGTTACATAAAACAGTCTTCTGTTACGTGTGCGCTTAGATATTTTAATAACAAATTTTAATGTAGTTTTTATAAATAGGCAGAGTGAGTCAAGAGGATTGTTTATATGTATAATCCATGCATAATTTAGTAGAAAAAACCGAGAATTTCAAACATTTCGCGTAAATAATATATTTTTGTTCGTTTACCTTGTACCCGTGCAATGCCGGGGCGGGTCGCTAGTTTATTAAATCAATTTGATAAATATCATGAGTTCTATAGTAAAAAATGGACTGAATATTTAATGTACGAATAGCTCATTGCTGTTATATTACTGCAGCTATTGATTCCTATCAGATTTTAACCCATTACGAATGGCAGCACAAGCGGGTCAAGCCGAATTAACTGGGTTCAAACGTGCATGTATTGTTAATTCAGTACAATAATCCTACTTACGATACAATGAAAGTTATATTTACCTGACTACGGCTTAGCAAATGTATATAATATGTGTATACTCTAAATTACTAATCTTAATTCAAAAAACTGTGCCTCTGTAATATTTTAACCATAACTGAACCATTTTGAAAAAAGGTGAAATTAATTAAATTTGGAAAAACCTTAAAAACAGCAAAGAAAAATATCGACACGCGGGATTTGAAAGCGTCCCGGCTTTAGGGAAATGGTCGCAGGTTCAAATCCCGCGTGTCGATATTTTTCTTTGCTGTTTTTAAGGTTTTTCCAGATTCCCAAGCACGGGGTGAGTGCTATAACACAAAAATTAATTAAATTTGCTACTATCCGCAAAAAAAAAACACACACACAATTTAAGCACTCAAAGCACTTGTGCTTGGTGAAAGCTTGGTGGTTGTGGGTGGATAATTGTGCCGCTGGGGTCTTCTTTTTACCCGACTGCAGGAGGGTAATTTGTTCATATCATCGCTTTCTTTTCGGTTTCGGCGTGCCATTGTGGAGGTCACATAGAACAGTTCGCGGATAATAGAAAAATTTATTAGTTTCACATTTTTGAGTATGGATTTCCGCAATAAATAAAATATCAATAAAATATTAAATAGAGTCAATAAAATATCTTAAACCATTTTGTTATTTAGGTATCAATCACAAAACTAAAAATACTAAAATCTTGCTTGCAAAAATAAATTTCGAAATTTTAATCATGTAGTATTAGTATGATGTTTTTTTGTAGAACTTCATCCGTTTTATAATGCAAACTTATGACATATAATTTAATCCAAAACTTGTGAAGTCATAAAGGAAAATACGATCCATTAATCAGTCAAATAAATCACAACAAAATTTTCACTAAGTTTAATTGATGAAATTAAAAGAAATATTTATACGTTTATTACAAAAACTACTAAATACAATAATTAGAGAATATGATCGGAACATATGATTTCTATTAGTAATAATATATTACTTACAATAATTAAGACAATATTTCAATACAGGTAAGACCAATAAAATTAATCTTGAACTGATAAGCATAAAATCATTCCCTACAGAATCAGTTCATAACATAAATAATTTGCCTAGAATTGGCAAAAAACTTTCCAAGGCCATTTAATTTTCCATAATTCAAAACGACATTTTTAATTATTATACTATCTGTGTGTAATTAGACTTCGTTCGTATGGACAATTTTTAAAATAAAAGCAGCCTAAGTTACTCTTTGTAACATGAGCTATCTGTTAGTGAAAGTCCTATCAAAAACTTTCCGGCCGTTTCAGAGATTAGCCGAAACAAACACATAGACAAAAATTTTAAAAATGTTATTTTGGTATACAGGGTTACCTTTAAGAGTCCGTTCAAATTTAAAATTAGAAACTAAATTGAAAATGTGTTTTAATTATTTTTGTAAAATTATTACAAGATAATGAATTCGATGCACCGAGTCTTGTGAATGAACCCTGTAATGCTGGCAGTGTCATTTTACATTTACCTATACGTAACCCAAGATTAACATGTTATTATTTTATACTCTTCATCGTCGGCGTTTGGTGAAACGTCGTCACAACGATTATATTAAATGTAAGCACTTGTACTGTTTCACGATTCACAAACTATATATTTTTATTTAATTAAATAGCCTACCGGTTTCACATTATACTGCATCATCATCTACAGTAAAATGTGAAACCGTTTGGTTATTTGCTGCAAAAGCTGCATTAAAATGTGAAACCGGTTGGTTATCTACTGCAATAGCTATTGTAAAATGTAAAACTGGTTAGTCATTTATTGAAATAACTACAGTAAAATGTAAAACTGGTTGGTTATTTACTGCAATAGCTATTGTAATAAAATGTGCAATCGGTTGGTTATTTACTGGAATAGCTACAGTAAAATGTGTAACCGGTTGGTTATTTACTGCAACAGCTGCAGAAAAATGTGAAACAGTTTGGTTATTTACTGCAATAGCTATTGTGAAATGTGAAACAGTTTGGTTATTTACTGCAATAGCTATAGTAAAATGTGAAACTATTTGGTTAATCACTGCAATAGCTGCAGTAAAATGTGAACCCGTTTGGTTATTTACTGCATTAGCTGCAGTAACATGTGAAACCGTTTGGTTATTTACTGCAATAGCTATTGTAAAATATGAAACCGGTTGGTTATTTACTGCAAAACTGCAGTAAAAAATGACGGTAGTACCAGACCCAGGCGAGACAATGCAAACCACCTAATACTTACGATGGTAGTGACTGTTTCACAATTAACAAAATATATATTTTTATTTAATTAAATAGCCTACCGGTTTCACATTATACTGCATCATCATCTGCAGTAAAATGTGAAACCGTTTGGTTATTTACTGCAAAAGCTGCATTAAAATGTGAAACCGTTTGGTTATTTACTACAATAGCTGCAGTAAAATGTGAAACCGTTTGGTTATTTACTGCAATAGCTGCAGTAAAATGTGGAACCATTTGCTTATTTACTGCAATAGCTGCAATAAAATGTGAGACCGTTTGGTTTTTTTTTATATCATAAGTTAGCAAACAAGCAGATGGGTCTCCTGGTGGAAAGAGTCAACCATCGCCTATAGACACCAAAGATGTTAATGGTGCGTTGCTATCTTGTGGCGAGGTCTAATGCCACATGCATAAGTTTATCGGCTACCTTACCCTCTAAAACGGAACACGACAGCGACAAGCACTGACGTTATTGCGGCAGGAATAAGTAAGGCGGTGGTACCAGACCCGGGCGGGACAATGCAGAACTCTACCACCTAGTAGCCACGATATTAGTGACTCGATAGCCAATCGGTCGCCTTTTACGACCTGTCTGGCAGAACGGCAGTTGGCCTATTATTCAAAGGAGGTGGGACCAACACGGCGAAAATTGGTTATTTAATTCAATAGCTACAGTATAATGTGAAACTGGTTGGTTATTTACTGCAATAGCTACAGTAAAATGTGAAACCGGTTGGTTATTTACTGCAATAGCTACAGTAAAATGTGAAATTGGTTGGTTATTTACTACAATAGCTGCAATAAAATGTGAAACCGTTTGGTTATTTACTGCAAAAGCTGCAGTAAAATGTGAAACCGGTTGGTTATTTACTGTAATAGCTAAAGTAAAATGTGAAGCCGGAACACGACAGTGACAAGCACTGATGCTATTGCGGCAGGAATAGGTAAGGCGATATACCAGACTCCGGATACAATGCAAACCACCTAGTAGTTACGATGGTAGTGACTTGTATAGCCAATCGGTCGTCCCTTACGACATGCCTGGTAGAACGGCAGTTGGCCTATTCTTCAAAGGAGCCCGGACCAACACGGAAATTTTATAGTGTTATCAAACTTTCAAACAGCTTTCGTTACTATGACAGTAATAAAAGCTCTTTAAGAGTTTTAATTGCGATTAAGAAAATACAGCCTTCGGACGGTCGAGTCTTCAGATAGACAGCCGCCGGACAGCAATCTTAATAATAGGGTAAGAAACCCTAAAGCTCATTTTGATTTCTCGCCATGCAAATAAAATAAGCAAACATAAAATTGTTTAGCAAAAAATAATAAAAGCTTTACGTGTCACACTGTCCGTGTCGGTTATGACATAGCAAAGGGATATATTGAATGATGAAAAATGTTTTGTTTTGTTACGTAAATTCAGAACATTTTTTGATGTTTGGATTCGTATAATTTTAGAATTTAAAGCTGTGTTTGCCTTGCTGGTTTTATTTCAACATGTTAAGTAGAGAGGATAATGTTGGGTTCGATACTTGGATAGGTAAATATATACATATCTTCATGCCAGATTCCTTACGGGGTAGGCAGAGAGAATCGAGTGCCATGGTAAATATATTTTTTAAAAACAACGATTTCTTATGGAAAGAGATGAATATCATTAATGTACAACAAATACGTTAATAGTGCGTTGCCATCCATGTAGTGGAATAAAATACCACATGCGTAAGTTTAATGGCTACTTGACCCTCCAAACTGGAACACGACAGTGACAAGCACTGATCCTGTTATGGTAAGAATAGGTTAGGCAGTGGTATGAAATCCGAACGATATGATCTCTACCATCTAGTAGACACGATGTTAGTGACACGTTTGACCGTTTGCGATTTCTTCTAAAAGGAAAAAAAATCACAGTAACAGTCCAGAGACTGGTGGTAATGTGTTATTACTGTGAAGTTATCTGTTTTTGTAACACAAATTACAAACTATTACTTTAAATTGGCTATACTCACGTTTAATTGGCGTAGGCTCCGACTAGTTTCGGAACTGTATGAGGTCCTTCCTCAGGGTGAGTTAGACGTTCGCTCGGTAGTGTCTCGTCTGGAACTGCGGGCGGTAGCTCGTCGTGCGCGGTCCGTTGGGATCGGGAATGTGAAAAGTGCTGTCGGCGACGATGGTGCACAACATCTAGTTAGCGCGTTTAAATTATTGTTAGAATTTAAATTCTAAATTTAGAATTTAAATTTGTGCGTTTAAATTATTGTTAGAATTTAAATTTAGAATTTAAATTCTAACAATAATTTAAACGCGCAAACTAGACGTTGTGATCCATCTTCACCGACGGCGCTTTTCACATTCCCGATTCCAACGGACCGCGCACGACGAGCTACCGCCGCAGTTCCAGACGAGACGCTACCGAGCGAACATCTAACTCACCCTGAGGAAGGACCTCATATAGGTCCGAAACTAGTCGGAACCTACGTAGATTAAAAGTGAGTGTAGCCGATTTTAATTAATAGTTAACTATGTCTCACGATAGTTTTAATAATTTTACAAATTGCAAACAATGTAGTTGTTAGTGTTTGCAAATTCGGTCGCTTCGAAAATTGCCTAAAAACCTGAAGTGAAAATGTATATCTCTAAAAATCTATTAAGGTTATATCCCTTTACTATTTATTATGAAATAGAATATTATTAAAGTTATAGCTTCGTTTCAAAAATTTGTACAATATTTTATTTTAGTTACTGTAAAATATGAAAAATTCGTAGCCCTGAAAATGCCGTAAAAAAACAAAACTGGTTGTCGATATATACAGAGTAAAAAAGTGTTTTGTGAAACAGTATAAGTGCATTCACATAATTACAAATGAAGTTTTACAGAGCCCCGGCGACAAAAAGTATTGTAAATAGAAATAAAGTATATACTATATATTTTGCCAATTCATTGCTAGGTGTGCGTTCACTTATATAGGGTATAAGTGATGCAATATCGCACACCGAAACCATAGATTTGGACCATGATTTTAAGTCGGAAACTGTTGGAAATTGCGTGTTTTTTTTTTAATTTTTTGATTGTTTTTTTTAATTTTGCATAATTTAATTTATTTTAATACTCGACGGCGTTTTTTAAACACATAGTAAAATTAAAGGAAACACACGAAATACGGGACGTATTATGCCCCGAAATTTAAAGGCTTGTTAAAAACTAACGCGGGCGCGTTGAGCCCGTGTAATATACGCGTTCGACGCGTGTTGGTCCCGAGCTCCTTTGAAGAATAGACCAACTACCGTTCTGCCAGGCAGGTCGTAAAGGCTATGTGAATCATTAGCATCGTGGCTACTAGGTGGTAGAGTTCTGTGTTGGCTCGCCCGGGTCTGGTACCCCCGCCTTGCCTATTCCTGCTGCAATAGCGTCAGTGCTAGTCACTGACGTGTTCCAGTTTGGAGGGTAAAGTAGCCGGTAAACTTGTGCATGTGGCACTAGAGCTCGCTACAAGATAGTAATGTAACATTAACATCTTTGGTGTCTATAGGCGATGGTTTCTCTTTCCATCAGGATATCCATCTTCTAGTTTGCTATCTAATGGTATAAAAAAACTGCAAATTGAATAACTCTAATTTCTTATATAACGGATATTCGAAATATGTTTAAAAACGAACACGAATGCATAAAATATGTTTCTTAGACATTTTTAGTCGATCTTAAAAATTGTGATGTTAAAAAAGTCTAAATATTGCAAAAATAAAAAAAATGAAAATATTAAGGGGGATGTATGTGGAATACAACAAACGTAATTTTATGCCGTTTTTTATGGTACGAAACCCATCGTGCGCGAGTCCGACTCGTACTTGGCCAGTTTTTAATACATTTCATGTTAAACACTTAAAATACCCTTAAAGTATTTAAAATACTAACAACATAAAGCAGTAATAATACTAATTAAAATAAATTACAGAATAACTGTGACTTGCGACGCGAAGCACCGCTTAATTACTTTGTTATTGTTTTTCATTGATACAATTACTTCAATTTCCGACAATTTCAACATGTTCATTTCGTCAAGCACCTGAACGTGTGAGCACTTAAAGTTTTAAATGCTTTTAACTCAGCCAGTGTGTTATTTAACATGATTGCATAGTGAGAAATTGCAGATGTTATTTTCACATTTTCATAAAATTATTTTACAAACTAACATAAGTACTTTTCAATGAATTACGCCACGAGACCCTTAACGTAAGTAATAATTATATCTATTTGGAAGTGAATCTTCTTTAGAATCGTTGTGATTTGAAACTCAATGAAACGAAAATGCGTCACAATGTACAAACGCATAAGTTTATAGGATAATCTGGTTTGATAAAAAAGTTAAAATATTACATTTTACAGTAATTTTAACAGACTTCCCAAAAAAGGAGATTCTCAATTTGGGTGTTTATATGTTTTGTCTTAGGCGCCCCATAGATCTACAATAACATTGCGCAATACATTTATTGTGCAATAATATTGAATACCCCCTTTGATTCCAAACGTTCAATAAATTCACTCAATAAAATCAACAAACCAGTCTGATCAACATTTTAGAGCAAGCAACATGTCTGACGACGAAGTTTTGGCGGAAACCATGCTGGTGATTTTGTTAAATAAATCTCTATACAATTCTATACACTCAAGTAAAAACTCCCGTTCTTTATCTTTTATAGCATTATTGCTCGCCCCTTTTGCTTAAATTTACGACACGACCATACATTAAACACCGTGACTGACTGAACGCGACCGCTCGAAACTCTGAGTGCTAAGCTAAACTGGTTTCTCATGTTTACCGCTAGGTGGCGCTGCACAAATCACATACAAATTCCTAGTGAACTCCAAACGCGCTCACGATCGAATGCGAAAAGAAAAACTCACACTTAGCACTCTGAAGTGATATTGTGCAATATTAAGCCTACACCGTGCAAGAAAAAAATATTGCGCAATAAAAATTAGACCCGCTCAAACTTTCGTTCAATCTTTGTGCAATCTTCAATATTAACTATAAACGGTCAATAATATTGCATAATACGTAATATTGCGCAATATTATTGTAGGCCTATCTTACCTTATGCATGTTTGGGCATAGCCTATCGTGTAAGACGGATTTGCAAAATACTTTTTTGTTTAAAAGAGTAGGTATAGTAGATCGATTCAGGCCAGAGATATTGTAGATTAGAAACCGGTTGTTGTATTTTTAATGCCTTTAAACTATATGTCAAAAAGTTTATAGTTTGTTTTAATGGTAAAACCAGCAAGATAAAAACAGTACAATAAACGAGATGTTACTGCAACTTATTACTTCTAAAATGCGAAAAACCTTGTTCTTGGATTACTTGAATTTATTTCTCTCTCTGTCGTTCCTTCATACTTTAATCACCCTTTGAAATCACAACTCGGTTTTCCGATAAGCGAAGCGGCCATACTGGCCACATTTTATTAACCGACTTCAAAAAAGGAGGAGGTTCTCAATTCGGCCGGTAAATATATATATATATATATATATATATATATATATATATATATATATATATATATATATATATATATATATATATATATATATATATATATATATATATATATATATATATTTATGTATGTACACCGATTTCTCCGACATTTCTGAACCAATTTACGTGATTCTTTTTTTGTTTGATGCGAAATGGTTTCGAATTAGTCCCATAAAAATTTGATTCAGGTAGGCCCAGTAGTTTTTATTTTATAAGCATTTTTTTAGTTATTTTACTATCTCGATGTCTGAATTCAAATCTCGCAAGTAAATTTGATCCACTTCCCGGTTACCGATTGAGCTGAAATTTTGTATACATATGTAAATGTAAATTGGATGACAATGAAAACTTATTATGGCATAGAGCTGATCTGATGATGGAATCGGAAGGTGACTACAGGAACTCAGTAATTAAATGGTTAAAAATCTGTTAATGACAAGATTCTATCGAGTTTGGGCTCGTCTGATTCGTGTTGACGAGCACTTAGGTGCTTGGTGGTAACTAGGATCCTCCAGGATCCAATTATGAAGCCGGAAGGTGGCCATAGGAGATTAATAATTAAATGACACAACTCCATCGAGTTTGGGCTCGTTTGATTCGTGTTGACGAGCACTATGGTGCTTGGTGGTAACTAGGATCCTCCAAGGTCCGATGATGAAACCAGAAGCTGGCCATCAGAGCTCAATAATTAAATGACACAACTCTATTGAGCTTGGGCTCGTTTGATTCATGTTGACGAGCACTTTGGTGCTTGGTGGTAACTAGGATCCTCCAAGGTCCAATGATAAAGCCTGAAGGTGGCCATAGGAGCTCAGTAATTAAACGTCACAACTCTATCGAGTTTGGGCTTATTTGATTCGTGTTGACGAGAATTTTGGTAACTAGTTATAAAATAAAAGGAAATACTCTTGACAAAAGTCTTCGTTCTACGTCTGTCAAGTCGATCAGTTCAGGAGGTAAAGATATAACTTCCACGTTGTTACAGTAGGCCTGTGAAGGAACTTTTTTTTATGGTAGTCGAGCAACGGTAGCTGCTCTGGAAGGAAACTAAAATGTGCTGTGACTAATGACGTCTGTTGTTTTGGATATAATAATTGCTTACAGATTGTACATGCCAATTCAGCGTATTGACTTATGGTGGTTATAAAATTACACTCAGTCATTGAACGAAGTCCTTGTGACGTCTTACGTGCTGCCGCTAGCCGGTTCTCACGTTGCTGAGCAGCTTTCGTATCACTTCTAATCTATGAGCTCTCTGCTTGGCGGACTACTTAGATAAACGCTCCTTAATGGAGACCAATTCTATGAGCATTCTGCTCGGCAGACTCGTTCGATAGAGGCTTATTAATGAGATCAAGTCTATTAGCTCTCTTCTCAAAAGACCCATTCGCTAGACGCTCTTGGATCTAGAATTATATTGTTCGAAAGTTTCTTGACGTAAACGTGATTTCATGCATCTTATGCTTTCATGGCCAACAAACGTTTTTCACGATCTGTAATAGTCTCACAAGAACGTGACATTGTGTTACGAAGAGCAATTTACGGAGACGACTACTTTTGTTTCATTAGGGAAGACCAAGATGCTAAATAGATAGTTACTCGAGCGTCGTAGAGACCTATTGGATTTTGTAGACTAAATTATAGGAAAAATAAAAGGTTATATAATGTTTTTCCTTTCAATGGTGGAGAAAAAATCTACATATAAAAAAATGTTTAAAAAAATCAATGACATGGAAACACTGACGCGCGTTAGATTAGGGTATGGTGGGTTAATTGCCGCTAAAATTTAGAAAATCTGACGATTCCAGTGTAGCGTAAGGTAGTGGGAGGATAACAAATTTGTAAAGAAAACGTTGTCTTGACATTTTCGAGCGCGTCTGAATTTTCTTTTATTATGGAGGAAATGATGTAAGAATTACGAAAAAAATATAATATGACAATTTCCACAAGTCAAAGTTATCTTTTGTTTTTTTTTTTTCTGCCATAGTTACCCCCCTTCTATAGAAAGGTCTTATATTTGGTGGAGAGACCTAACAGTATGCGAGGTACCCCCTCCTATGGTAATCTGCCGCACTCGAGTAAATACCAAAATCCCCTCTTGGGCTCCCCTACTATTTTATTCGTTCCCGTTTCTTGAGATCTATATTTGTTAAGGCGCGCAGCACCTGTTGTAGCTCTACACAAAATAAGTTGACAATACAACAATACACTAAAAAGTATTAAATAAAAATAACTACGTTAAAAAAACCGACTTCAAAAACTAAAAAATAATAAATATTTAATATTAATTAAATACTACCCATTATTTATATGCGCTATTTACTAATAGGTTTGAAGTCGGTGCCAAGCCTTAAGCAAATAATAATGTTTTAATTACTTAAATGAATACGAGCAAATTAATACAATGAAATTCCTACTTTAAAGATTAAGATACGTAAATAAACCTAATAAAGAGCAATTAAGTCTTAATATTACAAGCAGCTTCAATCAATACGAAGAATACTGAAAAAAAAATAATAAGAAAAATGTGTTCAACAGAATTCCTAAACTAAATGGTCATGTGAATTAATGTAGAATTATCAATTAAGCTAAAAGGCATCAAAATTTTTAATTTCAAATTGACACCGTATAATAGTAGAAAATGTTGGTAGCTTAATTAATTTTTAACAACTTGTAACAGCCATATTCTTGCAAATAACTATTTTCTTTCTTTCTTTCAAAAATTTTATGTACTTATTCAAGACTTTCGTCAACGATGTCTGCCCGCGTATGTCTGCCGGTGTAAGTATTAAATTGGCTTGGCACCGACTTCAAACCTATTAGTAAATAGCACATATAAATAATGGGTAGTATTTAATTAATAATAAATATTTATTATTTTGTAGTTTTTGAAGTCGGTTTTTTTTTAATGTAGTTATTTTTATTCTGAAATATTAAAAATATTTGATCAGTTACTCTCTCTCTCCCTCTATAGGAGTTGCGTAAGTTGGACCGATGCCTAAGTCTAAACTTGTTAATATCTATTAAAATTATATATTTACAAGTAAAAGAGACAACAGCAATTTACAGACGTACCTAGCAACATAAATGTCATTCTGGCATTTTGTATTTAAAAGCGTTGCGTTGATAAGTATAAAATATCAATAAAACGTTTTCACCAGTTTTTAAGTTATTTTTTGTATTAATAAATACGAAGTTCCAAAGAATACAACGAAACTTTTATTTCTTATTAAAATTTAATTCAATAGCGTACTGATTCTTACTTACACTTTTTAAAAACAAATTCTTTGGCATAAAAGTGCATTTACTTTTTCGTCACGATTTTATTGAAAGCCTCCTTAATTTCCGAAATTGAACTACTGCAATGTTGCCTATATTGAACCGGTCCAGTTTAGCGATTCGAGATTTTGCTTTTGATTTATTTCTAACTCTTATTATTTTTTAGATATCCACATGACGAAAATAGTATATTTGGCAACGAACTCGGAATAGCATCTTCCCTCGCCGATATTTGGACACAAGAAAGCATAGAAAACCCAATTAAAGTTGTAAAAATAATTTAGTAAAATGTTTTTTACTTGAGTACCTAATAATTTCAAGTTTTTAAAGCAATGTATACAGTAATAAATTCAAAGTTTTGTTAAGTATTAGTCTTTTAAGCAAACTTATTTTTTGGTACCTGAAGTACGATTTAGGAAACATTATGGTCCAATATTGACAACTGGTTTCCTTAATTGGACCGAAGACAGTCTTTTTAACAAATTTGGACTCAGTTGCTATTCATTTTGATTTCTAAGTAGAATTCATATGATCAAACAAAAATAAATATTTTTTCTGATGAAGGTCTTTCTAACATGTACATTTTTGGAGATATTAATAAAGACCATTAGGGGGTTCAATTTTGGCAACTTTACCCTAATATTAGAATTGTAATAGGTATTATACAGAACTAGCAGTCAGATCGCACAGGCTTCTCACGAGTGGGTTAACTTACAAGTATAAAAAAATTTAACAACGTCACAATGAGACAAAAACAGTACAAAACACCCACTCTCTTCTGTCACTCATTCATTCACACCCACTCATTCACGGCTTACATTATGAGATAATAGAATATCCCGTACTATTTTCAAATATTTTCCTTTACCTGATTTACGTTTTCTATGAAATGATAATAATGAATACCTACCTACAACAAAAAAGAATTATTCAATTTGATGCATGTATTTCGAAGCTATGCGCATACTAACATATCAGCGATTTATTTGTCTATATATAGACTAGCCATTACTCACGACTTCGAAAATCATCATTTTCTTTTGTTCACTCAGGTAAAAACCCCTCTATCTTTCAGAGAAAGTACCATTAAAATCGGTCCAGCCACTCTAGAAATTACCCTGTACAAATAGAATGCCAGGCAGACAGAAATTTTAAAAATGGTTGTTTAGGTATTAATATCGTAAAAATAATACAATGCTCTGGAAAAAACTTTATTTTAAAATCACAGGCAGTCACTTCAATTTTATTTATGTATGAATAGATATTAGATTAAAGTTTAATCTAACCCAACCGGAACCTATTTTTAAAAACAGATCGGAGGATGACGATAATGTCATTAATATCGTGAATACTAATTTCTGTAACATTTCGACCGAGTTTAGTGTCATTGTCTTACCTACTCTAGTTAGATTAAGCAGTTGGAGGGTAAGGTATATTTGTTTTTTATAAAATTTTCATTTCAATTCCACCACACGGATAGCACATATTTGGTGTTTATAGGCCATGGATACGATCTACTAATTTATTATTTGACATAAGAGAATAATTAACTGAAGTTATTTTTAGCTATTCAAATTAATTAAAACCCACATGTGTATTATTCTAAATCAACCTCCATCTACCTGTAAAATTGTATTTAAAAAATATTAGAAGTTTCGTAGGCATGTTCCAATAAACAAATAAACATACATAGAGAAAAAATCGTTGTTTAATTTCCTAATACTTTTCTCTCATAGTCCTCTCTCCATTTTGATATACATTTTTAATATTCAGACTCACTGGGTTATACACTAGATAAGTATAAATTTATCACTTAATTTCATTCCACATTATCTCAATATAGTTCCGTAAGTTGCACCTGTACGCTTTCCGCCCAAATCGATAGGACCTTTTTCCGGAGAGCTATAAATGTAAATCACTTTATTGAATGAACTATATTGGACAATATATCCATTGAATGCAGTTGGTGCATGGTAAGCGTAATGCTTTCCGATTATTGCATTTGTTATTGAATGAGAATGTAATTCCATCGCAATCTTTTTATTTAAAAAGCTATCGTTGTTCTGGTATTTTTTATACCTTATTTAATCACTATTCTTACAAATATGCTCACAAATTAATATACGTTCCTAACATATAAAATAAAATTTTAATACCATAGATAGGAAAAAATCAAATCGTTTTATTGATAGAAAAAGACAAGCATAACCTATAAACACCAAAGATTTTAATGGCGCGTTTTTATCCGTGTGCTGGGGTCTTAATGGCACATGCATAAGTTTACTGGCTACCTTATCCTCTGAACCGGAACATGACAGTGACAAGCACCGACGCTTTCCCGGCAGGAATAGATTAGGCGATGGTATCAGATCCAGGCGAGAGAATGCAAAACTCTACCATCAAGTAATCAAAATAGTAGTGACCCGTATAGCCAATCGTTTGCCTCTTATGAACTGCCTGACAGAATATCTGATGGTTGAGATGGTTTATTCTTCAAAGGTGGCCCGGAACCCGGGATGCGTTTATTCTCGAAAAAGCAAATTTAAAAAGTAATTATAATAAATATTTTTATGCATCAAAGTACCAACCAATGTTATTTATATACTTTCATTGATTGCTGAAAAAATTTGAGTGTAAAAGTCAATAAAATCCTAAAAGGCGAATTAGATGGGAACCTCATCTGAATTTAATTTTTTTTCCCTTGCAAGCAGTTGTCCACAGTACGAAAAAAAGTGGTAATCTGTTAACTCGAGGCTTAAAGAATTTGGCGGATGTCAAAGAAATTTCAATTGCAGCTCCAGTAATTTAGCGACAGTCTGTTGTGCAGACAGTGGTCTAGGATTGTCTTCAGCAGTAGTGGGCTAAAGCATTAGACCAGTTTCAATCGTTTTGATTATGGATATTTTGTAAAAGGTTCCTAGGATCTCAGAATGTGGAAATCTAGTGAATGATAAATTTTCGAAAATCAGGATGAAATCTGTAAATTCCTTTAGCGGGAAGTTAAAATATATATATGCAAGGTTTTTTGAATTTAGTGGCATAAAAAGAGTACCCTTGTATAGATATAAATAGAAATCTGCTATTTTTATAAATACATTTTTAGGGTTCTGTACCTAAAAAGGAAAATGGCAACCTTTATAGGATCACTTTGTTTTCCATATGTCGGTCAGCTCGTCCGTCTGTCAAGACCCTTTATCTCGACAAAGCATGTAGGTATCGAGTTAAAATTAAAACCATGTACTGAACTTTTTCGACAGTGGATATTGTCGGCACTTGGTAAAATTCGTATTAACGTATTATTTATATAATATTATAAGCACTTGTGCTGTTTTACTCTGTTTTTATTTTTTAAAACCAACCAGTTTTGCGTTTTAATACATCATGAGGACAACAAATCGATACTGTTGCTTACAATAATACAAACAGATTATGTTGACAGTATGTTTATGGACTGGCTCTGAAATAAAGGTTGGTTCTGAAGTTCATGAATTTTTATAGTAATTCTATGACTTTAAACTATTGAGATAAAAAAAACAAAATGCACAGTCACGAATAAAACTGACACTCAAAACTATTTATCCGAGCTCAAAACTGTCCCTAATTTCACATAAGTAATTATAGATATGGCAAATACAAATGTATTTGCGTATCCAACCTTAAGCGCAAGATTTATAGTTGTTTTTACAAAGCAATGTACAAAGAGTAATATCGATAATCCATATAATGAGCAACTGAATTTGATCAAAGTCTAGCTAGCCTGTCAGTCATTCCCTTGAAGAAGTATTTCTGCTGTAAATAACCTGGCTCGATTAATTTTTGGTATCGTCTCCTAATCTCATAATTGAACGTGAAGCGTTACTGCTACAGCTTTTCGTTACATATTTTGATATTTGCATTTTATAAAATTAAATCAGTCAGGTACCCCAGATATTTTTTTGTTCACCTCAGTTTCTATGGACAATGTTAACAAATTATAAAAGGGTCGTTAAATCTAAAGCTGTTGGTTTTAAATGGACTGAGGTGGAATATGATCGTTACTCTTTTAAATCATCTTGATGTTCGATTGTATAACCCACATTGCTAAGTATTTTGTGTAAACTGCCATTTTCTCTTCTCCAAACAACCATTTTCTCTATATCATGGTATCCTTAGTTTATTGTTTCTCTTCCTTAATTGCGTGAATATTGCATTTCTGATTAATTTCCAATCATTTAGTTTTTTTTTTTACTTAAAAGCCAGCAAACAATTAGGGACGAATCCACTTGCTGTACCTGCGTGACAAATAATAAGGCGTTCGCCTTTGCCCTCCGGAACTTTGGTACATGATTGTGCTGTATCGGTCCAACTTTTATCCACCGTGTGGTTGGCGTTAGTATTGCGGTCAATATCAAGAGCTTCGACTACTCGTTTCACAATTCGATTCAACGGTAATTTTGTTGTTTTCTATCAAAGTTGTCTCGGAGGCGAACAACAAGCTCCCTGGCCTGACAACCCAAAAAAGTTTTTTTTGTATGCTTAGGCATGGTAATAACAACAAACTTTAACAAATAAAAAACAAACTCAACAAACTATGAAATAGCAATAAATACGTGTACAAGCGCATATATATATATATATATATATATATATATATATATATATATATATATATATATATATATATATATATATATATATATATATATATATATATTCCTTATTAAAAAAGTATAAAAAAATATTACAAATAAGTCATAATTCAAGCAATGGATAGTCAATTATAAATTGTACTGCGACAATTTATAGTTGACAATAATAATTAATTTGTTTGCACAAAATAATTATCCAAGAGTCAAGGATAAGCTACTAGCAAGATACAACAAGTGTACCGAGCCACGCCAGAGCCAAGACTGGCCTTAATGGTTTTTTTTTTCGGAATGGCTCAATTACTGTTAGCCTTACAACGGCGAAAGTACACGGCTGCACTTTGTGGGGTTTATTTCGATACGCCATTTTCTGAACCAATCGCCAAGGGCGTTGGCCGCAGCCTGCAGCCGCTTGGTGATTGTTACTTCGAAAAAATTGGACGTATAGAGGGCGGTGTCGTCGGCGAACAACGCGAGCTCGACGTGCGCCTCGCGTGGTACGTCGCACGTGTAAAGGGAAAATAATACGCGTGACAGTATGGAGCCCTGCGGGACACCTGCTGTGATCGATCTATGGGTGGAGAGGGCTCCCTCCACGCGGAATTTGAATCGGCGGTTGGTGAGGTACTCTGCAGGCTGCGGCCAATGCCCTTGGTGATTGGTTCAGAAAATGGCGTATCGAAATAAATCCCACAAAAAGTGCAGCCGTGTACTTTCGCCGCGGTAAACACCCGCGACAACAAAGGCGCGGTCTGCGTAAGCTAGGCAACATTACCCTGTTCGGTAACGTCAACCCGTGGGAAAGGAAAGTCAAGTACCTCGGGGTAACGTTGGACAGCAAAATGTCATTCAAACCGCACATACAAAGAATGAAAGTTAAGGCTAAGTTCGTTGTAGGTCGGTTATATCATCTTATCAATAAACGCAGTAAAATGTCACTTAGACACAAGATGACACTTTACAAGTCGTGCGTACGCCTCATCCTTTCTTACGCTTGCGTAGCGTTTGCCCATCTCCCCCTTACGGACTTGCATCCTTTGCAAGTGGTACAAAATAAATTCCTGCGTATTGCCACGGGAGCACCGTCGTATATGCGCAACGTAGACCTCCATAACGATCTTGAATTGCCGAGCTTAGCAAAGCATTTCAAAGACATCAATAAAAGATACTTCGATCGTGCCATCTCGCATCCGAACCCACTGGTGGTAGCCGCGGCTGACTACATCCCAGACCCTAATCCCGATCCCAAACTACGTAGGCCCCGCCACGTTCTTACCGATCCCGATGGCCCGATAACTCTGGCCAACGGTTTATACGATAACACTACACACCTACATTCGCGACACCGTCGCTGCCGGCGGTGACGAGGACCCCGGTTTCGCCCTTCGGCGAACCGAGCCCAAGGGCAAGGTTCGGCCTAAGCCGAGGTTCGGTCTCACAGGAGACACCCTTAGGGCGGAGGGTGTACAGCCCTACACCTTTAAATTCTGGCTGAGCACTCTGCTCGCCCCCGCGACCGGTGAAGCTGTATCAGCCCATAAGGCTAACAGTAATTGAGACATTCCGGAAAAAAAAAGCATTCAACGTAGAGTGGCTCGAATCGGCGTCGACAGGACTATTTCTGAACGGCTTGATTTTTTTTAAAAACGTAGAGATGTGGCTCTCCATCTTTTATCAGATCTATCATGTTCCGAGGAACTGTTTGTATTAATTCCTGCCGCAGAATTTCACCATCGGACATCGCGACAAAATTCAAAATTTCATCCTCAACATCTTAATGTCTTGAAAGCCAAAATGGTGCGATTCTCGGGCACTTTTTTCCCACACTACTCCTCTGTGGAACCAATTACCGGCAGGGGGTTTTCCGAACTGATACGACTTAGGGACCTTCAAGAAAAGAGCCTACTCTTTCTTAAAAGGCCGGCTATTTACAACTGCAAGTCTTCTCATAGTGTGGTTGTCCATGGGCGGCGGTGATCACGTACCACTAGGTGAGCTTCCTGTCTGTTTGCCTTTTTCTATAAAAAAAATCACGGGAATGAAGAAGTATGAAATTTGTCACGGTTAAAGTTTATATGGGTAAATAAAGCTAATACTTTTATTTATTGTGCATTAAAAACATATTAAATTAATAAAAATAAACATTATACACTAACATTCACTTGACACGCATTATAATATACCCAGGCACGGTTAAAGTTTAACACGAGGAAAAGTAAAAATAAAGCTAATACTTTTATATAATGTGCGTTAAAATAATAAGAATTGACATCACACACTGAAGTTATCTTAAAAATCTCCAAAACAACTTTCTAGGGCCTCAAAATGTCGACCGCGATGAAAAATATACCAAACAAACCAACATTTATAATTTTTACGAAACCGTTGTGTTTCGTAAAAATTATATTTGTAATTAAATCTAGATTTTGATTGAAACCAGTTTTTTCTATACCTACATATAAAAATACGGATGGTCCCAAAAAGAGCGAAAATGTTTTACCCCACACAAATCTCATTTCGGACTACAAAGTGAAAATTTATTTCTACAACCAAAGACGCTACATAATTCGAAGATGTATTGGTCCGAGTGTCCGTTATTCGGGATGTTCCCACTGGACGTCCTCGGAATATTAACTCTGAATAAAAATGGCGGGCGCACGCCTCCCCAGTTCAGGTGACAGTAGAATTTGATGCTGGTAATTTGACGCCTTTATACGGGTCACTTTCGTAACAAATAGCAGGTGGCACTAAAATTGACATGTCCAGAAATCCGATTTACTATATAAATGTAAATTGAGAATATACATTTGTTATCAAATGACAAATATTTTATCTCATTTTATTTGTTATAAATAAATAATAATAAATAAATAATAATAATTTTCCACCGTGTTGGTCCCGGCCTCCTTTGAAGAATAGGCCAACTGCCGTTCTGCCAGGCAGGTCGTAAAAGGCGACTGATTGGCTAACGAGTCACTAACATCGTGGCTACTAGGTGGTAGAGTTCTGCATTGTCTCGCCCGGGTCTGGTACCACCGCCTTATCTATTCCTGCCGCAATAGCGTCAGTGCTTGTTGCTGTCGTGTTCCGGTTTGGAGGGTAAGGTAGCCGGTAAACTTATGCATGTGGCATTAGACCTCGCCACAAGATAGCAACGCGCCATTAACATCTTTGGTGTCTATAGGCGATGGTTGACTCTTTCCATCAGGAGACCCATCTGCTTGTTTGCTATCTTATAATATAAAAAAAAAAATATTACTGGACAAATTACACGAATTGATCTGACCTGAATTGATTGAGGGTATTTCTGTATTTTATGCGAATACGAGTGTGTTAAAACTTAAAATGCCCCAAGCAAAGGGCAAAAGCCATTATATAAATTAAAAAAAAACTTAAAAGAGATAAAGTTGCTTAGCAGTGTAAATAATGTAGTTGCTATGTATGTGTTATTTGTTATGTGTATTATTATGTGTTTGCGCGACAACTCATGTACGCATTGCGATTTTTGATTCTCAAGTAAGTGAGTACAATGTATTCTTTTTGAGAAATAAATGTCTTAAACCAGAAGTAAGCAAATTATATGCTTGTGGTATGGGTGTCAGTCAACGATACTAATACATAGAAATACATATATAAATACTCAATAAATTTAATAAACACCCAAACCCAGAAATACAAACATCTGTGCTCATCACACAAATGCCTATCCCTGCCGGGAATCGAACCCGGACCCCATTGATTGTGTAGTCAGGGTCGCTAACCACTCGATGATTTATAATTATGAATATAATTGGGAGTTTTTAAGAAAATATCAACTGCTACACATTTTGTAAAAGACCAGAGAAGGGTAAAAATATCACTGACATCGTAGCTACCAAATAGGTTTACCACCTAGTTCAACATCTCGCCTACTATCTAGGGCGGTACCAACACCTTACTTAATCCTACCTTAATAGCGTCGTAGCTAGCCGATTTCGCGTTCCAGTCTCGAAAATTAGCCGGTAAATTTATGCGGTTTTAGCCGGTATTATAACCCCGCCATACAAATAGCAACGCACCATAATTCAAAGAATATAGGGAGAGGTTGGAAGACGCTTATTTTAGTTTTACTGTGTTTAAATTCTCTTTCATTATAAAACATAGTTTTTAAGAAAGGAGAATGATGAGGCTCCATATAAATTTGACCTAAAACGCAACACATGATGATAGCTGCTTACCGTATTGTAACACATTATTAATTTCTTCTGAAATGTAAATTGTATCACTGACACTTTTAATAATATTAAAATTCACGAAACTTACTTGATTACTGATTACAAAGATTACTTGAATTTACCCTTGTTACATTCGATTTTAAACCACTCACATCGCAATATATCGTCAACATAAATATGATTATTTTTTGAATCATTCATCATATAAGGATTATTTGATTTTAACCACTTAAAAGTAAAAAAAAAACTGTTGTTTACATTAAAATATTTTTTACTCGTTCACACTTCAGTGTAAATAGATGACACTTGTTTTTTTTTTGTTTCTTTAGGATCATACTAAGAGTACATATTTATACAGCATTCTATATTTCAAGTTTCGACTATAGTAATTGTACGGGTTACCGCACATATTTAAAGTCAATGACATGTAATTTATTTAGGTTACATAGAAACAACGTAATAAGTTAAACACGCACACATTGTTACGGTTGCACTTTTATTTAATCATCATTTTTGTTGTAACTTTAATAATAAATCAGTGTTAGAAAGAATTTCATTGGGTTTGTCTCGTACACTGACTCTCCCTCACATATCTTCTGCACTCATCTTAAACTGTACACAGACATTACAGTTTTTTTTGGTCCTTCAGAAAGGGTCGCTCTGTGTTTTTGTGGATTTACTGTGACTGCGAATCGGTTGACTGGCTTCCCAGAAGCGGGTTCCACCAGCTTAATTGAGAAGGCGCAAAAGGTCCAGCTAGGTTCGCGAGGCATAGAGTGGCCCGGAGCATACTACTGCTCTACCCTAACTATCGAAATCAATCAAGAAAATTCTCGTCGACATTCGAGAAATTGAATATCATAATATATCATACAGTGAATACTACAAGTGTATTTTTTTATCTTGGAGTGTCATATTGTGATTATTGTTCTTTAAAAACCGTACATATACCTACAAAATGGAAAGTCTACTTCAGCAGCAATACGACATTGTTGAAGAAATCAAGAAAATAGAACGCAACTTCGGGAAGGATTCCGCCATCCGGAAAACCCGTAAGTACTTAAATGAAAGACTTGATGCCCTTGACAAGTTATGGGCGGAGTTTCAAATGAATGATCACAAGCTGTCCGATTACATCAATGACACAGAAGCATATTTTATAGAAAATCAATTCCAAAAAGCAAGAAAATATTTTGATTCTGTGCGTAGCAAGATATCATCATTTCCTCCTACGGGTGAAACAACAAAACCTTCAACTCCCGAGCCAGCCACAGTATTGGCTCCATCGCCGCTGCAACAACGCCTCGCAATACCATCGACGTCAACAGCAACGATGGCTACGCCGTTGGGTGAAGGGCAAGCAGCAGAACTAGTATCTCTACAGCGAACAAATTTTAGAGCTTTTCATCGACAAGTGAATAGCCTACGAGTTGACGAGCTGCGAGATAAATGGGAGTTGGAAGACGAGCTACGTGGCATTCAGTCACGCTGGAGTGCAATCGACGCTTTGCATTTACAAATCGACCACTTGCTACAAGGTTCGGACACGCAATATGATGATGAGTTTTATGGCTACGAGAACTCATATAAAAATATCAAAAAAGCTTTAAATCTGAAGCTTGCATCGACTGTGCATTATCAACAGTCAACTCCGCAAATCGACATACCTGTTTTTACTGGCAAATACACGCAATGGCCTACATTCTATGATCTTTATGTAGAGAGCATACATAACAATAACCTACTAACCAAAAGAAGACGAGCTACGTGGCATTCAGTCACGCTGGAGTGCAATCGACGCTTTGCATTTACAAATCGACCACTTGCTACAAGGTTCGGACACGCAATATGATGATGAGTTTTATGGCTACGAGAACTCATATAAAAATATCAAAAAAGCTTTAAATCTGAAGCTTGCATCGACTGTGCATTATCAACAGTCAACTCCGCAAATCGACATACCTGTTTTTACTGGCAAATACACGCAATGGCCTACATTCTATGATCTTTATGTAGAGAGCATACATAACAATAACCTACTAACCAAAACACAAAAAATGCAGCACTTGAAAGGAAAATTGCGTGGAGATGCGGAACGACTTATTCAGCATCTAAACATCTCTGCTGACAACTACGAGACCGCATGGGACTTGCTAGTGCACAGATATAACAACCCGCAACTGTTGTTTACTAAACATGTTGAGATGTTTTTAAATCAACCCGTAGCTCATAAACAGTCGGCATATGAAATTAGACGTCTCCATGACACATCAATGGAATGTATACACGCCATACGGAACCTAGGTATCGATACAAGTACTTGGGATCCATTGTTGGTTCACATTATATCGAAAAAGCTGGATGTTGAGACATATGCTAACTATAAAGAAGCCAGAAAATCGCCACGGGACTTGCCTTCGCTGTCTGAACTAATGAACTTTTTAGAAAGCAAATTTCAGGCCCTAGAGCCCTTAAACAAAAGGGAGGTTGTAACACCATCATCGAGCAGGCCTCATACGCATAAAATGGTAAACAACAAGCCCTACAAGCCTCATTTTCAACATGGTGGTCACCACTATGGAAAAATTCCGAACAGAGAATTTCAAGCCAGTGCGACATATTCGTCAAATTGTCCTCTTTGCAATGAAAATCACCACATTTATAAGTGCAGTAAATTCGTCAAATTTACACCCGACGAGAGGTTAACGACCGTTATAAAACTAAACTTGTGTCATAATTGTCTTTACACACACAGTAACAAGCAATGCACGTCAGTGAAAAAATGCAAGGTTTGTCAAAAGAATCATAACACGATGTTGCATGACGCATATACCGATTCAATTATGAAACCGACCCGACTAGCCGAGACCGCCGTTTCATCAACTATGGGTTCGATTCCAGCTACGCAAAAATTTCAAATTCAAACGGAAAATCAAAATACACAACATAGCGCTAATCACATCGCTTCTGACAATGAGGAGATTTTGCTGACAACACTCTCGATTCAGGTTAAGGCTGCTGACGGCACTTATGTCACCCTGAGAGCCCTTCTAGATCAAGGATCTCAAATATCACTCGTATCCGAAAATACCGCCCAGATGCTGGGCTTATCTCGAGAACGGTTTCACGCATCTGTATCTGGCATCGGAATTGGCTCTCAACATGGAAAGGGAGTCGTTACGCTCGAATGTCAATCCATATATCAAGATTACAAGTTTACGACTCGAGCATTGGTAATCAAACGTGTCATCAACAACCTGCCTAACAACTCTTTCAAAAAACAGTCATGGCCTCATCTGGAAAATGTACAGCTAGCCGATCCGGAGTATAATGTATCTAAACCAATAGATCTGCTGCTCGACGCAAGCGTATACTCAGACATCATTATGAATGGTCTCATCAAGGGGCCTAACATGGCACCTATCGCTCAGCAGACGAGACTGGGCTGGATACTCTCAGGCAACGTAAAAACGTTCAATTGCTACGTTGTAGCTAATGACTTGTCAGAGATATCACAATATTGGGAACATGAAGAGATCAGTGACTCGGCCACTGATCTATCAAGGGCTGAACAGTACTGCGAGCAACTATATGAATCCACCACAAGACGCCTACCAAACGGAAAATACGAAGTTGCTATCCCGATGAAACCCGGATTCGAACATGATTTGGGTCAATCTAAATCAAAGGCGATTGCACAGTTTTACAACATAGAAAGTAAGATGTCAAAAAATAAAGAATTCTCTAAAAGCTACAAACAATTTTTGCGAGAATACGAACAACAAGGTCACATGACGCAGGCAACACGACCCAATGACTTATCGTGTTACCTTCCACATCACGGTGTTTTCAAGGTTGACTCCACTACTACAAAGATGCGAGTCGTCTTCAATGCGTCAGCAAAAACATCTACTGGGAACAGCCTGAATGATTTGATGGAACGTGGTCCAAATCTACAAAAGGACTTACAGCATCTCATATTATTATGGCGTCAACACAAATACGTCATAACCGCTGACATCGAGAAAATGTTTCGAATGATAGTTGTTCGTGAGTCTGATCAACACCTACAACGCATTATTTGGAGAAGTACACCAGAAGAGCCCTTGAAGGAGTATCAGCTTACAACTGTTACTTACGGGACAAAGGCGGCTCCCTACCTCGCAATGCGTACGTTAAAGCAGTTAGCTATCGATGACGGGCACAAGTTCCCTCGAGCTGCTGCTGCACTAACGTCTTCTTTTTATATGGATGACCTGCTAGAAGGCTGTGATCATATTTCACAAGTTAAACAACTACGACAAGAGATCATCGATATCCTAAAGGGCGCCGGAATGAATATCCGTAAATGGTCCAGTAATTCCAGCGGACTGATTGCAGACCTGTCAGCTGATCAATTGGACACACCACTCGACTTCAAAGGTTCGGAAAACCGGAAGACCTTAGGCTTACGATGGATTCCTACTTCAGACACATTCGTTTTCAAAAACATATTTAAAAACGACAAGAATGACGATATTATAACTAAGAGACAGTTATTATCAAACATCTCGAAGATCTTTGATCCCCTGGGGTGGCTGTCTCCACTTACAATACGAGCAAAACTACTTTTTCAAAGAACATGGTCTGAAGAATCAGCTGATTGGGACACGCATTTGTCTCAAAACATTAACAACGAGTGGATAAAATTAAAGCATGACTTGCAAGAAATAGAAAAATTCAAGATAAATAGATACATGGGAGATAAAAATCACTACAAAGTACATGGATTCTGCGACGCATCTGAAAAGGCGTTCGCTTGCGCTGTATACGTCAGTACACGGAATTCTAAAGGGGAGTACACATCGACACTTGTGGCCGCTAAAACAAAATTAGCACCTCTGAAGAACAAATTATCTTTACCGAAGCTTGAACTCTGTGGCGCACTCTTACTATCAAAACTGATGAAAAAGGTCATCGAAACTCTACCAGAAACCGCAACAGTGTATGCCTGGACTGACTCGATGGTGGTGCTAGGTTGGCTGCATGGAGACATAAACAGATGGAAACAGTTTGTAGCCAACAGAGTTCGTACAATACTCAGCATCATCCCGTCTTCATCCTGGCAACATGTACGGTCTGAGGAGAACGCAGCTGATTGTGCTACAAGAAGAATATCATCATCACAGTTATCAGAACATTTGTTGTGGTGGCAGGGTCCGCAATGGTTGTCTAAATTTGATTCGGACATGATTAAAGAGAAGACATACCAATCACCAACATTAGAAGCCAAAAAAAACGAGTGTGAACGCTGCTTTATCTTATAAAAACGATTTTGTTTTACAATTATTACATGAATGTAGCTCGACACGGCGCATGACAACAATCATCGGTTGGCTATCGCGTTTCACACAATGGTTACGTAATAAACAATTGCCACAGCAAAGTTACCTATCCTCATCGGAAAGAAATAATGCACTAAATTTAATAATAAAGACAGCACAATCTATGGAATTTAAAAAGGAAATTCAACAATTAGAGAAACGTGGAAAGTTGAGCAATAACAGTAGACTTTTGAGCCTCAACCCATATATTGACTCCCGAGACGGACTAGTCAAGGTTGGCGGGAGATTAAATAATTCGTTACTGAGTCAATCCGCCAAACACTCTATAATATTATCAAGTTATGGTAGACTCACTGAACTCATTATACGAGATTCTCACCGTACCACGCTACATGGCGGACCAAGTTTAACACTGTCTTATATCCGAGAAAAATATTGGATACTTAGTGGATTGCGTACAGTAAAAAGAAAACTGCCCAAATTTGTGACCCGTCATCGCTTTAAGGGTGAAAAACGAACGCAGATAATGGCAGATCTTCCAAAGCCTCGGGTTACCCGCTCGCACACATTTAAGCACACAGAACTTAAGTTTACCAAATATTCTCACATTAGAGCAATCAAGAGGCCAATTTTAAAATCATTCATTTTACCAGTGGAAGAAGAACACAGACAAAAACAACCAGGTGCCGTACAGTCATCGACAAGGGATGACGTCACCCTCGCTGTCTCGCAAGCAAGTGGATATCAACCAAGACGCTTGACGGGGAAGCCTACAAAAACTTCCTATGATGGCAATTAGGCTGTGTGTATCAATTCACCCCCTGCTCAGTATTCATAAAACATCATAAAACTTATTATCTACAAATTGGATCCATCCACGTACTAACAAAGTATTGTTCTACAGAGCAAATAAACCGATTTACAATAATAAATTACAATTATCACAAACAGCTTGTAACTTGAGTTTTAATACCATTGTATACAAAGAAGTCGCCGAGCCACGAGCGGAAGATCAAGTTACATTGCGATAACAGTGGCTATTCTCATGCTGTGGGAAATGCACAGTGCACATATTTGCAATAACAATTAAGTCACTGACCAGGAACAACACACTAGAAATAGGTCACAACCTTGATCTTGACTATTTATAAATAAAAAGTGACACATTTTCTATACTTCGTCATAATAACTACTGGAGCCACTCTAATATCAAAAACAGGACACTAACAATATCTGATACATCAATTCTACATGTCACACTTCTACTGCTTATCTGTGAATTCTTCTGTTCCTGTGCATCATAAGAGCATGAAAGTGAGTGACGTCACGTGAAAGGAGATGTCAAGCAACGAGAACATATACATATTACTGAGTGTGCACGATGTTCATGATATGATGCCATAGCAACTCCATACTGACAATAATCACTGTCGCAAGGTACACCTATATAAATACAATATCTCAGAGACAAGAAGAATGGCAGATACGAGTACCCCTTTGCTCTCATGAAAGGACGATGGTGGAAAAGTCATAAAACGAGGGCAGACTGCAGCAGCCGTGAGAACCCGACTAAGCTACGTAACGTGCGACTGGACATTCGGGCTATAAGTGCAGTGAATAGACATTTTACATTTTTTACATTTTTCATTATTATGCATATTTTAAATTTTTATTTTTAACCTTTGTATTCTTTGTGTGTATAAATTCTTTACATTTTTTTACTTTCATACTTAGCATTTTTTACATTTTTATTTTTTTAAACTTGTATTCATTGTCTCCTTTTTGGGCCCGCAGGATGTACGGGTTACCGCACATATTTAAAGTCAATGACATGTAATTTATTTAGGTTACATAGAAACAACGTAATAAGTTAAACACGCACACATTGTTACGGTTGCACTTTTATTTAATCATCATTTTTGTTGTAACTTTAATAATAAATCAGTGTTAGAAAGAATTTCATTGGGTTTGTCTCGTACACTGACTCTCCCTCACATATCTTCTGCACTCATCTTAAACTGTACACAGACATTACAGTAATAAATATTTTTATTTTTGTTGCATTTTGTACAAAAGTTTGTTTAAAATTTTGCGTGTTACCTATCCGACATTTTTATGATTTGTTTGATTGATCAGAAATAAAAGAAAGTGTTAACTTGATGGCAGTTAAGAACAATCTTTGCTTGATTTATAAATAAGAGAAAGCGTACAAGTTTGTTTAGTTTCATGACTTTCCAACTAAAATCCTTTTAAAATTAATTTACAATTAAAAAGTGCCCGTTGCATTCTAATATTGACTTATTGTAAATAAAATTAATTTAATAATTTCGGCTGACGCTATATTTTTGTAACTCTTTTAGGGCGATCTCATCAATCTCCTTTGTATATTGTAAATATTCAATATTTTATATTTGATATATATGATACAAATAATCCCATGCAATTTACGGTGTCTTTTATACCTTAAGTCACTGATATGTCGTCAAAGTATTATTTACCTTAAATAAGGACAAGCAAGTCAAAGAACACTGGCCACGCTTCATACATCGCTTAGACTCGTAAATTGGATTTGCAATACGAGGTGTCAGTTTTGTCGCATTTAGATTTATCACAATTGTATCTTAATTGACAAATGAGCTAAAATATTCTATATTTTCATAAATAAAATTAAATAACAATATATAATTACTTTTACTACTTTCTTTCTAATAATTATTTTACATCGGTGACGAGAACCAGTGTTTGAAGCTTTTTGATGGACACTTCTAATCACAGAGGTGGTCTTTCTTTCTCTATACTTCATGTGTAAAACAAAAATATTCAAAATGTTTTTTTTGTAAATACGTCGAACTGCTCACTATAATAGAGACTAACAAAAAATGTATTACATTTTTCTAATACATCTTTCGAGAATTTCTATATTGCTAGTTTATATTGAAAAAAATTACCTATTTTTTACGATATATTACGATCTCAGACAAGACAAAGGCCATTGTGGCCAGCCTTTTTTCATACAAACTCGTCCGACATAGCAGTGTTTTTTTTAATTCTTATTATCATTTCTTATATGATAGCAAACAAGCAGATGAATCTACTGATGAAAAATGATTGCTATTGATTATAGACACCAAAGATGTAAATGGTTCCTTACTACTGTAGACCACGTGAATACTAATAGATACGCCATTGGGAAGAAAACGTGTCGCCGCGCATATGTGCAAATGTTCCTATCACTGTCAAAATGTAGTACATTTGTCGATATTTTATATCATGAAAAAATATAAATAAACCATGTTGTACGGTTTTATCATACCGAATGAGATAACAAGGTTTTGAAGTGATTTTATTTCATCGTAAGTAGATAACTCTGTATTTCTGTGTGTAAATACAAGCTACACTAACAAACTAAGAAATTATCTTAAAAGGAGTATCCATTTTCCAAAATCTAAATTCCAAATCCCAAAATTCAAAATTCAAACGAGTTTTTGTAGCACCTTCATAATATATTTATGCTTGTATATTTTTTAAATAAAATTAATAAATAAAAATTTAATCCATGATTACTATAACCTATCCGTGTGACGAGATAGTGATGCCACATGCATACAAGTAAATTTACCGGGTACATTACCCAGAAAACCGAAACATGACAGCGATAAACATTGACGCTATTGTGACAGGACCAGTACCAGATCCGGTTGAGATGTTGCGGAACTCTAACATCTATTGTTACAATGCCGGTGACTCGAATAGCTAATCGTTTGCTTTTTACGGACTGCATTGCAGAATGGCGAATGGCAGATGGTTTATTCTTCAAAGGAGGCCGGACCAACATGGGGCCACAAATTTTATTGATGCGTACTTACTATCGTGTCTAGAGTGTAAACTATACCAAAGTAACGTGGCTGTATTTTCTTCTAAAGTGGAACATGTCAGAAGAGGACGCTTTGTGGTGGCTGAAATATTTAAGACGTAGAAGTCACTATGATAGTACCCGTAAGAATTAAACATTCGCTTGCCATTTTTGAATTGCTTGGAAGAAAGTTTGTTAAAGCCGATTGTTGTTAAAAGAATTAAACTTTTACCCTGAACAAAATAGAGAAAACAGTTTGTATTTTGTTTATTCATAAGTCTGTTTCTTTAAAGTGTGTATTAATGTATACCTGAAATCACAAGATATTCGGACTAAAACTTAGCGCGGATATCATATTATCTATCATAACGTAGGTAGGAAAAAATATATTTATATTTATTTATTATAATTAACAATAAGAAGGGTAAAATTAAAATCGACATGATTACAACGAACACACATACATAGGCAAACATATATATTTGACGCCAAATCTCTTATAAGATAGATTTGTTTACTTATTGTAGAAACTCATTTCTCACTTAGATTACTATTTGCCATAGCGTCTGCTTCGCAAAATTACACAGAACAAAATTAAAATGAGAGGTCGGCAATCTTCAAAATGAATGGGTCAGAGAAAATAAATGTAATTAGGGGAAGGAGTAAAACGTGAGCCTAATCTCATGTTACAACCCTACTTAATACTAACGTACCTACGTTGAGGTACCGGGGTTACAATGTTGGATAATAAAGGTTACAGAGACATTGTTTCGGTGGTTATTACTGTTTAAAAATGTTTAACAGGTGAGTCTTTATACTATTTTTATAATTTATTTATACTTAAAAACACTTCAACAATTTTATTGTACTAATTAGTATGTTGTTTTTGTTTCGCACACGAAATGAAGCTAGTGAAATAAGTAACAATTACATGTACAAATATACACATCTTCACGTTACTTACGGGGTAAACAGAGAGAGTTCTAATCGAAACGCAGTGTAACTGCAACTACCGATTTATGTAGAAACCTGAGTTAAATGTTTACTAAATTTATACGGGACTAAACAAGAGGCAATACCCTTTCTTACAGAGAAGTATATCTCCAAATTCATTCATAAATGACCGAGTTCTGAGATAACAAACATAAAAAAATTACAATCGAATTGAGAACCTCCCCGATTTTGGAAGGTTGGATGAAAATATCGTAACGCATAGTTAAATCTTATATATATTTTGTCACCGTATAGGTAATTGTGATTATAATCTACCGTATAATATTATAAAATAACTGCTAACCTAACCTAACCAAATTATAAACTCCTTAGGTAGATTATAAACTAGCAGTTTTTATAATTTTACTTTGACATATTATATGTAAATAAAAATGAATCGGCGAAATGTTTGTACCCGCATAACTTCAGAATAAATTCATTAAATTGGGTAATTCCTTTTTTTGTGTTCATCATTGTCATAACAAGGTATGTAAAATAGTTCTAGGAAAAAATGGTAATATTAAAAATATTACCATTTTTTCCTAGAACTTTTTTCCCAGTAATTTCATACTACAAAAAGTAAGTAAAGTAAAAGATAGCGGGAGATATCTTCAATATATTACAATAAAGTATGTTAAATTTTCGTTCAATATTTTTACATGTTCGTACTGTAAACGAAAGATTTGGTCTCATTTTCATCATTAGGTACATCTCCCGTACGAAGCCAGGGCGGGCTAAGTCGTTAAATAAATTTTGTTTATCAATTTGAGGGAGTAGAGAATAAAGGAGAGGGAGTAGAGAATAAAGGAGAGGCACTGGCAGGTAGTTTGGATATAGCGAAGGCCGTCGATCGGGTATGACACAAAGCACTTCTCTTCAAGCTCTCATCCTATAAGCTACCTGATAAATTGTGCAATTGTATCACCAGTTTTCTGACAGATCGGAGTATCAAGGTTGTTGTTGATGGCACATACTCTGACCTTAAATTCGTCAATGCTGGCATTCCTCAAGGCTGTGTACTATCGCCAACGCTGTTTCTTCTGCACATTAATGACATGGTGCAATCAAGCAACATTCATTGTTATGCAGATGATAGTAAAGAAGCACGGCAACTAGTGTCGGAACAAATTTGTGTCAGAAATTGAAGAACAACTATCCGTAGCTTCGGAGTGGGGTCGATTAAATTTGGTCCAGTTTAACCCCATTAAGACACAAGTTTGCGCATTTACCGCTAAAAATCCCCTTTGTAGTATATCTTCGTTTTGAAAATACTTTCCTGAAAGCCTTAGCAAGTTTTGAAATACTTGGAGTCGACATATTGAGCGAAGTTCAGTTCCAAGGTCACTTGGAAGGCAAGGCTATAATATATAATAATATTAGCCTCTAAAAATAATTATTTAATAATTATTAGGTAATTCAGTTTGGCCACAGTCTTAAATAAAGCTCAAGAATAGATGCAGCCACTGATAATGTTGGTGTGGAATAATCGTGGAATATCTATAAATAACATAATATATGTAGGACACATTGATATTCGGTTTATAAGCCGGACCCTAAGCCTGCTTAGGAACAGATTAGTTAAAGTTCATTTTGAAAAGCTTAACTTACACAAACATAAAAACGTTTATTGTAGCTGTTGCCTGTTGTACTAGAAGTTTATTAGCAAAATAAATTTATTACATTACAAAGGGCAAGGGTGCTACCGGATGGTCAATTGGTTAGCGATTATTATTACACTATTTATAGGGCTCGAGTTTAACTACCTATTTGAATATAAGTAGATGGGCGTGGGTCACTCCATAAGTTTTATGGAATGACCCACGCCCAATGTGGTGCACTAGTTGTAAATCTGCCTACCTCTTCGTATGTATGGGTGTGAAGACCATTTTATTTTACTTGTTTTAAAAATATTCTTTGTTATTTTCTATACAAAGTTCCATTCGCCTAAACCAACTTTGGAAACACTGTTTCCAGGTTTAAGCCGATACCGGCCACAAATTAAAAGTGGTCTGTACTTATGACCGGACCTACCTATCTTTATGTATTTTGTCACATTGAAATAGAATCTGCAGTTAATTGTGCCCCTCAAATTTTTGAATAAATTGCAAAAAAAATATCATAAATATAGCAATTTTGGTAAGAAAAAAATGTATAGAACTATAGATCAAGTATGATTTTATGTATTTCGGTCTGCTGAATCCAAATCTGAAGCTTATTTAACTAAATTTAAGTATATTGCAAAAAACCCCTGAAAATTGCGAAAAATAGCAAAAAATCATTCGAAGCAAATGGGGTTCGACACAAGCGAAGAACAGCTTGAAATCGGAAAGGTTCCCTATCTTCGTATGGTTTTTTAAAAAAAATGATAGTAATAAATTTAATTAAGTTCAATCATCTTCTTTCAGTACCATATGTACAATTTTCTGCATTAACTTATTTTTTTTGACGGCTAATGGGCCAAATAAACTTTAAATTTATATTTATTTACAAAATTGTTAAAATTTAAAATAAATCAAGGCTTTTTCAGCTAAAGAACTTCAAGACGAAGAGTCATCAAAATATGAAAAATAAATTTAAAATCCGCGAATCAAATAACGTATCTAATATACATTTTGATTTTAATTAAACAATGATTTTCATCACAAAAACATCATTTTTCTTAAATCTTCAGAGAGTTTTTGCTTTTCACTTAGATTTTAAAGACATAAGCCAAATAGCCTCAAGATCTTGATTCAACGGATCGAACTACATAAATATTGATCTATTTGTGGGCAGAACCCTACAATTGGCAATTAAAGTGGTGTGTGAGAGTGTAGCTAGCATGTAGTAGCTATGGACAACGGCCAGGTTCCGCCCTTGTATTAAATATTAAGAACTGCCTTTACTAATTAAAACTACGTAATCAATTTATATTACATTTGTATTTTCTTTTCACATTCTTCATAATTCTAATAACATTATTTTATTATTTAATTCTACATTCTATTTATCCCTATTTCTTATAATGAAACATAACTTAAGAAATACATTACCTTAAATTACTTATGCACGTTCAAGAATGATATCAATGGAGGCCAACTGTTGGGGACGTCATGCTCCTTCGAGCCTCCATGCGAAAAGTGTGCGTCTCTTAAAAATATTTAACAGACGTTTTTGAAATTTAGGGATGCCAGTGCAAGAAAACAAGTTCGCACATTTATAATATCGGGCAAAATATTACTTTATTAAATGAAAACCTAACATATTAATCTAGTTCTATAGAATTTATTTTATCACAGTAACTGCAATATTTTTGCTATTTTCTGTCACACTTTATGATCTTTTAGCAACTACGATTGTTTTTTGCGGTAACACGACTCTGCAGTTTTATATGCTTATACAAGGTATGAGAATGTTAACGTATCGACAGACTATTGTTAAGATATATTCCCTAAAATACTTTAGTAAAACTTTTTTTTATCTTGCTATTGAACCTGGTAACTTATGATCTGAGCAGAGCAAGCCCTACTAGAACACGTGGTATTATCGTTGGTATTATTGTTACAAACAATTGACTATTGATGGCTTAGAAATAAATAATAACATATTATTGTTCTTTAAGCAAAATATTGAGAGCTAAACGTTTTTTATATTATAAGATAGCAAACAAGCAAACCCTGATGTCCCATCAGTTTGCTATCTTAGAGTCAAGCATCGCCCATAAACATCAAAGATGTTAATGTTAATGTGCGTTGCTATCTTGAGGCGAGATGTAATACAACATGCATTAGTTTACCGGCTACCTTACTCTCCAAAGCAAAATACGACAGAGACAAGCACTGACGCTATTGTGGCAGGAATAGGTAAGGTGGTGGTACCAGACCCGGTCGAGACTATGTAGAACTCTACCACATAGTAGCCACGATAACGGCTTGGTAGTTAGCCTATTCTTTAAAGTAGCCCGGACCAACACGGGGGGTTTTGTTAAAAATATTGTTTATCTGCTGGTCCAAAGAACCAAGAAAGAATTAGTTGTCTTTTAGCCAGGTTATTTGCGAAGTCGAACGATTGGCCAAACCTATCTCTGACATCGCTATTTCTAGGCGGTAGAAGCCTGCAACGTCTCACCTGGATTTGATACTACCACCTAAACTATTGTAATAGAACATGGCTTAACGTATGTATACTAAACATTACTTAATGTTTGTATACAAAACCTTGAGCTCGCAACTCAGTGGTTGTTAGAGCGGTTCCAATGTTGATTGTGGTATACAGAAATTACAATACAACTACTAGTATATTTTTCTATAGTAAACGACTTCAGTAAAATTCAGCTTTTTATATTTTACTAGCAAGTCTTCCCGTGATTAATCATGCTCCCTTTTAAAGAATAGATCAACTACTTTACTGTTAGGCTCGTCGTAAAAGGCGCGAGAGGGCTAATACGTAAAAGTCCACGTACGAGCTCCGAGGAATCGGGGACTGAGGTAGGAGCGGGTGTGCGGGTGTGTACGTCTCTCTCTCTCGGGTGTGCTCTGTGTACGTCGTTCTCTCTCTTCACTGCACATCATCATTACTCAAAATTCTTCGGAGCTCGCGCGCGGACTGTATCATTTACATATTAAGACTGCTAGTGAAGTGGTGAGTTCTGCAACTTCTCTGCCGGGTTTGGTATCATCGCTTTACTTATCCTTATCGCAAAGGCGTGGGTACGTGTTGCAGTCATGTTCCGTGTTACAAGGTAAGGTATGCATTAAAATTTACGTATGTGGTATTCCAATACCCTCCCGTTGGTCGAGTGGTTAGCGATTCTGACTACACAATTGACGGGGCTCGGGTTCGATCCCCGACGGGGACAATAAATTTGTGTGATGAGCATAAATGTTTGTATTTCAATTTTATTTGGGTTTGGGTGTTTATTATGTATGTAAAAGTATTTATATATGTATTTCTGTGTATTAGTATCATTGAGTAACACTCATTACACAAGCAAATAATTTGCTTACTTTGGGGTTAGATCAGCAAGTGTAATTTGTGCCGTGAATGTTCAATATTATTATTATACCGCTACATGCCGCTACAACAATAGCTACACACAAATGACATTTAAGTTGTCTATAGACGACGTTTATCTCTTTTAATTAGAGGTATCATAAGCTTATTTGCTATCCTATAAAATAAAATAAAAAGTATATAAACATACTATTATTCATTTACAAAGTATGTAGCTAAAGGGTAAAATGTTGTGCGTATTTTCCATTCAGTATTATGATTTATTTTTGTATATCATTAATAATAATAATAATAATAGTTTATTGACCAAAAGTAGTTTACAACATAAATTATATCATACATTGTCCCCACACTAGGTTACCCTGTGTCGTGGGTAACAATTCACTTCCAGGGATTACTATAAAATACGATGTGGTGCGTGTAAGACCCAGAGGGAAAAAAATAATACATCTAAGTAGACTTACAGTGAACAAATCAAATACTGATAAATAAACATTATACGAACAAAAAAAATTATAATAATTATAATAATAACAATTTAGCAATCTTAAAACGACGAACAACATTTACTCCTTTAAATACAATGAATTAGACAAAGTAAATTGAGTATATCATACTCCTCTGTCCACACAAATTTTCATAAATAAAGGGCTATTAATATAGGAGGTTTAAAAAGTTTCACGTATTAGAGTTAATTATTAGGTGTTTAGTAAAAATTTTTAATTTAATAAAAAGTAATTAGGTAAGTAATGTCAAACAATAACATAATAATATAAGCTATAACGCTGGTTGTTAGGTTATTTTTAGAATCAGGTGGTAATTATGAGTAGTTTTTCTGTCTCCTCGTAGTTTATGGCTGCCAGCCATGTACTTAATTTTTTTTTTTACTTTATACCTCGTGTCATGTAGCAAATTAAGTTCTCTGTGTAATTTGTTATACAGTAATGGTCCTAAAAAAATATAGTTTCTGCTTGCGAAGTAAGTTTTTCTTTTGGGGTAACTCCAAGTATGGTGTCGATATGTCCTAGTTGAAGATTTTTGCGTTAATTCTGCAATCTTATGAAATCGGAGGTAGTAGAAAGAATGAAAATCTGCCTTACACTTAAAACTTCACATTCTCGATATAGTAATTCAGTTGAATATCTAAATGGTTTCCTGTAAGCAGTTTTTAGTATACCTCTTTGACAAATTTCTAGTTTTAGAAGGTGAGTTTTGTTTTCAGTACCCCAAACGGTTATACAGTAGCGAATTATTGATTCACACAGACTGTTGTATACGAGTTTAAGTGTGTTACTGTCTGCGATTGCACCCAGCCTTTTAAAAATATACTGTAGTTTTCGTAAGCGTGTGGATAAAGCATCTATTTGAGGGACCCAATTTAATTTGTCATCAACTAGGACACCCAAGTATTTAATTTTATTTGATTGTTCAATTATACAACAATTACAGTCAGACTTTGGCGTTAGGCATGTGTGGAATCTTAGTAATAAAGGGAAAGATGGAGCAGAGCGCTGTGAAACTTTGAAGGCTAAATATTTAGTTTTATTTATATTCAGAGTTAGCAGATTGTGTTGGAGCCAAATCGACACGCGCTTTAAGCCTTCCTCGGCAACATCAATGACTTCATTCCAACTATTTGCATGGAAAATAATAGCTGTATCGTCAGCAAACGTTACTATTTGTGCTTGTTTCAGAGATAAGTTGCATAAGTCGTTGATGCACAGGAGAAACAGAGTAGGACCGAGGACACTACCCTGCGGCACACCGTATAAAATTGTTTGAGGGTCACTTTTAATATTAATACTTTCAAAGTTGATTATCTGTTTTCTATCTGTGAGGTAGGAATGGAACCATTTCAAAGCCGTATCTCGCACACCTAATAAATCCAATTTCTTCAAAAGGATTGGCCTAGAAACTGCATCAAAGGCCTTTTTTATATCAATAAAAACGCCAAGACACTTTTGGCCACTATCGAGTTTGTTGACAATTTCATTAACGAGATAGGCCACAGCATCCTCAGTTGAAATATTTTCTTGAAAGCCGAATTGATTGCTAGCAATAATTTGTTCTTACCGCAAAAAAGAAGTTAACCTTTTATTAACAATCTTTTCCAGTATCTTTGAAATTGCGCTCAGTAGGGAAATGGGGCGGTAGTTATTGGAGTCCATAGGGTCATTACTTTTGTAAATGGGACAAACATGAGCTATTTTTAAACTGTTTGGCACCACTCCTTGGGACATACTTAAATTGCAAAGGTGCGCAATCGGAGCAGACAGTAAAGAACTAAATTTCTTGAGAAATCCGTTATTAATAACAGAGGGGCCCGATGCTGAGTTAGGCTTAAGGTTGCAAATAATTTTAGTTACCTCCTCTTGATCTGTGGGGGCTAAAAATAAAGAGTTTAGTGGTGTTTTTGTGACCATTGTCTCCTTTACTAACTGTTCCTCATTTTTTTTTAAGATTATTTAATATTAGATCTGCAAGATTCTTTCCAATGTTTGAGAAAAAAGTATTTTTTTTTTTTTTTTATAGAAGAGGGGGCAAACGAGCAGGAGGTGCACCTGATGGTAAGTGATCACCGCCGCCCATGGACATCCACAATACCAGAGGTCTTGCAGTTGCGTTGCCGGCCTTTTAAGAATGAGTAAGCTCTTTTCTTGAAGGCCCCCAAGTCGTAACCGTTTGGAAACACCCCTGCCGGTAATTGGTTCCACAACAAAGTAGTGCGAGGCAAAAAGTGTCGAGAGAAACGCACAGTTGTGGATTTCCAGACATCGAGATGGTGAGGATGGAATTTCAAATTTTGACGCGATGTCCGATGATGGAATTCGGCGGCAGGAATTAGTCCAAATAACTCGTCGGAACACTCTCCATGAAAGATACGATAGAAGACACAGAGACACATTCATATTGTTAACTGATTCTTTAGGATTATCACTTTTATTGATAAATTCACAGTTATTTTTTTTGTTGTCCTTTATGTTGCACAGATTTTTGATGGTACTCCAGAGACGTTTTATGTTATTTTTACTATCAAGTATTTTTTGACGTTCGTAGTTTGTTTTGGTAGAATGAAGTATGTTATTGTAATGGTTTCTATACGTTTTATAAGTGGCAAGTAAGTTTGTGTCATAAGGATACTTTTTAACTTTGGCGTGAAGTGCGTCACGGCGTCTAATTGACTTTAATATATTAGTGGTAATCCATGGACATTTAGTGTGTTTGGAGTTAGGGATGACTATTTTGTTTGTGTTATGCTTAATTAAATTGATAATATATGAGTTGAAATACAAAAAGGCATCTGTGGTATCATTAAGGCTATACAACACTTCCCAATTTTCCTGTTTAAGACAATGCTCAATTTGATCATAATTAGTTTTGTATATTGCTCGGTTTGATATAATACGATTTAGAGAGATCTGTGTGTCATTAGATAGCAAACAACAGATGGTGCTCCCGATGGAAAGAGAAACCATTGCCGGCCAACAAATATGTTAATGGTGCGGTGGAATGCCCTCCAAACCGAACCATGACAATACCAAGCTTTGACGCTATTGCGGTGGGAATAGGTAGGCCGGTGGTATCATATACCCGGGCAAGATGTTGCGGGACTCTACCACCTAGTAGTCACAGTGGTAGTGACACGTATAGCTAATTGGTCACCTTTTACGATCTGCCTGGCAGAACGGCAGTTGATCTATTCTTCAAAGACGCCCGGACCCACACGGGGCTTAGGCTTAGCTACTAGTGTGTAACTTTGACCGTTTAAATTGCGAAAAATGATTAGCGTTGACAATAATGGTTTTGGTTTAATAATATTGATGCTGTAATCATTTTGATTTACTATGAGTAATAAATGTTTGAACAAAATATCAAACTTTGTCTTATTCCATCACATGCTTAACTAACTTTTCTTTGTTCGAGAGATGCCAGTGTTACTATCTTAATAATTCACTAATTATGTGCTCATTTTTACACCTCACCCATTCTTATGCTTTCTTTGCTTCACGCCTTGTGTTATTACTGCGGGTTTTAATATTATTTAAGCGAGATATTAAGAATAACATAAAAGGCGTTTTGAATAAAAGTTTGGTTTATCAAAAAAAAACTTAGTTTTGACATCGACTGCATCTTTAACACTCATGGTTAGGTTGGAAATATGGTTTCCAGCCAGAAAACCTACTTGCCTATGAGATCTTAATATTAAATTCACTACAATGAATTATGTTCATTTTGTTCATATTACTTAAACGTGGTAAAACTGCAGCGGTTGACTTTCCATGTCCTGTATCTCCGGAACCCTGCATTAGATCTTTACTAAGTTAAAATAAAAGAATTCCCTCCCAAACAAAAAATAACTTTTGTAATCGGTTCATAAGTATTTTTACTGAAATTCGTATTACTATATTTCGTTGGTTACTTAATTATTAAAAACGACTTTTATTCGTTTCGGCTCCATATTCAGATATTTTTTAGGGCAATAGGCCCATCTCTCGTTCCTACCACTGTAACTTCTGTAAACCAGAATCAACAGCGGCAACCTTTCTGATAACCACTGAGTTGCTGGCTTAGGGTGCCCTGGGTTAAAGCTAAGCTGTTTTGGGACCTGCATCGAAATTAATCAGAAGTAGGAAAATACACCCAGTTCACCTACCTTTTCGGCAAGAGATATCGTAAAGGTAAAAGCAAAAAAGAGAAAACAAGATGAAGGAGAAGAAAAAAGAAGACATTAAGACGTAAAAAATGAGACGTTTACAATCAGGTTAAGCATGATTGCTACTGCACCACGGTACTTCGGGTATTTGAGGATTTACCTAAATAGCCTACTTAATTTTTCTCCAGTAGTAAGTATAACAAAATCGCTTGAAGGCACGAAAATTCCCATATGTTCCCACACGGTCGGAGTAGTAGATCACACCGGATATACACCGTATTCTATCAAGCATTTGGTTACGTTCGTTTTGCTAAAGATTACACTCTCAAAGAATGCGATGTGTAGTATGTTCATATTTACAATTTATGGTGGAGCATTCGCAAAAAGGAAAAAGAACTATTTTGAACGAGAATAATTTAGCTTTAAAATAACCACGACTAGTAAAGAACTGTAAAACACAATGATCTGTTTCCATCCACGTTTTCCTTAATCGTTCCCAGACGCACCGGAAAAAGTTACATAAATGCCATTCTTTGAGCAGCACCTACGAAAGTGCCATTCGTTTGTTAATTCATCAGTAACACTTATCACAGGATTAAAAAGACGAAGTATTTTTGTTTGAGCTTGCGGATTGATAAATCTTATTAGCCCAGATTTCCAGAAGTTCCTAGAGTTATAGAACATTGAAGCCCGACGCTGAATTTCGAAATCCAATGGAAAGACACCTTACAAAACGGGTAAAGCTTCGGACTTTGTCCGGCTGTTGTAAGGTTTCGGATCTTTCTCATCACAGGAAATAGAAACTACTTACAAACACAATGATGCCAAACTCGGCTGTCTTAGCATTCTACATCTGGAAGTCTCAGTCCCTACATCCGGGCTCCATCACGAGATCAGCTTGATGATACCATAATATTGCGTTCTCACTGAATTTGCATAAGTGTGACCAATTCCAACTCAATCGGATATCATACGAACAATGTATGTTAAATAAAAGCTTGTAAAAAAGAAGTTTTTTGTCAGACAACATATTTTTCAAATTTCCTATTAAACTATCTTATATCGCATCAAAACTAAGTATGTATATAATCTGTATTATACAAATCATATATACCAGTTGGTCTAGTGGTTAGAGACCCTGACTACGCAATCAACGAGGCTCGGGTTCGATCCCCGACGGGGACAACATTTGTGTGATGAGCATAAATGTTTGTATTTCCGGGTTTGGGTGTTTATTATATATATTCTAGTATTTATATATGTATTTCTATGTATTAGTATCGTTGATTAACACCCATAACACAAGCAAATAATTTGCTTACTTTGGGGTTAGATCAGTAAGTGTAATTTATCCCCTGAATTATTATTATTATTATTATTCTCTCTCTCTAATATATAATCTGTACAACAATTTACTGTAATATCTTTATATTAATACGTGAAGCAAAAACTTTTTACTCTTTTTACAACAATTATGCGAAGAAACATGAAAACCACAGTTAAATAAACATTTGCGGCATGCAGAAACTGATATTTTTGTATATATATACCTATTATATAAAGAGGCCATTATAAAATTTGCACAAACATTCATTTACCTAAGTGTTTTTCAAAGACTATTCTTTAGAGAGTCCATGTGAAATGAACCATTAACGTGTACAAATTCCACTCACATACTTTTTATACTCTACTGTAATAGCAATGTAAATTGTATTTTGGTGAGATTAAAAGAGTATTTGGATAGTATCCAAACTGTTTATTGTTTGCTAAAGATGTCTGCAAATGCTAAAAGTAGGATTTTGGGTTTGAATTAGGTCAGTAGGTATCTGAACTAAAAGCCAAAGAGCAAATAGCTCATTGAAAGTTCATGTGCGTGGTTCAACGATTTTAATAAGGCTTTAAAATTATTTGGCAAAGGTCCAAACGTGTGCTTTAAATCATAGAAATTCTATTAGGTATAAATGCAGGTCGGAGCCAATTTCGATTACGGCAAAAATTGCATAATTCCAATATAATGAAATTTCAATACTGGAATTCAAGCTAGTTTAAATTGAGAACCGCCAGTTTTGATTCTAAATAATTTAACAACTACTATTTACAATTTAAGGTTTGTACGAAATACTGATTTTTATGATACGATTTATTCAATATTCAATAAAAAATCTTTTACTGATTTACTGATTTATTTTCATACAAATCGACATGCTTGTGAGAATAGAATTAAAAACCAGACAAGCCCGAAGAGAATCCCGGCATATACAATTTATTTTTATAGTAATATTTTAAGGGTAACACTTCGTTTTTTTGTAAAAATTAACGCCTGCCACGAGGGAAACCCGCGCTGCGCGGGTTGCTGCTGTTACTCGTTCCTTGCGATAAATGGGATTCACAACCTTACATGCTCATCCTAGATAATATATAATGCATCACTGGTAGTCAGTGCTAAACTAAACGCCGAGCTACTTTTCGAAGTTTGAGCAAAACACGGATATGCACGACTCGCGGAATGAACTGGGATCTGAGCTAAATAGACCAAAAACTAGATTATAAGGCTTTATAAGGAAGCTACGATGACACATATACAAACAAATGCACACGTCATACCCGATACAAAAAGAGGATTAAAAATATTGCGGTGGAAGAATTCTGCATCGGCTCGCCCGGGTCTGGTACCACCGCCTTACCTATTCCTGCCGCACTAGCGTCAGTGCTTGTCGCTGTCGTGTTCCGGTTTGGAGGGTAAGGTAGCCGGTAAACTTATGCATGTGACATTAGACCTCGTCACAAGACAGCAACGCACCATTAACACCTTTGGTGTCTATAGGCGATGGTTGACTCCATCAGGAGAACCATCTGCTTGTTTGCTATCTTATGATATAAATATAAATAAATATTCACGGGACAATTTACACTTATTGATGTAACCCCAAAGTAAGCAAATTATTTGCTTGTGTTATGGGTGCTAGTCAACGATACTAATACATAGAAAATATACATACATATAAATACTTTTACATACATAATAAACACCCAAACCCGGAAATACATTTATGCTCATCACACAAATGCTTGTCCCCGTCGGGGATCGAACCCGGGCCCCGTTGATTGCATAGTCAGGGTCGTTAACCACTCGACCAACGGGGCGGTCATCAAATATATATATATATATATATATATATATATATATATATATATATATATATATATATATATATATTTGGATGTTAGATATTTGATAATCACGCAAAAGCTTCAGTGTGTGGCCAAAAGTGGTTTTTAATGAAATTTTGAAGGTAAATAGCTTCTAACTGATATAAGTACAGTAATATGAAATTGGGGATGAAAGTTTGTAAGAAAAGTTATATTGACGACATATTACTCTAACCGCGGGCGGGCTATGCGAATCAGTGACCTAGCTATAAATAAAACTCAAAAATTGCTTCTCCATTTGCTGGTTATAAACTTCGAAACCATCCAACTGATGTGCTTCAAATTGGTTTCATTTAAAAAGCAAGAATAATTGAATAGAGGGATAGCGATTAATCAAGAGAATTTAATGTTCTTGACTCAGGTGAACAAAACCGCGGACAACAGCTAGTATTCTATATCTAAAAGACAAAAAACTAACATAAATAGGCACTTAATTGACACGTAAGTCTGAATCTTAAAATAATGAATGTCAGAATAATAAATTCAAATTCATTTTATATCAATACAAATAAATTTGATTTATTCGAGAATCAATTAATTTTAATGAACTACCTAAATTGAGATTTCTATATAAATATAGAATCTTCGTTGTTATTTAAAGTCTTTTGTCATGCCTATAAATATCAATAGGTAAAACGAGGAATTTTTCTGGTGAAAAGCTTCAAGTGGAACGTGTAGCAAAGGAATTTTATTAAAATACATTTTCCATAAACATATTGATGTGCTTTCACTGTTGCTTTTCTCGATTTTATGAGGCGATAAAAATTTACGAGATTTATAGATTAGATCAAAAGCTTTACTTCATAATATTGGCAGTGAGAGCTAATTACGATTTAGTCATATTTATTTTATTTTTTAATTATTTACAAAATCCACAGTCTTTTTAGTGCCTAGTACTTATAATACCCCGCCTTCATGTTGGTCCGGGCTCCTTTAAAGAATAGACTAATTGCCTTTCTACCAGGCCTGTCGTAAAAGACAACCAATTAGCTATACTTTTGGTGGAGGTTTGGTTTGGTTCCGCAACTAGATGGCTGAGTTCCGCAACGTCTCGCCCGGGTATTTGGTATCACCGCCTTATCTATTCGTGCCGAAATAGCGTCAATGCTTGTCATTGTCGTGTTCCGGTTTCGATAATAAGGAAGCCGGTAGACCTATGCATGTAGTATTGCCATCCTGCCACACGAATAGCAACGCATCATTAACATATTTGGTGTCTATAGTTAGTGATGGTTTCTCTTTCTATCAGGAAAATCTATTTAAATTTTTTATACAATGCGTACAAAATACAGAAACAGGGTTAAGAAACTTGACCTAACCGACCTTGGTCGTTAACCAGCCGACTAATAGGGCGGCCGTTAGTTGACTAGTTAGCGACCTTGTCTACGCAGTCGCCCATCGATTTCCGATCAATCACGGGTTCGATTTCCGACAGTAACAAACGTTTGTATGATAAGCATGGATGATTGTATTTCTGGGTTTGGGTGTTTGTTAAATATGATTCAATATTCATGTATGAATTTCTATATATTAGTATCTTACCCATATCATAATATTATTTATTTTCTTTGGAGTTAGATCCATACGAGAAAATGGTTCTGCTATATTTATGCATATAGCATTAATATATATGTATGTGCTTGTTTATGTGAGTGCGTGTGCACGTGAGAGTAAATTTGTACGTGTGTGTGTTCAGTAATATGTGTATGTCTCACACGCGCTGGTGACATTTGTACATATACATGTACATATATCTCACACGCGCTGGTGACATGTACATGCACAAATGTACAAATGTACATGTCACCACGCACTCACATAAACAAGCACATACATATATATTAATGCTATATGCATAAATATAGCAGAACCATTTTCTCGTATGGATCTAACTCCAAAGAAAGCAAATAATATTATGATATGGGTAAGATACTAATATATAGAAAATGTATGTATTGCTTCATTTCTGAGACCCATGAAATTACTAAATTTAGATACAAAACATACACAAATTTTGAATTTTTTTATTACAAATTCTTCTCTCTTTTATCTAAACGATTAAGCTAACGGGTTTCATTTTTAAATATAAAACGTGTATTTAGGCAGTTAACTTTTTATCTAATCCCAGTGATGAAAGAAACAGTCACTTAAGGCCTATTAAAATGGATTTTCATTTTATAGGGTTTAATTCCGAAAGAAAGATGGGGAGTATGAGATTTTTTAAATCTACGATGTTTTTAAAAGGACTTGCGTCCAAGTTTAACGCCCAGGCTTTTAGAGATATAAACGAAATGAAAGTTGCTACCTTCTATGTGTCTTATTGTTCTAGAAGTCTGTATAAATTAAGGTGATTTCTTTTAATGTTTAATATTAAAACACTTGTACTGTTTCACAATAAATTATTACATATATCAACCAACCCGTTTCGCTTCTAAATAAGCATCATCAGGGCAATTACATCATAAAACTAAAAACAAAACAATATATATTCATTGTTTAACCATCTTCTTCTAAATTCTTCAGTTATATTCATGTTGTAGTTTCTATTATTGTTAATTTTTAAATCATTGATGATATATTTTGGTGTTATATATGTTCATGTTCATGTTCATGTTCATATATATGTTCATTTACCTTAGTGAATTTTATTTTTAGTCTTCTGTAAAGGACGATCAATTCAGCCGTACTTGCTGCTTTAATATATTCTACAGGGTGATTTCTCCCAGGAAGCTCGTGAGAGGTGAAAAATACGTGTCACAACCAGCGTGATTACTAGGTGGTAGAGTTGGTAGAGTTCCGCAATGTCTCATCCCGGGTATATAGTACCACCGCCTTATCTGTTCCTTCCGTAATAGCGTCTGCTGCAAGTTTGCAGTGTAAAATCGCTGGTAGACTATGTATGTGGCATTGCCATCCGGTCTCACAGTTCTCATAGATCATTAATAAATTTGATGTCTATAGGTGATGGTGTTCTTTTTCCGTCCGGAAAGCTATCTGCTTGCTTGTTATCTAACGATACAAAAATATATAAGATAGAAAGTTATGATAGTAGAAACATGATTTAATTAATAGGATAAAAAGAGGTAAACTATAGTTAGTTATCATTTTAATGATTAACTTTAACTGTAAGTTTCAGCAACATATTGTGATTAGGTTACCAGTCCTATTTTTTGAAGTGAAAACTTCTTTAGCTGCATTAAACGATTTCAGATAAGGGAAAATCCAATGGATTCACGTCAGCAACATGCTATCCTTGAACGAGTGAACAGGAAACATGTTAACTATAAAATCAATGGGATTGAAGTTCGAACCCTGATGGGGAAAATTATTTTTATGATTAATAATTTAAATATTTATTATTTATTATGTATGTTTCTTAGATAACGCAACGATATACGAAAGCTTTATGTCCACTATTATTATTTAGTGGCTATAAATAAAGACCAATAATTGGTTTACTGAATTTAATTTTTTTGAAGTTATTACTGTATTAGAGATTATAGCTATTGGCCTTCTATGTATAAATAAATAAAATTGAAGGCATCAATTTTATTCAGTATTTTGGATTTTGTAAAAAATATAACGAAATTACTATCTGAGTGCATTATAAGATATTCGTCTACTTGTCGAGTCAAAAATTATAATTTAATTCGAAAAAAATAACCACATTCAAGTGGCTTTAAAGTTGGCTAATTAGATAAGGGCACCAATAAATGTGTGGTCTCATTTTGTCCAATCACAGCTGTCGACATATGGATGCGTCACTTCAAAAACATATATAATTTTAAACGTTAAATCTATGAACTTAATGTTGAATTTTCTAAGAACTTCATAAAATTTTACGAGCTTTCGTCGGTAAAGCGAAATCGGAACTAAACCATAATATACAGAAATAAAGTTGATTATTATTAAGAAACCTTTTGAGGTTGCAATATTTTTTGTATTTTCAACCGACGAAAAACGGAGGTTATCAGTTTGACATGGTTATGTAGGTTACGTATTTAATATTGTTGGAATTGGATAATATTTGAGGATGATGACCTATTTAGGCGTCAAAGCACGGATACTTCATAAGTGTATGTAAGTAAATTTCAAAAGTGTATGTATGTTTGTACGTTGGTACTTATGTACGTTTGCACTTTCGTACGTTTACATATCAGCTGTACGTTTGTACGTTTGCATGTTTGCACGTTTGCACGTTTGCACGTTTGCACGTTTGCACGTTTGCACGTTTGCACGTTTGCACGTTTGCACGTTTGCACGTTTGCACGTTTGCACGTTTGCACGTTTGCACATTTGCACTTTCGTACGTTTACACATCTGTGCGTTTGTACGTTTGCACGTTTGCACGTATAAACGTGCAAACACGTTTGCACGTTTATACGTTGTTCGTACGTGCCATGAGAAGTGTATAACTGTTTATTTTAACAAACAACCTAGCGCTATACTGTCTCTCACGATACAATCTTCAGCGTAATCATTAAATCTTGGCATAAAATATGAGCTACATAATTTTTGTACTTTTATATCTCATTCAGTAAATAAAATATTCTATTTACAGTTTTAATATTCTGCGCACTTTATGCCAAAAGTAGCTTGGATTTATATCTCTCTGCGTAAGAATAATTTAGCATACATTTTTCACTGTGTATTTTATTTAAATAAAATATGAAGTCAAACATTTCTAAGTGATATGTTTGGATGTTAATATTTTCATCTGTTATATTAGATTTATGTTAACTTTGTATTTACGGCTTAAAATATCTTAGAATTTTTATTTATTTACATCTATGTATTATATTTAGCTTATCTATATATTATATTTTGCCGCCACTGTGGTCTAGTGGTCTAGTGTCGGTGTTGACTACACCTGATCCCGGGTTCAATTCCCGGGTCGGGCAATTCAAAAAAGTGTTTTTTCAGTTTTCCGATAAAACAACGTTACCCGAGATTGGAAAGTGCCACGTTAACCTTTGACTTGCTATCGATCACATTGTGAGACTTTTGGTTAATCGTGGGTGCAATAGCTGTACATCTGACTACCTCTTCAGGGATAGGGGCGTGAAGATATTTTTTTAAATTTAGCTTAATGTGATCCCATGTATAATCCTCGGGTCAGACAAAAGCTTTATTGAAGTCTTTTCTATTTTCGATTACGAAATATTTTCATTTCATAAATATTATCATTTCATTATTTTTATACAATTTCATTTGGCCACTTATAATTTGTTTTTCGGATCGGACAATATTTTTGTTACTCACTATATATATATATATATATATATATATATATATATATATATATATATATATATATATACACTATACACATATGATATATACTTCTTTAAAACACTAACTTTAAGGTTATCAGGAATCTTCAATTGCAAAATGTCTTGTAAATGCAAGTATTGCGAGTATTAAGGCGAGGCATCGGGACAAACGGGAAAAAACTGGTTTGCTAAATCACATTTTTTTTGTATTGATTATTAAATAACAATTTTACAAAAATTACACGATATACCTGAAGATATTATCTAAGGATTGTGCTAACTTATTACATGAAAGAATATATTTTACTCGATCTTATAAAATTCCGAAAACAGGCTAAAAAAATCTTTAAAACAAATAATTTGTTAATAATATTTCTAATCTTCCACATGATTTTTATATGGTGATATTTAGTTTTAAATACAAAAAAGAATGTGCTAAATTTTGGTTTTTAGCTGAAGTCCTATATTTATTTATCCGAAAATTAACACGTTTCCCAGTGGTTTCAGAACATATCGCGCCACCCATTTCCTATAGAATTAACGCGGGTCAAAATACATCGCCTTTAGGCGTTTCTACTTCAAAAGCGTAGTGAAAGTAGAATTAAATAAAAGTCTTAAATTGACTTTTATTTAATTCTACTTTCACTACACTTTTACACATTATTACTATTTTTAATAAATACATGAGGAAGTTTTTCGTTAATTTTTCTTAAAAATAAAAATAAATTACACGTATGAAAAAAATACCTGTGATTTCGTGTGATTCTTTTATACGTTAACGAGTTATCATAGAATGAAATAAACAAATCGACCACACAGCCCATAGACGCCTAATGTTCGATTTTCCGTATTGAATGCATTCTGGCAACTAGCTGAGCTGAGCTGCAACATCGTGATTGGCTTACTCAAGGCCACAGTAAAAGATAGTGATGTATAGAGGATCTGATTGGTCGACACTGATTGGGTATTGGTGCATGGATATTTACATCGGAACTATAAGTCAGATGTGTTGACAGAAGCTATTCGCCTGTTTTTAGGGGTCTATGGGTTGTGTGGTCGGTGAATAAATAGAAGCGAGATGAGCAGCAAGTTGTAATGTAGACTTAGTATAGGTAAGTAATAAGCTCTAGTATTATCATCATATAAATACATGAATTTGTAACATACGAGTAAAAACCGATATAAAGGAGAACGATGAACTCTGATACAAAATTCGCCTAGAAACCAACGCATGTTGATATCTATTTACATGCGTTAGTTTAATCTGTATATCCTTTTACAATAAATTATTAATTTATTCTGACATCTGAAATTGTTAATGCTAAAATTTGCGAAAAACCATTTCGTTTTTATATTGTGAAAAGTCACGTGACCAACAAAGTTTCTATGAAGAATCAATATTTTTTTCGCGAATTTCCAAAAGTCGTTAAACAAATGTTGTTAAGAAGAAGATGAATGTTGTTAAGAGTCACCATCTTTCGGCTTACTGAACCACTTTTGCAACAACCTGTATATATGTATACTTACAATCATTTTAAAAATATTATATACTTAGATACAATTACAGGCAAAAGAGTATGTGTTTCTCTTTGAAGAACTAATAATATTAAATCACAAGCACGAAATAACGTATTCTTCTTAAAAATGTTTTTGTGATAGATCAATCTTTAAAGGGCTAGATTTTTCGTTCTTGATCAACTTAGTTATATCATATTGTTTTCTTGGCCATTATAATTCACCTTTATCCTCCCACAAACTGAGTACGATACAAATAGAGTTTTGGCTTCTCTCATTTGTTTTTATTATTTTATAAGGCATATTTCCCTGAAAAATAAAGTAAAACATGATTGAAATACATATCCCATAATCTCATATACATATCCCATAATCCCTACAAGGGTTATGGATAACTGAGTTTGGACAAAAGAAAATTATTGTTCTCATTTATTCACGTCGTTATAAATCGGCAAAATAGTTGTAATTTGTATTAGTATATCTCATTATTAATTACTTAAAAGGTAAAAGATGAACATTATTCGAAATAAAATATTTAATTTCTCTCATAGATTAAATAAATGCCTTTTTCATATTTTTTTTAAAAAATACCATATTGTTTTTAGTCTGGCGTGATGTAACGACGTAAGTTGACAAAAATATGACCATTCAAAAATTGATGACTAAAATTTTAAAAAAAATTGTAAGGTTGGTAATTGAATCCTAGTCCCCTTAGCTTGAAAGCTAGACTGTGAAGTATTCTGCTATCGGAGCTGGTAAAACATCGCGATTGAAAAGCTAATTACGCGTATGAATAGAATCAATCGAATTAATCAACGCGAAGTATTCTTAAAAAGCATTTTAGAAATGTTATTACGTACCTACATATATGGAAGGCCTCAGACGGCAGTCGCTACGGATCAGCGATAATCCCATTTCATTTCGACTTTCAGCAATTGAACTTCCCAGTTTTGTAGAGATAAAAAGTTATTATTGAACGTCGAGCTATATATTCAATTGGAAGTGGAAAAAGATTGGACGTAATTTACAAAATTATCAATCTATATATATATATATATATATATATGTATCATCATATTAGCGTATATATATGAATAGCGTCAGTGCTTGTCGCTGTCGTGTTCCGGTTTGGAGGGTAAGGTAGCAGGTAGACTTATACATGTGGCATTAGACCTCGCCACAAGATAGCAACGCACTGTTAACACCTTTGATGGTTGACTCTTTCCGTTAGGAGACCCATCTGCTTGTTTGCTATCTTATGATACAGAAAAAAATTCATCAGGGGGGGTTACCATCAACTTTTAAAAAAACGCTCAATTCCCAGTCAGTTCAAAAGCATGCCTGCTTTTGGCCTGCTAGAAATCATACTACGAGGGCTTAAAAGGTGAACGTTTTTTGCGTCAAGGTGAACGGTTATGCTTTTCTATGGCCTGCTATAATATCATTGCGTTTTATAACATCAGTTTAGAAATTTGAATCGTATATTTTTCTAGTTTATCGGTTTTCTGTTTATTAAGGTGAAAACATGACTTTGTTGGATATTTATTTTTTTTTAACTATAATTTATTTGCTATATTCACGTAACTGAAATACTAAGTAATAAAAATGTAAGTTCACCTTACTAAATAACTAGCCTCAAAGGTATAAAAATTTACTTGATTCTGAACGTGACGCTGTTAGATATCTTAACATTTTAGGCGCGTAAATTGAATGTCCTGTCTTTTTTTATCTAAATTTCACCACTCAAAACTTTGGTCGAAACCGAAAACAATACATAGATACTCAAGTATTTCTTTTTATAAGCTTTTAGTAGGTACTTAATAGTGTGCTAAGCACACTGTGCTTAATAGTTTCTTTACATAAAGTGCACAAAGTACTTTATAAATAAATAGGCTAATAAAGTGATATCTGACGATCGGACCCGGTCGTCTTAAAGAAATTGTTTTGTAATGAAATGTAAATGTATGTAATGTAAATGTTGGCATCTTTAATATATTTATGTCGGAAGTTATTGTTTATAAATAAAGCAAATAAGATATTATAATCACTACGTTTTAAGTAAAGTAACAAGTTTGTAACATTCTGTTCAAACAAATCCATTTCTTTTTCTTTTTTTATCCACGTCTTGTTGGTCGGTTAGACTATATATGTTCTGGGGTTGGATGTAATCAACTTCTTCATCCCAAGGAATTTCAAAACATCCATACTGATATTGCGGTTAAAGCAAATTAATTTAAGCTTGAGATTATTTCAGGCAAATTTGGCAAAATGCTGCAAGCATTTTTCTGGACCTGAATAAGGACCTTTGTCATTTTTTTATGTATAAGGTGTCCTATTCTGTATCCTATAACGGATTCCGGGTGAAAATTTATATTTAAGTAATAATTTAATAATGAGTAATAATATAATAATGTAAAGTTGTTATAAATTTAGTGTTTTGTAGCAACATATACCAAATAAGCAAATGATTTTTGTGACAATATTAGAATACCCTGGCCCATAAAGGTAAACTACACAAATTATTGCTGATTCCATTATATTGCTATTCTTGGAGCTGGGATGTTCCATATTATGTGTATATTTACCATACGTCTTACTCCTAATCGATAAATGTTAATAGCAGTGGACACTGTAACTACAGTGTTCAAAGTCCAGATGCATAAAGCTTTGCTTACTACAATATGAAGCCAGGACATCATAACAAGCTATGTTTGGAGGTCATCTCATGTAGTTTTTTTCTTTGTTTTAAACTTGTCATACATCCTTTAATTAAATTATATAGTCTGACATTTCCTATTTTTTATAGCATGAATGTTAGTAACTGCAATTCCTACTTTGCTTTTAGAATAGGATACTTGAAGTCTAATCACCTGATAAATAACAGTAGATAAAGGACAGCATTACATACTCTTTAAAGTACAGGAGTTGGATCTTACATTGACATAGAACTGAAAAAAATCAATTTTCTGTAGTAGATTTGATTGGTGTCCAAATTGACCTATTCATATCACATGTACCTAAGTATAAAAAAATTGCATAATTTTAGTTTATTTATTTTGTTAAAACAGTATATGTGTACTTTCTGCCTTATTGATTTATTATTAGTGTCCATACTGAAGAACTAGAGTACAAGAACTGAGTAGTTCAAAAATAAAGTGTTCCGGTATAAAATATCAAGAAATCCTTAATAATTAATCCTTAATCCAGCCAGGGTGTAGGTAGTCATAGCAAATTCTCAATCCCTTAAATATATTGACTACCTAGTGCCTACTATATTTTTTTAGGAATTTCAAGAATATATTCCAAATCCCAGAATCCCAGATCCCAGAAATAATGTGACTTATGTAATGAAAGAATTTTTCTAACAAGCACTTGTTAGAAAAATTCTTTCAAAGTCTAAGTTTTGGTCATTATCCTCCGCATATAAACAAACTTACAAAATCCACTGCTTTTTTACATACATTGTGCTATTTCTAATTTTTTTTTGTTATACAGCTTTAACCACGACTTATCATAAAAACTTTTACTTCTTTTGCTCAGTCAAGTAGCCAATGTGTTGATAGAATGATGTGTATAAATATTACCACACATCATTGGTTGATAGTGTTGCTTTCTATCCATAAAATTATTAAAAATGGATTTTGTAGTTTGGCTTTTATTAATTACAAGCAAATTTTACTTCGATGATTTATCTAGGTTGAAAAATCAGGCAAGGTTAGGTTAGGTTGAAAAATAAATTTGTCATATAAATGTTAATTTATTCAAGAAGTCAACAAAAAATATAAAGTCTGTCTTATTTTTGAAGCAGATAGCTATCCTGATGACATTACTGCATAACCATAGGATGATAGATGTTAGGCTTCATGTGTTAAGATTACCAAAAACCTTACCTTCCAAGCTAAAATACGTCTATGCCAAATACTGACATTATATACAGGATAAACAAAGCTTTATACGCAATAGGGTCGTTTGGAGGAAGCCTTACCACAATGTTTTGATGTACATACCAATTAATGCCAGGGTGTACTGCAAGCCAGGTTGATATTAGGGCACTAAGGGGACCTTGGTCAACCCCTTTTACCCAGTGTTGTCAAATATGTACTTTTGAATATAGAGAAATATCAAAATACCCAAATAGTATAGCTTCTGTAGCATCCCAATTGCCTATTGGTTATGGTTACAAGTAAGCAGCTTCTACTATTTGGTGAAACAGATATACCATATTCACCAAGGTTTTTTTATATATATCACTAGCTGTTGCCAGCGACTTCGTCCGCGCGGACTTCGTTTACTCCGCACTGCTCCTCCCCCGCAGGTGATAATATGTAGCCTATATGTTGACCCAACCTGTTAGTAATATCCATGCAAAATTTGAAGTAAATCCGTGCAGTACTTTTTGAGCTTACCTCGGACATACATACAGACAAACAGACAAACAGACAAAAATTCTAAAAACTATATTTTTGGCTTCGATATTGATTGTAGATCACGCCCCTTGTATTCTTTTAGAAAAATATTTAATGTACAGTTTTGACTTTCCTACGATTTTATTACATGTATAGATTAGATAGCAAACAAGCAGATGGCAATGCCACCATGCCATGCTCCTGATAGAAAGAGAAACCATCACCTATAGATTGCTATTTTTGTGGTGGGATGGCAATGCCACATGCATAAGTCTACTGGCTATCTAACCCTCCAAACTGGAACATAACAATGACAAGCATTTATGCTGTTGTGGCAGGAAAAGGTAAGGCAGTGGTAACAAATACCCGGGCAAGACTGCAGTATTATACTACCTACTAATCACAATGGTAGTGACACATATAGCCAATTAGTCGCCTTTTACGACCTGACTTGCAGAACAGTAGTTTGTCTATTCTTCAAAGGAGCTGCAGGTCAACATGGGGAAAAGTTTATAACATATAAAAATATTAAAAAACATTTAATTTTATACTAAATAAAATATTTATTAAAAATAACAAACAGAATATAATGACAAAACAGTATAATTATATGTAAACAAAAACTTCATAATATTCTTTCTAGACTCCCTGACGCAACTGCCACAAGTATGTAACAAAGTCCTACCTATGAGCAATTCCAATTTATACTTCATTGTTGGATCCAAATCCAAAATTAAAGGAAATGACTTAAGTTTCCCGTTGCATCTCAAAGTCGCTGAGTTCAGAGACAGATGAACTGGCTGCATTACAAATTTTATGAAGGGTATGTGCATAAGCCATTCAACCAGCTACATGTGGTTGGTAATACAGCATTCAAGGGCTGAGTAGATGACCTATGTCTAGCTTTTAGAACACTAATGAACCTTTCAATAACATTTTGGGCCTGGATATGTTTGGCCATATAATATGCTTCTGGAGAATCTAGTTCTGCATTTCAAATTAGTGTTATCTTTGTTTTTCTGATTAGATTCTCAGAATCTCCTAGATTAAATATATAGTAAGATTTTATTTTCTATTTATTACTTTATGAACATTATTTATATGACACTCGCGGACCGGGTTCATAATGTCGAAGTGAGAGAGAGGTTAGGTTTGAAAGAAAGTGTAGGTGTAAAGATGAGAAAGGGCATGCTCCATTGGTTCGGACATGTAGAAAGAATGGTAGACGAAAGGTTAACAAAACAGATATACAATGCAAATGTGGAAGGATGTAGGTACCGGGGAATACCAAGACTGAAATACCACGATCAGAGAGTACTGTCCGAAGGTTATGTCAAGAGTCTTCGCAACCGGCGTGTGTGTATGAAGAGAGTGATGAATGTGGAGGAAGCGAGACAAGCCTGCAAGGATCGTGATGTATGGCACTCGGCTCTCTCTGCCTACCCCGTAAGGGAGGTGGCGTGAAGATATGTATGTATTTTTAAATATTGAAAATTTAAGTTCCTGAAAATTTCTAAATAATTAGTATTATATTCTACCTACATAATATGTAATTCTCTTCATTATATTCAAAATTGTGACTGTATATTTTTAATCGTTAAAACAATTAGAACTTGGATCTATGTATATCTTTTCTTAAAAAAAATGTTCATTTGTTTGTTTAAACTATTACTGCCATTCCAGGGGCTCCATCCATTGTGTGTATGAAACCGAAATCCAAAATTGGCTTGTTTCATGTGTAATCATATGTAATCGCTTAATTGAAAAATGGATTTGTTATTATTTAAAATAAATAAATGCAAGTTAAAGACTAGCAACTCGATACCACTGTTACAAATTTTAAAATAAGTCAGGTATTATGTTAATATAGCTGATTATGTGCTTAGTTGTAATATGAAACAGAAATATGAAAATGCATGGATAACTTTAAAAAAATATAAAATGATGATTAATTCATCATTTTATATTTTTTTAAAGTTATTCATATCATATCATCATATTAGTCCTCTTGTAAGGTAGGCAGAGGGAAGCATATGTCAATAGACAATGTCATATGTCAATTAAGTCATCCATTGTACTGTAATTGTGCATAAATTTAAATAAATAAAAAGACTCTGGTTAACAAGTTTGTCGGTTAGTGAGATAGATGGTGGTCCTATTGCCACATTTTGCTTTATTTGTAGAGGTAAATTACGTGGAGTCACTAGCCCACTAGGCATGATATTTTAAAAATAAATATATAATAAAATGAATAAATTTTAATAAACATCTTTAATTTGCAGTAATTTGACCTTTTTTTTATTTTCCTAAAACTTCAGTAAAGAATATATTTATTTTAATACTTTACCAATTGACATTTAAATAATGCAAAGAATGGTAGTTTTCCTACAATAATTTAGTTTTTTATGTTTAGTAGGTCTTATTCTGGTTGTATGAGTCCCATCAATAGAACCTTAATGCAAAATAACACACATGCCAAACTTTATAGATATTTTCATCATTTAGATAAATATATAAAGATATTTTTAAATCCACACTAATATTATAAAATGCATGTTTACTGTCTTACACTTTCACAGCTAAATCTCAATTGATGTTAATAAAATTTGGCATGAAGATAATTGCAGATCCGGGATCATACACAGGCTAACTTTTTTTAAAAAATAAACCTTTATGATGATAAAATAGTGAATGAAAGAATTTTAATAAAAACTAATATGGTTTTTTATGAACAGTGCGTTATAAAATTCACAGGCAAAGCTTGCAGGTCAGCTAGTTATTTATTTCACTGATATTTAACAATTTTGGAGACTGAACCCTAACTTATTAGCCTGTCACCCTGCTGCAGGATGGGGAATTTTATATATTTATATCTAATTGCATATTATTCAAAGTAGAAATAACCTGTGCTAGTAATATTGGCTGTACAGTTTTTTGATCTCTGTGAGTCTCTGATAACATAGATTGCTGTAAAACCTGCCAATGTGTAAATAGGAGGTTATGGGCAAATTTTCAAAACTTTGGTATTGCATAAACAATTTTGAAAAAACCCATATTAACCCTTTTATATACTTAAACTTAACTTTAGACTTCTGGGTATTTATTTTCATAACGGGTACCAAATCCTTGCACAAACTATAAAATAAATCCTTGAATAACCTTAAAGGTGTAGTTATGAATTGAAATGAAGTAGTTTCGTGGAAAATAAACACATTTTTAAGTTCATAGCTAAGTATCCATATTTATTTACAAATTCTCTTTTGTACAATTGAAAAGGGTCGCCCATCTCTTTAATTCGACGCCGTCGGTTTCTTTTTCTCTCGAAAAATTGATATTCGTCACATATATAAAAAACAAAACGGATATATTTCACCCACTTCATAACTTCATAAAAATAAACTTTTAAGTAGGTTTCACACATTAAAACATTATCACAAGTAAGTATGCACTTTAAATTCAAAAATTTAATTTACGATCAAAGTCGATAGTGCTAGCAAACAGTTTATTTTGGTTTATTTAAAGACCTCTACAACAAAACAATTCAATAAAAGCTGCTCAAGAGTAACTTTTTAAGTATTGGTTTATCTGACATTAGAAACATTGTAAAAACGCTTTACTGTTGACAAATAAAGTGTCATGGTACGGATAGTCTATATGAAAAAAAAGGTGAACGGTTTTCATAGACGTCAAGTAGCTGGCCTGCTATTGGCCTGTTAATAAGGTGTCATGGTACGAAAAGCAAGGCAGTTCAAATACTGTCCTACTTTAAGAGCTCGTAGTTACCCACCAGAGGTAATTTTTTACGAATATAAACATTATTTTTAGCATTTTTCGACGAGGATTATTCTTTGGACAGACAGATTGACAATATTTTTGGCAATAAAGTACGACAAGACTATTAGTAACTCAATCTGTAATAAATAAATAATACGTGTCGAGACTCGTGACCCCATCAACTATCTATTGAAACAAATATGCCGCCGAATATTTAGCATTCGGGCAAGGGTCTGGTCGGATATTCGGTATTCGGCAAAGTCACTATTCATCGCATTTCTAGTAGTAACATTTATATGCAATCGTTTGCCTATTACACACTGCCCAGATCAAAACGGCGAAAAATAGTCTTAATAGCAGTTGAAAAACTTTAAAAACAACAAAGAAAAATATCGACACATAGGAATTGAACCTGCGACCCTCTCCCTAAAGCCGGGAAAATATCGACACGCAGGAATTGAACCTGCGACCCTCTCCCTAAAGCCGGGAGCTCCCGCCTTTAAGGAGAGGGTCACAGGTTCAATTCCTGCGTGTTAATATTTTTCTTTATTGTTTTTAAAGCTTTTCCATTTTTCAAAAGCACGGGGTGAGTGCTATAAAATAAAAATAACATAATAGCAGTTTTTCAAATCTTACAATATATCCTCTACTATTAAGGAAATTATATATCACATGTCTCTTTTAAGGGTGGGTTTACGCTGACATATGAAGGTTTTAGAAAAGAAATAAGGATTTACCCTACATTTGATTTATTAACCCCGTATCAGTTTGCTCACGGCATGTTTTTACGGAGACATAATAATATATTATTTGACACAAATTTCTTTTAGAAAAATCGTGTAATGTTATATACATAATATATAACACCATGCTATGTTACAGTTATATTTGCACACTCACATCTTTAACAACTTGTAACACCCATATTCTTGCAAATAAATATTTTCTTTCTTTCTTTTTTTCTTATAGGTATTGAATAAAAGCATAAAAGTATTTAAGTCATAATATACTTAATATACATAATAGACTTAATGGTGTATATAACCTTGTTAAAATTAATAGAATATGCCTAATTTTAATGGTCTAGTTGAGTTACTCCTTAAAGTATCAATAAATGGATGTATTTTACTCTATGTACTCGTATCTATACATATAATAAAATTGTAGAAAAGACAAAACTGTACATTGATTATTTTTTTTAAAGAATACTTGGGGCGTGATCTACAATCGATATTCAAGCCAAAAATATAGTTTTTAGATTTTTTGTTTGTTTGTCAGTCTGTTTGTCTGTATAGTCCGGGGTAAACTCAAAAAGTACTGCATGGTTTTACTTCAAATTTTGCATGAATATTACTAACAGGTTGGGTCAACATAATACCTACATATTATGACGCTATCACCTACGGGAGAGGAGCAGTGCGGAGTAAACGAACTCCGCGCGGACGAAGTCGCGGGCAATAGCTAGTTATAAATAAAAAGTATACCCGCTAGTTAACAAAAGTGTTTGGTACTAGTTGTACCCGCGATTTCGTCCGCGTGGAAAATTTCTAAAAAAAGTGGCCTAAGATACTCCTTCTGCATCAGCTATCTGCCAGTGAAAGCCCCGTCAAAATCGGTCAAGCTGTTTCAGAGATTAGTCGGAACAAACAAACAGACAGACAAAAATTAAAAAAAAACTGAAAACGGTTGAGGTATTTTAAGCACAAAGGAGTAAAAAATATAAGCGTATCTATATTTTTTTCAGTTCAAACATCTATTTTGTAAAATCTGTAAGCGGTTGGCCTTGCAGGCCATCCCCGAAACTTTCCGCCAAATTGAGGTATTTTAAGCTCAAAGAAGTAAAAACTATAAGCATAGAATTTTTAGCTCAGACATAGTTACGGTTAGTCGGTTGTCAAACTTCAAAGAGATTTTATTGTTTAGCCTATGGTCGAATTTCGACCACAGGCGATCGCTAGTACATACAAATAATCTAAATAAACAAAGCTGTTTAATACTTTCCTCTATAAGCTTTATTAAATTAAACCTCTAATATCTACTTATTTCTTACGAGATCATTGAAACAAAACTCAGAAGCTAGTTAAATTTTTAAAAGGTTATCTAAGAGATCACATTTTACAAAATCACATTTTGAAAGGTTTTGTGTAAAATTCTTGTATGGATTTTTTTATCGATTTTCGATATAGACAGTTTTTTGTTTTGATATTCACCGTCTTTCAAAATGAATCGATAATCGATAAATGACCGATTATCGGTTATCGATTTGCATACCCTAATGTTGAGTTTGTGAACATTCAGTCGATTGATGATGATAAAAGTTCATATAGGTAAACAAAAATGTTAGAACGTATCTGCACCCTCCGTAATACTCTTTGACGTCGGGGAATGGCAGCGCGCGGGACAGTAGTTGCGCTGCTTTTGGCATTAACTATAGGACTTTAAAAATGATAGTAGGTATATTGATTTTTGAAAAGCTGTATATTTTGGAAATGATGACCTATTTCTATCTGTCGAATGGCATTCAACTAAATTTTTGACATCTAAAGTATTGTTTTAGCTATATAATCGATAGGTTGAAAAATTTCGAAGCAATATTATTATTAAATATTTTCTTGAAAAATTTTCGTTATTGATAAATCTAGCAAAAAAAGACGGGTTTTGATCGCATTAACGGTATTTTGCGTAGTAAGGTGAAAAGCTGACTTTTACGTCAATCCGTATATCAGCCTGAAAAATACTTTAAAAATATATTAAGTAAATTTGCTAAAAATAACAAAATATTGATAATTAAAAAGCTGTAACTTTTGAAAACTTGATTCGATTTTGGTTTTTGAAAGTGCATTAGACGTACATTTTTGTCTTAAATTACTGTAAAAGGTCGAAAATTTATTGGTTAAAAAATCTCGTAATTATGTCGAAATACACTTTTTTGGTTTGGTTCGTACATCGAATCGAAAGCCCAAGTTACCTCAAAAAAGCTTGGTTTTCTGGCCAAGGTAAGACAGTATTTCAGCCTGGGACAGTTGCTCAATCTTTATCAAACAGCAAGAGCAGTATTCTATGCACGAACGGACTTGCCGTTCGTGCATGGATTGCTGCTCTCACCTCTGGGATGGAAAATACCACCTCCGCCAAATAACAGCTGGGGAGACGCTTGAGGCGATAGAGAGGCGTGCCAAGAGGCTCAGAAAAGACGATGATCTAGTAGGCAAAAATCTCCAGAGCCTCGCTCATTGCCGCAGAGTGGCTAGTCTATCGATCTTTTATCGAATTTATTTTGGAGAGTGCGCTGTGGAATTGCACGACCTAATTCCGCCATCCCAGTTTTGCTATCGATCGTCGAGGCGCACAGATACTAGGTAACGCCACATGGTGGACGTTCCACGTACCCGGACAAAGCGGTTCGACTCGACATCCTTGATCCTAACCATGGGACTGGAATATGTTTCCTGAGTCTGTGTTTCCCGACGGGTACAACCTAGGGATCATTCAAAAGAAGAGTGAACAGGTTTCTTCTAGGGAAGCGCGTTCCATCTTAGGCCGCATCTTAGCTTACCATCAGGCGAGATCGTGGTCCAGTGATTCCCTATCGATAATAAAAAAATACTATAATTTAAAAACAAAATATTTTATTAAAAAAACTGTTTCGTTAATTTTTTATTTAGGTTTTTAAAAATCTCAAAATTTCTTAGGCCAAATCGGTTTAAATTTTCAGGAAGTCTAAGTTGAGTGAAATCCAATCGAATGCCATCAACAGCGTTTCCATCGGTCAAGGCGTTCTAAAGTTATGAGATGTTTACATACACACAAACACAGAGATACACACACACACACATACATACATACAGACATACTGACGTCATCGTGACGACGTCGTGAAAATAGTCGGAAAAGGTTCCTAGGACCTCAAAACGTGGAGATCTGGAGAAAACTCAACTTTCGAAAATCGGGGCAAAATCAGTAACTTCCCTACATTACGTAGCGGGAAGTTAAAGTTAATGGCAGTATATTGATTTTCGTAAAGTTGTATATTTTGGAAACGATAATCGATTTTGATCTTTTGAATAGCATTTAACTCATTTTTGGGATAAAAAATATTGATTTAGCTACATTATCGAAATGTTGAAAAATTTAGAAGTAATGTTAAAAAACATTTTTTCAAAAATTTTCATTTTTGATAAATCCCAAACAAATTGACTGATTTTCATCCAATTATTGGCATTTGACGCAGTTTATTAACGAGAAAAGCTGATAAGATGTTTAAGTAAATCGTTGTATTAGCCTGAAAGTTATTTCAAAAATATTAAGCAAGTTTGCTAAAACAACGTAATTTTAATATGTGAAAAGCTGTAGCTTTTGAAAATTAGATTTGATTTTAACTTTCAAACGGCATTTGACGTATTTTTTAAGTGCTAAAATATCGTAGAATGTCAAAAAATGATTACTTGAAAAATTTCGAAGTTGTGTCGGAAAAACACTTTTTCACAAATTTTTGTCAACGATTAATCTCGAACGGATAAACCGATGTTGATACAGTTTATGCATTATACGTAGTTTTTTGAGAAATAGGGTTGATTAGATTTTTAGTCAACCGATACATTAATGTGGATGTTTTTTTTTCACGGCACAAATTATACTGACTGATCTAACCCGAAAGTAAGCATTTGCTTGTCACAAATAATTTTATTTGCTTGTGTTATGGGTGTTAGTCAACGATACTAATACATAGAAATACATATAATATATTAATATAAATATTGGAATAGATCCAGAAATACAAAAATTTATGCTCATCGCACAAATGCTTGTCCCCGTCGGCGATCGAACGTGTAGACAGGGTCGCTAGCCACTAGGTCAACGTAACGGTTTTGTCAGAAAACTAAAAAACACATGTTTGTATCGGCCGACCAAGGAATCGAACCCGGAACCACATGTGGTCAACTCCGCCACCGGACCACTATACCACAGAGGCGATTATATAATATAAAAAAAACCTTAGTTAAGAAATACTGATGCAATAATGACAGCAGATGGCTCTCGTGAAAACCATCGCCTTTAGACAACAAAAATGTTAATGGTGCGGTGTTATCCTTGTGGCGAGGTCATAATGCGACATGCATAAGTTTGCCAGCTAGCTTACGCTCCAAACCGGAACACGACAGTGATAATCAAGGATTTAAAATGTTATAATATCGATATATTTGCGCGTTTCATGCTGTTTAGTGATTGGTTAATTCGTAGTGAATTAACGTTATGGTATATGATATTATAACGTTTTCTTCTAGCGCTAGTTGGCGAACTAATCACAAGACAGCATGAAACGCGGCGAACCAATCACGAAACATATAGAAATTATAACGTTTTAAATCCTTGGTGACAAGCACTGATATTGCGACAGGAATAAGTAAGACGGTAGTATCAGACCTAGGCGCGACAATGCAGAACTCAACCACCTAGTAGCCATGATGATAGTGACTCGCATAGCCAATCGTTCGCTTCTGACAATCGGCCTGGCAAGACGACAGATGATCTATTTTTCAAAGGGGCCTAGACCAACACGTAATATTGCAACAATCAAATCAAACGCATATTCAAAAAGAATATAACATCATCTAAAAGACCGACGAAGTTATTATCAGTATGTGTATAGAAGCATCAAGGAAAACTTTGATATTACCGTCATCATTTTGATATATCGTATTGTCACACACCTTGGCCCTAATGTGCGGGTCTTTCTTATAACTTTGTGGATGGGCAATGTCGTAAAAAATAACGACGAAGAAAATACCATATTGTAATAACAAATAGTTAGTGTCAGGAAACAAAATGCGACAGTGCCATCCATTTCTAGCCATTTTTCGGCTAAAGTGACCGCTGGGATAACCAGATGTCTAGTATTTTACCGGATCTATATTTCTTGGATAAAAATGAACACAGGGCATTAATATTTAAGTAGTATTAGTAAGACAAATATAATTTAACTAGCTGCAGCGTGAAAACGCCTTATTTTACTGGGATAAAAATTAGCCTGCGTGTTATTCCAGATCATCCTGTGCGCCAATTTGCATCCAAATCAGCTAAGTAGTTTTAGCCCTCCTGATGCCTATATACATCAAAAACGTTAATAGTGCATTGCTATCCGTATGGCAGGATAGCAGTGCCACATGCATAAGTCCACCAGTTACGACACTTTTTAAACCGGAACATGACATAACATGTATCATGCCATTGTGGCACAAAAAGGTAAGGCTCGTAGGTTTTGCCGGGTATCCTTTAAAGAATATGTTTGGTATTTTCGGCTTTAGCATTTTTATGGAAATAGCATCAATGCTTGTTCCAGTTTATAGGGTAAGGTAGATTTAAGAAGGGGGGGGGGGGGTGGTAATTGAGATAACAACTCTACTTTATTTTAAGTTGAATAAAACAGTAGATATCTATAAAATTTCATTGAAATCGGTTCAGTAGTTAGTTTTGCAGTCTATCGCAGACAAACAACGTGACACGTAATTTATATATATTAAGATAACAAAATTAGGAATTAAGAATTACGGTCTGGTCAGGTTTTATCGCCTCTCAAAAAATAGAAGATCTGTATTTTTGCTGGGTAGCTCACAAAAGAGCACGAAAGCTAAACTTGTCTATGTACATGAGTATGCAATTACCTTAGAATAATAATGTATATAGTAATTGCTAGGTCTGTTCTGCAACATTTCGGCCAGGTTCAATATAACCGTTGCTTATTTGTCCACCAAAAGTCTTTCCTCCTTGACAGCGTGAACTATTTGGAGTGTTAGGACACGGGCGTCGTCTAATAGTCCGCGTGACATTACAATGTTTCCCGGGATTTCACATATTATACAGAGTGCCATAAAAATGGTATATTATAATGGTATATCATATAATGGTATGGTATAAATGGTTATTTTTTAGTTTGAACACAAAAGAATTAACCCAAGGAAATCAATAGTTTAGATATACTATTATTTTTTTAATTTCGTAAATTTTACACCAATTATAATCACGACGCACACATTGCGTCGTGCTTATCTATTATCATTACATAGTATAAAACAAAGTCGCTTTCTCTGTCTGTCCCTATGTCCCTATGTCCCTATGTATGCTTAAATCTTTAAAACTACGCAACGGCTTATGATGCGGTTTTTTTATGTGGATGATTAGAAACAGTATTAACAAATTATTTTTCCTGTTTTCGGAATTTTATATGATCAAGTAAAGTACATTCTATCATGTAATAAGTTAGCATACTCCTTAGATAATAATTATCTTCAGGTATATCGTATAATTTTTGTAATATTGTTATTTAACAATCAATGTAAAAAACGTGATTTAGCAAACCAGTTTTTTACTACTTTACTTACTTACTTTTCATTTTACTTTTCTTTTTTTTCACTGAGTTTGAAAAAAAAAACTTCCCACTACGTATGTAGAAAAGGAAGTTACTGATTTTACCCCGATTTTCGAAAATCGAGTTTTTACCAGATGTCCACGTTTAGAGGTCCTAGGAATCTTTTCCGACTATTTTCATGATGACGTCAGTATGTCTGTCTGTATGTATGTATGTATGTATGTATGTATGTATGTGTGTGTGTGTATGTGTGTGTGTGTGTGGGTGTAGGTGTGTATGTAAACATCTCATAACTTTTGAACGGCTAGACCGATCGATACGCGGTTGGATTCTGCTTAACTAAGATTTCCTGAAGATTTCCTGAATAACTTCCAGATTTATGTATCGATTTAGTAGAAAAACTAATCAGCTCTATTCGTCAAAAAACTATGTCTAATAAATAAATTGCATTAAAATCAGTTTCTCCGTTTGAGAGTAATCGTTGACGAAAAATTTTGAAAAAGTGTTTTTTCGACATAGCTTCGAAATTTTTCAACCAATCATTTTTTGGTGTTCTACGATATTTTAGTACTTAAAAAACTACGTCAAATGCCGTTTCAAACATCAAAATCGAATCTAATTCTCAAACTTATAGCTTTTCATACGTTATTTTTAGCAAACTTACTTAAGTTTTTTGAAATAACTTTCAAGTTAATTTACCGATTGACTTAAAAATATTATCAGCTTTTCGAAATCGAAATTTTTCAACCTATCGATTATTTAGGTAAAACAATATTTTAGATCTCAAAAATTAAGTTGAATGCCATCATCGTTTTCAAATATACAGCTTTTCAAAAATTAATAATACTGTGATTTTTAACAAAATAGATGTTTGAACTGAAAAATCTATGCTTATATTTTTTACTCTTGAGATTAAAATACCTTAATTTAGTGAGAAGTTTCAGGGATGGCCCGTAGGGTCAACCATTTACACATTTTTTTCCCGTTTGTCCTGATGCCTCGCTTTAATAAATCGCAGGGTCAAACCTTCAAAGTTGCAGGCTTAGATTTGAGCGTTGACTGCTTTTCACATGGCCAACTATATTTTGCTCTTTCAAGAGTAACCTCTAAAGAAAACATATTTGTATTGTCTAATGGCAAGAAAGCTGTGAACGTTGTATATAAAGACATTCCATAATATATTGTAAAAATAAAAGAAATAGGTAAAAATGTAAAAACTAAAAATGTAGTACCTATATGAATTTAGATATTCCAAAGATAGCAGGAAATCTTCATAGGGAAAGGGGAATCGTTTTACTCCAAATTTAACGCTTGCGGGCTACGGGAAGTAATGAATAAATCAAAACTACTGGATCGATTTTAATCTTTTTTTCCCGTGCGAAGCCGGGGCGGGCCGCTAGTTATACATATAATAAAATCGTAGGAAAGTCAAAACTGTACATTGAATATTTTTTTAAAAGAATACTTGGGGCGTGATCTGCAATCGATATCAAAGCCAAAAATATAGTTTTTAGAATTTTCGTCTGTTTGTCTGTTTGTCTGTATGTATGTCCGGGGTAAACTCAAAAAGTATTGCATGGATTTACTTAAAATTTTGTATGAATATTACTAATAGGCCGGGTCAACATATAGGCTACATATTATCACGCTATCACCTACGGGGGAGGGGCAGTGCGGAGTAAACGAACTCCGCGCGGACGAAGTCGCTGGCAACAGCTAGTAATTAATATAAACGTTTTCGAATCGTGCGAAACACCTCCACTTATTTTTTCAAAAAGAAAATTGCAAAGGTATTCCAAGTTTTGTAAGATATATAATAGCGAATTAGTTTCTTTTAAATTTCATTTTTGGAACTAAATTCCTTTTCTTACGCGCGTACTTCGTTTACTCCGCACAGCTCCTCCCCCATAGATGATAGCGTGATAATATGTGGCCTATATGTTGACCCGATCTGTTAGTAATATTCTTGCAAAATTTGAATTAAATCCATGCAATACTTTTTGAGTTTACCCTGGACATACATACAGACAAACAGATAAACAAAAAATTCTAAAAACTATATTTTTGGCTTCAATTTCGATTACGCCCCAAGTATTCTTTTAAAAAAATATTCAATGTACAGTTTTGACTTTCCTAAGATTTTATTATATGCATAGATTATTATGAAGTAATTCAAGTATTAAGAAGGTAAATAAATACCTTATTAATAAATTGTAATCACTACTTCTCCATTTAATATTATGTCTATTTTGCATCTGTACAAAGTAAAACAGCGTATTTATTATTATTTTCTTTGTTTATTTGACCAATAGATTCTTCAGGAATTGACGGATACCAAATAACAAATTGAGGTCCGTTTGCAATAAACAATTTAAATATTTTTTGATTTCTACATTAATTTAAATTGATTTAAAAAGTGTTTAAATGGTTTAGTGCAAGCATGCCTCAGCAATGTTAATTTTAGCTATCGAATCTTTATTAACTTCTACTAATAACTTCAAAAATTTTTAGTGATCTCCATAAAATATTAAAACGATTAATGAAATAGAATTATAACTCAAAGCAAGTAGAGGAAAGTTTTGCTCGTATCTGAAGACGATAGAATTATTTAATTATCTCCCACGAATAAAACAACTGAAACAATCTTTAGATGTTCTTTTGAGGAAAATATTTTCAACAGCAACTTTATAGACTTTTTCCTCTAGTTAACATCCTTTCTGTTTTCATTCTTTGTTACGAACTTACTCGGCGAGATTTTATTAAGTGTTTGGTGTAGTGATTATAAAAACACACTTCTCTATAAAGTTTTGCAATGGTATTTTAATGAGTGTAGATAGACACGCCTAAGAAAAGTATTTTTCGATATCGATTATAACAACTTTTCTTATGAAAACTAATACTGCAATGTTTAACATGACAATATATTGAAAAGAAAACAAAAAGAATACTAAATTTACTTAAAATGTATCATAGATTAATGTATTTTTGCGGTGAGCAATGGCTTAATTAATTTCATTCGATACAAGCACTATACATTTATTTAAACCGAGTGAACTCCAATTTTATTAACATCATACCCCTCATATTTATCAAGGTATTTTTTTCATTTTTTGACTCTAAGTGTAATTGTTTTTTTTACTGAGGTTATTATAAATTTGCTTGTTATCAAAATAGATGTTTGAATTGAAAAAAATCTGTGCATATAGTTTTTACTCTTTTGAGCTTAAAATACCTCAATTTAGCGGGCAGTTTCAGGAGTGGCCTGCAAGTTAACCCATTTACAGATTTTTCACAATATGATTATTGTGAAACAGTACAAGTGTATTAATTGATTAAAATTGTATTGAGATCACTTTCCGCCTGATGGTAAAAAGCTAAAAAAGGCATATTTGTGTCCGTATCCCCGAAGAGGTAGGCAGAGGTACAACGTGTGATCCACGATTAGTCGAAGATACTTTTAGAATAGATTAGCTGACGACACCTGTGATGCAAATATAATGTCTGGAGGAAAATACGCTGAATTTTTTTAGATTAGATAATTATAAATAAAGTCCAGACATTAAAAGATGTAATTCTCATAAAAATACTTTCCTAATACATCCTTACAAAGCTCTGTTTGCTAGTTTAAATTTTAATATATTATAAAAATATTTGTGGCAAATCCAGCGATATCAACTCATTTTTCTGGGATAAAAAGTAGCCTATATGCTATTTTAGATCATCATTTACTTGTGTGCTAAATTTCATCCACATCCGTTTAGTCGTTTTTGCGGGATTGAGTAACAAATATCCCTCCACCCATCCGTTTATCTCTTAACCAACCCAATTAAAATTTTAAAAAAAACTTTTATTTAGGTACAGAAATTGGTTTGAAGTCCTTTATTACATGTATATATGTACTGAACTAGATGGCGCTGTAGATTTTTACATCACGCAAGCGTCGATAAATACGCTGAAAGATAAGTATTTATTGCTCCATCGTTCGTCCCCTAGCACTCCGGTGCGAATAGACCATCTGCTATTCTGCAATTTTTGTTAAGTCTTAATAAAGAAGACTTAATGATTTCAATTTTTATCAATTTATGTTCTGAATTGTGACAATAATTATCGTTACTTTACTACACTAAGTAGGTGCAGGTGGAAAAATAATGTTTTTAATAATTAAAATTTAATAAAAAAATTAAAATAATTATTGTAATTAGAGATGTCATGTCAATGACGGTTTTTAAATTAATTTTACGTAACTGATTTTCGTCAATAATAAACAGATTAAAAAACTGTTAATTCATCAACGGGTTTACGATAACAGGATTATGCACTGAACTTATAATAGGTTAAATAAATAATTGATTCATTATTATGTCAACCATAGAGTTATGTCATTGACGGTTTTCAAATTAATTTAAAGTACTTAACTGTTTTTCGTCAACGGGTTTTCAATAATTGGATTATACCCTAAACATTACTTAACCTCTTATGATGACATAAGAAGTTAAATAATAAATGATTTATTCAATTTGTGTCAACTCATTGCGTTGTTGTTGGCGTTTACTAGATTTTAATATATTCAACGTATTCACTTCGTTGCATTGCGAGGAATTTATTAGGTTTATATTTTTAACAGCTTATTAAAGGAAAGGAAAACCGTTTATTCGTTGACGAACATAAAACTGTTTATAAAGACAGTTTATTGATTTAACGACCACACCTAATTGACATAAACTTCCGTATTTATGTTTATGTCTTATAGTTTTTTAGAATAAGCGCGACAGAGCTTGCCTCAATTTTTTTAAAAAGGCTCCTCTGATGTAGATGGTTCAACGGAAATATTATTTCTATTCGCTAATGACGGCCAAGTTAAAGTACTATTTTTACAACAATAACTGGATACTTCTTTTCAATGTGATTAGTAACGTGGTTGTTTTTCCCATATATTTGAACGAATCTTTTTACAATTCACACGTCCGCTCCTGGCTATTGAAACTCGTTCTAAACGTGATTTTTTTTACGGTCGTGGTGTTTTTAAATATCGTAATCAATAACTTTTGAAAATAAATTTTACTTTTATTTAAATTCTATCTCAATTTTTTCTTGTCTTTTTTTTTCTTTATGTATGTGAATAGTAAATACAAATCACGCTAGTGTGCAATCGCTTGCTTTCCTCGTTCGTTCGCGCACAGTGAAAGTTTTCACTCTAACTCGAGTTAAGGAGAATGTAACCCGAGTCAACTCAGTTTAAGTGCAACTCGAGTAAGTAACTCGAGTAACTCGAGTTGACCCATCACTATACTTATTAGACACTAAACAGAGTATATGACTGAACTAGTGACTACTGAGTACTAAGTACTGACTACTACCGGCTATTGCTCGCTAAACGTTGATAGTTTCAAGTTTTGATACTATCGAGGTTTTCTAATCTAGATTTTTCGTAAACTATCGATATTTGTTGAATGCCATTTCAATGTAATTATATTATTTATAAAACTAATAAAATAATTAATAATAATAAAATAATTCTAAAATACGTTTGAAATATACAATAAAATCCAAAAAATATATACTTACTAAATAATTACACAACTGGAAGATAATTAGTTTAGAAAATATAATATTTTGATTTAAAATAAGTGGTTTGTTTAAACATTTTGTTATCTGGATTTCTGCGGTCACTTTAAACCATTTTTGAGAAAAAATCGCTGACTGGGAACTGAACTTGCCGGTGAACATAAGTACATAAATAAAAAAATATATATTTTTAGAATGATTTTAACCTATCATTCTTAAACCACTATTCTGGTGGACATTCGCCACTAGTATTTGTTGTAATTTGTAAATATTGTCCGATATTAATTATAGCATCACTCGTTGGAGTCCTCAAAAAGTGAGTGAATGATTTAGAATTATATTTATGGTTGACAAACCAGCTGTAACCTGTAGGCATAAACAAAATCTACTTGGTATTAATACTTTTTAATTCATTTTCTTATATTTCTCTCAGCTTAGTAATTGATTAGTTGCCTCTGTGGTCTAGAGTGGTCCGGTGTCGGTGTGTGGTACATTTTATATGTATATGAATAGAAACTAAAAATAGATAATAACGATGCCTTAGTTCACAATTGCACTAACTGCAAAAATGGTAATAATTAGGAAAGAGTTTTAAAGTTTTTAAAATTTAGACGTGAACAGTACGAAAACAAACTAAAGTAATAAAAAAGAAACATAGAAATAATAAACAAAACAACAGAAATAATAAAAAACCATATTATCGATATTTCGATACGTGCAAACGAAGGAGCACAACATTTAGTGTGTTTGACACTAAAACAGTGAAAATTGAAAATTTTGCAGTTAGTACAATGGCGAACTATGGTGAACATCAATAAATAAATCATCATTATAATATCACTCAAGTATAATTTATAGCTATTCGTTAAATGAATTACGAATGCAGTATTAAATAAATGGAAGAGTAAAATTAAAACAAGCCATTTCACTAAAAATGGAAAAAGTATTCATGAAAGAACGTTTCCTAAACAAAATATTTAATGAATGGCTTCATAGAGTTGTTTCTATAAATATAAGGAAGCTAAAGAACACTTCGTTCAAACTTTTTGCCAGACTTTAAAATTCTCCTTACGGATATAAATTAAAAAAATAGCAAATAAAAAGTATATGAATTACTGTTTATATTTTTAAAATTTAAATCACTGTGTATTTCGATTGCTAGTCTACTCGGTCTATGTTTTAACTCCTGAATCAGGTAAAATTGATTTTTATTTAAAAAATGAAACATACATACAAATCTTCACGCCAGGTTCCTTACGGGATCGACAAAGAGAACCAAGTGCCACACATGAATATCCTAGCAGACTTGTCTCACTTCCTCCACACTCATTACTCTCTTCATACAAATACGTCGGTTGCGAAAAAGAAAGAAGAAACTGCACGGGTCGGTTAGTTTTATATAAAACTAGCGATCGCCTGTGGCCGAAATTCGACAAAAGACTAAACAATAAAATCTTTTAAGTTTGACAACTGACTTTAGCCGTAAAGAAATTATCATACATGTGAGTACACTATCATGTATGTGACATAATTGTTGTAATGCTTATTTTTATTAATTTAATATACTTCTAATGCATTTTATTAAAAAATATGAGGTTTCTGCACTCCGCCGTAATGTAAATTTTAATTGAGCGAATTTTCATACTACACCATACACCCGATTGCCATAAAAAGTGGTCTAAAATTTTTACTTCGCGTATTAACGTAATCCATGTATATATATATATATATATATATATATATATATATATATATATATATATATATATATATATATATATATATATATATATATATATATATATATATATATATATATATATATATATATATATATATATATTACTTATACTTCGCGTATTAACGTAATCCATGTATATATATATATATATATAAATATATATATATATATATATATATATATATATATATATATATATATATATATATATATATATATATATATATATATATATATATATATATATATATATATATATATATATAGCGAATTGGCTAAGCTGAAGCGATTTGGCTAATTTTGGTTTTGAATTAATTGTTGAAGTCCAGGGAAGGTTTAAAAGGTGAGAAAATATACAAATAGAGTAGTTAAAAAGGCAGTACAACGTTTGCCGGGTCAGCTAGTATACTTATAGTTTTCTCTTTACTTATAGTATATTGTGGTTTTCAACCGACTTTCCAAAAGGATGTTATAAATTCGATTATGTTTTTTTGTTGTTTGTTACATCAGAACTCGGACATGTAAGAACCGATTGTAAAAAAACTTTTTTTGTTTGAGAGGACACACTCCCCTGCGGTCCTATTTATTGTATTTGGTGAAGATCAGATGCAGGGTCCTTGAGATTAAGAAATGGAAAGTTGATTGCTCCAGTTTTACTGCGTTAAATAATTATTAACGAAAAGATGAAATTAATTAAACTTGCTATGATCCGCAAACTATTTTATGTTTTTCGCGATGGCATCAAAAAGAAAAACGTTGGTTTAATAAATGGATAAGACTCACCGATGGTCCTTATGTAAAGAAGACCCCAGCGGCACAATTAACCATCCATATCCATCACACTTTTACAACCACGTCCCACGCCGGCACCAAGCACAAAAGCACAGGAGACACAATTTATGTACGTACTCAAGTAGTAAGAAAAACATATAGAATAAGTTCGTGGTTCGTAGCAAATTTAATTAAGTAATTTCATATTTTTAATAACGGATTTCCGCAAAATAACGCCTGAATCAAAAAACTAAATTATTAATGATTTTTTAATTTTTATGATACATAGATAAAAAAGAACTAAAGTATCCAAACTTCCATACTAAATATTATAAATGTGAAAGTCTGTCTGTCTGTCTGTCTGTTACGCTTTCACAGCTAAACCGCTGGACCGATATATATATAACAATTTGGCATGAATATAGTTGAAGATCCGGGCTCAAACATATGCTAATTTTTTTTCCAAAAATCAGTCCCTGGAAGGCTGAAATAGGGGATGAAATTTTTGTTAAAAGCTATTTGGACAAGTTATCAATATACTCGCGGGCGAAGCTGCGCGGGTCAGCTAGTTTATTATAAAAGTTTATTATAAAAGATATGGATAAATAATATTTTTAAGATATTCTGTGTTCGTCCGGGCTTTCTTTGGGCGGGCGGCAGCATGTTCCGGTTTGTAAGGTAAGATAGCCGGTGGAATTAATAATTAATTCCAACAAAATTAAAATTAAAAAAAATTGCTATCTTACCACACGGGGAGCAACGCATTATTAACATCTTTGGTATCTATAAGCGATGGGCTCTCTTTCCATCAGGAGAGCTATCTTTTTTTTTATATCATAAGATAGCAATCAAGCAGATGGGTCTCCTGATGGAAAGAGTCAACCATCGCCTATAGACACTAAAGATGTTAATGGTGCGTTGCTATCTTGTGGCGAGATCTAATGCCACATGCATAAGTTTAATGGCTACCTTACCCTCCAAACCGGAACACGACAGTGACCAGCACGGACGCTATTGCGGCAGGAATAGGTAAGGCGGTGGTACCAGACCCGGTCGAGCCGATGCAGAACTCTACCACCTAGTAGTCACGATGGTAGTGACGCAAATAGCCACTCAGTCGCCTTTTACGACCTGCCTGGCAGAACGGCAGTTGGCCTATTCTTCAAAGGAGCCCGGGACCAACACGGGGGTATTATTATTTTATATATATACCAACCTTACACACCAACACACCAACACCACACACCAACACACCAATATCTGCTTGTTTGCTATCTAAGATATAAAATATATGTACATAAATTTGGCAAAAATATACATTAAATCACGTGACAGTGAATGCAAATCTAGAAGCGTTACGTTAAGCTGTAGTAAAACGCCATTTTGTTTAAACATTTTCATAGACACCAAAGAATATGTAAGGTACCTATAAGGGCGTGATATTATTCAAGACGCCGTGACAGTCCGGGTTGTTTTCGCGCTAAAAAATTGAAATCTTATGACGTGAAATTTTTATTATATACTAGCTGCAACGTGCAGCCCTTGCATTATAAAACTTTTGGGTGAATCCCGCGGGATCACCTAATTCTTTCCGGGATAAAAAGTAGCCTATGTGCTATTCCAGGTAATCATCTACTTGTGTGCCGAATTCCATTGAAACCCATTTAGTAGCTTTTGCGTAATTAAGTAACAAACATCCATCCATCCATCCATCCATCCAAACATCCAAACTTTCACATTTATAATATTAATATAGATATACAATATTTAAGAAAATGCGGAGGTTTTTGGTTAATATACCTAATAAGGATTAAATAGTTTTTCAAATTTAGTCAACTAGCCTTTTTTATGCAACATAAAATTTAGATGAATTTAGTTATAAAAGTAATAATATTAAATCTTCATCCATTATACTTATCAAAATCCCAATGGACTTAAGTAAAGTAAGATTCATAATATTTTATAATAAACAACTTTTAAACGAGTTTCGAAAACTAAAGTTATGCCGTTAAATATTTTATCTAGAAATTTATATTGAACTAGGCGTTTCCCGCGGTATAAGCTGCGTAAGTCCCGATTAAGCAGGAAAATTGAGATAAAATTGATGTACCTCTTTAATTTATCCTTCTAATTTTGCAAAAACGATCGTATGTTTTAATGATTGATTTTTTCCATGAGACACAAAATAAATAAAAAAAACAATCGACAGTTCAATTTGTTTAAAACTACGCAAAAAAATGATATGTAGAAATTCAAAATGATTCAACAACAACAAAAAAGTTAAATTATGACATAAATTATAAAATTTAATATAATACCATAATTATACGTTACGAGTATGTCACAAACTGTAAATCCCGGATGGGATCGGGCGTCAAGATAATGAAGATATGAATGTATGTGTGTATAATAACGATCAAAGTGTATTTATTAGGAGATCAATATTTAAAGCCACACTTATTGATATAAAAAAACTATCAATTATATTAAAGAAGAAATACCTTAGCTATAAAAGTGTAGGTACCTACACAAAATAAAAATTTCTCCTCTTAATTTGAAAGGCATAGATAACAGCTTATAACTTAACTAAGGCATTAGATTAACTTTTTTTTATGTTTTAATTTTTTCTATATGTGTGTGAAATATCATTGTAATCATAGTTTTAAGTTATAACGCACTTGTACACTGTGTTCTGTTTATATTTGTGCTCGCTTCTCGGGTCTGTTGGTAGACATCTTTCTGAGATAAGCTCGTACATACATGTTTTATATCATCTGTTGATTTTTAAGAATTGTATTTTATGTACAATGAAGTGTTCGATAAAAAAAATATATCCGTAGATGAATATGCATTAATTAATATATAGATTAAATATAAAAGAAAACATTAATTTTAAGTGCTGGGAGACCGAGCTTTGTCGGGATGATATTGCTTTACGGGAAAACTTATCGTCACGGAGATGACACTTACATATATTAATTTTAATAAGTGGTAAAAAATTATCTAAATAAAAATTTTTGTCAAAACCATAACAGCCGTAGTGAAGCAACTACATACATATCAATATACAAAAATTGCTTTTTTAAAGTATAGAATTTACAATACGAATAGATCAGTAAAGATTTAAGAAGGTTGGATAGGTAATTATTTTCCGATAAAATGTAAGCTACAACACTGCGGACTAATATAGATGTGATGAATATTTTAATTTTTAGCACACTAAAAATTTCCACTAGACTACAGTCTTTCCTGTTGTTGTTTTGTTTTTAATTTTTTGTTATTATATTTTTCTAAAGTGTTCTTTACAATAGATTTCTAAAATAAATTTTAAAATCAGTTCCGTAGTTCCATACTTCAGATCCAAAGGTTACTTCCTACGAACAAACTCACAAGCTAACAATCTTCACTTCTTTGTAATGTAAGTAAAAACATAACTCTTATAAAAATATTCTGCTAAAAATGGTACCCAAACGTTATGAAAGAATTATAATTAAAAGTTCCCTTGATATTATGTTTAATATCATAATTTAAATCTTTACGAGAATAATCAGAGCAATGGTAGATAGAGATGTCAAAACAAAGGTAAAACCAAACTTTGAAGAGCCACTTAATATTCAAGGAAAATAAAATTCATATCTTATTATTTTCGTATATAGCTATCTTTATTCTCTTCTTTACTGTGGCTGTCGACGTAACGAGCAGCGAATACAGTATCGGTAATTTTATCCTTACAACTCTTGTTAGGCAATACATTTTGCAGGAAATATATTTCAAAGACATGCGTAAATATTTTATTTCTGAGATAAAACAAAATCGTTTTTTCGTTTTACTTAATGGTCGTTTGTCAATAATTTATTACAGGGGCCTAATTCACCTAATTAAACGATAATGGATTCGAAGCGTTTAAGACTCTTACATATTTTCTTACATATTATGCTCGACGTTATACCGTGTTTATGTGTGTGAGAGCCGTAAACGCATTGACTCAATTACGTGATTGGGAGTCTAGCTCTTCAATAAGAAGACCTTCTAGCGATTTAAATTTAGTTAATCTGCTACAGTTCAGCACCAGTTATGTATTATTATGCTCAATGCTCATTGTAACTGTTATCATAAACAGCAGGGATATAAAAAACAATTACAAATGGGTACATTTATGTATGTCAATGTTCATATGTATATGTGTGTGTGAGGTTATATGAGTGAGTTTATTATATTTGGCTCTACTTGCTCTCTGCCTCACTCGTAAATTTGTATTATTTAAGTTGATTGACTGTTGGTTAACTTTTTATGAAACTCTCTAACATATAATCTAAATGTGCCACTGTTTAAAAATTTGTCGTTTTTATTGAACAAATAATTTGTCAACAAGCGGTCGTCATTCTTGAAATAACTTACATGTTAGGTAATAATGGACGAATTAATAGATTCGTTAGTATTGATTGCTAGAGTAAATGAAATAATAAGTCTTATTCTTTCGCTGTTGAGTTCAGTTATTTTGTTTACAACTTGGTGCCTATTTCCCAAATGGCGCAGCTTTTTGAACTTTATTACTATCAATCTGGTCTTTATGGGAACTTTGGAAGTGTGTTTTTATTATTATTTATATAAAAGAGAAAATTTTGCAGACAAACGTGTCCGTAATGAAATAATATTTTTGCATTGGACATCAATATGTTGGTCTTTGTGTGCTATGTTATATGCTTATGTAAAGTTAGTCATAGTGTACAATGGAAAAAAATACGAAAAAAAGAAGGCATTTTGTTTTGTTTATTTTGCTATTTTCTTAATACAAGGTATTACCAATGGTATTTCTAATATTTATCTTCAAAATGAAAATTATTTAAATATGATTTGTATTACATTTGTATTCTCATTTATTTTGAGTATTATATATTTATATATCTACACAAAAATTGTATTAAATGTTATGTCTTGTTGTAAACGGTCTATATCTAAAGTTAAAGTAAAACCAATAATTGCTTTAGTAGGAATCGCAATTCTATGTGACATACTTTTCTTTCTGCGTTTTCTCATTTTAACAAGTATTATTTTACTTTTTGTCACTGTTAAAATGACATTGATAAAGTGGTTGGTAACTGATTATATTTTAGATATGATCTTAATGTACAGATCAGTTGTTAAAACCATTTTTATTTTGATGAATAGTAATTCGAGAGAGCTTTGGAAGAAACAATACAGGGTGTGGAAAAATCGTTCACGTAATGTGATATAATGTAGGTACTTGTTATGTAAACATTTAAAACCGAAACTTAAAAATTTGTTTCTATTTAGTAGTAGTTTTTCCGTGCGTAAAAATGTGTCCTTTCACTCTGAATATAGTGTCACCCAAAAACCGTGCAATTCCATGTTTTTAATTATATTTGTGTTTTAGCACACACTCCGTACTAGGGAGAATCCGAAAAATTATAAAAACAAAGAAAAATTTCGACTCGTGGGTTTGAGCCTACGACGTTCCATTAAGCCAGGGCTCTCTACCAACTAAGCTAGTGTCTAGTGGCTCAGTGGCGAAATTTTTTCTTTGCTGTGTGATCGATTCCGTCATTTGTACTGATCGCTAAAAACGTATAACTAGTTAAATGAGATCATCGTCACAGATGAAATTCACAAGCACAATGTAGGTGCTCAAACACAAATATGTGACCAGTCGACACTTGCTCAAATGGTAGAACGTCCCGGCTTAAAACGAACGTTTTTTTCAAATAGGTACTATTTTTATTAATTTTTTTTAAATATGTACTATTTTCTTTAAATCTTAATATACGTTAAATTTGTATTATCAGTGTCACAATTTAATTAATTATTATCATAAAATAAATATAAAAATAAATAAAAAATATATGTCTCTGTTGTATAAGTTTCGTTAAAACGTTGTTTAATAAAAGTTTCACGCGCTGATTGTTTGGATTTTATTTTTATAGCTAAATATATTAAACATTTATGAGACCACTTTTGTTTTAATTGCCATAATATCAGAGTCAGAAAGATGTTACTAAATAATTATTATTGTAATGCACGCTTATAAATTAAGATGCGTAAAGGCTCAATAGAGAGCCGGAGCGCCGCTAAAATAAGAATATATTTGTGTTATTTAAAAATTATCCATATTCCTGCTATAACACAATCTATCAAATACCATCTGAATAAAAGCAGCTGGTAAAAAAGAATAAACAATATGTTAGTAGCTAGCACCATAGCCAGTATAAAGTTTAATTTTATTGGGTCAGTATATAAAGCCTCATATTCTATTCCTATTACCAGAAATTCTTCACCTAATAATGTGTCAATTCGGATTGAAGGACCACCTAATGAGCATACTAAAATTTGCACACAGCTACGAACGTTCAAGCTACGAAAGTTAATTTTTTCAAAACGAATTTAAGCATAACTGCTTAAATTTGTTTTGAAAAAACATCCGTGACTAACGTCCAAATGACCGTTACTGCGAAACCGGGCTTTTTTGGCGAACGTTCAAGCTACGAGAGTTAATTTTTTCAAAAAGAATTTAAGCATAACTGCTTAAATTCGTTTTGAAAAAACACCCGTGACTAACGTCCAAATGACCGTTACTGCGAAACCGGACTTTTTTGGCGAATAGAGTGCTCAACTAGAGTTGAAGTTAAGTGGGCTTAGTGCCTGCCCTAAGAATGTGCGACCAATCCTCGGCTTAAGGCTTATCTTGATGATACGTGGGAAATTATTTGGGAACTGGATTTTGAGTCATTACTAGCTCTTGACCAAGTTCCTAAGTATTTGCGGGCCGAAACAATGGGTCGAGTCGCCGATGGTGGCGATTCTGGGTCACGAGAATAATAATATGTTGTCAATTCAAATATTTTGGTTACTCTATGCCATAGTAAAGGATAAAGGAAAGGAAAGGAAAAGGAAAAAGGATAAAAGAATTTCCCAACATTTAGTAACGTAATCAATCTAAATTTTATGTCTACCACAAATGAAACAATAACATCTTTTTTTTTTGGCTTGATTACAATGTGTGACACGTTGTCGGCGGGTGGCAAAATAATTTTACACGGTAAAAATACAACGCAAAAATCTGCATACAAGGGTGTGAATATAAATTTCTTTTAAATTTCACCGTACACGATAGGCTGTTGACTGATACATTAAACATGATATTAACAAAGCACAAATCAAAAGCTTTTTACATTTTGTAAATATTTTGTGAGTTTTTATTTTAAAATACAAATAATAACTTTGTTAAAATATGGTATGAAAGTGTAGTAATAGACAACATTAAACAATACAATGCAAAAGTCTTTGTCCAAGGGTACAAATATAAATTCTTTTGAATTTTACTATATATGTGTCGACTATATAAAGTTGATACATGATATTAATAAAGTTCATACTCGAACATAAATCATACTCGTACATAAAGTTGTAATTCGCTTACACACTCTGATTTTTCTCAAAGAAGCTCGTATTAAACGTATAGCTCGTATAACTTTTTACTGAAGTGTCTGCACTTTGACTTACTACTATAACTTTGATGACTGTTACAGATGCTATCTTAAGGATATGTACGGTGATGAATCTTGTATGACATTGGATAGTAAACGATTGGATAAGAATTCCCTCCTAATAGTAAGAATCAGTTTTACCCCGTGTTAGTCCATGTCCCCTTTGAGGATTATCGGTGACTCCTTTTGGGTGACTTTAATACTCGCGTTGGAACAGATCACAGTGTATGGAGTGGTGTTCTAGGTCGTCATGGGGTAGGAAACTGTAATACCAATGGTGTCGATCTTTTTACGCTATGTGCCGAGTTTGGACTCTGCATCACCAATACGTGCTTCCGTTGGAAAAATAAATTCAAGACAACGTAGATGCATCCGAGATCCAAGCACTGGCATCTTTAAGATTATGTGATTGTGCACAAGAGACATCTCGGAGAAGTACAAATCACTCGCGTGATGAGAGGTGCCCAGGGCTGGACTGACCATCAACAGGTCAGGTCTAAACTGTGCCTTAAGTTAAAGGTTTCACGTTTAGCGTCACACAAGATACCATTGAGATTGACCTGTGGGAAATTTATTCACAATATAGAGCTCAGAAAAACCCTGCATGACATTTTTGGCGTTAAGTCATCTGAGACCAAGGAATCGGAGTCGGTAAATGAAATTTGGCGTTCTTATGCCGAGAAAATTTATGGCTTTCAAGTAATTGGTAAACTAGATCGAAAACGTCAGGACTGGTTTAACGACTCCGACACAGCTCTAAAAAACTCATCCAAGAACACAGACTCTCTTTACGGTCCTCGTACATAAACCAACGCAGGAAGTCTCATCATGATCTAAAACACAAGGTACGAGCGTTAAAAGATAAGTGGTGGCCAGAAAGAGCATCTGAAATGCAAGTTTATTGTATATATAATTGATATTAAACAGCAAGGACATTTTTTTGAATGTTTGCAAAAAATATTTGGCCCCAAAAACCAAAAAGACAACGCCTATGTACAGCAAGGATGGAAGAATCAAGTTGACTGAGCTGAGTGACATTATAGCTCGTTGGGCACTTTATGGATGTCCTTAATCCGCAAACCCAGACTACTGACTTGTCCTATATAAACAAATATTGTTTGCATAAATCTACTATAACAATGTTTATACATTCTGTACGCCTCGTGTTATATAGATTTTATTATGTAATAATAATTTATATAGCAGTTATTTAACCTCAACACCACAAATCCGGTTAATTTTGCACATTTTACACGCGTAACACGCGTGCTGTCTTCTGATCAATCGCAAATATTTTTAATTCACTTACGCTTTTAATGAGATTTATACACGAAATTGAAAAATACAAATCATTTTATATTCTGGTTAAATTTTCTATCCCATTGTAGTGAAAGTTTTTATTTTATGAGTAATAAACTCATAAATCACAAAAAATATATGTTACATAACTGAACAAAATTGGGTCAATAGAAAATAATTGCGAAGATTAGGCTTAAAATCATCATTAACGGTTTTATATCTTTATTTTTTTAACGTATGGATATTCAATTAAAAACATGAGGTCTTCATATTCATACCTAAACTGCTACCGAATCATATTTGACAAATAAAATAGTCGTTTTTTAAAATTTCAATATTTACTTAATAATGAGACCTAGCCGCCCAGTTATACTGATAGTGGGCTCTCGTTTACTTCGATAGAAATAGACAGAGTGCGCGATTTTGGTGTTGACTGCGTCTTAATCGTCAGAGTCCGAGTCGTTACTAATTTTGATTCTCAAGAAGCCCTGAAAACACCTCAACAATAATTAAAATTTAAGTTTGATTGGTGGATTGAACATAATATGACCTCGTGATTTATGTAAGTTAAATAGACTGTCAAGTATCAACTATACCACTAAGTACTAACCGTTTTATCAATTCTCTTACCATAGCTATTTAGTACTTGCCACTGTTATTTATTTATTTTTTTATTTACTTTTATGCACTAAAATTGTACAATGGTTAAACTTAATGCCATAAAGGCATTCTCTGCCAGCCAACCAGCAAGTGGAGCGGAAAAATTTCAATAGGGGGTGCAAATAAATATTTTAAATGGAAATAGGAAACAGTATGATGGGCTAAACGGAACAAAAATATAATAATTACTAGGAAATAGAAAATATAAATAGATACATATAACATATTTACATAAACATATATTAATAAACACATAATAGACTATACATATACATACATGGCATATATAATTAACAAAATATTTAAATAAGCAAGTAAGTATAACAAAAGTAATTAATAATGTCTGTCTGTAGATAATTTCAATTTCTCTTAGATATTTTGTTGATAACACCGAAAGCTAAGTGTTAAGATAATGGGTCGTCAAAGCACGCTTGAAAGACCACTTAGAAGAGGACCTCCTAACGTCAAGTGGAAGAGAATTCCAGAGCTTAACTGCTTGAATAAAGAAAGATTTATAAAGAAAATCCGTTCGAGAGAAAGGGATGTAAAGAGAAAGATCATTATCAGAACGGAGGGAACGATCATGAGTGCTACACTGAAAGCAGAATTTAGATTTAAGGTAAGTGGGAATATTTGGGTCATTAACAATGGAATATAACATGCGCAGCATCCTAACTTCTCTACGTTTAGCTGAGGGTAGCCATTTAATTTTTGAACGAAAGAACGAAATATGATCAAATTTGCGTAAATTAAAAATAAAACGTATGCAGTTATTAAAGAGAATCTCTAATCTATTGAGTAGATACTGAGTGAGGTCTGAATAGCATACATCAGCATAATCTATAATAGGAAGCACAAGGGCTTGTATTAATAAGAGTTTTGTACTCACAGGGAGAAAATTTTTGTGTCTATAGAGAGTGCGCAAGATAGCATTAACTTTTCGACAAATTTCAGTTATATGATTATTACTCGGCATAAAAGATAAAGTAGCTAATTTTTGAAATCATAAACACATGAACAGACACAATCAGCGACAACACAGACAGCGAAATCTATTAGCATTGAATTTTTATTTTCATGAAACTGTTGACTTAGATATTAATAAGTCTATGCAATATGTAACGATGGCGCGATAAAACACGCTCACACTTATCGCGCACAGATGCCATCAATATCTTATCGCAGCATCGTTATCAAATTTCATCACGCAACGTACACGTGAAAATCTCTAGTATTTAAGCTTGATGTAAATCCAGTTAGAGTATAGTTAATAAAACACATTTGCTAACCGATGTGTGACTGTCATTTTGCCAACGTAATATTGGTGACCACCGACCAGTGAACACGCAAAAAGGAAGATGAACACCCCAGCGCTAACATCATGAAGAAACCCTTTGGCAGCAACGGCAAGTTTGGCAGAACCCATGGAAATCACAGCTGTATCCACGGCGACAAGAATACCAGATTTTTGGAGAGATTAGGCAAGGACGAAATATTACAAGTAAGCGATATTATTACAAATCCACCAGAAACTAATAAATACAACAGGCTAAACGAGATCGTAACCATTTCAAAACAAAAACATAGAATGTAGCATAATGAGTGAAACATCTGCGCACTTAGCAAACATGCAAATAGAAAAAGCAACGTGGCAAATTTTATGCTAACTACTGGCCTAAATAAAGTCGGTCAGAAATTCCTTATCAGGAACATTATTCTAATAATAACCTATGTTATTATCACAACAAATTTAAAGGTCAGGCATTGAAGTGCATCCAACCCTGTTCCTGGGAGAAATCGGGAAACGACAATTAGCGCAGCCCAAGGCGGTAATCTACGCTACGGCCGCCTTATCGTAACCGACGCCATTGATGTAAACCCAGTTAAATTACAGTTAGTAAAATACATTTGTTAACCGATGTGTAACTGTCATTTAGCCGACGTAATACAATACAAAAAATAATGACTATAGATTTACTACCACGGATTAAGGTACTCGTATAAAATGAATAATATTAAATGTTCATCCATCATATATATCAAAACCCCGATGGAGTTAAGTAAAGTAAGATGATTCATAATAATTTGTAATAACCAACTTTTATACGAGTTACAAAATCTATAGTTATGCCCTTAAATATTTTACCTAGAAATTCATATGTAACAAGTAATTTACCACTGTTTAAATCGCATATATTTACGACCCTGCTGAAAAAATTAGATATTATGTATGCTATTTCAACCAGGAATAATGCAGCTTTCAATTCGTGAAAGAAATTTAGCACTCCCAGGGATTACTTCCTACAAAGAAGTCACAAACTTCCAAGATTACCTCTTAATGATATTAGTATGGGTAACTCCATTAAAAAATATTTTGCTCGAAAATATATTTCTAATGTTATAAAATAATTATATTTAATCTTTGTCTTGACAATATTATGCTTCATATCAAAATTTGAATCTTTTTATTTAATGAAGAATAATCAGAGAAATGGTAGAGGTGTCAAAACAAACAATAAAACCAAACTTTGAAGAGCCACTTAATATTCGAGGAAGATAAATTTCGTATTTTATTATTTCGTGTATAGCTACGTTTATTCCCTTCTTTACTGTAGCTGTCTACGTAACGAGCAGCGAACACAGTATCAGTAATTTTATCCTTACAACTCTTGTTAGGTTGGCAATACTTTTCGCAGGAAACATATATTTCAAAGACATGCGTAAATATTTTATTTCTGTGATAAATCGAAATCACACATCCATTAAGTTGTCGACTACATCCTACAGCTAATCCCTTGATATTAACGACGACGTAGCCAAGTTTTTTCTCATATTCGTATTCGGTCGGAGGCAAATAAATGTATGACTGTTTAAGAAGTTTTTCAATTTTGATGTTTTATTATTATAGCGTAAGAAGTAAGCAATAGACTCTCTTAATAAAAACAGAAGAACAGTGCTCATTGATACCGAAAGTATTAATAGTGTGTTGTAGTCCGCATATAACGAATATAACTTTATTTTATCTTGACTGCTTTATAGTTTATGGGTCAAATAATTTTGCTCAGACGATGAGATACGGCGTTTGATCCCTGCGCTGGGCAAATAGTTAATGAATCTCTTTCTGGGATTTTTTTTATAGAAAAAAGGGACAAACGAGCAGGAGGCTTACCTGATGGTAAGTGTTTACCACCAACCATGGACGGCCACAGCACCGTAGCTCTTGCAGATGCGTTGCCGGCCTTTTAACAAGGAGTATGCTATGCTATCCCCAAAAATAGAAATTTCAGTAGCAACAGGCAGTTCACCTATGAGATTTGGTATCCTAAGACGTTGGTTATCCTATGAGGCTATGCCACACTAAAGATAATTTTATATTTATGAATCATTCAACATTTATGGACGTAATTACCTCACATTTTGAAAGTTTTATGTCTAGAATAAAAATAATAATAATATTTTTCTTTTAGGTTTAATTGCGATGACCGACAAGTCACACAAAATAAGTCACCGACCGATGCCAGTCGCTGGCAAATTATTTCACACAAAAATAAACCGTGCAAACGTGTAAATGTAAATTTACTAGGTAGGTTCGTTCTTCTTTATTTATAGGGTAGGTTCTTCATTGTCTCACCCGGGTCTGGTACCACCGCCTTACCTATTCCTGCCGAAATAGCATTAGTGATTGTCACTGTCGTGTTTTGGTTTGGAGGGTAAAGTAGCCGGTAAACTTATGATTGTGACATTAAACCTCGCCACAAGATAGCAACGCATCATTAACATCTTTAGTGTCTACAGGCAATGGTTGACTCTTTCCATCAGGAGACCCACCTGCTTGTTTGTAATCTCAGGATATATCTTTGTTTCCGGTAAAATTTAAGACTTTTTTTGTAAAAAACTGGACCGTCGTCTAGCAAAGCACAAACAGCAAAGCTTTTTACAACTTTTGACTATTACGACCTGGCCACAGCTACCCGCGGCCCGAACTGCGACGCGAATTGCGGCGCGAGGCCAATTTTCTGGGCATGCCATTGCTCGACTAGCTACGATCGACGCGGCGTCGACGGTGGATGTATTAAAATGTTTAAAATTGTCAATATCTATAAATATATAACCACTCGACTAAAGTTGCTCCGACGACTAATGTTGGTACCTACATGATATTAATGAGAGATGTGAGAGACTTGATGTTATGGCGATAGGGATATGATTACTAGCAGCCTATAGAAGATCTATGTAATAGATCCGAAGTAACACGCTAAAAACTCGTCCGTTGCGGAAAGAACTGACAAGTTAACACAGAATACTGGATACCAACAGATGTCAATGTACATATATAGACACTTCTCACGGACGCGATATCTTGGAATGATTCGGAATAGTTTGTTCCTTGTGGTTTAGTGACTTAGTGGTTTAGTGGTTATGATCGATTATGCTCTCATATCCTATATCTCCTACAGGACGTTCCAAATACCTTTATACTTATTATCAACAATTTTTTATAAACTTTTGTTCTAGGGGTTAACCTAATTGGCTTCGACCATGAGGTCTCGGGTTCGATGCCAGGACCAAGCAAGTGTATTTGCTTTTTCAAGGTCTTTCTCGAAAGTCCAAAACCCATTGGCACCTTGGAGTCTGGTGGCAGTATATTAGTATCCCTTACCTTGGATGAACATGTAAAGCTGTCGGTCCCGGCTATCAATAAATACAAGCAGTAATCGTTAACAATTCGGTACATTGCGACGATGGAAATCACCACCCATCTAGCTATTCGACAAAAATTAATAGTAAATTTTAAATACAAATATGTGCTATTAATATTTCTATTACACCAACAAGGTCACACCATTTTCTTCAAATCAGAGCTAGATGAAGTGGGCCAATCTTATTCCGAAGCTAAGTTCCATATATCAAGCTGCCCCACGGAGAGTTAAATTAGCCCCGACGTTATTTATTAAACACGTTCCGATCGCTAGGAAGATTAATAAATGGTTGTACTTTATTGCTTTTGTTTAATTATTCAACATTAAAATCTTTTGTCTTGAAAATGTAGAAATAATAGCCGATAACAGATTCACAGAATAAATTGACTACGTTATGTCTTGTGGTTAGGTCATTTGGCTCAGATTATCTGGTCCCAATTTGGAATCCGCGCAAAAGAATTTTTGAAATTATTACTGAAACGTCATTCTTGTTGAAGCGTTTAGGGTGCATACACATTTTCTTACATATTATGCCCTATCGTAGCTCGACGCGACGTTGTATTTTGTTTCTGTGTGTAAGAGCTCTAAGTGCTTCGGCTCGATTGATGTTTTGTTACGTGAATTGGGGGGTAGATTAATTAAAATCTTAGTTACGTTTCGGAGTCTGTTGGTGTTGTGCTATGCAACCTAAACTGTTGGCTCCATTTATCGCAAGAAGCAAGTGATAATCGTTTTCAGGCTGGAAAATAAAATTAAAGACAAATAAAATTTTTATTTATCGGCCTTAAAAGCAAGACAGAGAAAATTGTCGTATGACAAGTGAATCGTGGTGTATCAGAATATCTATTGGCGTTAGATTCATTCTTCTTATCCCGCAAAGAAATCGGTGTAATAATATTCAAACAAAAGATATATTTTTTTTATGTCATAGGATTACAAAAAAGTAGATAGCTTTCCTGATGGAAAGAGAAAACATCTTTAAACACCACAGACGCGTTGCTAGTCATGTGGTGGGTTGGTAACATGTAGTATTAGGTATAGGTGGAGCTAGCACTCGTATTAATCACATAAAACACATATTTACGTTATATCTCTGTCTATGAGGTCTCTCCATCTCTTTTTATACAGCTGTGTTAGAAAGAGAGGGTAAGAACTCAGAATATGACAGCAGTGTTTAAAATTGTGTTTCAACTAGGTATTAGAAGTGCTGCCTCCAGATATGATATAGCTCCATGGTTGGTAATGCCACATGCAAGTGTATAGGCTACCTTATCCCTCAAACTGGTACACGATAGTGACAAGCACTGACATTGTTGCGGTAGGAATAGGGAAAGCACCTGACGAATTGCAGATGGCCTATTCGTCAAAGGACGAAAGAAGACTAACATGGGATTAAAACATATCATATACAAGGTATATTGGAAATCTATAGAGCGTTGTCATGGCAATCCTATTGTATATCGCCTCTGTGGTCTAGTGGTCTGGTGTCGGTGTTGACCGCATGAGATTGCGGCAAGCATATCACTAATCGGGCTTTATCTTATCCCGGGCAATGTTGTTTTTATCAGAAAACTAAAAAAAAAAAAACACTTTTAAATTGCCCAACTCTGGAATCGCACCCACTTCGTCATGTGGTCAATACCAACACCGGACCACCAGACAACACAGGCGATATTATATATTAATACAGTAGGCATAATTATTGTTTTTATTTTGAGTAGGGCCAGGCAGTACTTCACGCCGGCACGGTCCATCGTTTACAATTTTATAAGGCGCAAATCCAGCCTCATATGAAGTACTGCTCTCACTCGTGGGCAGGGGCTCCTCAGTACCAGCTCCTTCCTTTTGATCACATTCAATCGAATCAGGAATATTTTCGAGGTTTCGCTCTGCATATTCTATCGGATCTATTATGGGGGAGCGAAGAACCGTTTGGATTAATTCCTGTCGCAGAATTTCACCATCGGACATCGCGACAAAATTAAAAATTTCATACTCACCATCTCGATTTATGAAATCCACAACTGTGTGTGATGTCTGAAATTCTCGAGGCTCTTTTTTCCCCGCACTATTCCTCTGTGGAACCAATTACCGGCAAAGGTTTTTCCAAGCGGATACGACTTAGGGACCTTAAAGAAAAGAGCCTACTCTTTCATAAAAGGCCGGCAACGCAACTGAAACTGAAAAATTGTAAAAAAATTGGGAATATAGAATTCAACAAAAGCTTCAAACATAGTTTGGTTTGAGTAATATCGATTATGTAGTTTATAAGATATGGGATATTTCGATAGTTGCATAAAATATTTTGATAGCTGTACAAAATGAATTTATTTTCATGGCGTCTTTGAGAAATACAAACTTATTTTCCTGCTGTGAACTTAGCATATACAAAGATTGTGTATACTATATACTACAATACATGAATACACATCATATGTATTTTCGCTTTTACGGAACCTTTTGTAAGCGAGTCCGACTCGCTCTTGGCCGGACTTTTATTATTGAAATAGAAAAGAACGAGAGATACAGATAAAATAAAGGAGTCGAGATGAAAGTTTTTCGTATTTTGGAAGTAAAAAGTTACAGTAAAATCTCCTTGATTGTATGTACTGTTGGAACCATTCAATACCTAGATGATATTTTAATAATAAAATACTGTGTAATGTAGGCATTCTATCTCTTACCCGGCTTGATCATATACAATATATTTACCGCCTCGGTGGTAGAGTGGTTAGCGAACCTGACTACGCAATCAACGGGGCTCGGGTTCAATTCCCGACGGGGACGAGCATTTCTGTGATGAGCATAAACGTTTGTATTTCTGGGTTTGGGTGTTTATTAAATATATTCTGATATTTATATATGTATTTCTATGTATTAGTATCGTTGACTAAGACCCATAACACAAGAAGATAATTTGCTTACTTTGGGGTTAGATTAGTTAGCGTCATTTGTTCTGTGAATATTTATTTATTTATTATATTTATGTCTTTGTATTCCATCGCGATGCATTTCCGGATTTTTTTTCGTGTACAAATCACAATCATTACAAAAAGTTTCACTTTAAAATTTCATCAAATACCTACCGCAAATTGCAACAAAATCGGTTTATCTATTCGTTTAGCTTTTCAAAAATTAAAAAACAAACAAAAATCTATGCTTACGTATATTTATTACACCTTTAAGCCAAAAAAATATTAGCGAAAAGTTTCAGGAATAGCCTGCAAGGTCATGTAGTTTACAGATTTTTACATTTTTCTGCTGCTGTACGACACGCTCTTCAAAAAATTCAATAATATGCATACTAATTCTTACCTTACATAATAAAAATTACAGTGACATCTTATTGTCTATTTGTTTATCTTTGTAAATGTATGATTCACCCCAGCCGTTTGTGTTGATATTTTATATGGATAGTCTAAATTCTGGAGAAGGACATAGGCTACTTATTACTAACAACACGCGGGCGAAGCTGCGGGTGAAAGCTAGTCATTGATAAGTCCCAAATAATCAACCTAGTTAAATCCAATTTACAGTATTTGTCGCAGTTTCTTAAGAAGAAGAGTTGAATAGATGTTAAAATAATTATCATTTTAGTCTAAAAGCTTTTTTTAAAAATCTTAAGTAAGTTTATTGAACACACCGTGAAAGAAGTTACTTTTGATACCCGGCCTCCTTTGAAGAATAGGCCAACTGCCGTTCTGCTAGGCAGGTCGTAAAAGGCGACCGATTGGCTGTCGAGCCACTACCATCGTGGCTACTAGGTGGTAGAGTTCTGCATTGTCTCGCCCGGGTCTGGTACCACCGCTTTACTTATTCCTGCCGCAATAGCGTCAGTGCTTGACGCTGTCGTGTTCCGGTTTGGAGGGTAAGGTAGCCGGTAAACTTATGCATGTGGCATTAGACTTCGCCACAAGATAGCAACGCACCATTAACATCTTTGGTGTCTATAGGCGATGGTTGACTTTCCATCAGGAGACCCATCTACTTGTTTACTATCTTATGATATAAATAAAAAAAAAAGAATTTGTTTTTTGCACGGCATCGACACAGTTTCTTGAGTACTAAAATATTGTAAAAAGTGGTTTGAAAATCTTGATATTATATCGAAAACTACACTTTTTACAAAAAATGTTGTCAACGATAACTCCCGAACGGATAAACTGATATTAATGCAATTTGCGACATGTAGTTTTTCAATCAAAAGAGCTGATTCGATTTTTAATCTATCGGTGCACATATCTGGAAGTAATTTAAAAACAATACATCGTTTCGCCGTCACGTTTTTGAGGATTTTTTAAAATTCCCGCAATCTGAATGCCATCAACTTAATTTCGATTAATTAAGCTGTTCAAAAATGATGAGAAGTTTACGTACACACACATACAAATATACAAACATGCTGATGTCATCGTAAAAATAGTCAGAATAGGTTCCTAGGACCTCAAAAGTAGAGATTGGTGAAAAAATTATATTTAACAAATTGGTGCAAAATCAGTAACTTGTTTTAGTTAAGGTTAAAAAATCTCAATACGTAAGACCTAATAATATTAAAAAGAAATAGGCTTTAGAATTCCATTAAGTGTCTTAGAAAACGAAGAAGTGATTGTATGCGGGCGTTTAATTTAATTATGTAAATAAGCAAGAATTGTCTCTCATATGTTTCCACATCCAGTAAATATTTACAGTGATACAATACCATTGTCCAATTAAAAGGTCCTTTGACATTAAAACGGGCTTTAAGGATGGCTAGCAAAAGGAAATAAATAGGCTATAAAAGATAAGGGTCTATGAGGAACAAATGCGATTTGTATGTATGAGTAAATGAAAAATACAGTCACGTTCATATTTCCGTAGATTGGCTGATATGCAGCCAATATGTCTACAACTAGATAACAGAATTACTACAGGAATTAAGGTGCTAATTAACATGAACTAACTATCGCCTTTTGGTCGAAATTCAACCTAAACGAACGTAAGCTTTAAAAACTTCAATTTAGCGAGAAGTTATAAAATTGGCCTCTATGGTTTGGTGGTCCGGGTTCGGTGTTGACCACATGAGGTCCTCGTTTCGATTTTTGAGCCAAAATGATTTTTTTTAGTTTTCTGATAAAAACAATGTTGCCTGGGATTAGATAAGTGTCCGGTTGGTGATAGGTTTGCCACCTATCACATTAAGGGACTACGTATATTCGGCTAATCGTGGGCGCACTTGTTGTAAACTGCCTCACACTTCAGGGATGAGGGCGTGAAGATCCTTTTTTTAAAACAGTTATTTTACTATTACAAAATATATAAATGAACAAAATTAAACTGATATTGTTGACGGCACTTTGTATAAATAGGTATTTATGAAAACACTCCTTTATTCTGTCATCGTTTAGTTCTATAACTCGATAATGATACCCTTTCTTCATCTTACTTAGCAGTCTGTTATAAGTAGTGACAGTAGGCTCTTATCAAGCATCGTATCGACGTTAACGGAACGTGCAGAGTATTTTTATAGAGGATTCTATGTGCTAGGTTCATATCGAAGCGATTCCATTTCGTTTTATTTGAATGTCCCTGCACTGTAGTCAGCAGACTGAAAAGAGTAGTCTTTTTATTTAGAAATTGTCACTATTTCTTAACAAAAACAAGTCTAGAGCTATTTCGCTTGAATTCTGGAATTATTTTTACTAGCTTTTACCCTTCGGATCCGCTTATGTTGAATGTTATCATATTATTTCTTAGAAACAGTATTTTTTTAATAAAAGGGTGGGACCTTTACCTATATCCTTTTCTGTAACCCAGACAATATATGTACTTAGGAAAATTTCATGATAAACAAAAAGATACTCTCGCATTTATAACGTATCGTTTGTTTGCCCTTTATAAGGATAAACATTTCTGATTGCTACTGATACTAGGGAAACTGATTAGAGATTACTGATTACATAATAGTTTTAAGTAGTTAACATATAAAAGCGTAAAAGTAAACACAAAACCGGCTCTTGCGTTTGTAATAAACATAGTTTGGATTCTAGAATCGTGAGAACAATCATTTTTCAAATTTTAGAAAAAGGCGCGAAAAGGCGTAAAATGTTTGCAAATAAATAAGTTTTTTGGAATTGTCGAAAATTAAGCAAAGAAACTATTTCTTTCAATCTTTGTAACATATAAATTCAGATTAAATCTAAAGAAATAACAAGGCAAAGGCTATTATTATGTTATGGATTTTAGTTGTAGTCTTTCACATATTTCTAACTAGAGCCTCGCATCACAGCCCGCTTCGTGACTAACATTTTTTATAAATATTACGGGAACAATACAATTTTCTGTAATAAACAGTAGCCGACCTGTTAATTCTAGACATAAATTACATTTACACGATCTCACATCAGTATCAGTCTAGCCATTACGAGTAAAAAATAAAATATTATATTAGGTAGTATATATATTTAAGTTAATTTTCATAGACGCAGTGTTGCACAGTTTAATTTATTTGCTAAATTTTAGCGGATATGAGGATTTCAAAATATCCTATTATTTTGAAAAAATTCAAAAGATTATTCTATCATTTAATTTATTTTTTTTGATAATGTCATCAACATACTTATATGCCCATTTCTGGTCAGATCAGTTTTTTCACAAGCTGTATAATAGACATACACAAACTTATAATGTTAGTAGAATTTTGAATCGCATTATTTAACTAGTTGTGTTTATCAGCCTTACAGTCGCACAAGGTCCCGGGATTAAATCCTATTTAAAATAACCGATACAGACTAATTATCGAATTAAAATCGTTTTTACAATATTTAAAAAAATATAATCTATACATATAATAAAATCGTAGGAAAGTCAAAACTGTACGAAGAATATTTTAAGGGGCTGTGCGAAGTAAAAGAACTCCGCGCGGACAAAGTCACTGGCAACAGCTAGTTAATAATATAAATTAACGAATTTCAAGATTATTAATTTGGCTAATAAAAAAGCATTTCAGGGTCTATTATAGTGATGCAGATGTCAATGGTGATCACTTCTTGCCAGGCGGGCTTTTATGTCATTTGTTTCGCTTTCTTTGAAAAAATTCGTAATCTGGTTGATCCTGCAGGCCATCCCTGAAACTACCCGCTAAACTGAAATATTTTTTAACAAGAAGCAATATCAATACTTAAGTTTATAGTTTTTAGTTCGAAAAGTTCAAAAGAAAATCTAAAGTTTAAAAAATTTATTAAATTATTACTAAAGTTTAATTAATTTAAAAAATATTAATTTAACGATTTGTTGACGAATTAATTTTTATAGGGTTTATTATTTTATTGCTATATTTTATTTGAATAATGTTGTGGGTGCAGTAATATTTTAAAAAATATTTTTTAACATTTTATTAATTATAATTAAGCCTGCGCCAAGCTAATCCGATTTGATTTGATTTTTGAAATGGCATTTGCCGTATTTTTTTAGTACTAATATATCGTAGAATATGATGAACGGATAAACCAATTTTAATGTAACTTATGCCTTAGACGTAGTTTTGTGAGGTACATTTATTGATTAGATTTTGTACTCAATCGGTACATTAATCCGGGAGTTATATTAAGAAAATACTGTTTCGCCAAAACTTTTTTGAGGTTTTTTCAAAATTCCTCAAATTTCACCACAATCACCTTCGTCCGTAAGAGAACACCCGAAATTCTGTATCCCTACACGTGGTCCCTGGGCGGTGCTAATCAGATGATATGGTGGGACACATATGTCGCGGCTATAAGGACCACCCATCAGCTGAAGTCGTGGCGCCAAGCGTCCGTTTTCCGTCACGTTAACGCTGATGTAGCTTTAGTGGCCGGTCGATTAGGGTAGTAGTCGACGGCTGCTCATCCGCAGACTGCATCTGGAGACTAGTCATGCAGAGTAGCGGGGTCCGAGGTACGGTGCACCGCTGGCCGACCGTTAGTCAGAAGGGGGCCTAAGTAGCGTGCTAGCCACATGTAAAAGGTTGTACCGCCAATATGGGTTTTGCCGAAATCGGTCTGGGATGGGTTTCTTCTAGCGTATGCCACCTATATCTTGAGCGCGGCCGACGAGAATCATGGTGAGGCACCTGTCTCCCTTGATATCTCGAAGGCCTTTGACTGGGTCTGGCACGATAGTCTTATTGGCAAGCTTCCATCGTATGGTCTGCCTACTGGTCTCTGCACCTGTATCGCAGATTTTCTGAATAGCCCGTCGATTAGAGTAATGATCAACGGTTGCTCGTTAGACCAAATGACAATAAATGCCGGAGTCCCTCAGAGATCAGTTCTCTCCGCAACTCTATTCCTGCTACACATATACAACCTGCTGAGGCTCGGTATCTATGGGTACGCAGATGATAGCACTGCCATGGAGAGTTACGTATCCAGCGCGCGAGCCAGTACGGCACAGATCCGGTCTCTTAGGGAGGCGATGGTCGATCGTTTGAACTTGTCACGTCACCTGTAACGTCAGTATATATATATATATATATATATATATATATATATATATATATATATATATATATATATATATATATATATATATATATATATATATATATAAATAATAGTCAGAAAATTTTCCTAGGAACTGGTGTTTTCTATTTACTTTTTACTTTATTAATTTTCCTAAAACTTACTAATTTAATATGTAAAATAAAAAATTACTAATTTTCCTAAAAACGCGGAGATCTGGTGAAAACTCGATTTTCGAAATTCGGAGAAAAATCAGTAACTCTCTTATCTACATACGTAGCGGGAAGTTAAAAATCGTGAAAAGTATTAATTTTGTTAACAAAGATTTTTAATGTACTATGCGTTTCAACTGAAAATAGGATCGCGCTTGTTATCAACTTCAAGCCACAAATATGAAATTAGTAATGTCGGCAAAAAAATATTGCTGATTTATTGAAGAACAAATAACGTTTTAATAATATTATTATCAATAAAAAATTAGTAAAAAACATCAGACTAGCTGTTCATCTATATATAGGTATATATAAAAAAGCCGTGTTAGTTACACCACTTATAAATCAAAAACGACGAGACCAATTTTGATGCGATTTTTGTGGGTTTGGGTAGACTTTGTCCAGAATAGGTTAAAAAGTATAAAAATAAAATATTCATCAATAAAAAAACAGTAAAATATATCAGTCTAGCTGTTCATGTATAAATATATGTATAAAATATAAAAGTCGTGTTAGTTATTTTATACCTTATTTTAATACATGGTAACATGATCTAATGGGAATCTAAATAAAAAATATACTAATTAGAATGAGAATATTTTTTTACAGTATTTCTTTTTTAGATTTTTTGCACACCTTACTCATCACTTATGAAGTATTTGCAAAATGCGAAGCAATATGTCATCCTGACAGTCCTATTCTCAGTTGGAATGCATAGTAATATTATAAAGATCTTATTTGATACAAAAACAGAATTGCTCACGAAATGGCATTATTTGTTCTAAAAATATAAATACTAAGATTGAAGTTCATTGTTAATTATTTAGTATGCGTTTATTTTTCCCAGAAAACAACCTGTTAACCCTAAAAGAAAGCCACAATCAAAACCATTAAATTGAGGAAAAACGTCCTCCTAATCGCAAAAGAATTATTTGTGCATAATTAAAAAAATTGATTTTTTTTTGAAAAACTAAAATATTGACTAGCTATTCAACGATGTCGGTTTTTCGTGACGGTGGTGTGCGCGCGCATAGCAAAATTTACCCTCATTACTTTTCCCTAACGCGTGAAAAGAAGTTCACGTAAAAAAAAGCTACCTACAGGCAGACCCGTAAATACATAGATACACATGTTATTAAACTTATAAGAAACTTCGTTTTTGCGTCGGGGATTAAAAAAATAAATTAATCACTAGACCAAAAAAGACATTAAAAATATAATTTGAATATATATTTTGCTGTCTGAATCCTTTAATATAATTATATTTTTTTGTAATATTTACACAAGAACAAGCATCCTTTCAGTATAATAAGCAGAAAGTAAACACACCCGAGATCCCAAGGTAAATGTACAAAGGTCGATCGCAACAACCGCAATATTTCTTCAATATATCTAAGTGACTTTCTGAAGTATATTACATTTGGTATCAACAACGATAATATATGGGGAGAAAGTGTTTTTTCAGGGTTCCGTATCTTTTTTTTTTTATATCATAAGATAGCAAACAAGCAGATGGGTCTCCTGATGGAAAGAGTCAACCATCGCCTAAAGACACCAAAGATGTTAATGGTGCGTTGCTATCTCGTGGCGAGGTCTAATGCTACATGCATAAGTTTACCGGCTACCTTACCCTCCACACCGGAACACGACAGCGACAAGCACTGACGCTATTGCGGCAGGAATAGGTAAGGCGGTGGTACCAGACCCGGACGAGACAGTGCAGAACTCTACCACCAAGTAGCCACGATGGTAGTGACTCGATAGCCAATCGGTCGCCTTTTACGACCTGCCTGGCAGAACGGCAGTTGGCCTATTCTACAAAGGAGGCCGGGACCAACACGGCGTAACACGTTTTATCTAAAAGATAAAACGTGATCCTATTACTAAGCCTCCGCTGTCTATCTGTCCGTCTGTCTGTCTGTTACCAGGGTGTATCCCATAAACTGTAATAACTAGAAAGCTGAAATTTCCACAAATTATGTATTTCCGTTGCCACTATAACAACAAATAGTAATAATAAAAAAATGAAAACATTAAGGGGTCCCGTTAAATAAACGTGTTATTTTCGTATTTTTTAAAAATGATGGTACAGAACCCTGCGTGTGCCAGTCCGACTCACACTTGGCCGGTTTGTCTTATATCAAATGGTAATACCGTTAAGGAAATTTGAAAATACGAATCCAATTAAAATTAAGCGTATAAACACTATCCTGTTGTGAATTCATTAAGAATTCTCAAGTTAGTATGGACGTTCTAAAAAACTAACCATCTATTTTCCTGTTAGACAGCTCGTAAGTGGCAAGCGACAGCTGAACAGTGAACTTGTCATTCCAATCGTGACCACTAGATTTATTTTTACTAGTTGTTGCCCGCGACTTCGTCCGCGCGGACTTCGTTTAATCCGCACAGCTCCTCCCCTGTAGGCCGTAGGTGATAGCGTGATAATATGTAGCCTATATGTTGACCCGACCTGTTATTAATATTCATGCAAAATTTAAAGTAAATCCATGCAGTACTTTTTGAGTTTACTCCGGACATACATACAGAAAAGCAGACAAACAGACAAAAATTCTAAAAACTATATTTCTTCGATATGGCTTCGATATCGATTGTAGATCACGCCCCAAGTATTCTTTTAAAAAAATATTCAATGTATAGTTTTGACTTTCCTACGATTTTATTATATGTACAGATTCTTTTATGGAATAATCAATAAGCAAGGTTGCTCTCCTAATGGAAAAAGAAACCATTGTCTATAAACTCCAAGATGTAATCCGTGCGTTGCTATTTTTATGATGAGATGGTAGTACCACTTGCAAAAGTATAACGGCTACCGTACCCTCAAAACTTGAACACGACACGAGAGAGCAGTCACGCTTTTGCGGCAGGAATAGTTAAGACAGTGATACCAGTAACCAGACGCGAGCGAGGCGTTACAGAACTCCACCACTTAGTAGTCACGATGGTAGCAAATCGTTCTCCTTTTACGAAGTGTCTGGCAGGTCGGAAGATAATTCTTCAATGGGGATCCGGACTAAAGTTCGATGACTCCTCACTTTCTATTTTCTTCCACAGTCTACATCTTTTACATTTATATTTCTCGTAGTGACATGTAATGATACGTTAGCTTTCTCTTGTATCTTACGATCTGTCTAGCAAAAAGGCAGATGAACTACTTTCTGGATTAAAATACAATATTAGGGATCTAGAGTAACAAGTGAGTAATATAAAAAGGGTAAAAAACCGGATGGTAAGTTATTACCATCGCCGATGGAAATGTGGAGCATTAAAGATTTTGCGGTACCTTTATCTATATTTGAAGAATGAGTGCTCTTTTCTTGAGATTCCCCAAGTCATACCCCTTCGGAATCATTCTCACCAATGATTGGAGGAGTCAAACAGTCATTAAAGTAATGGCGGGAGGCAAAATGTGTTTCGAGAATTGCCAACAGTGAATTTTCACCGCAATGGCGAGGATAAAACTTGAATTTTAACACAGCGTGCAATGCTGAAATTAGATAGTCAGAACTCTGAGATAAGATTTTTGCTGGGACACTTAAACTTTGAAACCTTCAAATCAAAGCGTCTTCTATAGATTCTGACACTTAAAGATAGAAAGCACAGATTAAATGGATACGCCTTTCAAGACAATTTCTTAGTTTGTCAGTGTAGCTTGCAATTACATACAGAAATACAGAGTTATGCTACTTACCGATGAAATAAATAATCACTTCAAGGTTAATTTTTAAACCTTGTTATCTTAATCGGTACGATAAAACAGTACATCGTTTATTTCTATATTTTCACGATATAATATATCTACAAATGTATGACATTTTTGACAGTGATAGGAGCGTTTGCTCATATGCGTGGCTTTACATTTTCTTCCCAATGGCATGTCTATTTGTTGTGGCCTAAACCTAGGCTGGGATGGCTGGTCCTGGTTTTCGGGTTATATATTTTATCACAATTATATCACGGCAAAATGCAAGGAAAAGGTCACTCACCTTTAGGTTGCGCTGCGCTGGTGCTTGCCACGATGTCTGTGTTCGTTGGTTGGAAAAAATAGCCGCCGCCGACCGATCCACGTATAGTACCGCCGCCGTGGAGGATTGCGAGAGAACTTGTTGCGCGGCAGTGACGCTGTCACCGCGACAGACGTCAACCGTCAAGGGTTTCGCGACCTACCCTTACATCTGCCGTGATATAATCCCCGAACACTATTAGTATTCATGTGGTCTGTGATAGAAAGTGTGTTCTGGCCGAAACCAGTTAAGTTTTGACGCTTAGAATAAAATTTTGTTTACTCTAACCATGTTAGTAAAAATTCTGAGGTTAGCAGCTGTTGCCCTGAACACACCCACGTAAATGTAAATAATTTTCTTACTTCGGGATTAGATTGATTTGTGTAATTTGTATAGTTCCTTTTATTATTTATTTAACTAATAATGAAGTTCTATTACAGTACTGTAACACCTTTATGGTGTTACATACGAACTGGCCATTTTGTCGACTTTCAAATGTAGAACTGTTTAGTATGTAGAGAAAGAATAAATTGTTTTTAGAATAGGAGTATCTTTTAAGATTTGACGTAAGATAGACGTCTCTGAAAATAAACGAAGATATATACGAAAAGTCTAATTTCTTAAAGAATCCCAAAAGGTCCTGCTACTAATTAGTACCTCGAGCAGTCAAGCGAGTACCAAGAAGGTTCCCTGAATAAAAAAGGGATATCGTCGGCAAAGTAACACGTCCGGCACGTAGTACGCTGGGCGGCGTTACAAGTTGGCGGAGGCGCCGTGCAGTCGCGGTGTGCAGTTGCTGTGTGAAGTCGCTGTGTGAAGTCGCTGCGGGAAGTCGCTGCGGGAAGTCGCTGTGTGAAGTGGCTACGGAAGTCCCCACGTTCAGGCGCTACGCGCAATCACCACGCTAGAAAAACCAGGAGAGCTAAGTATTGGTGTCAGAGGGTAAGAGTTGAGATGGAGGCCATCAAGCGCTTCAACGGAACGCAAAACTTGGCGTTCGCTGAGTTTATTAAAGATTTCAAAACGGTCGCGGCGATAAATAAATGGGACATGGAGAGCCTACCGTTACTTCTGGGACTATATCTCGACGGTCCGGCATTAGCATTTTATAAAATGATATATACCGACACGGCCAATTTCGATGAATTATGTAGAAAAATTGAAAACGAATTCCCCGTTTCAATAAATTATGTGGAACGATTTTATGTATCTAAGCAAGGCCGTGATGAGGAACTATTAACCTATTTTTACAGGCTCAGCGACACCGCAGTCAAAGCTGAAATTTCAGACGTAATTTTTGTAAAACAATTCATCAAAACGATGTTACCCTCGCTAAAAGAAAAACTGGGGATGAGAGTGTATTCGTCACGAGAAGAATTACGAAACACAATCATTCAATACAACGAAGTCTTTGGGGGTCAATTGAGAGCGAGTAACCTTCCTTTACAACCGCCAATGGGGGTACAACAGAAGGTGAAATTCAGGGAGGAACCAGACATCCTGCCAAATACGCCCATACGCTCACAGGCAGAACATCCACAGCCATCGGAAGTTTTTCACACGCCCCGGTATAATTTAAGGCCGAGACATTATGAAAGAACGGCCTCAAACACACGTAATGATTTCAGACGCAGTCCGATGACACCACAACACCCAAACATACAGGGACGCCGCCAAAGAAATGAAACGTGGGAGATGAGAGCTGCGTCCCAAACAGATGAAGATCTCCCGACAGAAAGCAAAGGTTTGTCCAGTCCATTTATACAGGTCATAATTAAGGGTCGTTCGTGTTCAGCGTTAATCGATACGGGAGCAGATATATCGTGCATGTCAAATGATCTCGCGGAACATCTAAAAATAACATTCAAAGATGATGCACCTAATAGGCATTTTGTAAAATCGCTAGGAGGATCGTTACTAAATGTGATAGGAAAGACGTGTGTAAATTTAATGATAAATAACAGTATTTTTGCGAATGAAATGTTAATAATAGAGAATATTAAAACTAAACTTATATTAGGTCGAGACTTTCTGAAAAAATATGATGCTGTAATAGACTTTTCAAAGAATTTCATATGTCTTAAACAGCGTTGCTATGTAGATTTCATTAATACCTCATTGCTACGAAACAATGATGATCGTTCCAGTATGGACGGCTACCATAGAAACGTTATAAATAGTAATGTCACTGATGTAAATAAATCATATAATTTGTTAAAAACAGATTACATGTATTATGTGAATTATGTAGAGAAAAATGAGGATAAATTATATCCGCACGTAAATTCTAACAATGAATGCGAAATGGATGAAATTAACATTAATCCGGAATTATGTAAAAAGCAAAAGAATATGTTACGAAATCTGTTTAGTAAGTATAGGAAATGTTTCGCATTTAGGCCCACAGAATTAGGTAGGTGTAAACTAACAGAAATAGAAATAAAAACGATGGACCAGGTAGCAGTACACCACCCGCCATATCGTGTCTCACCTAAACAACTAGAAATAATCAATGCACAAGTAAGAGAAATGTTAAACAATGGTGTCATTCGCGAATCAAAAAGCTCTTATGCTTCCCCAGTAGTGTTGGTGCGGAAGAATGATAACACATGGAGATTCTGTGTGGACTATCGTAAGTTGAATAAAAAGGTGGTGACAGATAGCTATCCATTGCCTATTATAGAGGACATTTTAATATATCTTTTAGGTGCCCACTATTTCGCTGATTTAGATTTAAATTCTGGCTATTGGCAACTTATGATTTCGGAAAGTGATAGGCATAAAACGGCATTTATCACACCGTCAGGATTGTATGAGTTTAACGTGTTACCTTTTGGCTTAAAAACAAGTCAAGCAGTATTTCAGCGTACAATGGATAAGGTGTTAGGGGATATTAAATACAAGAATGCCATCTGTTATGTTGATAATATATTAATATGGGGGAAAACTTTCACAGAATTTAAGGAAGCATTAGAAAAGGTGTTAATGCGCCTTAAGGAAGCGAACCTTACGCTTAAACCAAATAAATGTAGTTTTGGGTATGGAAAGATAAGTGTGCTAGGGCATGAAATATCGGGGGTTGGTATTCGACCAGATAGCAGGAAATTAAAGGCGATAAAAGAAATGCCTGCACCTACAAATGCAAAACAGTTAAAATCGGTACTGGGAGTATTCTCCTATTACCGTAAGTTCATTAATAATTTTGCCAAAATTGCTCTACCCTTAACAAAATTACTAAAGAAGGGGTCGAAGTTTTGTTGGTCCTCGGAACATCAAAACGCGTTTTCCATTATCATAGATCGAATGTGTAACCCGCCTATTTTAAGTCATTATTCTAGTGATAGGGATGTTTTAACTAGGTTGTGTATAGATGCTAGTGGAGAAGCTCTGGGATGTTGTTTAATGCAAGGAAAAATAGAGATGCATCCGATATCGTATGCGTCGAGGAAGTTGAGTGAGGCAGAAAAGAAATACTCCACTACTGAGAAAGAATGTTTAGGTCTAGTGTGGGCGTTAAATTATTTTAGGCATTTTTTATGGGGATTGAAGTTCCAAGTCGTAACCGATCACAAGGCGTTATGTTGGCTTAGAGATAAGAAAGATATGAATGGAAGGTTGGCGAGATGGTCACTGAGCATACAAGCATATGATTTCGATATCGTGCATTGTGCAGGCAGAGAGAATGTAGTTGCCGATTTTTTAAGTAGAAACCCGTTGAGTGTGGAGAGTACAGCTGAGAACGCTCAGAAAGAACAAGAGGATGGTTTGGAAGTATATAAATTAGAGGTAATAAAGGTCCAAGAAGAGCAAGGGATGGATGAGTCATGTAGGCGTTGGTTATCCCGAGTAAGGATGAGCAATACCGGAATATATAAGGGGTATATTTTGAAAGAAGGGATATTGTGTAAGAGAGTAAAGCGTGGACATGTTATGAAAGATCTTGTAGTTATACCAAAGGGTTTGTTATGTGAGATCTTACAGGAACTGCATGACGACCCATGGTCAGGGGGTCACTTGGGTTTGGCAAAAACGTTGTGTAAATTCCGAAACAGTTATTATTGCGAGAATGCTGAGAGGGAGATTGAGAAGTATGTAAAAACGTGTAGGTTGTGTCAAGAAAGAAAAAAGGTCAAACAAGTGGCTGAACTACAACCTATAACTGTGACCCATATGATGCAAAAGGTAGGAATCGATATTTTAGGGCCTTTTAGAAAATCCTTAAATGGAAATAAATATATTATAGTATGTGTTGAATATGTGTCGAAGTATGCGATATGTAAAGCGGTACAAAGAGTTACGGCAGAGAAAGTGAGTGAATTTCTGATTGAGGAGGTGTTTTGTAGATACGGAGGTGTTAAGGAAGTAATTTCTGATAGGGAAGCAGTATTCACGTCACACCTAGTGAAAGAAACTGTAAATCGATTTGGGGCAAAGTCGCGATTTAGTACGGCGTTTAGGCCAGAAACGAACGGGTTAGTAGAGCGGTTCAATAAAACGCTGGTTCAAATGTTATCGATGTATGTTGCCAGGGACCAACGAGACTGGTGTAGATTTGTGCCATTAGTATGTCATGCATATAACACTAGCAAACAATCAACCACTAAAGTTTCACCATATATGATGATGTACGCTAGGGAACCGATATTCCAAAGCGACATGGGGGTAAATAAGGATAGTCAAAGCCGGGAAGTAAATTATGCCGAGAGACATAATTTACAAGGTGCGTTAGTCCGGAAGGCAATACAAAATATTAGAAGGGCACAGGTTAGGCAAAAGAGATATTTTGACAAAAGGGCTAAAGTAAAGGACTTTTCACCGGGACAATTAGTATTAGTTTATACACCAAGACGGGTGGACCATAGAAGTTTGAAATTATGTAGATTATATAAAGGGCCGTTCAGAATAGTGGAAAGAATATCTAATGTAAATTATGTAATTACGAAATTAAGCAATAGGAGATATAGAGATATTGTACATATAAATAGGTTGAAAGCATTTCATGTACGTATGTAAAGAATATATAGTGTACTTTATAGGCATTCATTATAATAAATAATTGTTACATGTTAGATCATTACTTTTGTTTGGGCTTATGTATGAGAATACTAATACTTGTATTTGTTTCATGTAATATGACGGGGCTCAACCAATGCTGTGATGATGGACCGAGGCTAAAAAGAAAAAAGATGACCAAAAGAATATTAAATGAAGAAATGTCATATTTCATGTATTCCTCTCAAGTTCTTCTATTTAATAATAAACTTATGAATACAATGTATACTAGGGGCAGAGCCGCCTTAGTATGAAGTCGTAAGAATCAGTATAGGTTAAGGGTTGAAAGTCTTTTGAAGGAGAGTTCAACTTTGTAGTACGACATAGTCGACACAAAGGATATCTGTATAGGATATACATGAACTCGGATAGTTATGGGAGAAATTATAATGATGGTATTAATATGATTCATAGTAAGGAATATTTATGATCGTGGTATGTATATATTGGGGCGAGCTCGATGTTGAGAGGAAGTAATACTTCAATCTTTTTTCTTTTGGTCCACCAGAGAAAAGAAGTTTGAATTGTTATGCCTTTCCATCTCTTATTATCTCTTATACAGCTAGAGCCCTTCAGGCTAAATTGTAATAAAATAAAAATGTTTGCGGTAGGATAGGTTAGGTGAGGGGACTGTGGTCTGTCTTTTAGAGGGGTTTTGGGAGACCAAAGTTTGTGCCATGGTGTGGTGGTAAATGAACAGAACCACACATGGGGCAGACTATCTTTTAGGAAAAGACAGTCCCACCAAAATGTACCTTCCCCTCGTAGGTAGGGCAATCAGGATAAGGATAGGTAGACCATATGAAGGTAGACAAATGCCCATCCAGTTTCAGCTGCTCCCACCTTGGGGGGTAGCTGATGTAACACCTTTATGGTGTTACATACGAACTGGCCATTTTGTCGACTTTCAAATGTAGAACTGTTTAGTATGTAGAGAAAGAATAAATTGTTTTTAGAATAGGAGTATCTTTTAAGATTTGACGTAAGATAGACGTCTCTGAAAATAAACGAAGATATATACGAAAAGTCTAATTTCTTAAAGAATCCCAAAAGGTCCTGCTACTAATTAGTACCTCGAGCAGTCAAGCGAGTACCAAGAAGGTTCCCTGAATAAAAAAGGGATATCGTCGGCAAAGTAACACGTCCGGCACGTAGTACGCTGGGCGGCGTTACAGTACTATTTATTATTTATTAAAGTAAAAATTAAATTCTATTAATCGTTGAGAAATGAAAGAATACAATTGTTCTTTGTATAGGCATACAATACTGAAAATATTTTACCATTTAAGACATTTCAATACTAAAGTTAGAAACGATTTACTTACTAGATGTTCCAGATCTAAATCGGGTTAAGTTTAAACGCTGTAACTTTGGCACTTGGTGTACGAAACTCGTTCGACTTGAATGTTGTTGGAAAGCAGCTCCGCTCTAGAACTAAACAGCTTTTGAAGATCCAAAGCTGTAAATGTTAGGAATTACCTCTTTACAGTTTATTAAACCTGGAATGACATAGTTAACTTTGTTACTTTAATACACACAAGTTGTTTTGGTAAATACCGCTCGTATATACTTATTTACACTGGTATTACAAAGAGGAAGGTTTATATTTTTATTGTCATAAATAAACTCAAAAATAACTTAAGTGGTTTTATATAATATACAGGTGATCGCCGTCTGGTCGATATTCGATCATAGACTAGACAACAAAATCTCTTCTAATACACGACTATAGTTTACGGTTTTACGTACGTTCGTAAAAATATTTGCTTTTTTAAAAAAATGGCGATGTACACTCACTAAATACAAGGAACACAAACAATCTTGTTGTGCATCCATCTCGTCTCCACAGAATAAGTAACTCTTTTATGGGGCAATGTATACGCTTTTACAATAAACTTCCCGAAACTATAAGAGATCTACCAGTCAATAAATTTAAAAAATGTGTTAAAACAAAAATGTGTAAAAAAGGATATTATAAAATGTCAGTTTATTTAGAAGACAAAAAAGCCTGGGATTAATTGCTCCTCATACCAATCTCATATATATTTTTTGTAATATGTACAAAAATGATATTAAAAAAAGACAAGCCTGCTGAATTTCTTCCGCCGGATCTTCTCAGTATGTGGCCATGTTACCGATCCAGCAGTAGTTTTAAAAAAAATATGTTGACGTGACAAAATAACTTGTAAAAAGTTTTATTGAATAAAGTATTTCTGATTTCTGATTTCTGAATATATAAATAAATCCGAGGCCTTTCAATCTGAATTAAATACGCTAACAAGATAAATAAATAGACGATAAATGAATCTCAAATTGTATATTTGAAAAACTCCACAAGTGTGAATTTTGCCAGAGTTGACCCAGCCTGAAAAATCATTTCCTAGAAATAAATACATAAGTGACTGAAAGAAACCACAATTTCTGCTTTATGTGTTAATTTATAGCCGGTCGAAATATTAAATTTAGCTGAGAAACACCACAAGTTCAAGTAATGTGTAGGATTTTTGGTGTTTATACATTTTTTTTTAATTTGTATATTTGGTTAAATATGAAAGTAACTAATGTTACACTAGTATCAACATTTTATCGATTCGTGACTCCAGCGATGCGTATAATAAAGTGAAGAAACTTTAAATTAGTTGGACATAATATAATGTTCAGCTCAGGAGCTCTCAGAAACTTGTTACCGTGGGAATTCGCAGGGACGCGGTAAGTACAGCATTTTGTTCATAATTCAATTACTTGAAGTACCTTGTTATAACAAGCTGTTTTTTATAATGGAAATTGGAATATAATTATGTTCTTATTATAATTATGGATTATGGACATAGACATACGAAGCTAAATTTCCACAATAATTTAAGATACACTAGTTTAAGGACTGCTTCGTGGTCTAGGGGTAGCTTATTCGGTTCAGACCATGAGATCCCGGGTTTGATCCCGGGTCGGACAAAGTATAATTGAGGTTTTTTCGAGGTTTTCTCGAAAATCTAATCCTTACTAGCAGCTCGGAGTCCGGCGGAGTGGTGTATTACACTCCCGTGCCTCGGATGAGCACGTTAAACTGTCGTTGGGTTATTACTATAAATAGTAGATAATCTTTAACATGACGGTAAATGCGGCGATGAGGATCACCACTTATCTCGCCAACTGACAAACCGGTAAATCGCGGTGAATTGGAAAGTCTATAGACGTTCGGTTTACTCTGCTTACCCCGTCAGGGAACCGGGCGTGATGATACTTTTTTTTAGATTAAGGTAGGATTTGATTGTTTATTTTTTTGTTATAGATAAACCCAAAAACTACTTTTTTATATCATAAGACTGAAAACGAACAGATAGCTCTCCTAATATACGAAGAAAACATCGCTTATAGACACCAAAAATATTAATCTATATATTATAAATGCGAAAGTTTAAATGTTTGGATGGATGCTTGTTACTCAATCACGCAAAAACTAATAAACGGATTTGAATGAAATTTTACAGTAGTATAGATTATACATCAGAATAATACATAGGCTACAATTTATAAAGAGTTTGTGTAATTTGGCGGTACGATAATTATCAAGTAAGTCGGAAAAATTCATGCCTTCTGAGAGCTATCTTGGCGTGCGCTGAGAAAATAGCTGAAGTTACACGAAGATAATGTATAGTAGGATTGTTTGTCTTAAATAGTTCTAAATAAAAGTCCGCGACAGCATATGTCTACCTTTTATGTGGAATCCATAATATCCAAAATAGTGATCCATAAATACAATTAAATTGTTATACTTTTTATGCTTTGTAAAAATTTTGTATTTCGGATTATTTATTAATGTTGTATTAAAATTAATATGTTTGCCGCTTTCAGCATTTTATGTAGATGAATTTTGTGTCTTTACACTAAGAAATTCGGACGAATGGTTAAAAAGTTATCACGATAAGATTAAATTGGGAGGTTATTACAGGCGATCAAAGCAACGGCGCGCCATTACCGCGCGTGCGCGATCCGAATGTTTTTTGTTTTTCGAAATGACAAAAGCTGATGGCCTTAAGGCCAAGGGTCGTAAAAGCTTTATCTACTCATGTGGTAATAGAGCCGTAGTACTAGCGGTCGAGTAAGAGCTCAGCCAGACTTTAAATCTTAATTTGGGCAATCAACGTCCGCGCTAAGGGTTGTCCTCTGCGAGACCGTACCTCGGCTTAGTGTGTCGGTTTGACTAATTATGGAGGGGGGGGAACAATTACATGAGTGACATTGCGCTCCGCGTTAGGTGCAGGGTGAAATAGGAGTCTTAGTTACTGATTGAAATCCACGATTAGCCGAGGATACCTATTTTAGTCGCACAATGTGACAGGTGGTAAGTATGTCGCCAATCGGGCTTTATCCTATCCCGGGCAACGTTGTTTTTATCAGAAAACTGAAACAAACACTTTTGAGTTGCCCGGCCCAGAAATCGCACCCTCTTGGTCATGTGGTGAACACCAACGCCAGACCACTAGATAACACATACAATATTATAGGTATAACTACATTAGGTATACTTAATTATTGTTTTTATTTTAAGTAAAAATATAAATTACTTTTTACTTTATTTACAGTCGTATTAGAATATTTTTAAGTTCCCGCTACGTATGTATAAGAAAGTTATTGAGTTTGCCCCGATTTTAAAAAATCGAGTTTTCATCAAGTCTCCATGTTTTGAGGTCCTAGGAACCTTTTCCGACTATTTCCACAATGACGTCAGTCTGTATGGATGTATATGTGTGTGTGTGGTGTGTGTGTGTGTGTGTATGTAAACATCTCATAACTTTTAAACGGCTGGACCGATTGAAACGTCAAATGCCACCAATCGGCATTAAATTGGGTTCCGTTCAACTTAGACTTCCTGAAAATTTGAACCAAGTGGAGGCCGGAGATTTTGAGAAATTTAAAAAAAAAACAAAATAAAATTGGCGAAACAGTACTTTTTTATCATAATTTTCAGATTAATGTACCATTTGAGTACAAAAATTAATCAGCTCTATTCCTCAAAATACTACGTCTAATGCATAAATTGCATCGAAATCGGTTTATCCGTTTGGAAGAAATCATTGACGAAGATTTTTGAAAAAAATGTTTTTTTTTACATAACTTCAAAATTTTTAACCAATAATTTTTTAGTATTCTACGATATTTTAGTAGTAAAAAAACTACGTGGAATGCCATTTCTAAAATCAAACGTTTCAGCGTTTTCAAAAGCGTTTTCAATAGTTACAGCTTTTCAAATATTAAAATTACGTAGTTTTTAGCAAACTTACATAATATTTTTATAAGAATTTTCAGGCTAATTTAAAGCAATATTTTAGATCTCAAACATTGAGTTGAATGCCATTCAAAAGATCAAAATCAATCATTGTTTCCAAAAAATACGCCTTTTCGAAAATCAATATCCTGTCATTTTTGACAATATAGATGTTTGAACTGAAAAAATCTATGCTTATAGTTTTTACTCTTTTGGGTATAAAATACCTTAATTTAGCGGGAAGTTTCAGGGGTGGCTCGCAGGGTTAAAAGTTTACAGTTTTTTTTTGTAAAAAAAAAGTATCTTCACGCCCGTATCCCTGTAGGGGTAGGCAGAGGTACAACAAATGCACCCACGATTAGCCGAAGATGCTTAGTACCACAAATGTGATAGGTGGCAAGCCTATCGCCAATCGGGCACTTTCCAATCCCGGGCAACTTTGTGTTTATCAGAAAACTGAAAAAAACACTTTTCTTATGTGCCCGACCCGGGAATCGAACCCGGGACCTCGTGTGGTCAATGCCAACGCTGGACCACTACACCACAGAGGCGATTATAGGCGATATTATATTATATTGTGAAAAAATAGAAATAAACAATGTTTTACTGTTTTATTATACCGAAGGAGATGACAAGGTTTAAAAATTACCCATGGAATGATTTTATTTCATTGGTAAGTAGTATAACTCTTTATTTCTCTATGGTTTTGCAGACTACATTAACAAACTAAGAAATTACATTAACAAACTAAGAAATGTCTTGAAAGGCGTATCCGTGGAAGTACCGTCCCGGGAGTGACAATACAAAACTCTACCACCTAGTAGCTACGATGGTAGTGACTCGCATAGCCAATCGGTCGCCTTTTACGACCTGCTTGGCAAAACGGCAGTTGGCCTATTCTTCAAAGGAGCCCGGGACCAACACGGGACCAATCAGGAGTTCTCTTTATGGTAATAAACAACAGTTTGCTTGCTTCTTATACTATAAAATTATGTACTGAAACTGTTATTCCTACAAAATATAAAACAAGTAATGGTGCAAAAATATTACTGACATAAATAATATTCCAGCGCAGTTTTTCAACAATTGAGTTTATTTCCCCTATGAAGTTAATTTACTGTATACTTTCCTATAATATTACGCATTTATTACATTTTCGTTGATCTGATATCAAATTGCCTCAAGAAGAGAGACGGGCCTCACCCTTTATAAGATTTGTGGGGATACGAGTTGACCGAAAACAATCTTACCTGTGAATAAAATGTATAAAAATTAAAAAAGAAGATGAAAATAACTCGTTTGATGAAACGCACACGACATAATCATTGGACATAATATAAAAATGAATAATTATAAAGATGAGTCGTTGTGGAATATCTGGTGTTTGTGCTTAATTGAAATTATTTCACTTTAAAAAATACATTTAAAAAATAGTAATCTATAAATACAAATAAATAAAATTGAAGTATCTGCTTGTAATATTAAAATAACTGCTTTTACACTAAATGCATATGGTATACATGGTATATTTGTATACATGGTACATATACCAAAATAATATTTTTTTAAATGTCTGTATTTTTGTTATAGCCGGAACAAATCTCTGGAACAGCTTTTTTTATAACATAAGATAGCAAACAAGCAGATGGGTCTCCTGATGGAAAGAGTCAACCATCGCCTATAGACAACAAAGATTGTTAATGGTGCGTTGCTATCTTGTGGCGAGGTCTAATGCCACATGCATAAGTTTACCGGCTACCTAACACTCCAAACCGGAACACGACAGCGACAAGCACTGACGCTATTGCGGCAGGAATAGGTAAGGCGGTGGTACCAGACCTGGGCGAGACAATGCAGAACTCTACCACCTAGTAGTAGTCGCCTTTTACGACCTGCCTAGCAGAACGGCAGCTAGCCTATTCTTCAAAGAAGGCCGGGACCAACACAGCGGATTTTGACGGGATTTTCACTGGAAGATAGCTGATGTAATAAGGAGTAAATTAGGCTACTTTTACTTTAGATTTTGTCCACGTAGAAGAAGTCGCGAGCACAATTAGTAATAAATATTATCTTTAACAAAGCATGTTTCTTTGTGAAAGGTAATATTTATTACCTGGCTTTATCAAAAATAAATTGTATGTTATTTTTTTAAATTCATCTTTACTCAAAAATTTACGAAATTTAAGTGATATATTATGGGTGGACATCACACGTGATATTTGGCGTTTGGCCGTTCGGCGTTACGGCGTACAAGCTAATTTTATTATACTGCCAATTTGCACCAACATAATATTGTGTTTTCATATTAACAATAAAAATTCGACTTTATTGTCTGAATGTAATAATAATTGCAGCATGCTTTTATAGTAGGGGAGCTCAAGATGCTAAATGGGTAGTTACTCGAGCGTCGTAGGGACCTATTGGATTTTGTAGACTAAATTATAAGAAAAATAAAAGGTTATATAATGTTTTTCATTTTAATGGTGGAGAAAAAATCTACAGATAAAAAAATGTTTAAAAAAAAATTAGTGACATGGAAACACTGAAACGCGTTAGATTAGGGTATGGAGGGTTAATTGCCAGCTAAAATTTAGAAAATCTGACGATTCAACGGTAGCGGAAGGGAGTGGGACGGTCACAACGTTGCAAAGAAAATGTTGTCTTGACATTCTCGAGGGCATCTGAATTTTCTTTTATTACGGGGGAAATTATGTAAGAATTACGAAAAAAGTATAATCTGACAATTTACACAACCCGAAGTTATCTTGATTTTATTTATTTTTCTACCATAGATACCCCCCTCTATAGAAAGGGGTTATATTTGGTGGAGAGCCTTAACAGTATGCGAGGTACCTATGTTAATCTGACGCGTTCGAGTGAATACCAAAATCCCCTCTTGGGCTCCCCTACTATTACAACACAAAAAATAATACGTAATTTTTATGTCGTAAAGGCATGCTGCAACTATTATTACTCGTATATAAAAACCTTGCTCTGAAAAAAATTAAACAGCACTTTTATTTAATATCAAACATGTTTATGGGTCAATTATTAAAATTTACTAATACAATAAATTGGTTTATTAATACAACTTATCGAAACAAGTTATTGTCTTTGCCTTTGCCTCCTTTACTCGCGTTAAAAGTTATCTTTATAACCCTCGGGAACAGTACTTTTATCTGAAATCCATTTCTTAACCATTAGAACACGTATGCCAAAATTTAGAATATTGGTCAAATAGATAAGACATGAAAGTGTAAGAGAAAATCAAACTTACTTTCAAGTTTATTTATATATAAATATGTTAAGGAAAATCTTTGGATCCCTTTTTATGACAATTGCGCGAGCGATGGAGTATGAAAGTTGGGATAGTTAAAGTTTACATTTTAGAGGAAAGCAGAAAATTAATACTTTAAGGAAATAAATTAGAAGTACATTTAATTACCTAATAAAAATAAACATTACATACATTATATTCATGATAATATACACGCATTTATACTATTTTCTTTACGGCTAAAGTCAGTTGTCAAACTTAAAAGATATTTTATTGTTTAGTCTGTGGTCTAATTTTGCCCACAGGCGTTCACTTCTCGGACTTTTGAAAATGTTAACCTAATTAATATTACTAATATTAATTAGGTTAACATTTTCAGAAGTCCGTGTTGGTCCGTGACCCGTTGTAAGCATGGGTCCGCGGGCCGTGCGCTGGACAGCTATGGCTTGGATGTTTTTTTTTAACTGTCGATAGGGAAGCGCTTGACCACGACCTCGCCTGATGGTAAGCTAAGGTGCGGCCTAAGATGGAACGCGCTTCCCTAGAAGGTACCTGTTCACTTTTCTCTTGAAGATCCACTGGTTATACCCGTCGGGGAACACAGACTTAGGTAGCATATTCCAGTCCCTTGCGGTTCGGATCAAGAATGTCGAATCGAACCGCTTTGTTCGGGTACGTGGAACGTCCACCATATGACCTAGTATATATATATATATATATATATATATATATATATATATATATATATATATATATATATATATATATATATATATATACCTAGTATCTGTGCGCCTCGACGATCGATAGAATAACGGGGATGGCGGAATTAAGTCGTGCAATTCCGCAGCGCACTCTTCAAAATGTATCCGATAAAAGACCGATAAACTAACCACTCTGCGTCGATGAGCGAGGCTCTGGAGTTTTTTGTCGCCTCAAGCGTCTCCAGCTGGTATTTGGTGGATTCATCCCAGAGGTGAGAGCAGTATTCCATGCACGAACGGACTTTTTCTTGAAAATCTGGCTTGGATGGATGGTTGAAAATATTGCAAATAAAAGATGTGATGAAAATATTGCAAATGTGTAAAAGTGAAGGCCGTCTAGGGGAAATTTGTTTGGATATTGTCGGACTCTCCAAAAGTGGCATCTTATTATACTTGCAATCAAGCAATGCAAGTCTTCATTAATGCATTATTTGAAGATCATTTTTTCCTTTCTACTTCATAACAAATTTTTCAAATACAGAAGTAGTTATGCTTAGTTCAACCCAGCAACATTTCTAATGCACTCTTTATAAATATGACTAAAAAAAGAAAACACAACATTAAATAAAGAAGTTTAGTTCAAAATGGCGGACGAGATGGCTGAATTCTCGCTTGAATAAATCAGTAGCCACTTACCACAAGAAAAGTGTAACGATAATTGAACATTTTCAGCGGAGCGATATGGATTTTCTCTGCGAATAGAACATATATACGATGACTGTATCTATTTATCGTACTACAATTTAAACTAAGTAGTTCAGCACCTGTATCGATCTTTATCTATGAGATTTTATGTTATTCTATGTTTTTATACATTGTAGGTCTATCTTATATAATACCGCTTATAAATATTAATCATTAAGCAAACTTAGGTATCCTCGGCCAGTTCAGGTAAAAGTGTTTCTCGTGTGATATATGTAAATGTGATAAACAACTTCAACAGTAGTGGAGTTATTTAGGAATCTGTAGGTTTTTTGATAAGTCTTTAAGTCGAATTCTTTCAGAAAACCCTACGCTGGAAATAAGCTCTATAGAAATCTTGTGAGAGGCAAAAGATACCTTGAGACTCACACCGTAGTGTTCTTCTAGGTATGAAGCCTAAATCATCAATTATTTGATAAATTCAGATATTAGTGTGCCCCCTGGGAAAGGATAGCGATTGACGTGGCTGGGCCATTTCCTAAGACAGATAACGGAAACAAGTATTTTATGGTCGTGATGGATTACTTCACGAAATGGCCGGAGGTGTTCGCAATCCCTAATCAGGAAGCCACGACGGTTGCTGAGAAATTAACCAATGAGATGATATGCAGATTTGGCGTTCCGCTGGAGATTCATTCAGACCAAGGCAGAAACTTTGAATCTAATGTATTCCAGGAAATGTGTAAATTATTAGGAGTGTTCAAAACAAGAACTACACCTTGTCACCCGCAATCTGATGGAATGGTCGAACGATTTAACCAAACTTTGGAAAGACACTTAGCCAAACTGGTAGAAGATCAGCAAAAGGACTGGGATAAATACATACCTCTGATCTTACTGGCTTACCGAACAGCGGAACATGAAAGCATAAAAGTGACGCCAGCCTATGCCAACTTCGGCAGACAGTTACGTATACCAGCAGACTTAATGACTGGAGGCCCGCCACCGAATACAGAGACCCAATTAAGTATACCGGAACATGTTGAAGACATTCGTGAGAAGTTACGCGATATACACTCGTTAATAAGTGGAAACGCATTGGAATCAAGTCAGCAGATGAAGACCAGATACGACCGAAACGCCAATCATCGAGGTTTTCAGGAAGGATCTCTTGTTTGGCTACATAATCCGGTTCGACGAAAAAGAAAATCACCTAAGTTACAGCGACGTTGGGATGGGCCATACAAAGTAATCACACGGATCAATGACGTAACCTACCAAGTGCAGAAGCAATCAAGAGGGATCATAAAGATTGTTCATATTGATCGATTAGCCATCTATAATGGAAGTAATGATGTTCGGGACGAACATAACTAAGAGGGGGGTAGTGTTACGGATAATCTAGAAGCGTGTTGAGTTGGAGCGCGCGCGCGGTAACTATCTAGAAATAAAAAAAGAGATAGCTACTCCTATTGACAAACAAATTGTTGACCTGGGCTATGTCATAATGCACTTTGTGGGATATGGCTTAAGGTTGAAAGTAGCGTGTACTAGGATTTATGACTCATAACATGTTTACGATAAGAAGTGATCCATTGTTTCCCGATACATTGAGATTTTTCTGGATCCAGCTAGGACTTAACCCTGCCTATAAATAGAGAAGTGTTGACAAACACAAGGCAGTTTTTCATTAAGCGATCGAGAGCGATACATCAAGTGACCAGTGCGAAGCGAGAAGTGTTTTATTGTGTAGTGTTCTAAGTTCAGTGATAGTATAGCAAGTGACTAGGGTGTAAAGTGTATTATAGTATTACGTTGTGTTGTGTTGTGTAAATACCCGAGTACGTAACAATACTTATCATTCAAGTTTAAAAGCGTGTATTCGATTTGAAACGAAGAGCAAAACCGTAATAATGTGGCCAGATTATTTGAAGAATATTATAGTTTTTGCACAATTAATTTTTGATTTAGTGCACTACAAAGCAATAACATAATATTTGATAACGGTGTTTTAAAACTAAGACAATCCCGGCATATTATCGTGATACGAAAATAGGCGTCAAAGTTATCTTTCAGGATGAATACAACCATTGCAATGTGCCTTAATATTTTATTTCATGCATTTTTCCAACTGCAGTATAAATATTCCTAAAGAGCAACACAGAGCCAAAAAGACAAAAATATTGTTTTTAGATATTAAAAAATTACAAAAACAAGTTCACTTAAACATTTTTTTTTCATCAGTAAGTATTTCAATAGAAACGTAAAATATTTATTATATGTGAATTAAGGTAATGTTCAATATACTGATTTTTTAATAGTATGTTATATGTACTCGTTTATTTAGAAGAATTATTTTAAAAACAATAGAAATCCTCGCGCGTAATCGTTTGCCGATCTTTTGAACCTGCGTAAAAAATCAAATAATCAAGATTTAATCTTGCAAAAACTTTGATATCCTTCGAATAATCTGCTCACATTATTACGATATTGCTCTGGAAAACTTGAAAATATGACGTTTTCGTTGCGAATCGAATACACGCCTTTTAGTCCACACTATTTGATTCGAAGTCGATCCGTCTTTAAGTGAACGTTACGTGCCACACAAAATGCTGTTAACGTATTTTCTTACATCATAAAATACAAACAAGCAATGTAATGCCATATTGCTACCCATGTGGCGCGATGACAATGCCACTTGCATAAATTTACCAGCTACCTTACCGTCCAAACTGGAATACAACAGCATTCCCTAACTACTAAGCACCGACATGTACGGTAGGAATGAGTAAGGAGGATGTACCAGGCCCGTGCGGAACGCTTTTTTTATATCATAAGATAGCAAACAAGCAGATGGGTATCCTGATGAAAAGAGTAACCATCGCCTATAGACACCAAAGATGTTAATGGTGCATTGCTATCTTGTGGCGAGGTCTAATGCCACATGCATAAGTTTACCGGCAACCCTATCCTCCAAACCGGAACACGACAGTGATTAGCACTGACGCTATTGCGGTACCACCAAGAAGTTCCGCTGGTAGTGACACTTATAGCGAATGTTTCGGCTTTTACCAATCATGTAAAGGATCTGGCATAAAGATAATTATGCATGTATTTATATATGTAGGAGAGTGATCTGTTAGTTATTCGATGAGAAGAATCACTATTCCCTACTTTGCCGTTATTACTCTTATGAAAAGTTTACGATCTCTTTTGATGTAGAAAATAGCAGCAAAAACACTTCTTCGTTTTAGTTCTTACTCGAAAAGGTACAGATAAAAAGTTTGAAAGGAATCGATCACAAAGCAAAAAAGAATTTCACCACTTTCCACCAGGCGCCTTCCACTATCACATGAACGGGTCGATAGTTATAACTCAATTGGAAGATCGTGTCCGGGGCACGGTCGAGGCTTCAAATCCTGTCGTATCGAATTTTTTTTTGTAAGTTTAGACAGTTTTTTAAGCACGGGATTAGTGCTAAAACATATATTATATAGTCAACACCTTTGGATGAGAAACAGCCTTATGTACATACACATATGTTAGCCTAATTTACAGTAATAATTACAACTCAAAGTTGAATATTTCGCTGTTCACAAACGATGATAATTATTATGAAAAGCTCGCTCCACACGTAGATATACGTTAACGTGAGGCGACATCAAAGAGGAACTTTACTAATTAGCAAATAAAGCGAATTGAAGTCGCGTTCATCCGAACGTGAGAGCTCACATAGTATATATCTTTTAGGTTGCAATTTATTGCTGATGATATAGATTATTGGAAACAGGGGCTTTAAATTAACGCCGTATTGAATCATAAAGTTTGTATTGTATCGTGATTGAAATTTCAATTTAAATTTTATATCGACTCAAAATGTTTATGTTTGAAGGTAAAATTATAGTTTGATATCAGATTATGGATTTTTTTTATACAGGCTGTAAGGATAAACACCGTTGTCGTTAAAACCATAGGTAGTTGACTTAATTAAAAATATGTTTATGTGAATTTAAAAATAAAAAACACGTTATTTTGTTTCAAAATATAAGAAAGTTCCTGTCCGACACCGTCCGTAAATTCATGGATGCGCAAAGGGAACTCACCTGCCGCACTGGTCGTCCGGCTGGTTTGCGGACCCGGCAAACGTTGTTCTGCCTTTTTAACTTATATTTTTACACTACACTTATATTTTTTTCCTATATTTTCTCACCTTTTAAACCTTTCCTGGACTTCCGCAATTAATTCAAATAAATGGTTTAAGAGCCCACGACACTAAACCTAGTCCCATAAGACTACCGGATGGTATATACATAGTTAGATTCGTCGTTAATTGGAGAATACGAAATGGCTATGCTGCAATGCGAAAAACCGGGTGGCGCTATTCAAAAAAGAAAAAGAATGAAAAAAAAATAGATTTCTGGTACGATAAGACTACCGAATTTCGTTTGTTCCTCGACATAGGGGAGGGGAAGGACTCTACGAAAATGCGGTGCTGCATGTCCCCATGACTGGCCTTATCAGTGGCAGCAGCATTATAAGTGACGCCTTGTACCTAGGTATCTACTAGGTATCTACTAGGTTTAAACAAATGAAATTACATATTTTATGGGAAATTGTTGGATTTTTCAACCGTTTTCACTTGGTTGGTTCTGAAGTCAAATAGAAACCTTTATAGTTTCATATGTCCGTCCATTAGTCTGTCCGTCCGTTCATCCGCACCTTAGCTCAGAAATTCTTAATAGTAGAAAGCTGTAATTTGGCAATTGTACCTATACATATTAGTCATGCCATCAAAAACGGTAAAAAAATTAAAACATTGTTTAGGGTACCCTCTACAAGTAAAGTGTTCTCGCAAATTCCGTAGTGTAAAGTATCGTTGTATTCTTAAACAATATTGCGTGTTATCACCGTGACTTACTTAGTTAGGCAAAACCTTGCCTTCATTATGCCATTTTGGAATGCATATACTTTTTCACATTATTGATTTTACGGTAACTTACCTTTAACTTTTACCTTCTCGCAAACCTCGTAATGTAAAGTATCGTTATACTTTACTATACGGGGTTTGCGAGAAAACTTTACTTGTAGAGGGTACTGTTATAGCCAAAGTCGAATGGGTTAATATGTGTATTAAATATGCTAAGTTTCCATTTGCATTCTACGTAATGTAATCGGAAACTTCTGTTGTTTTCTCAATTCTATTAACGAGTTTTAAATCAGATTGAATTGGACATTCGTCGGGTGCAGGTCTCTCTCTTATAATAAAGTTCAAGTAATAAATTCTTTAAAGTGTTAATAAAAGTTTATTTTTAAAAAGCCAAACCTGAACCACCCCGTAATAGTGGTGTCAGAAGTGGGATACCAGCGTTGAAAATCCGGTTCCGTATATCGTTCCGCTGGTATTCCATAACGGTTCGCGAAAAATAAAAATCGTGATAAAATAAAAACTCCATGAATAAAATAACTTTATGAACCAATTCGTCTCCGGAGTGTGATCTCGTGTCCTGTAGCCACTTCGTAAAAACTCAAGTGCATAGACTGCGTCTCGACAGTCAGCCTTACTTCGTAAGCCTGCAGACCAGTTCTGTATCCTGCACTCCTGCATCACGACAATCTCGCGCGTGTAAAATACGCACAGCTGCCGTTTCTGCCATCGTTCCTGACATTGTTCTGCTACTGTTCCGCTGCCGTTCCTGTTGTTCCTGACATTGGTTGCGTTTGGAAACGCGCCGCAACTGTCTGCTGATGCTCATCGTTGCTACTATGCCGCTCAAGTTCCTAGTGTTCCTGTCCCTGTGAGTAAATTATCTGTTATTGCTACATTTCAGCTATATTTAATTAGTGTCGTTCAACATACCTATTCCTTGCCAATTTCTTATCCTTAGCGCATACGAATATAATTATCTATAAATATCAGGCAAATAATATACTTACATACTAACCTAGGAATCAAATAATCTAGTAGTTCTTTAAAATAATTTTAAAATGTCGACCGAAAGCAAAAAGGTAGAAATTTCACTAAGCGAACAATTTCCTATTAATGTATTATGCAATTTTATTAGCCCCTATAAAGGAGATCGTGAAACTCTCACAGCCTTTCTTACTAATTGCCAGAATGCCTTAGATTTAGCATCGCCGTCTCAAAAAACATTATTAAATAAATATATTTTATCACGTCTAGAAGGCAAGGCCCAAATTGCGTGCTCACATAAAATTTTTGAAGATTTTAACCAATTAAAATGTTTCCTTAAACAAAATTTCGGCGAAAGAAAACATTATAATCATTTATTACTAGATCTACAGTCATGTAAGCAACAATTAAATGAATCCGTTTCACAATTTGCCTTGCGTGTTGAAGGTTGTCTTACTGATTTACAGTCCGAAATTTATAATTCTGATTCCTTAAAGAAGGATATATCTGGTCGAATCGCTATGACAGAAGATTTAGCACTATTTTCATTCTCCTTAGGGTTACATTCGCGTTTAAGTAATAATGTAAGATGTAGAAGTCCTAAAAATCTAAATGACGCTATCAATATTGCTCTCGAAGAAGAGAAAATACAAAACTTTTTATATAAATCGAATCTTGCCACATCCAAGTGTAAAACGTGCGGAAAAACAGGACATACGGAATCCGAATATTTTAATAAAGATAGGCGTTCATATCCGCCACGTGATTTTTCGAAATTCCAAAATCCAAAACCGTTTAATAAAAATTATAATAATCATTCCAATTCCCATGCTTTTTGTAGATATTGCAAAAAAGATGGTCATGACATAAAAGACTGTTATAGAAGGAAATATAATAATGAAAAGCGTAATAATCATTCTAGTAATTATAACAAGTCCGCAAACGCGCATCATATTACATACGAGCCGCCGTTGCCATCGTCACCAACACCTTATAAAATTCCGTGTGAAAATGTCGGCGACAATGCTTTAAACTAAATGATCGGATTACGAATAAGTGCCGCCGTTTTCCGAGTAACTTAGGCACAGTAAAATTTTCTACAAAATCTGTTTCTACAAAATCCAATATTAAATCTACTTATTCTAATTTTAAATCAAAATATAATAATAATTTATCTCAACACACTTCTTTAGGAAATACTAAATCGTTTAGTCATATTACAAAATCAATGGACCAAGACACGGGTAACCAGCCCCAAAGATGTGTCCAATCAAAAAATAATGGACAGCGACACGGGTAACCAGCCCCAAAGATGTGTCCAAAATAAAAAAATATTGGACAGCGACACGGGTAACCAGCCCCAAAGATGTGTCCAAAATCAAAAAATAATGGACAGCGACACGGGTAACCAGCCCCAAAGATGTGTCCAAAATCAAAAAATATTGGACAGCGACACGGGTAACCAGCCCCAAAGATGTGTCCAAAATCAAAAATCCATGGACAGCGACACGGGTAACCAGCCCCAAAGATGTGTCCATAATTCTAAATCGTTGGACCGCCACACGGGTAACCAGCCCCAAATAAGTGTCCAATCTAATATTAATAATAATAAAAATCAAATCGAGTCTAATACTCCAATATATGAGATAAAGTCATTTTTAACAAAAGTATCATTGCCTCACATAGAATTAAAAACTGAATCTTCTACGCGACCATTACGCTTTCTTATAGATACCGGTGCGAGTATAAGTCTTATAAAAAAATCTAGCTTAAGTAATAAATATATCTTGTCCTATGAAATCGTTAAAATAAAAGGAATAAACAATGTCGAGCAATGCTCCGAGTCTTTAGGTACATCTCAAATTAATTTTTATTTATCTAATAATATTTATAACTATAAATTCCACATCTTTAATGACGATGTAAGTCTAGAATATGACGGTATCATAGGTAGCGACTTTCTTGGTCATTTTAAAGCTAATATTAATTATGATTCTAAAACAATTAATATCTGCGGGCAAACCATGGATATGAACTATGTTCAGCCGACTTATATAGTTCCCGCTCGCTCTGAAGCTGTTATTGAATGTGCGGTGTCTAATTACACACCTGAACGCTATCCTAACAACCAAGGCTTATTATTAGATCATACTTTAAAAGATGGTATTTATTTCGCTAACTGTATTGTCACAATAAAATCTAACAAAAGAATTAATGTTTCAATTTTAAATACTACTGACTCAGCAATCGAAATCAAGGATTATGCCGTAGAACTAAGTCCTTTCAATCAAGAAAATATTTCAAATGATATTCCGTCACAATCCGTAAACTCTTTATCCTATTCTAGATCAGATAGAATTCAAAAGGTTCTTGATCTCATTCGCTGCTCACATTTAAATCAAGAAGAAAAGGAAACTCTTTTAGAATGCTGCTCACATTATACAGATATTTTTCATATGGAAGGTGAACCTTTAACATTCACAAGCGCGATTGAACATACTATAGATACAGGAGACGCGCCTCCTATTCATGTAAAATCATACCGTTTCCCAGAGTGCCACAAAGAAGAGGTAGATTCACAGATTCGTAAAATGCTGGACCAAAATATCATACGTCCTTCTGTTTCACCTTGGAGTGCTCCAGTATGGGTCGTCCCTAAGAAAATGGACGCTTCAGGTAAAAAGAAGTGGCGAATAGTTATAGATTACCGTAGGTTAAATGATGTCACTGTATCAGAAAGCTATCCACTACCTCTCATCACAGATATTTTAGATCAGTTAGGACATTGTAAATACTTCAGCACCCTCGACCTAGCTAGTGGCTTCCATCAGGCCAAAATGAGTCCAAAGGACGCCCCGAAAACGGGATTTACTATTAATACAAATTCAAGTGTCTCTGGGCACTACGAATTCACTAGGATGCCTTTTGGGCTGAAAAATGCCCCTGCCACATTCCAGAGACTGATGAATACAGTTCTTTCGGGTCTTCAAGGGTTGCATGCGTATACGTATCTCGATGACACAATAATCTATAGTCACGACCTTCCAAGTCATATTTCAAAACTTAAATTAGTCTTTGACCGTTTTCGAAAATTTAACTTAAAACTTCAGCCCGACAAATGTGAGTTTCTCAGACGCGAAGTCGGTTATTTAGGCCACATAATCACAGACAAGGGTGTCTGCCCAAATCCAGATAAAATCAAGGCCGTAACTCAATTTCCAACCCCTAAAAATCCAAAGGATATAAAATCCTTCTTAGGCTTAGTCGGCTACTACCGACGTTTTATAAATAACTTTTCAAAAATCACAAAGCCTTTAACATCTCTTTTGAAAAAGGACGCAATATTTAAATGGTCTCACGAGCAAGAATTAGCCTTTACAAATCTTAAAGATAAATTAACGTCAGCGCCTTTACTTCAATATCCAGACTTTGATCAACCTTTCTTATTAACTACCGACGCTTCTAATTACGCGGTAGGTGCCGTACTATCGCAAGGAGATATAGGCAAAGATAAACCTATCTTATATGCGTCACGAACTCTAAATAAAGCCGAAGGCAATTACTCTACCATAGAGAAAGAACTGTTAGCTATTTTATTCGGAGTAAAAACATTCCGTCCCTATCTATATGGCCGTAAGTTTAAAATCATAACAGACCACAAGCCATTAGTGTGGCTGTTTAGCGTTAAAGATCCCGGATCTAGACTTATTAGATGGCGCCTTAAACTAGAGGAATATGATTACGAAATTGTTTATAAAAAGGGAAAATTAAACGCAAACGCTGACGCTTTATCCCGCTATCCAGTACTCGCCTTAGATGAAAATACAACTGATGATTCTATATTACCTAACCCTACACTGTCACCCGGAAGTGACATCGATTCTTACAATCTCCCGTCAATATCTGAAACTTATGAACAATTTCTTCAAATTTTAAAACAACCCGGTGTTACTTTTGACACCGAAATTCAAGAGCACAACGAAAGTTTATTAAAAACTAAAATAAAATTAATCGCGTACCCAACATCAATCGATTTAGACGATTCAATTCCCTATTGTAGCGAAATCATAGACGCATCTACTAGTGAGCCTAATATTCGAAATATTGAGCGTGAACTTCATACGTATTATTCAACTTCTAATGATAACCATAACCATGTATTCACACATTTGTTTATTAAATTAAATCATTTTGACGAAATGACTTACAAAGACATATTTAATTCCCTTCGTGAATATCGAGATATGATAAAATACTGGTATTCCGAAGAGAAAGAGATAGCAATATCAGATTTTACAGACCCCTTCTCTAAGCTTTCTTTTACAAAAATATATAACATCATTTCGTTTCTTTTCCATACGACTAACATTAAAATTCACATCTATCATAATTGTATTAAATATCCTACACCTAGCGAAGTCAAGCAAATATTGAAAGATAATCATGACTCACCTATAGCCGGACATCCAGGTATCTCTCGTAGGCTAGAAAGAATTAAATCTCAATTTTGGTGGAAAAATATGAGGCAAGACATCGAAGACTATGTTAAAAACTGTCGCTCTTGTCAAATTAATAAGCCCTTACGTCAAACCAATCGGGCTTCGATGATAATCACCTCCACAGCATCGCGACCTAATGAAAAAATTTATTTAGATCTCGTCGGTCCATTACCTGAAACATATGAATATAAATATAAATTTTTACTTACCGTGCAAGACGATCTTACCAAGTATTCACAGGCCTATCCTATGCAATCATGTTCAGCGGAAGATACGGCCAAAACTTTTATAAATTATATTTCGCATATAGGAATACCTAAAATGATAATCTCAGACCAAGGCACGAACTTTTGTTCAGATCTTTTTAAACAATTAGGTAAATTATTTAGTATAAAGCATATTTTTGCCTCACCATACCATCCTCAAACTTGTGGAGCTCTTGAAAGGAGTCACTCCACTCTCAAAGAATATTTAAGATCCTATATAGGCGAAAATCAAAACACTTGGGACCTCTACATCCCAAGCGCCATGATAGCTTATAATTCAAATGTACATAGTACAACGGGTTACTCCCCTTTAGAACTTTTATTCGGCTTTAAGCCCTATTTACCGTCTAGCATAGACGTCCTTGATAACAACACATATACAGATTATATTCGAGCTCTTAATCACCGTCTTTATTATAGCCGTCAAAAGGCTTTGCAAAACATACAAGCATCTAAAGAAAAGTCAAAAATTTATTATGATAATCGAACAAAGCCTATTACGTATAATGCTGGCGATACGGTGTATGTCCGTTGCCACCACAAGCAAAATAAGGCCTTATCTCCAGTGTGGAAAGGTCCTTATAAAATTATAAAACTCAATGGTAATCATACGGCTACGTTATTAATTAATCGTAAGCACGTTCGTCATCATTTCGACGAAATAAAACCGGCAAATGACGACACGTCATAACTTATAGTGCTCTAGGTCAGTAAGTTACTAGTAGCCATATACCTAGTAAGTATAACATAACAATCATAACATAAGTTCCTCCGTTCTATTTCAGATGCGCGCTCTCACCGCTAACGATATCAGATTACGTATCACCTATTGTTCGTAGTCCGGGCCTTTATTTCGATAAGCTCTTAGATCTTAAGTTTACTAATAACAATTGGAAAGTTTTAGCCTACTTAGATATAAGTCATGTACAACCTAATCTAGATAAAATAGAATTTTTATTAGAAAAATTAAATGTATTTTGTAACTCTCTTACGTCGTCAAAGATACAGTCGGAATGCATAAATTCGATTTCAGCGCTGAAAAATCAACATCTTATTAATGTTAACAAGTTTTCTTCGGTTTCGTATTTGCTTCATAGTGATAATACAAAACAACGTCTTAAAAGAGGCCTTATTGACTTAGGAGGTTCTATCTTGAAAACTATCTTCGGTACATTGGATGCCGAAGATGCTGTCAAATATTCGGAAGCTATACAAAATGTCCAGACAGACGAGAAACAACTCGCTCATCTGATGAAAGATAACATTCACGTTATACAATCAACTATTTCATCGTTTAATAATTCTATGTCTAAGGTTAATTTAAACGAAAAACATCTTTTAGAAAATATGGAAATAATACATAAGATACTTGATTCAGTTTCGAATACTAATGATAAGCTTAGTTTAAAAACTCAAATTAATTCCTTATCTAACTCTTTGGAAGCTATAATATTGAGGTCATCATTTGATATCGATGACATAAATAATGCTATTTTATTTGCGAAACTTAATATTTTACACCCGACTGTACTTAGCCCCTATCAGTTATATAATGAATTAGATAAACATAGAAATAGACTCCCTAGCCATTACGATTTGCCTGTACCATTAACGCTACAAAATATACAGGAATTAACAGATATTTCTACGTTAGTTTGCTACTATCATCAAAATAAAATAATATTCGTCCTTCACATTCCTTTAGTCCTACCTCAAACCTATAACCTTTATAACATAATACTATTACCTGTCCCATACGACATATTTAAACCAGACACTTATATTCTAATAGAGCCAACTAGCTCATATGTGGCAGTAACAGGTGATCGCATGTTCTATTCACTATTAAGGGACATTGACAAGTGCAAACTAATAAGTGAAAAGTGTTATGTGTGTGTGCTCGCCGATTTGTTTTCAGTCGTTGCCAATCCTACGTGTGAAACAACGTTATTAAGTGAAGTGGTTACAAAACTCCCTGATTCCTGTGTAGTTAAAATTATCCATGGTTCTATAGATGTATTCAATAAACTTAGTTTTAATCGTTGGATATTCGTTCAGTCAGAGCCAGGAAAATGCCATATTACTTGTGAAAAATCAGATGTAAATTCAGATGTTATATTATTCGGCACTGGCATCTTGACCTTACCTAAACATTGTAAAGCATTTTATAAAACTTTGCAGTTCACCGCAGTTGACGAAACGTCACTGGGTAATGTAACTAATGTAGTTTCAAATTTTAACATTCTATTAGACGATTATTGTGAACATTCAAAAATTAATAAAACGCTTACTAAGCTTCCACATTCAAACCTGAAAAATATTGGCAATTTTGATTCTTTGTCATGCCAGCATGGATGCCAGCATCCATCTTCGATCTATGGAAGATGAGTTATCTAATATAGAAAACCCATCGCATTTTGACACATACGGTATTCATTATATGTCTTTAAGTTTATTTAGTAACACTATATTTATAATGTATCTTCTGTATAAATGCCGTAAAAATATAACCAATCATAAAAGTCCTTGTTGTATACAAATATTTAATCAGTGTCACAATTCAAAGTCTCGTAGTGATCATCCAACATCTCTTGTCGTATTTAAAGAAAATAGCAGTAGTAAAAATGACTCTACAGTGGATGATAATTTTATAAACACACCGACTCCCTTAAAAAGAAATGTTGTGTTAACAAATCCAGTAAAAGATCACGAAATGTAACGTTATAACATAAAAAAATCCTAATATCAAATGATTTAAATTCAATGTTGTCAAAGTAAACTTAATATAATAATTTCTACGTTTAACAATACTTTTGTCTATTATAATTTTTGTCTTTATAATTTCATGTTTATGTAATTTTGTATTTTAAAATACTTATGTTAGTTAAATACTTAATATAATAATAATAGTAATAATTCGTTTCAAGAAATAGTGTTACAAAGATATTATATCTAGTTTGTTTAATCGACTATTCCGCTATACGTTAACACGCAAATTCATTTCAATTGTTTTGAATTCAATTTATATTTATTATGTACACAATAATTATGCGGAAAATAAAAGGAAATCTTAAAGTTATATGTATGACTTAGATTTAGATGAAAGCTATCTTTCCTTTTAAAGATATAATTGAATAGAATCCGATATATTAAATAATTTTTGTAATTTAGCTTCTTTTTGTAAACTCCAAACGGAAGTCCAATATCTCGTGTTAGTTTTGTTTTAATCTCTCATCACTTTGAGATGTGATGATCGATCTTAACGGGGGGGTTGTTATAGCCAAAGTCGAATGGGTTAATATGTGTATTAAATATGCTAAGTTTCCATTTGCATTCTACGTAATGTAATCGGAAACTTCTGTTGTTTCCTCAATTCTATTAACGAGTTTTAAATCAGATTGAATTGGACATTCGTCGGGTGCAGGTTATAATAAAGTTCAAGTAATAAATTCTTTAAAGTGTTAATAAAAGTTTATTTTTAAAAAGCCAAACCTGAACCACCCCGTAATAGTACCCTAAACAATATATGTTTTATTTTTTTTTACAGTTTTTGATGGCATGACTAACATGTATAGGTGCAAATGCCAAATTACAGCTTTCTAGTATTAAAAATCCTTAGCTAAGGCGCGGACTAACGGACGGATAGACGAATGGACGGACGTATGAAACTATAAAGGTTTCCAGTTGACTTCAGAACCCTATGAATCCCTGAGTAGGAAATAAAATTAAAACATCCTAGTGAAAACGATTGAAAAATCCAACTATTTCCCATAAAATATGTAATTTCAATTGTTTAACAGTTAATTACCAGTAAAATTATTCGTACCTGATCGTGACATGGGTATTCCATCAGTACCAGACGAAAGAAACCGGGTAATTGCCTTCAAAACCGAGCACAAACGCCGATTTAAGCTGTGCAGAGGGCGACTTTCAATCGCTGCAGCAACCACCTCATCCACTGTTTCGAAGATGCAGCAGTGTTTTTTCTTACACAAAAATTGATGATCTTTCAGATAAGCTTTAGTTCGTTCGGTAGTCCGATGGTACTAGATACCTAGGTACAAGGCGTCACTTATAATGCTGCTGCCACTGATAAGGCCAGTCGTGGGGACATGCAGCACCGCATTTTCGTAGAGTCCTTCCCCTCCCCTATGTCGAGGAACAAACGAAATTCGGTAGTCTTATCGTACCAGAAATCGATTTTTTTTTCATTTTTTTTTCTTTTTTTTAATAGCGCCACCCGGTTTTTCGCATTGCAGCACAGCCATTTCGTATTTTCCAATTAACGACGAATCTAACTATGTATATACCATCTGGTAGTCTTATGTTTTTTTAAATTTTAATTTAGAGTTAGTATGAAGATTTATTGATTAAATAAATAATTGGTTATTGACACATTATTTTAATATTATACTTAAAATAATATTAAACTTAATTTAGTTTATACACCGAAACTTAAACTTAATCTAAAAACTTCACGACATTTTCTCAATTTAATGTCGGCTTGCGTTAAACAAACTTTGTTCCTATACATTCATCTCACTCATATTAATAAAAAATACATTCTTTCTACAGGCACTACATCAAAAACGATCATAGTTAATAAAATTGCACAGAAAATGTCTACGTTGTCATACATTAAAAAATGGGTGCGAGTACTTATGTACACGCGTGAGAAGTTATAATTCTTTGTCGTCATTAAAAATAATGGCCGCGTTTCCGATCCGGTAGTAGTTTTTAAAAAATATGCTGACGTGTCAAAATAACTTATAAAAAGTTTTATCGAATAAAGTACTTCTGATTTCTGACTTCTGATAGATTTTAATTGCATGCAAATACTTAATTACATTAAAATAATAAAAGGACTGGAAAAGGATAGTCAAGGATTTCAGGACTTAATGAGCAATTTAGTGGACAACTTCAATCTGTAACTTTTGCGTTACGGTGATGCGCGTGCATCCTAAAATTTCACTCGCTGCCAAAAGAAATATTACGCGCCTAAAGAAATATAACTTGAAAAATCTCGAATGGAAGTTTGGAACCATTTGAACATTCAATGATAAGGAAATATATGTAACTATCAACAATAATGGTATTTTTGCGTACAATCCTAACGTTACGATAATATATACTACGCATCAAAAGAATATAGTAAAACTAGTATTACAAAATTCGACCCTGGTCCTAGCTAGTATAGGTGTGACAGCTCAGAGCGGCACGCCGCCGCGGTCGCAACAAGTCGAGCTGTGGCATACCCAGATGGTCGCGTGACGACTCACCGCGCCGCATTTCGCGTCGCAGGTCGCGCCGCGGGTAGTTGTGGCCGGGCCGTTAGGACGTAATATTCGTTACTGACAGTTTAGTTTCTTATATTACTATCGTAATTATACTAGGTAAATGTAAATTGACACACTGCCAGCATTACAGAGTTTATTCACAAGACTAGGTGCAAAGAATTCATGAATTAAGTGGTTTTCAATATTTAGTTCCTAATTTTAAAATTTAGCCGGACCTTTAAAAGTAACCTTGTAATAATGGTGGAGGACAGGTAAAAGAAAAAAAAATATGGTTGGAATTCCGCATCCGTAAGTCAGCGAAGCAATGTTGGGGTTGATCTATTCCCCGTGTTGGTCCGGGCCATTTTTGCAGAAAATGGCCATCTACCGTTCTGGCAGGCAATCCGTAAAAGGCGAACGATTGGCTATGCGACTCACTACCATCGTGGCTACTGGCTAGTAGAGTTCTGCATTGCATCGCCCAGGTTTGGTAACACCGCCTTGCCTATTGCTGCCAAATAGCGACAGTGATTATCACTGTCATGTTTCGAATTAGAGTGTAAAGTAGCCGATAAACTTATGCATGTGGCATTTAAACTCCGCCAGAATTGTAGCAACGCACCATTAACATCTTTGTCACCATCGGGGTCACCACTGTAGCACCTCTGAATAGTCGTAGTGGTAGCACCGGCGGGCCAACTATTGTCAGGGTGACGTCGTAACTCTGGAGGTTCATGACGTCACACTCGTGATGAGGATGTGGAAGATCTTCCCAGACAGGCAAGGTGTGCTACTTTTGAAGTTTGAACCAATTCAACTTTTCATTCAACCTTCAACCTTTGAACAAATTCGACGCGATTCGAAAAAAGCGTTGAATCTTGTATATAGTGTGTTTAAGATACAATATTGTGATGTTGCGATACAGGATGTTATTTTTGCATTTTATTTTCAGTTTTTAGTATTTTTTCCTGTAGCGTTTGTAGATTGCTTGAACCGCTACAGTGTCCATAGGCAATAATTATAGTTGCCTCGTTCCATCAAGACAGCCATCTGCTTGTTTGCTATCTTACGAAATAAAAAATATATTATATTTCTATTGAAAATATGCCTAATACATTTAAAGAATTAAACTTTTCCGACACTCTTACATTTATTACGCAAAGAAACTGATTTACATAAAATACAATACACAGCTGTCTCAGAGTAGCGGGTGTATTTGACACGCGATTTATGATTTTAATAAAACACTCGGCGCGATAACGCTAAGAATGTAACGTAATGTACCCCATCTTTGCGATTGTGATTCAAAATGAGCACTTTCCCGTTTAATTAAACCCATGTTAGCGCGCAAACATAAAACTGTTCGTAAGCATGTTTAGAGTCTGTAAATACACTCGTTCAAAGCAAATATTTATTTAGGTAATAATTTGAGTCTGATTGTATGTGGATATTGTTTCTGTTATGTTAGAAATAAGTGCAAATACATACTTGCAAATAAGATAAAGCTGAATAATATAATGTTTGTTTTTTGTTTTGTTTATTTGAACATGTTAATTTTTGAAATTACTTAATTAATTGAAGATAAGTTTTATTCCGCCGGTTTCATTATTGAGAGTAATTTCACCCCGTGTTGAAGAATAAACTTACTGTCATCGGCTACACATCTCACTACCATTGTGACTACTAGGTGGTAGAATTCCGCAACGTCTCGAACGGTTATTTGGTACCACTGACTTACCTATTGCCGCAATAGCGTCACTGCTTGTCATTTTCGAGTTTCGATTTGGGGAGTAAGATAGCCGGTAGACTTATGCATGTTGCTCTGCCATCCCGCACATGGATAGCAATGCATCATTAACACATTTTTGGTGTCTATAAGCAATGGTTTCTCTTTCCATCAGGAGTTGCTTGTTTGCTGTCTTATAATATAAAAAAAAACTGGACATAGAACACTCAGGTTCACAACGAGTCAGTAAATAGTTCATTTTACTAGGTGATAGTTTGCCTGGGTTCTTCTTCTATTCCTACCACAACAGCATCTTTTAGTTATATCTGATATCGTGTTCTGGTTTGAAGGATAAGGTATCCAGTAAATTTATGTATTTAATATGCCGCCACACGGACAACATCGCACTATTATTAGCGATGTTGTCTATGGGCGATGGTTGCCTTTTTCTATTAGTAGAGCCATCTGCTGGTTTGCTACTCTTTGATATAAGATCATTTACTGTTAGACACGACTAACAATACACATACTCAACATATATACTCAATCGATTTCACTTTTCAAGCATCTTCAGGATGTAATACATCATATTAATGGATATTCATGGATGTAATACACATATAATCTGTAACACCAATGCAGTTAATGGTAAGTTGCTATTTACGTAGCTGGGATAGAATTCGATTACATCATAAATTTAAATATGATAGTGACTAAACCTGACCTTTTATATATATATATATGTATATAAATAAATATATATATATATATATATATATATATATATATATATATATATATATATATATATATATATATATATATATATATATATATATATATTAGGGCGCAAGAAAACCGACTACTTTATTTTTTGAGTCTCGGGTGAAAAAATGTTAGTTTTTGATGTTTTAAGAGCCTTCACCAAAGGACAGCTCAAAAAAAATTTTTAAGAGGTCACTCCAAATTTTTCAAAATTTCAAAAATCATCAAAAATCGAATTTTTTGTTTTCAAATTTTTTTTCTCGCTACCGGTATAATTTTATAGACCAAAAAAATTAGTTTCTGAAAGTTTCAGTTCAAAATTTAAATTTTGAAAGGTCGCTCATAATTTTTTTTAACTAGCCTATATGTTGACCCGACCTGTTAGTAATATTCATGCAAAATTTAAAGTAAATCCATGCAGTACTTTTTGAGTTTACCTCGGACATACATACAGACAAACAGATAAACAGACAAACAGACAAAAATTCTAAAAACTATATTTTTGGCTTCAATATCGATTGTAGATCACGCCCCAAGTATTCTTTTAAAAAAAATATTCAATGTACAATTTTGACTTTCCTACGATTTTATTATATGTATAGATTAATCGATATAATTCTGCCACCTTTTGGTAACGCTTAGAGTAGTTTGGCTGACACTGAAAACCAGCGTTGAGGTAAGAACTTCTCAACATTAGCTGAGTGTTGGCCATCACACCACTCAGTACAGTGGACATCAAACGATAGGTTACACAGACTAATTGAATTGTATTTAAGCTTATTTATTAATACCACCTCGACCGCCTCGTTGGTCGAGTGGTTAGCGGCCCTGACTACGCAATCAACGTGGCTCGGGTTCGATCCCCGACGGGGACAAGCATTTGTGTGATGAGCATAAATGTTTGTATTTCCGGGTTTGGGTGTTTATTATATATATTCTGGTATTTATATATGTATTTCTATGTATTAGTATCGTTGACTAACACCCATAACACAAGCAAATAATTTGCTTACTTTGGGGTTAGATCAGTAAGTGTAATTTGTCCCGTGAATATTTATTTATTATTATTTATTTATTTATTAATTATTTGTATAAAGTGTTGCTTTTTGTCTTAACTAATTACTAAAGTGTAATAATGGCTACTAGGACTGGTGCTTTTTTTACGTATTATTTTTTTTCACACTGTATATATAAATTTTATTTTAAGTCTTGCTATGTATCTGTACATATTTTTGAAGTGAAACTTCTTTAGAATCGTTGTGATTTCAAACCTGATGCAACGAAAAAAACGACACCCACTCCCGTCTTCTTAGCATAGTCGCCTGTAATTAGTGAGCCAAAGCGAGAGAGCAAATGTCGGTGTGTATGTATATTGCACACTGTTTAATACTTGCTTGTATTTGAGCATTTAACGTGTGTTAGTGTATGTGAAAAGTACGTGAGCTAATACTACTTTACACTGTATGCGGCTGCGGATTACAGCTTTTTAGTAAGATGTCATCTCATTCTTTTCTTGATTTACTGAAGTTTCACTTCTACCGTATGTGAATCGCACACACACCTTTTTTTTCTATTCTATTTTTTCATTCGAGACTCAAAAAAAAAGTAGTCGGTTTTATTGCGCCGCCCTAATACTAATACTAGCTGTACCCACGACTTCGTTCGCGTTTGGCCATTATGCGGAGTAATTATCAGTAATTGACCACAGTATTTCTCGTATTCAGCAATACTTTGGACAGCGAAGCACGTTTATCAAAGGAGAAATAATATTAAGAAAGAATTCTTTTAGTGTGGATTTGAAAACAGGTTGACTTTGATAACGACCCTTGTGCCTTGTAGGGCTTTAGGCAGTGTTTAACTGAAGTCACATTGCCTTTTATTTTCTACAATAATGCTTACAGTTTTATTTATCTGTTATTATATACTCGTTCCTTATGACTATATTTGACTAAAAATAATTTTTGCAAAACCAATTTTTAATAGGGAGAAAAATTACACACCGGCGAAGCAAATGTCTTTATCTGTATTGTCATTTTTAAACATGGCTGGGGCTATCCTTTCGCCGAATAAAATGTCGCAACTAAAAGACGCCACCGCCAGGGCAATCATAATTAGCCAAGAGGCTGCGAATTTAATCCTTCTTTGTAAAAAATATTTTCGTCTATCTTGAAGTGAGTTCAAAAAAACATTTCCATCCAGAGTCGTTTACGGCGTTATCCTTGCTCCATTGACAGCTGTCCGCTGTTTAACGACTGCACGGTTTAGTTTATATTTGTTATATTATGTGCAACATTTGTCACGTCATAGCCGGTTTCAGAGCAGCAGGCTCGGTCAATATTCCTTCAGGAGTTAACGCGTACGAAAATTTCTAAAAAAATGTGGTTAAACATAACTTTGAGATTTTTCAACCAATTAATTTGGCCCAAGACAACTTTTTTGCATTTTCCTAAAACTGCGATTAATGCTGTTTGAAAGATTAAAATCGATAAAATCGCGATCAAAAGTTACGGCATTAAAACTTCAAAATAAATATTTTTGGTTTCAACAACCTTAGATATTATTATCATAATAACTTTAAGGCGAAATTAAGGCAAAATATTAAAGGTGAAATTATCGGCTTGTACCTAGGTTCTTAATGGGCAACGATGATTACTCAAACTAGTTTTAAAATCCATGGTTATGTCTGATAATTAACAACATCTGAGTCCTTTGCAGTAGGCTAAATTTGACTACAGACTACTACAGTTCAGTTTTCTGAGAAACACAAAGTTGCTCGGGACTGGAAAGTGCCCGGTTGGCGATAGGCTTGCCACCTATCACATTTGTGGGACTAAGTATCTTCGGCTAATCGTGGGTGCACTTATTGTACCTCTGCCTACCCATTCGGGGATATGGGCGTGAAGATACTTTTTTTCTTTTTTTTTCAAAATTTCACTTTTTTCGAAATTCGAAATTATGTCGTAAAACACTTTTGCAAAATTTTTCGCCAACAATAAATCCGAACGGATAAATTTTTGATGCAATTTGTGCATTAGATGCAGTTTTTTGAGAATTAAATTTTGTAGTCTGTCGGCATATTAATCTGGAAATTGTATTCAAAAAATATTGTTTCGCCAAAAACTTTTGTGAGGTTTTTCAAAATTTCTCAAAATCTCCTTGATTGAATTAGTTAAAATGTTCAGGAAGTCTAAGTTGAGTGGAATCCAATCGAATTCCATTAACGGCGTTTCGATCGGTCAAGCCGTTCAAAGTTATGACATGTTTACATACACACATACACACTCACGCACACACACACACACACACACACACACACACATATACACACATGTCATCATGAAAATAGTCTGATAAGATTCTTAGGACCTCAAAACGTGGAGATCTGGTGATCAGGCTTATCTCTAAGGTAAAAAAGATTTCTCCCAGTCTATCTAGCTTATGAAGCGATTACAAAGAAACAGCAGACATTGTGCACAATCAACCTTAAAGTTTTAATGCACATAATATAGGCAAAAAAATAATAATAATTGAGAATGACTTACAAAAATAACAAAAAAATATACATACACAGAAGTAACTAATTTTTATGAAAATGACAGATAGAAATTTCTTAAGCGTTTTTTAAAAATTGTCACGGATAGGCTATTCCGAACGTCAAACGGGAGTGAATTCTATAAATTAACGCCCTGAACACTAAAAGAGCGAGAATATAATGAGAAACACTAAAGTATTGATCAATATTGATCAAATTTTCTCCTCTTTAAAACTAAAATTTCTCTAATACATGCTTTAATTTTACCTATTTTAGATTATGCCGATTCTTGTTTTCTAGATGCTACTGAAGAATTCTAAACTTGAGAGGCTCCAAACCTATGAATTCGTTTTGTCTTTGGCTTGCGCAAGTATGACCATATCTCGTATCTCAGAGCTCAGCTTAAGTTACTTCCTATTCGTCTTCGCAGGAATACTGAGCGTATGTGAGCGAAGCCGCGGGCACAGCTATTTTTTTTATATCATAAGATAGCAAACGAGCAGATATGTCACTGATGGAAAGAGTCAACCATCGACTACAGACACCAAGGGAGTTAATGGTGCGTTGCTATCTTGTGGCGAGGTCTGTATCGAATGTCACATGCATAAGTTTACCGGCTACCCTAACATCCAAACCGGAACACGACAGTGTCAAGCACTGACGCTATTGCGGCAGGAATAGGTAAGGCGGTGGTACCAGACCCGGGCGAGACAATGCAGAACTTAGCCAATCGGTCGCCTTTTACGATCTGCTTGGCAGAACGGCAGTTGGCCTATTCTTCAAGGGAGCCCGGGACCAACACGGGGAAAAAGCTAGTTTCAAATAAAGTTGTTAGGGAACGAAAATTTAGAAAATTTACGCGAAAATTCGAAAAAGCTTAAAAAACTAAGATGTTAGAAATTTAAAAGGGCGACCTCTGCTTGGTCAGCAACTATTAGAAATTTACGAGTCCTTTTTGATTATTGATATTACTATCAAAAAACGCTATGGTAAACTGTCTATCTAAAGAATTAAATCTAAAAAATTAAAACAGTGACTTTAGTGATATTAATACCATGGAGCTTAGACAAAGTAACAATAGAAAAATGTTAACGAAGTTAGAAAAGAACAAGATAAAATTAAAAATTTCAAAAACCCCCGACACATCTTTAGACCGCCATTCTGCTACATATGTATAATTTTAAGAGTAAACGTGTAAGAAACTTATGATTTCTTGATTAAATGAGATTTTGCAGTTTTAGGTTAAGGTTACTCTATGAACTTGCGTTGTTTTATTGCAAAGTTCGCATAGCTTCCAGCTCCACTATGTAACCCTGGAAATCATTTTGATTCAGAGTGTATGTAAAAATATAACAAATGAGACACACTCAATGGGCTTATTTTGTTTAGTGCAGGAGTTCCATAGCCACTTTCTAGTTCAACTATTAAATCCTGCGAATCTACTAGTAATAAAATCCAACGATATCAGCCCAATCTCCAATGGCCACCTTTCATTTCCATCTTTATTATATCTTAGAAAACATCTGGCACCTAAGTATTTGCCAAAATAAACCGAATTAGCCAACATTCGATGGATTTATCTAGATTAGCTTAACAGCTTTGATGGATTTCTTCCAGCTCTATCACCCGACACTAGAGAACATCCCGTTTAAAAATCCTTAAAAGAACGAATCAAACGAGACCAAAATCGATGATGCTGCTCAATTTTAATTCATTTGTTCGTTTCGTTTCCATGACCTTCTCTCATTTTATCGTAAAAACTTCGAAATCATCTGACACCAGATTATTCGTCCAAGCAGAACAAATAAGTACAAACGCGACGGGTTTATCTCGTTTTGCTTAAAAGATCCTGTAGCCATCTTCTAGTAACATCAATAGATTTTTAAAATCATCCAGTACTAAACAGTATACCATAACAAACTCAATTAGCCCATACTCGATGAGTTTATCTGGTTTAGCGAGATATCATAGAATTCTTCCAGTTTTATGTTCAGAAACTGGAATCCATTCTGTTCAAAAGTCTTTATTAGAACAAACCAAATAACCCCCAAATCATGGCGTTGCTCTATTTCAAAAATCCCATAACCTCTTTCCTGCTTCATCATAGGGCCACAGAAATTATCTAGCACTAGGTTAACTCTTAAAACAAAAAAAATGAGTCCAAACTTGTTATAAATTGGGTTTATCTTGTTTAGTTCAAAGGTTTCCATAGCCATCTTCAATTTCCATTATTACATTTTAAAAAAAAACATTTAACAAGAAAAATATGCCAAAACAAACCGAAATAACTCACACTCAATTGTTTTTCTGGGTTAGCTTAGGATTTCTCATGAACTTCTTCCACTCTATCATCTGAACCTGAAAGCCATCCTGCTCCAAAGACTTCCTCCTTCCTTCTTCCACCATCAGGATGTTTGTTAAAACACAACAAAGGATTCCAAACTCGATAGGTTTATTTTGTTTAGTTTAGATATTCCCATAACTACGTTCCAATTCCACCAGCAGATAGTATAGATATAGAAATCGTCCAGCACCAAATTATTTGGAAAAACAAACCGAATTTGTTCCCCACTTGATGGGGTAACCTAGTGTAGCTTAGGAGTCTCGGGTACATCTTCCTGCTCTATCATCAGGCACTGGAAGCTATTTCGCTCCAAAGTCCTTATAATAACGATATAAACGACCCCAAAGTCGATGGTGTTGCTCTATTTTATTCCAAAGTTCTCATAACGTACTCTCAGCTCCATCATGAGTCCCTGGAAATCGTCTAGCACTAGAGTGTTTGTCCAAACAGAATGAGTCCAATTTCGATTAGTTTATCTTATTTAGTTTAGGAGTTCTCACGGTTACCTTCCAGTTCCATCATCAGATCCTGAAAATCATTTACTACGAGGGTGTTTGCCAATACAAGACAATTAAGTGCTAATTAAAAAGCATTACCTGGTTTAGTTTAGGAGTTCATTGTAGTTGCATTTTGAATCTTGATTTTTGAAATTCCTATGTCACTTTTTCGGCGCAATCTTCAAAGCCTTATCATCATGAGAAAGATCTTATTGTAACAAATGAAATGACTTCAAACTCCACTATATTAGCAATTTCTATCTGTGAGGTACAATGGCACTCTTAGGGCTCCATCTTCAGTTCTTCGACATTATATTATGTAATGGAAAGTACACATCATAAAAAATCCATCGAATCCGAACTTGACTATCTTATCTCTTTCTACATTCCACGCCTTAGTTTCGGTAACACTTTATCAGCTTCATCTCGAGATCCTCGTCATCATGAACACTGATTAAACTTAGTATTTATAGCAACAAGACTCAGTCCAAACAAGATTGTCTTGTTAAAACTCTGCATCAAAGAGTTCCAGTCCCTACGTTCAGGCTACATCATGAGCTCAGTTGGATGGTGCCATTGTATTGTATTGTCACTGAGCTTTCACAAATCTGCCAAGTTTTTGTACAAACGAATATCAGAAAGTCGTTAAAAAGTGGCTTGCAATATTTGGAAAATCCGTTATTGAAATACGAAAATTGCCAGTCAAATAGACGCTGATGATCTTCTTCAAATGAAATCGATAAAGCCTTTACAAGTTACTTAATTCTTTTCATCAATTTGAAAAGAGCTTGTGAACTTGAAACGGCTGAAGAGATTTTATTTAATCATAGCTAAGAACCATCTCGCAAAACAGGGCTTTCAGTTAAAAATAACCGCAACCAAATCGGACCCTCCGCCAGGGCGCGTGTGCGCCAGGCTCCGCGTGGCAGTGGCATCGCAATGCCACTGATAGACACACAGATACACAGATACATTGACACACACCTGAAACTTATAACATCTCTCGTTTTGCGTAAGGGGTTAATAAAATGTATGGGATTGACATAAGCCGCGCTAAATCACGTTATGTTACGGCAGACAATCTTATAATTCGTAACGAAACCATAATTAACGAATGGTTTAAACACATAATCCTGAAATAATGCATAGACAAATAGCACTTTTAATGATTGCATTCGCTACAATCTACGATCGCGATCGTCAAAAAAGATAATGAATCGAATGCTAAAACGGTGTAGTCATCGACACATTTATCATTTTTATTTCATTTATCAGCCGATTTCATTTATCGGCTTTGATTTTGGCTAGTTTTATTATTACAGATCGATATATCTGGAGTGCATTATCTACGTTTGGTGTGGGCTGCACATAAAAAAACAAACGTTATTTTTTAATCCGATTCGGATTGCACCAGCAATTATAACAAAATGACAATATGCTAGAATTGTTGTTTACTTATATGATATTTCAAACTTAACGAGGAAGACTTAAATAAAATTTAGGCAGTTGTGTGATGACTTACAAGGTCATACTGGATTAAAAGTTTCCCTTAAAATTCCCGTGGATTCTTGCAACTTTTGTTTTATCATTAAAAATTATGATCAAAATTACTCCATAATCATTTGAAGATCTACCACTTACAAAAATAAATCAATTTCAAATGTCATTACGTTTTGGAGACCATTTTTAAGCAAGAACACTATTTACTTATCACCACGAACAAAATATTCTTCAATAAAAGGTATTCACAAAATTTATTTAAAAATTTCCAATTTCACGCGTTTGATTTGCTCCGATTCATAGATTAAATTAATGGCGTAAAGTTAATGGCGTACTACTAGCGTCATCTCATTTCATCGGGAGAGCCATCTGCTTGTTTGCTATCTAATGAAATAAAAAAAACATACAAAACTACCTCGATGATTAAAAAATATTTTAATACATTAAATAAATAATGCGTATACACGAAAAAAAACATGATTATGGTGTATAATATACTTAATTTATATAACCTCATGAAATAGAAATATGTTAAATATAGACCGTGACAGACAGAAAGACGTTTTGACAAGTTCCACATCTTTTCTCTCTTCAAAAATCTCTAATCGGGTAGCAAGTAAAGTTAGGGGGGTTAGGGTCTCAAATATGTTAATTTGGTGAAAGAAATCTATAGGATTGTTACGAATAATCTAGAAGCATGTAGAGTTGGAGCGCGCGCACTAATTATCTAGAAATAAAAGAACAGGATTAATAACAATAACAAGGTTTTTCTTTAATTACGTGATCGTTTTGTCAAAACAAAGCTGTTTACCAAATTTAAGCTTGTTATTAATCAAAAATAAAAAGATTCCTGGAACAACGTCTAATAGCTTTCAATGCTTATAGGCGATAACTACATAAGCTACTCTATGGTGGTCCGCATCAATTTTGTGAAATAACTCACCTGCCTCTCTATGCGGCTACTCATTAAAATATTACAGAGTTACTTTAAGACTCAAGGGGTACTAAAACACCAGCAACCTCGCAGGACTAGATACTTTATATTATAAATAAAAACATTTGTTCTACGACTTTTGACATAACTCAATACATTAAATAAAAATGATTTTTTAAGTTTTCATTGTCTTGTCGTGACATTTTTAACTCTTCATTCGGAAGCGCTGCTCGCAATAGGCTCGCGGGGCTTGTACCTACGCAGTATGTATGTTGTCACCACAGTCCCTTCATACCTTACCAAACTTAGGATTGGTGAGATTAAACAACTAAAAATAAATAAATCGTGTGAGGGTGTGACTGTACGTAAGTATATCGGTGATAGGTATTGTTTAGATATTTATCTAATCATTAAAAATATTCGTAAATAACTAACGTAATCATACTTTAAAGTTCGCTAAGGTTAAATTTCATTTCTTAATTTATTATCAAATACTGGTAGGTATTATTCGCTTTTAATTTTTTGATGCAGACGTATTTAAAAAGTGGAATCAGCGTATTTACAATAATTAAATAATTTACTATTAAAATAATATTTACAAATTATTACCTCTAAGGTTCAAGTCCCGGGGATGGCGGTGAGTATCGTGCACATAGCATTCAAAATAGTCACCATCACAACCAACACAAAGTCCACATCTAATTCAAAGACGTTACGTGCGCGCGCGCTTCCGAAGGACGACTGGCGGCTAGATAAAATTAAATAGGTCAAGTTCAAATTGCAATGACGAGAGCACAAGGACGAGAACGCCACGTGTCGCCCCGGTAAATGGTCTATTCTTCAAAGTGGACCGGAACAATACGGGGTAAAAAGTAAGTAGCGAAATCCTGAAACAGCTAAATAATTAATATATATTACATAAAAGTGGTATTTGATTCAACTATTAAGCAGCAAAAGCCGGAAATGCATTAACGTATTTAACGAAATTGCAACTCAGTCGGAGAGCTATTACTGCATTCGTAATAAAAAAATCCAAATATGTCTCTTTCTCTAAAAATAATGCCATCTTATACTTTTCAAATATATCCCTATATTAACATATCAATCATGTTTCTCCCTGGGTCTCGTGTTTTACTGGTAATGCTTCTTGATACTACGGAGAATCCAGGAGACGATATTCAATTCAGATTTAAAAAAGTTTTACGGAACTATGAAATATTTTACTTTTTTATTCAAGTAGATGTGGTCTTAAGAAAGTTATTGCTTTTTCTATCCAAGATAATCTCAACAGCAGTTTGGAGTTAAGATTAATGTCGCAACAACGCCGTATCTCAGAAAGCGTCTATTGCTGTTGAATTAGTCAAAACTATTATTAACTGAACATAAATTTTAAATATTATAATATTTACTTGTCAATATTAGAATATTTTTTAAATTATACTTTACATCGCTATCCTTGCTAAAAGTGCTAAAAGTACTGAAAAACAAATATAAACATTTTTGTTTTAAAATCAAACGGTTTTGCTTCTCATCATTAGGTTTTTTTGTGTATTATATAAATGATTTCTCTTAACTCTACTTACACATATAAAATATAATCTATATCTATATTAATACTAGCTGACCCGGCAAACGTTGTTCTGCCTTTTTAATTACTCTTATTTGCTTTCTATATTTTCACACCTTTTGAACCTTCCCTGGACTTGAAAAATTAATTCAAAACCAAAATTAGCCGAATCGGTTCAGCTATTCTCGAGTTTAAGCGAGACTAACGAACAGCAATTGATTTTTATATATATAGATTATAAATGCCAAAGTTTGGAAATTTGAATGTATGGATGGATGAATGGATGTTTGTTACTCAATCCCGCAAAAAGTACTGAACGCATTTGGATGAAATGTTGTACACAGGTATATGATGACCTGGAATAGCACATAGACTTTTTATATCGAAAAAATTTGATGATTCCGCGGAATTCACCAAAATCTTTTTTCATGCTATACGCTAGTGCTGTAATAAGCAAAACCAATTGACATTAAAACAAATATATTGAAGCTGTGAAATATAGGCATGGACCATTTTATAAATAGCTTGCGACATATCATATTATGATATGATTTGTCACAAATCACATATGCTACATCTCTTCATTCACTCGATGAAATCGCATAGTTCGGAAATATTCGGAGTATTGACATCGACGTAGATAGCGAGCGAGTAGTGACGAATCGTGCGTATTATGTATAGTACCTATGTCGTGTTACGATGACGAAGAGCGAAACGCCCCACTCGCTCGATAGGGAGTATTTTAAAAACATACTTTAAAGTAAGTTTGTAAAAGTATTGATTTCCTTGGAATGATTTGTCACAGATTTAAAAATCATTTGTTTGTTTACGTACATGAATTAAGTCAAATTTCATTATTTTCAAAATAATGATTTTTGGCAACAAGTCACAGGTCAGTGATTCGAGCATGGCGTTCGAACTGCGACGTATTGTGATTTGTTGCGATTTATATAGAAAGTAATTATTTATCCTAATCACTGTGGTAAGAGAATACACCGTCAATACACTATGGTCTCTATAGGGACCAATGCTTCATCCAAATTAACTTCATCCAAAAAAACGATATTTTCACTATTTACCAGTTTTAATACAATACTCTATAGTATTTTATCATTTTCGAACGAAACATTGTACAGAATAACATCAAATTGGCATTCTTTTTTCAAATACGCTCTTGGGGAAAAATAAAGGAACTTAGTCCGCCATTTTGATTCGTGCTGTGTGTTATGTGTTGGTTGCAGTTTATGATACAGGTTAATTTAAAAGTGTTTTGGCGTATTAATCAACAATGAAACTTTATTTTATAATCAAGATTAGTTCAAGATTTAACAGTTTAGATAATAATTTTTAAAAAAACCGTAAATATCAATTAATAAAACATATTTTTCGTTAACGACCAACTTGATGATACCAGCGCTTTGCTGGTACTGGTTACCAATGCGAAAATAGCTGGTGGTGTGAGCGGATAAGTATTTAGATTGTTCTTTAGTGAGTAGGTACATGTAAAGCGTTAGTATAAATAAGACCAAAATAAATACAATGAGTGGACTTATATGGAATCATTATGAAAAAATCCCAGGAAAACTATAGCTAAATGTATATTTATGTAAAAGAATATTCATACAAAACTACCAGTACACATCTAAAAAGACATTTGAGCTTTAAACATTTAAGTACCTACCAATTTTTTTTAATTTCCAATCAAAACAGAGAAAAATGTTAAGTACCTTTTTGGCCTAACTTGCAAACTAAGCTCATATCATAATAACTTTTTTTGAGATATACATATTAACTTCTAAATCTGCCTCGTGGTATCGGAGTAGCCTATTCGGCTCAGATCATGAGGTCCCGGGTTCGATCCCCGGGTGGGACAAAAATGTCATTGAGGTTTTCTTAGAACTTGAAAATCATAGTTAGCGAAATTTCGCATGCGAAATCATTGCGATTTTTTTTTCTTAATTTCATCGAATGATAATGATTTAAAAGTTGCAATCATTCCCATGCCTAGTGAATTGCTATCACAGTTTATTGTACGAAACTTAACTAAATTATTATTTTTAGAACACAGTACATTAATCTTATTGATAATAATAAAATTAATAGATACGTTGGACAAATCACACAAATTAATAAAGTAAGTAGATTATTTGCCTGTGTTGTAGGTATTATTCATCAATAAAAACTGTACATAAATAAATACTCATATATAACCAAAACCCAGAAATTCAAACAAGCTCATAACACAAAGATGTTTGTCGGGAATCCAAGTCGAACCCCATGGACTGCGTAGTCAGTCAGGTTAATGTATAATAAGGTCAATAATTAAAAATATAATTATTTCTCTTTACAATGTTTTAAAAAGTATTTACATATGCTGTATTAAGTAAACCCATTTACTATACGAATATATGGATATTATCTAAGTCGTTTAATGTTATTAAAGTTCGCTTCAAAACCCCATGGACTGCGTAATCCGTCAGGTTAATGTATGCTAAGGTCAATAATTAAAAATATAATTATTTCTCTTTACAATGTTTTAAAAAGTATTTACATATGCTGTATTAAGTAAACCCATTTACTATACGAATATATGTATATTATCTAAGTCGTTTAATGTTATTAAAGTTCGCTTCAAGCTGTGCTATAACTTTTAACTAAGCCGACAGAAACATCCAAGTATATTGTTTGATCTCTTCCCACTTAACTAAGCTTCTGGTACGATGTACTAGTGTTTATTATCTAAACAGATTTAAAGACCATTATATATAAAGCTTTTTCCAGCTATTAATCCACACCCGCCATAAGGAATGATACACTTTTACGCTTAATTCAGCTTTATGTTTTCTTAGCTCTCGAATACTTACCCCTATTAACTTGAATGTTATTGTTAAGGCCCAATAAGATATTATATAAAATGTTTCCTTTATGTGTATATGTTCTCGGAAATATTCCCTTTATGTATATCTTCCGCATAAGTACCAACATAACAATTTTATTTTTATTTAGTGTAAGTCATTACTACATAGATTTAAGCCTACTCTTTCTGAATAGGGTACTTTGTTCAAAGACTTACTAAAATGACGATAGCAATTATCAAATTTCTTTAGTTCGTTCCACTATATATTGATACATTTTCTATATTTATACCTATTAAAAATGATGGCTAATCTGCTAAAAGTACCTGTAAAATATTATTTTAATTTTAACGTCTGAATTTAAATTTTACGTGCAATTAATGCGAAAGACACAAGATACAAATTGTTTTCAAATCAAGCTATATTTTTTTTCTTTTTTCCAGTTTTTTTTTCACATGTTGGCCAGGGTGCCCTTTGAAGAATTGACTACCTGCCGTTCTGCCAGCCAGTTCGTAAAAGGTGAACTGTATCGTCACTGTACCGTGTCGCTACTAATCATGACTACTAGAAGGTAAAGTTGCGGTATATGTTACCACTGTCTTACCTATTCCTGCCGCAATAGCGAATGCATTATAGCAGTAACATATAAATAAGATTTCGCGCCAATTTTCAAACTAAATACCTTAGTTTCGTCTTAGAATTGTGGATTTTCTCAAAGTTACGCCTGATTCTTTAAAGTAATTAAATGTTATTAAAATATATGTCGAGTAATTAAGTTTAAAGTTTGTTTAAGAACCTTGCTTAAGAAAAGTTTCAAAAAGACAAATAACATCAATTTTGTGTGTTGCTAAGCTCACTATTATAATAGCTACTTGCAAACAATCTCATTTTTTAATACACCTGCTATGTTTCGGTGAAGTAACTTAAATTGGTGATTATTGACGACAAAGCTGGTTTTTGTTGTTCATACTTTCTAGACTTTTGGTTTTCAAAGTAAAATAATATGGTATTGTATTCTTCCTGGTCGTTTTTATCATAAAAAATATTATTTGAATTGTTTTCCGGTTTAATTCTTGGTTAAATACTAAAATAATATAGTAAAATAATATAGTATAGTACCTTTTTTCGGCTTTTGTGTAGATTTGTCACTAATTTTGATATTAATCCTATTAGACACCAACTTTTTCACTGTATGTCAATTTTATAGTGCTCAATAATTTATTCTCAGTCTCGTTGTTATTTAGTTGATAAATTTTTAATTTTGAAAATGACAAAAAATATTTTTATATTCCTGATAATCTATCTCAATTTTTAACAAGCAGTTAATATAATTTTTGTGTGTAACGATTATATCTAGCCAGTTAAATAAATATGCAAGTCAATAAGAGTACAATTATTATATTGATTTACAATTAATTTCACTTTATAATTAAGAAGTCCTTTATTAAAATACTTGTTTGACTGGATTTTTAACAATAATACTTATTTACAATGCCTAAGTTTGTCTAAGGTATTACTTAAATTGGTAAAAACAGAATAAGGATCACGATCATGAGTACCAATTCCAAGAATAACATAGTCTATATAATAACATAGTCATAACTATGTAATATTTCCATTCAAGTTGCATTAGGCTTGATTTAGACACAATTGTGTATTTATTTGATCCAAATTTCAGTAATTTGGTAGATAGGCCACGTAGTAACACCGAATTGGTTCGGATCTTCAGAAAATCTAAGTTGAGTGGAGTCCAGTCGAATGCCATCAACCTCTGTTCAATAGGTCAAGTCATTCAAAAGTAGTGTGATGTTTACATGCATACATATACACATACACACACACAAACATACAGACATACTGACGTCGTCGTCACGGATTTCATCAAAAGGTTCCCAAGACCTTTGAGACCTCACAGAAAATAAATAACTTTCTTATCTATATACGTAGTGGGAAGTTAAAAATATTTTCAAATATATCCTTGCAGTATTTACATTATTAGCAAAGTGTTTTTTTCACATACCCTTGTATACAAAAGAGGAATTTTAAAAATTGCTTAAAAAAGTGGACCAAAAAAATATGGAGTCACTACACTTATATGACTTGATCCAATTTTCCCCTATATATTCGTATAAGCGTAATAGTAGCATAATATTACATGATAATAATGCTACAAAATTTATCAGCCAATACTTGGAAAAATTTAAATGTTAATCGAGTGAGTAGATTTAATAAATCCACGAACCCACAGCAGTTTTTAAAGAAATTTGTTGAATTTTTGTTAACAATTTGAAATAGGGTAAATAATGAAAACATGAGTTCCGCATTAACCCACTAGTTAGACTGTTTAACTTAGAGCATTGGTTTGATTAGATCACAAACCACATGAATACTAAATATAGACACTTTATTTGGAAGGAAACGTATCGCCGCGCATACAAACGCTTCTATCACTGTCAAAAGTTTCAAACATTTGTAGGTTGTGTTATATTGTGAAAAAATAGAAATAAACCATGTTGTGCTGTTTTATCACACCGAATGGGATGACAAGTGTTATCAACCGCGCTTGACGATCGGCCAGATGTGCGGCACACCTGTGTCATGACGTCATAATAAAATAGATAACAAATGGTATAAATAAGCGGGGACATCATGTTTTCGATTCATTGTAATTCTATCGTTTGTTAAGGGCGTTACTCTGCTCAAAATTATACTGTGCGTGTAAAAGTGATTCAAGTGTTTTATTCGGCCAAACTGTTCCACGTTAATACAAGGTTTAAAAACTACTCTTGAAATGGTTTCATTTCATTGGTAAGTTGTATAACTCTGTATTTCTGTGTATGAATGCAAGCTACACTGATAAACTACGAAATTGTCTTAAAAGGCGTATCCATTTAATCCGTGGATTAGAACTATTATTGAAAACTTGCTATCTATTAATATATTTGTTACAGCCGGAGTCTGCTCGTGACCCCAAAAAGCACGTATAGCAGTTGGATTCAGTTATGATAAGTAAGTCATTAAATATGGCAAATGGGGCAACGAGAGACACCACCAGAAAGACTAACTGGTGAGTCCTAGTAAGCTTAAGATATTCCGATCGACATTCCTAGGTAAATTTTATTTTGTTTTAATAATTATGAAATACTTAGGTGCCGCTTGGATGGATTTTTTAATTACAAACAAACTTTATATTAGAATAATAAAAACAAAATCGGTATACAATTACACAAATTAACCTAACCCCAAAGTAAACATTTTATTTGCTAATGATATTTTAGGTGTTACTCAACGATATAAATACATAGAAATACATATACCTATAAACACTCAAATATGTTTAATAAACCCCCAAACCGAGAAATACAAACCATATTATGTTCATTACACGAATGTCTGACCCTGTGGGTTATTAAACCCAAGCTCTAATGATTGCGTAGTCAGTGTTGCTACCCATTTGAAGAACAGAGTGCTAAGTGTGAGTTTTTCTTTTCGCATTCGATCGTGAGCGCGTTTGGAGTTTACTAGGAATTTGTATGTGATTTGTAAAACGCCACCTAGTGGTTAACGTGAGAAACCAGTTTACCACTAGGTGGCGCTGTACAAATCACATACAAATTCCTAGTAAACTCCAAACGCGCTCACGATCGAATGCGAAAAGAAAAACTCACACTTAGCACTCAGAGCGGTCATCCATGGCTTCACTCACATTAAGTAAAAACTTAAATTTAACCACAAATAAGTTTTGCTGTAAGACTGTATACTTTTATGTTACAATACATGTACATATATAGGTTTGTAAATTACTATGAGCCCTTGTGAAGTTCGGTTCCGATTTGATTAATTTTATGATAGGTTTAAGAAAAATTTAATAATGAGAGATAGTTTTGGTTACATACCATGGCCCTGTATCATATTCCGAAGTATAGTTGCAGTTTAATCAAAATTATATATTATCTATCAGTTGTGAATAATATAGTCTATTTTTACACGTGGAATGCGTCCACTATGGCTCCACCTTTACTTCTTGCAAATCAATGAAAAATATAAACATTGCGCTTTTTGTAAGTGTTCTTACGTATGTCACAGAAGAAAATACGCAATGAATACATAATTTGCAGGACTTAATGTGACGTATGGTCGATGCATATGATAAGTGAAATATATGGATGTGTGTGTTCACTTTTAAATTCCCACGGTCAGGGACTAGTCTCTTGAAAATTATTTAACCCTTAGAAAGCTACATTATTCAACAGTACGCAACTTTTTCACCCGAATTAATATTTAAAATTTCAAATTAAAGTAGTATTGATTTTTGTTCACGGGAATAAAGTCGCCGTAACCGCTAGTTATTTATAGTAACGTGGATCGCTTTTTTGCTGCTCTATGCTCTTCAGGAACTATATTGAACATTTAATAAACTCAATTGTCGGAGCATTACGTAGCGTAGCAGTTTGATTAATTAAATGTCTCGTTTCAATTGGTAATCGATTCCCGTCGCCATTATAAATGTAGCCGCGAGTATTGACAGACTGTTTTTTTCAAGCACTTAAAATTATAATGGACACATTTTGCTTAACCGATTCATTGTGGATGACACGGCAGTCATGTCATGATTTTGGTTGTATGACACGGGAGTCATACAACCAAAATCACATCACATTGCATTTTAAAAGTTTATACTGAACAAAACCTTTATAATTTTCCACGTAAATCAAGCTTGTAAACTTTGTTTCAGAACGTTTTGTGAAATGGAAAAATGTAGGTGTTGTCAACCTTTTTTAAGCTTCATTAATATTAAGAAACGAAACAAAAACCAACAATAAAAAAACCAAACTAATCGTTAATTTATTGATGTTAGTATCTTCACACCCGTATCCCTAAAGTGGTAGGCACGGGTACAAACAGTGCACCCACGATCAGCCGAAGATTACTTAGTCCAACAATGTGATTGATATTAACTCAAATTATTTTATTTTGTAGGTAATAAATACCCTTAATTCTATTCCAAATTAGTATTAGATCACATCGTGACCTTAATGGTGGTAGAGTCTTGCGGCGACTCGCTTGATTGGTGGGTACGATTACCACCGTCTTACCTATCCCTGTCGCCGCGCCTAACGTAATCTCAAAACGCTACGTATCAAATGGACATCCAATCCAAGAAACCCGCATCTATTTAATGTACTTATTTTTTCTAACTTTTAATATATAAAAGATTTGTAACATTTTAATAAAAAACTTGCCAACCTTCCATTTTCAGGAAAACACTTAGTAAACCTACTCAAAAATCACTCAAAACAACGTAACACTTATAACGTATAACGTCCGTTTACATCCGTGGTTTGGTTTCAACTAAACGATTCAGGTCTATACACTTGTAAAACAATAGATCTTTTAAGAATGGCTGGTAACATGGCAGCCGTGTCATCAACTTCTATGGCGTTTGACACGGCAGCTGTGTCACAAAATATTTATTATTTTTGTGTTTTAGCACTCACCCCGTGCTTGGGAAAACTTAAAAAACTTTAAAAACAACAAAGAAAAATATCGACACGCAGGATTTGAACCTACGACCATCTCTCTAAAGCCTGGATGCTCTACCACTGAGCTAGTGTCGACAGGCTTGACGTGGTGAAATTCTTTTGTGCTATATGTTCGATTCCGTCAATTGTACTGATCGCTAGGTATACATACGTATAACTAGTTTAATGAGTTCATCGTTACAGACGAATCTTGACGTGTATTTCTGCACAGCAGCTCGTAAAAGGCAGATATTGGCTAGGGACGATACGCGATATGAATATAACAAAGAAATCAAGAAAGGTCAATTTCCAGAACCGACAACCGAAGATAGATTAACTTGGCGCTGAAAAGTGAGGAGACCTAACCCCAATTAAAAGGATCAAGGCTGAAAGAAGAAGAAGACTTATCATTATCTGAGTTTCAAACACTGGTCGCATTTATGAATGATAGTAAGGATAAGGATAAGAAAGGAAGTAGTTAATTTGGTTGTTTAGTTGGAATTGAATGCGAAAAAAATAAAGTTTTGGTTTTTGAAAGAGAAACCAGAACGGGTAGTGTCAAAACAAGTGGACAAGTTTGTACCGATATGTTGAATGTACTTTTAGCAGGGATGGAAAGTACACTGCTGATGTCGAAAGAAGAGTTTGGGCAGGGAGTAGAGTTAATGGAGCGTTAAGAAAAGCGTGCACGTCTTGCCATTCATAATTGATAGTCTCATTCTAATTTAAAGTTGTACATTGGTTTCTACGTGTCTTAAATAAGACTTTGAAAATTCAATGATGGTGTTACACCATTTAATACCAGATTATTGTTAGTGGCCAAGTTTAAAGGTAATTAATTTTTTTATGTAAAATATCTCAACAGTAGCTTGGCGTTAAGTTTATGATTTTGTATGAACATTCCTGTATATAAAGGTTTCGGTCTTCGTCTTAGTTCTAACCACGATAGATATTCCTGACACACGCATGTATCTGTTGGTTTTTTGCGTTGCATTGGCTGTCTTTTTTGTATCATTTCACCGTTCCCTTACGGAGTAGACAGAGATAACCGAATGTCTATGGTTCCGTTCACCACGATTATCCGGTTCACCATGATTCAACGGTTTGTCGATTGGCGAGATGAGTGGTGATCTTCATTGCCGTATTTTACCTACCTGTTAACAAATATCACTAGAATTAAGTGATTACCAGGATTTATAGCTTTTCGTACGCATTTGAGGCACGGGAGTGGTGAGACATCTCCGCCAGACTTGGAGGAGCTCCTGAGACTGGATTTTCGAGAAAAACCTCGAAAAAATATTAAAAACATGGTTGCTCAACTCGAGAATTGAAACTCGGACATCATTATCTAAGCCAATTAGGCTAACCCTTAAACGACGATCCTTTTTTAATTTTGTTTTGATACTAATTATTTTAATAATTATATAGTAATTTAGTCATAAGATTTGGTAAATGTATTAATTAGGGCAAACTTTAATGTTGGTCCGGACTCCTTTGAAGAACAGACGACCTGCCGTTCGGCCAGGCAGTTTGTAAGAGCCGATGGTTGGATATGCGAGTCATTGCCATCGTGGCTACTAGGTGGTAGAGTTCTGTGTTGTCTCGCCCGGGTCTGTAACACGCCTTACCTATTTCCGCCGCATTAGCGTCAGTGCTTGTCATTGTCGTGTTCCGTTCTGGAAGTTAAGGTAGCCGGTAAACTTATAAGCCACAAGGAAAGCAATGCACTGTTCACATCTTTGGTGTCTATAGGCGATGATTGTCTCTTACCGTTAGGAGATTCATATGTTTATTAACAATAATAGCGCTGGACAAATCCCACAAATTGATAGTGACTAAATTATTTACTTATGTTATAGGTGTTAGTAAACGATACTAATACATAGAAATACAACACAAACGCAAAAATATAAACATTTATACTCACCACAAAAATGTTTGGCTCTGTCGAAGCCCGCCGATACGTCGGGAATCGAGCCCGAGCCCCCTCGACTTGTCCAGTGGTTAGCGAACCTAACTACAAATCGAGGCGACCTGCTTGTTTGCTATCTTGTGATATAAAAAAAATATGTATATACAGACTGACTGGTGAGTTACTTTCAATATTTAAGAACGTGATAGTTGGCAATCATATATGATGAGAAAAAATAACATTAAAAATAAATATTAAAATACTTCTTAGTAAACTTAGTAAACAGTACACCAAGAATCCTATGTTTACCTGCGCCAAACTTGGATACCGCGCGGACGCACGTGTCACGCAGGTCACGCACTTGATGTCGACTAGAGTGGCGCGCTTAGAGACTAATATCCACATTTCACTTAATTTCAGAGAAATATTGGTCAAAAATTTAACCCCTAATTTTATTATTTCATTTTAACCAGAATTGAGTACCGAGTACTCTCCAGAACTATCGAAGGTAACTCACCAGTCAGTTTGCATAATTTCAGGTAATATTAAAAGCTTTGTTAACTTTAAGATACCTATAAGTATTTCTATTGAAATATTTTATACTAGCTGCAGCGTGCAGCCCGCTGCATTATACACAGTTTTTGGCGCATCCCGCGGGATCTCCTCATTTTTCCGGGATAAAAAGTAGCCTATGTGCTATTCCAGGTCATCAGCTACCTGTGTGCCAAATTTCATTCAAATCCGTTCAGTAGTTTTTGCGTGATTGAGTAACAAAAATCCATCCAAACATCTATCAAAACATCCAAACTTTCACATTTATAATATTATATATAGATAAAAAACACTTGAATTGTTTCGTATAAAATATTGCAATGAAAATGGAGTTTCATTAAGTGCTGATATATATAAGTATTTATTTGCCCATTAGAATGTAAGTACTAAATAGACCTTTATTACCCGGTTGGGATCAATAATAAAATTGCCGCAAGTAACGACCAGCGCTCGAAGCACTGAACCACTCCACTCTCCCATTCATGTGGAAAAATATACACGAAAAATCTTTTCTTCATTTTTATTTCTTTAACATGCTTTCTATTTTTCTTTTTACTATTGCAAAATCGTAACCTTAGAGAGTATTGCTTATTTATTTGACACATGTTTTAATATATTAATGTACACAGGAGCATATGTAATAGCATATATAAAAAGAAGGTGGTACAGGAGAACGCAAAATTAGCCTTAAGGGACTACAAAATCCATAGTGTTTGCTATTAGATTGTTTACACTTTCTATCTTGGGCTCTTGGTAAAGTTCCATTACTATTTAGTGAATATAATATTTTTTAACCCATTGCCCAACCCAAACTTTGAACTCAATATCAAATCTAATGCGTCTATACAGAAATCAGTATCAGCTATAACACTATTATAAGCATTTTTACTGTTGTACTTTGTTTTTAGAGTTCCGTGCTTAAAAGGTAAAACGGGACTCTATTACTAAGCCTCTGCTGTCTATCTGTCCGTCTGTCTGTCATCATGCTGTATCTCATAAACCGTGATAGCTAGAAAGCTGAAATTTTGACAAATTATGTATTTCAGTTTCCACTGTAACAACAAATACTAAAAATTAAAAAAAATATATTAAGGAGGGTACCCATACAATAAACGTTTTTTTTTGTATTTCTTAAAGATAATGGTTGTGGTAAGAAACCGGTTGGTATTAAATAAAAACAAAGTAGAACGGTACAAATACTTAGGGGCCATCCATAAATTACGTCACACGAATTTCATGATTTTTTGACCCTTCCCCCGTCCTTGTCACAGCTGGTCACATTTGTGAGACCCCCCTACCTAGTGTGATGTCACACATTTTACAATTTTACATTGGAAAAATGATCTCATTCGATTATTTTTTATCTATACAGGTAGTGTCCCAGATAATTTACATTCCAAACTGAAAAAAAAACACAAATTTTGACGTTTAGTTTTTTCTTATACCTACGTTAAAGAGAAAATTTACAATTGCAACATATATTTCGATGGTACGTAGTCTGGTAATAGTAGTTTCTTTTATCATAACATGCTTTTGTAGGTGAAAACAATTTTTTATTACTTTCAGGCCGTGCATAAAATTAAACTGATAGTAGGTACCGTAAGCACTTTGTAAACTGGTATAAAGTGTTGTGTAGAAAGTATTCCTATATTTAAATTTTTCTTATTTTTTAATTATGGGATTATTTTATGGCAAACAAGTAAATGTCTCTCCTGATGGAAATAGAAAATCATCGTCTATAGACACCAAAGATGTTATTGGTGCGTTGCTATCCTTATGGCAAGATCTTAGACACATGCTTAAATTGTGCCAAGAATAGTTTTGTTAAAACATATTCATGTCTCGTCCGGGTATTTGTTACCACCACTTTACCTATTCCTGTCGCAATAGCATCAACGCTAGTCATTGCCGTGTTCCGGTTTGGAAGGTAAGGTAGCTGGTAGACTTATGCATGTGGCATTATCATCTCGCCACACGGACAGCAACGCACCATTAATATCTTTAGTGCTGTAGGCGATGGTTCCATCAAGAGAGCCGTCTGCTTGTTTGCTATCTTACGATATAAAAAAACTTTCAACGGTGAAAAGCTCCATTATTCAGGAGTAGCAATGGCTTACTACACTCAACAAAAGAAGTAATGTTTTGGGTCGCGTGAACAAAGTTATGGGCGACAACTAGTGGTCACATATGTTCGTAAGGTAGTTCACTTTGTTTGTTCTAGTGTAAGCCTCGACAAATCATAATATATGCAACCTCATTTGCAAACATTGAGAGGGTTCATGTAAGTTTAAACAACTTGTGTACAATTGGTATTAGTTGGCGTATAAATGTTTGTAATCTCTAAGAGATGTGTGGACATGATCTCCATTTTGTGTGTATTGTTCTGTAAACTCAACAAGTTTAACGGTCGAGTCTACAATTACTTATTCATGTATCCGGAGACTTATATTTTCTTAAGGTACAAAATTTTGACTTATATGAATTTAACATATAAATATTATTTAAAAATAGATAAAAAGACGTACCTGCTAATTTTTCCCCGGATTTTCTCAGTATGTGGCCGAATAAGCAACTCTTTTACGGCGCAAAGTATATACTTCTACAATAAGTTGCATGATGCCATTAAAGATTTATCATTGCCATTAAAGATGCCATTAAAGAACGAATTTTGTGAAGGGCGGGCTTCAACTGTCGTCAACGAAAATAATGTGGCTACTGTTAAGCGGTTAATTGCAGAAAACCGCCGAATTACCTATGAGACAATTCGAGGACTATTAGTAATTGGTATGAGCCAAGTTCAGAAAATTTTACACGAAGAATTGAAAGTTCGGAAACTTTGTTGTCGTTGGATCCTTCATGAACTGACAGCGGAGCAGAAGCGGCCTCGCGTGGAATGGTGCTCACAGATGCTACTGAAGTGCGACCACGGACATTCTAATGCTGTTTATGACATTGTCACAGGAGACGAAACGTGGATTTATTGTTTTGAACCCGAAAAAACAGCAATCTCGTGAATGTGTGTTTGAAAATGAGAACAGACCAACAAAAGTGAGACAGGCGGGAAACGTTGGTAAAAAAATGATCGCGTTTTTTTTCTCAGCTACCCCATTAGGGTCCCATCTGTACAATTCCACTTGAGAGCAAAAGAGTGTTAATGCCAAGTGGTATTCTACCATTTGTTTACCCAAGATGTTAGAAAAAGTTCGCGAAGGATGACCCGAAAGCCGCATTCTCCTACACCATGATAACGCTTCTTCATACACGGCCAACAAAACAAAGTCATTTTTAGCTTGTGAAAAAGTACATCTTGTCACTCATCCTGCGCCTAGCCTCGACCTAGCACCCTGTGATTTCTGTATTTTCCCCAAAATCGAAGATTTGATGAGAGGTTATACTTTTACCAACTCCGAAGAGGCAGTGATAGCGTTCAATCAACACGTAGAAAACATGCCTTCAGATCTGTGGTCCTCCTGTTTTAAAAAATGCTTCGATGCATGAAAAATGTTTAAAATATAAAGGAGATTATTTTGAAAAGCAATAAACATAATATTTTGGTTATAACATGTTGTTTTTTTAAGTTACGCAAAACTTATAGTGTGACCTACGTATTATAAAATATCTGAATAACTAGATGACAGGAAATCATGGGATTAACTGCTACTTCTATCGGCATTCTTTATTATTACTTAACAATTAGATACAAATTAAACAGTATGTAATAATTTACTTGAAAAAAATGATATGAAAAAAGACAAGCCCGCTGAGTTTCTTCTGCCGGATCTTCTCTCTCTGTGTGGTCGCTTTTCCGATCCGGTAGTAGTTTCAAAAAAATGTTGACGTGTTAAAATAACTTGTAAAAAGGTTTATTGAATAAAGTACTTCTGTTTTTTGATTTCATTCCGATCCGATAGACATTTTATAAAAAAAAACAGGCAATTTTGGGTTTTAATATCTTTTGCGTGTCTTTTGTTGTGACAAATATTAGCTTTTTAAATTACTTTATAAAATAATATATCGCCAGGAATAATCATAAAAATTATATTAAGACTTTGATTTGATTGACTTTTGTTATTACACGGAATTGTGATATTATATATGTAGGAAGTGGGTCAGATAAGATGAATAAAATGCGGATGTGGTAATAGAACAATGTTTTTATATTTTGTCAACTTTTAATCAAAATTACAATTGGATCACTATTAAAGCTTTCCATTATTAATTACTACTTCTCCTTAACAATTCCAACCATAAGTAAATTAATTATTTCTTATTACAAATATATCTTTATATTTCTTATTACAAATGAATGAATGAATTCAGGCAATGGATAGTGAATTATAAATTGCACTGAGACTAATTTATAGTCAAGGATTAGCTACTAGCAAGATGCAACAAGTGTACCGAGCCACGCCAGAGCCAAGACTGCCTCGTCCTAGCAATGGGACGGGGAAATTGTTTCGAGGCTGATTGCCCTCTGGCCATTGTGTCACTCGCTAGTCGTAAAAACGGCTAGCTCCTTAGGTTGGGTGTGGGGTCGGAACCCTGGTTTGAGTTGCATTCTGGTTTGAGATGTGGCTAGATGGGAGTGTGGAGATGATAGAGGTAACCCTTTCGCACCTCAGCGTGCGATCCGCCCCGCAAGCCAGGGATCAAACACGCAGTGGGCGATGAAGTGGTTTAAACTTGGGGGTGGATAGGTTGGTGATGAATAAGGATCCGGTAGGTTGACCCCCCCCCCCGCTGTCCACCCACCACCACGTGCAATCCGCCCCGTATGTTTATTCCCTGAAGGGGGATTAAACACGCAGCCGCGGCTTATGCAGGAGGAAGAGGGTGGAGATCAATTTAGGATATCATCAGGGAACGGTTTGGCGTCCGGAGAACGCGCATGGCATGTATTTTAGATCTCGTGGTAAGAAGATGCTTCTGCTCTGGAGTATATATTCCTGGCCAGACATTGGAGAAATTCCTCCAGGCTCTCTATTTTTAGGTCTCTTACTATTACGTCATTCCTGACATAAATGGGTGACTTTAAGATCCTACCCAGCGCTATGTTTTTCGCTGTTGTAAGTTTTGGTGTAGATCTTGTGCTATGAGCTGGTACCAGGAGGCTGCTGTGTAGGTTAGTCTCGGTCTGACGTAGGTTTTATAGACCTTGCCGCTTGTGCCGATCTTGTTACTTCCTTAATGTGGTTTCTCATTATGAGTCCTCTGACGATTTTGACTCCCAAGTACTTCACAACTCTGGACCACTCTATGTCCTGGCCTTATAGTCGCAGAGCTGGGAGAGCTTGTTTTCTTCCTCTTGGGTAGGAGTGCCTGTGTTTTACTGACATTTACTTGAAGTCACCATTTGGACAACCAGTCTGGCAAGAGATCGAGTGTCCTTTGCAATTTCGTTATAGCCATCTTGGGTGACAGCGAGGCAGTTGTATACGCCGCATAGACAGGTGAATAAAGCTAGTTGGCAGCCATCTCCTACCGGTATGTTATCTGTGTACACCAGGTATAGCTTTAAATAGAGACAGCTGCCTTGCGGTATTCACGCTGTTATTGGTCTTGGTGCTGACAATTGGTCTTCGTAGTGGAAGACCAATCTTTCCTGTCTTCGATAAATGAGGTAATTATTTTGACGACTCTTCTTGGCAGCGTGGTTTGGGCCAGTTTGTAGAGAAGGCCTATCAAAGGTCAGGCCAGACCCTATCAAAGGTCTTCTTCATGTCCAATAGCACAGGGATGGCTTGCTCGTTTTTATTCCTTGCCGTAACAAGCATGTGCAGCACTCTCGTTATTTGGAGCGTCGTACTGTATCCAGCCCTGAACCCAAATTGTTCTGCGCGAGGTGTTATGTGCGGTTCCATTATCTGTAGAAGGAGCTTCTCGAATATTTTGGACAGAGTTGGTAGTAGCGTGATTGGTCAGTAGCTTTTGGGGTCCAGTATGTTCTTCCCTTGTTTTGGCAGCAATATAATGTGGCCTAATTTCTACCTTCTAGGCAATTCCCCAGAGCGCAGAATGCCCTTTCACAATCTTGTTATTGCAACAATTGTTTTAGGTGACAAGAGGCGTAATATCTTATTGTTAATTCTATCTGCGCCCGGGGCCTTCCTAAGCTTCGTCTGTCTTATTTGCCTTCTTACCATTTGTGGGGTAACAAAATGGGGTCTTCCTCCGAAATAATCTCCCGAAATAAGCTCCCGATTTAAGTCATTATCGAAAAACTCCTCTATCGATCTCTCATGGTTCTGGTAGTATGGGTTTGGGCTGAACTGTCGCTTTAAGTGGTCGGTGAAGATCTCGGCGAAATCTTCTTCGCGGTAGCGAAAGTTGCCATCTTCGAGACGTAATGGCCTCACTGGTGGTAATTAGCTGCCTGCATAGACGGTGCAGGGACTGCCCTAGCGGCAGGCACTCAGAGCATTTTATACAGGTAGCAAAACAAGTATAGTAGTAGGGATATCGAACGATGCGCTGGGTGGTTTAGGCAGTGCACCTGTTGTTTACAATATTTTTGCCAGGTGCATTTGATAACGCAGACGCCGGCATATACATATAAGTGATACCATTGAAAAAGCTTTAATTTATTTTACATTAAAACATGATATGTTTTAATCCATACTAATATTATAAATGCGAAAGTCTGTCTGTCTGTCTGTCTGTTACGCTTTCACGGCTAAACCGCTGGACCAATTTTTTATAAAATTTAGCATGGAAGTAGTTGAAGAGCTGGGGTCAAACATAGGCTAATTTTTATTTCAAAAATCAACACTTAAAGGATCGAAATAGGGGATGAAATTTGTATGAAAAGCTATCTTGACGACATGTTAATCTACTCGCGGGCGAAGCTGCGCGGGTCAGCTAGTGTAAAATAAAAATTAAAACATATCAATATAAGAGTATCATTCATTATAATAGTGTCAAATAAAAATTTTGCGCCAAAGAATAGTTTAAAGCTAATTCCTTTTTTGTTATTTTACATGATATCCTTGACTAAAACTAAAAGTCCTCTGACAAAAGTATAGTCTATGGTTGTTACACAATATGAAATACATGAACGTTTAATTAAAAAAATAATTTGCAGTGTATAAAACTATGAAATTGATATACATAATTGATCAACATTGACATTGACATTCATGGCAACATTGACATTGCTATATTCTTTGCATTAACAAGATACCTAAATCATAATCACAGACTGTTAGTAAGAGAACTCAACATTTACATTAATTAACCTGAATTCCAACTTTATCGAGCTATTATTTCCCAAGCTTAAATAATATATATTAAATGCAAATAAGGTAATTGATATAAAATCTTACGGAATATATTAAATTTTAAGGTAATAACTAATAAGTAATAACTAAAGAACACGATATATGGAGTCTCGTCCTTGTTTTTTTGACTATTCACTTCTCAAATCGCATAACTTATTGCTCATTTGCATTCCTTCGAACATTCTATTTTCCCGTAGTTAGTTCTACCTAATGGCAACTTATTTTATTTTATACAAGGATATTATTATTAAGATTAATTGTTCTTAAAACATGGCTAATTATGTAAATTTATTGCTTTTGTAGGTTTTCAAAAATTCGCCATCTTTTTCAGAATTATTGTCCTACTAGGTCCTTTCATAGTTAGTACATGTTTCTTTTTATATCATAAGATATCAACTAAACTGATGGCTCTCCTGATAGAAAAGGAAACTATAGCCTGACAGCAAAGATGCTGGTAGTGCGTTGTTATACGTGTGATGCGATAATATTGCCATAATATGACCACATTATGGCTCTCCTGATAGAAAGATAAACTATCGCCTGACAGCAAAGATGCTCATTATATGGCCATATATGGCTATAAAAGAACAGAAACCTAGTAGGACAATAATTCAAAAAGATCAATTTTTGCAAACCTACAAAAGCAGCAAATTTACATAATTAGTCATGTTTAACAAATAATTAATATTAATACAAATATCCTTAAGTCTGAGTCAGACTTTAAGATAGAATTTCGCAATTATAATATTAAGTATCGAAGACAATTAACTTTGATGGAATTTTCAACTCTGTCGTGTGGTCACAGCTACACCAATTTTTCCTTCGCCGAATTTGTCTATTTTAATGTACCACATTTTGTGACAAAGCTCTTTATATTTACAAAATGTTCCCGCATAAAAGAAATCGCCATGTTTTATTTAAAAGCAATGGCGAACCGGGACTTGGATCCCTTAAATCAAACATAATCAATGTGGGTGCTGGGCAAGGCGGTGCTACCAACAATGCGCGGTCTGCACACAAAGCCCCGCCAAGATAATGGATATTGCTTTTCTTGCGAGTTTCAAAGCAGCCTACTTCGGAACCTCTCATAATCCGCTTACAGCTCCGCGCAAGTACGTTATTGCGCTTTACAGGAAACATTTCCTTGCTAGAACTGAAAATTTAAATGTTAAGTATATCTAATTAACTACGTTGAACTTTATGTTTATTTATTTATATGATAGAAATCATCCTCTGGTTGAAATTCAACCATAGACAAAACAATAAAATCTCTTCTAAGTTTGAGAACAAACTTTAGCCATAACGATAATTATAATACAATTATAATTGTGTACATGTATAGGTATATAAGGTATATCTTAGAGACACAGGTATATACTTATGTCAATTGAATGTGATGTACGTAATGTTTTTTTATTTTATTTCTTGTATTTTTAATGCATCTATTTTTTATATTATATGCAATATAGATGAGTGGCGGTCAAGCCACTGCTACAACGCTATAAAATGCAATGCATAAAAATTCAAATTAAAGCCTACATAACAATTATTCGCGCTGTAACAATTATTCATCTTCTAGTTACAAGTTTCACCGCTTATCAGACGGACTTGGATTCCCAGGTAATACATCTTGCCTGGCTGCGAGGATCTTCCCGTTTCCATACTTGTGTGACATCATAAATCCCACAATGGTGATGTCACCTCTATGACCGTCATTTTGACATACGTTTTTTTGTGTATAGTGTCATTGACTACCAAATAGAAATAAATTACTAACTTTGGAGTTGAATATTTTATATAATGTCATTATCAAATTAAATTTGTCCATATACCTACTATTCTGTTTGTTTATCTATATATTTATTATAAATCTTATCTTCGCCAGGCGATAAACTGGTAGTGAATGTTGAAGTCCTCAAAATTCTGAAAATTAAAAAACAAGGTTAATAAAAATAATTTGCACAATAACAAATCTCGTGAAATATCACAAATGCCCAATGAACGCCATGAAAATTCTAGTGGTGTCTCAATAAAAACCGCTTGGTAGCTTGACAATACTATGTTTATTTTTCAATTTAAAGATAAAACCGTACCAGTACAACTGAAGCGTAGAGTTGTTTATACAAAAAAATTAATTGCTAGATTACTCGGCTGGTTTAAAATTCCGAATATTATAAATATAAATTCGTCGACAACATTTGTCATGAAATATCGCAATTTTGAATAAATATAGTGAAAATACTACTGATGTCTCAACAAAGAGATTCAGTCACTAGTGAGTTGACTCAATTACCTACAGTGAGGACTATAAATTGTGTGTCCGCAAACCGACACAGCAATTACTGTCGCCGTTCATCCGCAAAACAATGTTAATAGCTCACTGATTCTTATTTTATATCTTTCTTTTATTGTTCTAAGTCAATCGCACCCTACTCATTAAGAGTATAGGCATTAAACGCAAATAAATTACCTTTTTGTGTCATGGTTGGGGCTTCAAAGATGCCGATTATAGACATAGAATTTGTATCATATCTATATCTATACATATAATAAAATCGTAGGAAAGTCAATGTATGTCCGGGGTAAACTCAAAAAGTACTGCATGGATTTACTTCAAATTTTCATGAATGTTACTAACAGGTCAGTTTAACATATAGGCTACATATTATCACGCTATCACCTACGGGGGAGGAGCTGTGCGGAGTAAACGAAGTCCGCGCGAACGAATTCGCGGGCAACAGCTAGTAAGTGATAAATTTATTTTGATACTATCGTATGTGTCCAGAGTAAGATATATAATTAAGTTAACTTAAGATAACTTAGAAATGAAAAAAAATCAAAGCAAAACATTTGTTTGTTTACTTTATTGAACACAGAAAAAAGCACAAAAGAAAAAAATAAACGTAACATAAGTACAAACATCGGTGCGTTTATCTGTAACTATACAGATTTTTTCCAGCTTACCCGTTAAAGGATATTTAAAAAATCAAATATATAGCCTCGGTGTACAAAAAATAAATATCATTGTTACATAATTAAATTATTGATAATAATATTAAAAAAAACGTTCATGGCGATTGCCAGTGTAAGATGCTGCTGAATATTTTAGGGTTCCGTTCCTCAAAAGAAAGACACGGAACCCTATAGGATAACTCGTGTGTCTGTGTTTCCACCCGTCTGTCCAATCGCTCCGAAACTACGGAACCGATTGAGTTAAAATGTTGTATATATATTATGTAAGGGATATAAACGTTGTTTTATGAGTGATAAAAACACGGATGAATCATTTAAATATATAAGCTTTTAGGGGAGGGGCTACTTTTCGGGGTAAATTAGAAAATTACAAAAATATCTACAGTTTTAATCCCGCCGTGTTGGTCCCGGCCTCCTTTGTAGAATAGGCCAACTGCCGTTCTGCCAGGCAGGTCGTAAAAGGCGACCGATTGGCTATCGAGTCACTACCATCGTGGCTACTAGGTGGTAGAGTTCTGCATTGTCTCGCCCGGGTCTGGTACCACCGCCTTACCTATTCCTGCCGCAATAGCGTCAGTGCTTGTCGCTGTCGTGTTCCGGTTTGGAGGGTAAGGTAGCCGGTAAACTTATGCATGTGGCATTAGACCTCGCCACAAGATATCAACGCACCATTAACATCTTTGGTGTCTATAGGCGATGGTTGACTCTTTCCATCAGGAGACCCATCTGCTTGTTTGCTATCTTATGATATAAAAAAAAAAAAAAAAAAAAAGTTTTATGATAGGTTTGAAGTTATTTTAGAATTTGGGTGAAAACTGACCAGTTCTCCCATTTACCAAAACTACACAAAGCCTAATTTTTTTAAAAAAGTATACAGAAAATAGTATAAACTGCATATTTTCAACTCGTAGATTACAGGAAAACCTATATAAAGGCACTTCAAACAACATGAATTTAAAAACCCTGGCGTTCAGCCTTTTGACATACTTTGATTTGATCGAGTCTGACATTTTATTGAAAGCTCAAAACCGTGTTACGTGTGGTCCAGGAGCTGGTGACGAATTTTGGAAAGGTCCTTTTGACAGATTGAAATTGCGAAAAAATATAATTTCGTCAAATGACGATACCAGGCCTGCGAGTCTGGCGTTTTGCGGTTATTTTCCTACTGCGCAGTATAAAACATTTGCAAAAAAAAATCACCAAAAAATGTATTTTTATTTAATCTTTTAATTAGGTACTTTTAGAATTAAAAAAATACCCCAGGCATTTTTGTTGGTTACAAAGTATTGCGGCAGGAATATGAAAGGCGGTGGTACCAAATACACGGGCGAGATGTTGTGGAACTCTACCGCCTAATAGTCACCATATTAGTGACACGTGTATCCAATCGGTTACCTTTTACAACCTGCCTGGCGGAACAGCAGTTGGTCTATTCTTTAAAGGAGCCCGGACTAACGCGGGGGAGATTTTTTATTTATTTTATATTTTTTTGTATACAATAAACTATTAAATGAATAAATAATTATTAAATAAATTTATTGGAAACTTTCGTAAAATGTATTTGAAGGAGTCTAGGAATATTTTATAACCGAAAAAAAGGTCTAGGATATATATATTTTTTTAATTCCAAAAAAAAACAGATTAAATAAAAATCAAGTTGCCAAAAATACAGTTTTTAGGATTTTTTTGCAAAATGTTGTATACTGCGCAGTAGTGAAATAACCGCAAACGCTCTGCCAGACTCGCAAGCCTGGTATCGCCATTTACCGAATTTATATTTTTTCTCAATATTAAATCTGCCAAAAGGACCTTCCCAATATTCGTCACCAGCTCCCAGTCTAGTGTAAAAACAACGCTCACGCACAGTTATACCTATTTTACACTTGGCATATATACTGTGGCGTCGAAAAAAAAAATATTCTCGAAAAAAAGTATATTGCCATTCTATGTAATTTAAAATAATAGGAAATCAAAGACAAATTGTCATTGAATTCCTTTTAACATGCAAATAGTTGCATGAATCGTAAATTTATAGATTACAAGCAAGATTACAAGAAATTTATTAACGCACAAGACTTGTTGCCGGAACGTGGTTTAATTTTTTTAAATATATTGAAAATTATACTAATTATACAGAACATTTTGCTATACAAATGACTTGTATGTACTTGTAAAATGGTTTTGATGGTGCCTTATATCAACTACTTATTTAAACTTCCATTTACTGACTAAAACGGTAGCGTATAATTAAATATTATGATTTGATAAAACATATAATGCATTACCCAAATTATAGGGAATTATTTAATAAACAGCAACATTGAGATATATACTTGTTGATCCACCTTTGTTTCATTTGATCTGAGAAAAAGACTATGGTATTTAAGGTAACTTAGGAAATTTCGCAATATTTGTGCGTATGAGCTTCATTTACAGTTGTAATGTTGCAACCAATTTATTTCGAATATTATATACCGTTTAAGTCAAATTTAGTACACATATGTATTTTCGTGATCCTAACTCTGATGTGGGAGCTAAATATTACAGTGACTATACAAGCTGTTGGGCAGTGTTGGGTAATTTAAGTTATATTCAACGTAAAACTGATTATAAGAGTTCCGTAGCCAAAGGGTAACAAACGGAACCCTATTAATATTCCCTCGCTATCTGTCTGTATATCACAGGGCTCTCAAAAAATCCCTAAGAGGGTTGCCGTAAAAATAACGTCAGTTAATATCGCTCGGTGGTACAGAACCCTAAATGTACGAGTCCAATTCTCACTAAACCATCTTTCCTGTTTTTAACAAGACGATTTAGTCAATTATGCAAGGGTAAGCTGACAAACAATTAGCCGTTATAAACCTTTCCGATATTCCCATGAGAACAAAAACTACGCGGGTGAAACCGCGGCAGGTCGCTAGTACTGAATGTTCCCTCTTTCTTCACCATACAAGAGCTAAGGTTTATGATAATAGTATTTAATTTATAAAAGTTTTGAAAGTTTCAAGCTACTCATTTTTTTTGTGACAATCTGATATTTTAGTGTATTCTAATGTAAAAGAGGAAGTGCCTATTAAAATTCTTCTTCTATCTTACTCTTATGGTTAAGAAAAGCCTGCAGTAGACATTCCCAAGCATTCTCGATTTTCGAGGCACAGCAATTGCCGTTGACATAGTTTAGAACTTTCTGAAAATACACATTCTTAAAATGCCAACAACACTACTGCTAAATCTCCGGTGATTTAAATGTCCATGAGCGGTAGTGGTACATGATAATTAGGCGAGCCTCCGTCGCTTTACCATATGTGCTCATCTTATTTAAAAAGACAAAAAAATGTGCAAGTAAAAAGCAGAATATCTTTTTATGTCTAGACTATACGTATTTCTAGCAAAAATCCAAGTCTTTTGTTGCTATAAATACTTTCGTGTGTTACTTATGACCGACCACACAGGGAGGTCAGAAAAAATTACGGTCGAAGATAATTTTCCCAACGTGAATGTTTCGTAACTGTTGGGGGTAATCCGCTACCTTTGAACAAAATTTACCACTAGAACATACATCATGTAAAATGCCTTAAGTTTTAATAATCTCAGTGCGATTTATAAAGTAACAGTAGTATATTCCATAAGTTCTTTAAATATATTTGTCTGGAAATATGTACTGTTATAACTTAAAGGTATATGAACAATTTTGAAGGGAAAATATACTTTTTAAGTAAGCAACATATTCTTGACTTACTAGTCAATAATATTTTTATCTTGTTTAAGTTTATATATTTTCGACTAAAAATTTGACTTCTTCAGAAGTCATGTGGTAAGCCGGTTTAGATCTAGATCATGACGTCCCGGGTTTAATTTCCAAGGTGGAAAAAGATGTTATTGGGGTTTTTATACCTAGAAAAATCACAGTATCAGTTCGGACTACTGAGTAGCGTTGTATCTTTAACTCTTATTACTTTATGTATCTCTAAACTCTGCCAACCTGCTATTGTTTTTATTTCATGATTGAGTTTTGCAGTACAGTAATTGCTTTTATATTGTTTATGCAATACTTATGCATTTAAAAAGATGCTGGTAAGATGGGTATAAATGTAAATAGATTTTAAACTGGTCCCTTTGTTAAATTACAGCTACAAACCAGCTAAGCTTGCTACTTTAAATGACATTTAACATTAAACTGGTCGGATGTGGAAATATTTCCAAAGATTGCATATAACAGGTACAAGATAAACGAGCGATCAAATTTCAATGTTTGACGCGTTCACACAATAATGATAATCTACTTACCATTGATCGAAGCAGTATCAGTTTTATAGTCCAAGATCCCAGAGCTGCCAGACGTCACGTATTTTCTGACGGATGAAATGTGGACGATTGAGTAGTGTTAGTATGTACTATGATCGTATGCCTACCTGCTAGCTTGGTCAAACGGCCAATTTCCAGGTATCAGGTAATCAAGGTACATAAAAACATTACTTACTTCACGTAAATTCTCATGGCTGATTTTCATATATGTTTTCGAGTGTATAGTTAAAACGATTCTCCCAGACACTTTCCGCCGGCCATATTGCTTGGCAGACGCTTTAAGGGTCTCAAAATAATTAGTTAACTTCACGTAAATTCTGACGCTCCATTTTTATATATGTTCATCCGACAACAATTTTAAAACCTTTGACAAGAAGACAGACCGATTCAAGGGTCCAATCATCCCCTAAACTAAATTTTAATATCTCTGTGAGTGGGAGCGCGAGAGCATTATCTACGTGCATGAGACTGAGTTAGACCGACTGCGCTGTTAAGGCCATGAAAATTACTTGAATAGATATTTTATAATTTTTAGAACTTTTGTTGACAAGTAAATTATGGCAACAAAAATAAGAAAAAAAATTGACCTATAATAAATAATACTAAAGTTAGCCGACATTTTTAATTTTTTTTTTTCAATTTATTAATTAGAACTAAAAAATATTTTTTTAAAAATAACACTTATAGTTTTTCAAATTTTTTACAAATGAATTTTTTTTTAAATATTTTTTTCAATTAAAAAAAATTCTAAAACTTTTTAGATGTCGGCTAATTTACTTTCATTTTTTTTACTAATTATTTTTAATTAATATAATTTTTAAATAAAATAAAAAATTGGTCAGGTGACAGCTAACTTTATTGTAATTTAAAGGCCCTCTTAAGGCCAACAGCTAAAGTCACTCCCAAATAAGTATTCAGTGTTCTGCCGTGCTAGGTAGACCAGTGCACTCATGTGTAGCTGAAGATAGTTAATCCCACACAATGTGATATGTGGCAATCCTGTTGCCAACCGAGCACTAATCCAATCCCAGGCAATTCGTTTTTATCAGAAAATTGATAAAAAATATTTTTGGATTGCCTGATCCGGGAAACCAACCGGGGACTTTATATAGTCAATGGCAACACCGGGCCTACAGATAGACTGATATACAATCAAGGAAGTTACATTCTACCCGGAATATTCACACGCATTTCAAAATCGTTCCGAAGAGTACCACGACATGGGTGGAGTGTGTCTCTTTCTACTAAATAAAGCGCCAATCGCCATATATAAGTGCGGTCATGCGTAGTTTGCAAATTACTACTAAGTAATTCTACTAATTTGAGAAACAGCTTTACATTGCATAAGTAATTATGTAGTAATTAAAATAAGCACATTTTAGAAATTACTATGTTAATTACAATACATTTTATGCTAATGTATTTATCGACGTGTATGAATAAAAGGGATTTAACGATTACCGAATATATAAAAATCTACCATCAGTAGTTTTATTTAAACACTGGCAATTTCAAGAAAGGGACAGCATCCACTCTTGTCGTTGTCTTGCTCAGAACGTTTTTCCCCTCTGTTAAGTAAGAAAAAAATGTCAACTTTATGAGTAACGAAATAAAGTACATTTTTATTTTTCAAATATTGTTTCATAATAATTCCAGTTATCGTATATAAGTTCCTTGTATACTATAGACTACAGAGGTAATTAATACAATAATTTATTTAATGAACAACCAAATCAAAAATACCAACGGGTTTCGAACCCGGGCCTCGTTGATTGCGTAGTCAGGTTCGCTAACCACCCGACCAACAAGACGGTCAAATATGCGACTTAGGAGAATTGATTGAATATTGAATACCTACCTAGCTTAGTGTAAGAAAATGTAAAAAAAAGAAATATTCCCTTAATACGTTCACAGGCTTAAGACTGACAGCTTTTTGGAATTTTTAATGTATGTATTATAATATGACCTTAATGCTGGCATATTTAGCAGTCGCCCTTCACAGTGTACTTGTCCCAAATCTCAAAGGATTAGTACATTGTGTACGTATTCACGGACGCGTACGTTTAAATACTCGATACTCGTAAATATTCGATACGCTTTTGCCTCTTTGACATTACTAAGTTGTATGTGTAATCGGGGACGAGTACGCTTACAGTACTTCTAAATACTCGATACTCGTATATTCTACGACTGAATACTTAGTTTGGAGACTTCTTAGTTGAAACCTAGTATAGAAACCTGTTGCCGTAAATACGTCTCATCTCTACTTAACAGCGCAGTCGGTCTCACTCAGTCTCATGCGCGTAGATAATGCTCTCGCGCTTCCACTCACAGAGATATTAAAATTTAGTTTAGGGGATGATTGGCCCCTTGGATCGGTCTGTCTTCTTGTCAAAGTTTTTAAAATTGTTGTCGGATAACCGTATATAAAAATGGAGCGTCAGAATTTACGTGAAGTTAACTAATTATTTTGAGACCCTTAAAGCGTCTGCCAAGCAATATGGCCGACGGAAAGTGTCTGGGAGTATTGATAATTTATTTTTAACTATACACTCGAAAACATATATGAAAATCAGCCATGAGAATTTACGTGAAGTAAGTAATGTTTTTATGTACCTTGATTACCTGATACCTGGAAATTGGCCGTTTGACCAAGCTAGCAGGTAGACATACGATCATAGTACATACTAACACTACTCTATCGTCCACATTTCATCCATCCAAAAATACGTGACGTCTGGCGGCCCTGGGATCTTGCTCTATTATCTCGAGAGACGAGATACAACAGCGAATCGTGTGGCTATCATTTTATGCCTTTATTTACCACGGTTAGGTACTGCTACCGAACCAAAGATGATTTGATAACATTTAAGAGTACTCGACGTGTATTTGCAAAAAGGCAAACATTTTTTTTGTGCTTCTATAAAAACTTTATACCTTTGTTATTTTTAGCAGGTACTTCTAGCGATTTGTATTAAATTTCTAAATACCTCGAATATCACTGTCTGGAATCTGTTTCAAGTGACGATAGAGGTACGATGTTTGTAGATTAAATAAAATATTGTGAATAGACAAATTTATCTACCTCTTTCTAATTGAAACGCTGCTAAATGTATATACAATGATACTTGCGTGTCAATTAGCTGAAGATTAAAAAATATCCATTTAACTGTCATACAAGACAATTTTTCATACAGTCCTGTAATTTTTTTGTGATTACTCATATGATATTTAATTGCGTTTTTAGTTACTGGTATATAATATGCTTTCATTTTTCTTGAAATAATTTATCCCTTAAATGCATCTTGTATCGATATTGATACATCGCATTCTAATCATTTTTACCGGTTTTTTATTTGAAGTACAGCATAGGCTAAACGTTTACACGTTTCTTTGCCTTATTGCCCACAAAAAAATGTCATATGTCAATGTCATTTCTGAAGGATGATTTTTTCGTCTGTGCTAAGGACATCAACGAGGTGCGCATAATCATAAAACTGAGTTTTTCATTTAGCGACGAAAACGAAAATAAGTCGAATTTTTACCAATAAAAATCATAAAATGGATGGTAAGTCCTTCATTTACTTGAAAACGTTTGAAATTGTTTTCTGACTGACTTTTATGTTTTAACTTGAACCATTGACATGTATAATAGTGGTAATATTATACACGTCAATGACTTGAACAAATATCGCATTTTATGTTTGTATCGAAAACGATACAGCATGCATTTGATTCCCGCCTAAACCCAATTCAATTATTTGTTCATAACGGTTTCGCTTATGATTTTGCTTGCTTTTAAATACACTAAACTATACGTTTACGTTGTTAAGATATAGCTGAATACATATTTTTGCTTTCAGAGCAACAAATACAGGATGTGCTTAGGAGGGTGGCGAATGGTGACATTTAGGAAGATGATTTAGAGTCAGATGGAGAAGATATTCCTTATAACCCTTCTCTAGGAGCCTTAGCAGCTAAATTAGAGGACGATGACGACGTTCTTATGGGACAGGACAAGTCAGAAGATTTTCTGGACCCTCCATTGGTTCAGAATGAGCAGTTTGTGCAAGGCACACAGTCGTTAGAGCGAGTGAAAACACAACCGACTGAAGTTCTCATAAATTTGAGGAATTTACTGTGGAGAAAACAGTCTTTTCTATTTGATGAGAATAACATCAAATTTGGTGGGTCTGAAAAATTACCTTCATCTATAATGGAACTATCAATTTTTTACCTACTTTTTCACGAATCCGTTTATGGAAAACCTTGTTACTGAACCAGCATGCTATGTTGTTCAGAAACAACTTGACAGACCTCAACCATTCACAGTGGGTGAACTTCGCAAATATTTTGGTATTTTAATATTTATGTCTGTTACCATTATCCGAGCACAAGATCGTATTGGCCTAATAAATTTGGCTTCAGTCCCATCAAAGAGGCAATGCCAGTAAATAAATTTGAGAAAATGCGAAAGTTACTGCACTTCAATAATAATGATGAAGCCAGCCCCAGGTACCCCTGGTTCAGGTATTGACGTAGATACTTTAAATCAGTATTTTTCCAAACCTTCTCTTGACTATGACATTAATACCAAAATACAAACATTGCAACATCTTGCTTCTCTTCCTTTAAATGACTACACTCCTTTCACTTTTAACGAGTTTACTGAGGCTGACGTTAAAAAGAACATCTTGTCCGTTTCATCGAATGCTGTTGGTTGTGATGAGGTAGGTCGTAATATGATCGTTCTCATACTTGATATTGTTTCTCCTATCCTCACTCATATTCTTAACCACTCCATCACATCAAGAGTTTTTCCTAAAATCTGGAAGGATGCTAAAATTATTCCCTTACCCAAAAAGACAAATCCAGCTTCTCTTTCTGACTATCATCCAATTTCAATTTTACCTTTCCTGTCTAAAGTATTAGAACGCTTAGTCAAACGTCAACTCTCCAATTTCTTAAACGCTAACAAGATTTTAAGTGACTTTCAATCTGGTTTCCGTGCCGGTCATAGCACCACCACTGCCTTAATAAAGATCACAGATGACGTTCGTTCTGGTATGGACAGCAAAAAACTTACAGTATTAGCGTTGTTAGATTTTAGTAATGCGTTTAATACTGTTGACCATGACGTACTGTTGGCACTCTTGAAGTCTCTCAAGGTATTCCAATCCGTTTTGGACTGGCTTAGCAGTTATCTTCGAGGGCGTCGACAGTATATGCAAACTGCAGCAAACGCATCGGCTTGGTCAGATTTAACAGTTGGCGTGCCACAGGGTGGTGTTCTATCGCCTTTATTATTCACGATTTTTATTAATTTTATTACTGCCATTCTGTCCACATCGTACCATCTTTATGCTGATGATTTGCAAATTTATTCTCAAGCAACGCTTTCTGAACTACCAAATGCTGTCCTAGCAATTAATAGTAACCTGGCGAATATCGATGCATGGTGCAAATCATTTGGTCTTAAGCTAAATCCAATTAAAACGCAGGCTATTATAATTGGTAGTCCCGGGCTAATTGAAAAGTTAACTGGAGTAATTTGCCCGCAATAGAGCTTGATGGCGTCACTATTCCCTACAGCGATTTTGTCAAAAATCTTGGCATTTACATTGATAATACTTTATCGTGGACTAAGCAGATCCAGGAGCTTAGTAAAAAAGTTTTCTGTGCCTGGAGTTCATTAAAACGTCTTAGGTATTTGCTTCCCATTCCTACCAAAATTTTGCAGATTCCTTACTACTTTCTATTTTAGATTATGCTGACGCTAGTTATGTAAATCTCTCCTTAGACCAGATCAATAAACTTGAGCGACTTCAAAATCTTTGTATAAGGTTCATATTTGGTCTGCGCAAATATGACCACGTTTCCGAATTTCGTGCCAAGCTCAAGTGGTTACCTATTCATCTTCGTCGGAATACTCATATTCTCTCACAGCTATACTCCACTCTCTATGATCTGAAATCTCCATCTTATTTGAAAGAAAGATTCATTTTCCGTGACAACCAGCACAAATATCTTAGATCAGCTGATAATCGTTCCTTGTTAGTGCCAACGCAGAACACTATTTATTACAGGCGTTCCTTTACCTCACAAGCTGTTACGCTTTGGAACTCTCTTCCAGTAGATATCAGAAAGGCGCCAAGTTTAAACTCTTTCAAAAGTATGGTCAAACGTCACTTTCTATGTACCTAGTAACTTTGTTTAATTTTTCTTATTTAGGTTTATGTATTACCACTGTTTTATTTGTTTTGTTTTTGTTTTGATTTTCTGTGTAACTATAACCGGATGTTACTTTTATTATTATTATTTTTTAAGAGCATAAAAACTATAAATTATCTTGTGGTTAGCACCACTTTTTCTAGCATATTGTTATCCTTATTATAAAGGTTGTCTGGAAGAGATCACTTTATTAGTGATAAGACCGCCTTTGTGTATCTTATTTGTATTATTTTTATGTTGTAACTTATAATGTTGTCATATATTTTGGTGCACAATAAAGAGTTATTGTATTGTATTGTATTGTAATGATGATCATCTGCCAGTAGACCACGCGCAGCATGACAGGCTTCATAAGTTACGTCCTATAATCACCCATTTAAATGAAAAGTTCTCTAGCGTGACCATCGAGCAGCGATTATTCATAAATGAACAGATGTGCACCACTAAAGTTGGACATTTTCTCAAACAATATCTCCTCAACAAACCCCATAAATGGGGTTTTAAATTGTTTTTTTTTTATGCAATTCGGGCGGTTTTGCTTATAGATTCATACTCTACTCTGGGAAAGAAGCTAATGAAGGATCCTCAAACAATCAAAACCTGGGAGTCGTGGGACAAACAGTTATGAATTTGCTGAGTGTGGTACCCAGGCAAAGAAATCATATTGTCTATTTTGACAATTACTACACATCTTTGCCATTGATGTGTATAACTTGCTAAGCAAGGTATACTTTCCCTAGGCATTATTCAGAGAAACCGACTGAGAAAAACTTGAAGGAAGACGTAATGAAGAGTTCAATTCCAAGAGGGTCTTATTCATAAGGAGGATGTTACGAAGAGTTCAATTCCAAGAGGGTCTTATTCATAACGTACTTTTCAGAGTATGTTACAAATTTTGAAGGCATGCATAACAACGGAAAGTTGGAAGGACAATAAGTAAGTTGTGTTAGCGTCGACATACGTTGGAGCATATCCCGTAGGGAACATCGAATGATTCGATAAAAAAGAAAAAAGTGGATTCTTATCACGTGCCCAAAGCTAATCAGAGAATATAACATGCACATGGGTGGTGTAGACATTATGGATTCCTTTTTAGGAAGAAATGGGATTCGAATGAAAAGCAGAAAGTGGTACATGAGAATCTTCTATTGCCTGCTTGATTTGACTGTAATAAATTCGTGGGTGTTATATAAAAATGTTGAATAAAAAAAGGAAACCACAAAAAAATCATGACCCTTGCAGACTTTCGATCAGAGTTGGCAGAAAATGTTTGCAAATATAGTCCCGCTAACAACATAGGGCGCTTAAGCACCAGTGCAATTAGGGAAGATCAACCCCCCACTTAAAATGCGAATAGGGAAACCTTGCCAAGTTTTGCCACCTCTTGAAGTTAGACTCGACCAAATGGATCATAATATCATGAGAACAGAAACACGTGGTCGATGTATGATGCCATCATGTAATTTATTAAGTATAATTAAATGTTCTAAGTGCAATGTTCACTTATGTAGTATGAAATCTAAAGATTGTTTCACCCATTTTCACAATTCTTCAACTTTGTAAAATCATGATTATTTTGTAAAGCTAATGAATACTGTATCGAAAACGATACAAAAATATTTTTATAAAAAAATAAATGTTCCCACTAATATAGATTTTTTATTTTATTTTTTCAGTAAATATTACACCTAAATAATTTTTTTGGGTAAAAATCTTTTATCATGCATTTAAGGGATATTTAACGCAAAAAAAACGGGTTGTGGCTGTGACATGGACACAACCGTGGATCTTTTACGTGAATACGTCTACGTCGCGCGTCGTTCCAATCACAATATTCCCCATCAAACCAGTCTACGGAACTAGATGGTCTAGGCCACGTCCATCTTGTGGATAGCGAAGTAGAGCGTAGGGCGGCGCTATCAGATGGTGACCTGCTATTACCCTCCGATACCGAAAAGTAGGGGAAATAATCAAAAGCCTATGCAATAAAAAGACTTGGGTTCTGATAAAATCACATATAAGGTAGTTAAATACTTCCCTTCCTCCCTCATATACCTACTAGTGTACATCTTTATTGCACTCCTAGCCGGTTGTGCGTTTTTGGACGAGTGTAAAGAAGCCACCATCATAGGAATACACAAACCCCGGAATAATAACAGTAGTTACCGTCTCACTGGCCTAATCAATACGTAAGGCAAAATTTTGGCAACAAGGCATTTGTTCACGAGGAAGGTCTCATAATAAATGAGCGGTTCGGTTTCCGAGCAGTTCGCTCTTGCGCTCAATAAGTGCACCGTCTCACATAGTAATTAGTACATTTTAAACTCTTTAAATTCAGCTCAGGGGCTGCAAATTTCCACCGGTGCTCTATTTTTTGACGTCGCGAGAGCGTTCGATAAGATCTGGCACAAGGGCCTAATATACAAACTATGCCGAATGGGAGTGCCCGACAGACTCGTGCTCATCATACGAGATTAACTAACCAACCACCAATTTCAATTCCGTGTAGTGGGTTCATTCTTAACTCATAGGTCGATTACAGCAGGTGTCTCGCACACGTATAATTTAGACACAAGGTGACACTTTACAAGATTTTCGTAAGGCTTATTCTATCATACGCCTGCGTAGCAATGCGATGCAAGTAGTACAGAACAAATACTAGCGGTGTGTGATAAGCGAAAAGTGGTATACATTGACCTTCATAAAGATCTCGAATTGCCGTGCTTAACTAGGCCTTTCAAGATATTCCCAAAAGATATTTCAATTGCACCAACTCATACCCTAACCCGCTGCGGCAGACTACATACCAGATCCTAATCCCAATCCCATCTTACGTAGGCTCCGCTACGATCTTACCGAGCCCGACGACCTGATAACTGTGGCCAACGAAATATACCAAAACACTACACACCTACACACGGGACAATGCCGTTAACCCTTTTATCATAAATCACGACGCCATGCCTAAGCCGAAGAGCGGTCTCATGGGAAACACCCTTAGGGTGGAGGGCATACGACCCTACATCTTTAAGCTCTGGCTGAGCATTCTGCTCGCCCCCACGAACGGTGAAGCCGTAAAGGCCGTTAAGACCAGCAGTGTACAGGTGCCATCGTTGATCGGTTCGGATGCCTTCATCTTTTTGTGTTCTCGACACTTTTTCACTTTTTCATATGGAACCCTCAAAGATTTTAAGTAGCAATCTAATGGGTATCATTAGATTGCTACTTAAAATCTCTTTCAGACGTTATACATTTCTTGAATTTTATTTGGCTTCTAAAAAATTTTTTTGTGGCTGATTACAATTTTGCACTGAATTTTTCACTTGAGTGCCATATATATTTACTGAAAACTATTTTTTGAAATTATACAATCGATAAATCTTTACAGGAGCTTTCGATTAACACTTAATTAAATTTTATTGTTGCTCTGAGTCAAAAGATATACCCTATACAAAATACGTAACGCAGTAAAATTTACTAAAACTGGTGGCACTTCCTACCCCACTATTCGCGAAGCATCGTAATCCGCATTCAGCTTATTAAATTCTTTGATTCTTTAGCTATCCAGTGATATAATTAGATTTTGGAATTTGGTGATAGTTATGTAGCTATAACACTAATCCATATCCCCCAATTTTGTTATCATCCGTTTTTTGAACTGTCCCCCCTATGTAGGCAATTTTAAAGATGTATTCACGCCAAAAATTTTATAAAATATACGATTACCAATAACATGTTTTCTCTCACATGTCACATGGTTATAGTGAGTGTATTGCTTATTTTTACTAATTTAGCATAACATAAAGACTAATTTTAAAAAGTAGCCTTTATGTTATTCCAGGTCATTACCTACACGTTAACGAAATTTCATCCAAATTGGTTGAGCCATTTTTACGTGATGGAGTAACAAACATCCATCTATCCATATATCCAAACATACAAACTTTCGCATTTATAATATTCATATAATATGAATTTATTTTATTACATTGTACCTACCTACAGCGCGGTATTTACTCTATATGCATAGATAATACGTAGACTGAAGATACTCGCACGAATACCAAATTGGCATGTACTAAGATGGCATAAAGTTGAATTTCTATTGACGTCATTTTTAATTATTACTAGTTGTTCATTATTACACTAATTAATATTAGTTTTCCTCCGTGTTGGTTTGGGCTTTTCCTCAGTGTTAATCCAGGCTTCTCCCTTTGTTGGTCCTCACTTTATCGAACTGATTTTTCAATGAAGAGCCCCTTTGAAGAATTAATTCAAAAAAGGCGAACGATTGGCTATACCTGTCACTACTATCGTGATTACTACTTAGTAGAATTCCGTAACGTTTTGCCCGGGTATTTGGTACCAACGTCTTAGCTATTCGTGCAGCAGTAGCGTCATCGTTTGGCATTGTTGTGTCGCGTTTGGAGTGTAAGGCATCCAGTAAACTTAAAAAAGTGGCTTTAAAACCTCGTCACATGAATAACAACGTACTATTAACACCTCTAGTGTCTATATGCGACGGCTCCTCTTTCCATCAGTAAAGCCATTAGCGTAGTTGCTATCCCATAATATACATACTATATAAAAATATTTTAAGCAATATTTATATTATAATTACTATAATTGTGAAAGTTAATGTTCAATTATTGTTACTCAATTCTCCGAAAATGACTAATGACTATACAAGTGCCATCAACGGTCTAACGGCTACCTTAGCCTCCAAGTTGGAACACGACAATGACAAGCATTGACGATACTGCGGCAGAATATGTAAAGCGGTGGTACGAAATATCAAGGCTACTAACGTGGCTCTCGTTGAGTGTAGTAGTACTCGTGTCTCCTGAAGATGCTTCGATTGCGAAGTGAAACGTGCGTTGAGTGCGTAAATTGTGTGTTTTTGTGTTTGGTGCTGTCTTGGTATAAAGTGTGGTAGACGAATGTGGATAACTGTGCCGCTGAAGTCTTCATTATTTTTTAGACCTACGGTAAGTTTGTTCCATTGCTTACACCGCTTTTATATGTTTTCCTTTTCAGTGACATCGCAAAGGTACACTTAAAAGTTCGCGGAAATTTGCAAAATAACTAGTTTTCTTCGTCTGCAGGATTTTTAGCTCTCAATTGACTTTTTCCAGAAGAAATTAAAAGGATTCATGTCAGTTGTTATGTACCATCGAGATGGCATTTACAGGATTAGAATTCGATTCTGATACAAACAAGTATACAGTTCAACAATATCCTTTCCATAAAAACCTAAACTTTTATTCAATTGAGTAAATAACAATACTTTTGTTAATAAAATGTTTCAGTAAAGTTTAAGGCTTCTTGATTCCGTCGTACATCTTATCGACTTAAGCCGTAGAGATGCGAAAACTATAGAACGAAGGATTTACCTCACAAAAGGGTTTCCCTGTAGGAAAGTTTTAATGTCGACTATGATTCGAAAATATCTCTTTATATTGTTAATAGTATGAAAGTATTTTATTTTTATATAAATGTAACGGCTTTTTGTAATGTTAAATATCATTTTGATTTGACAGCAAAATCTTCCGAATTGGTCCAGGCTAGATCGAGGTTAAAGAATAGGCAATCAAACATTCTACTGGGTAATTTGTAAAATAAGCGAGTAGCCCAAAGTCTGCTATCACTCACCCCGGCTGGCTACCACGACTAATATATATATATATATATATATATATATATATATATATATATATATATATATATATATATATATATATACTCAAAAACTACTAAACTGATTTTGATACTGTTATGTTCCCTAAGTTGGAATATACCTGTTTTAAATAAAAAAAAAAATAGTTTCGATACAGCCTTTAGTTTCCGGAAAATTCACTTTTGAAATTTAGTACACATGTTAAGTCTTGAACGCCTATATGTATAGATTATCGTAATCATATATTATCCTATTCCAATAACAATTTTATTTTTATTTTAATCGGAATAGGCACTTGTCGTCTATCAGACCTGATGGAAAGTGACGACGAAGACAAATACGGTACACGCCCATCCAAAAGAAAATATTTTATATTTATATTTTCTCTATTCTTAAAGGCTTCAGACTATATTTATCAAGAAAAACAGACTCATGCAGTTCGTTCCAAACCTTTTTGGTACGAATATATCCACAACGCACGGATGGAACTTCTGCGTCTAGTAGTGCGATAAAGGAATGGTGAGGGTTTAATAAGTTCGATGAGAGCTTTTGCACACTCACCAAAGAGCAACTTACAAAAAACTGATAAGCTGGTGACCTTACGACGATGCTCAAGTGTGTGTAGTTTTCTATTTGTGAGGTTAATAAACGACGCGATGACTAGCTTCACGTTGTTTATTAGCCTACAGTCTCTTCGGTCTACAGAGTTTAAAGCTTTTAGTTAAGGCGAGGTATTTCGACGCGCGTCAATTCATGGCGGAAATGGATGGCGCGGTATGTTCTGAAACCGCTGAGAAACGTGTTAATTTTTGCATAAATAAATATAGGATGTCACTTGAAAACCAAAATTTAGCACATTATTTTTTGTATTTATAACTAAATATCACCATATAAAAATCATGTGGAAGATTAGAAATATGATTAACAAATTATTTGTTTTAGAGATTTTTTTAGCCTGTTTTCGGAATTTCATATGATCAAGTAAAGTACATTCTATCATGTAACAAGTTAGCACATTCCTTAGCTAATATCTTCAGGTATATCTGTAATTTTTGTAAAATTGTTATTTAACAATCAATATAAAAAAAAAACGTGATTAAACAAACCAGTTTTTTCCCGTTTGTCACGATGCCTCACCTTAATACTTGACAGAACTGTGCAAAGGCGCAGTTCTCCATGCATGATCAAACTTGGGCCTTGTACAAATGACATATGTACATACATGTCAAACTGATAACCTCCCTTTATTCGTTGGTTGTTAACACTTGTCCTAAGTAAACATTTTTAAATATGTATTTGTTTTAGCTTTATGAACTTTTTTTTTCATATAAAAGTTAAGTATCCAAATCTAAGAGGATTATAATTTGTCCGTGAGTGCAATTTTCTTAAAAAGGGATCTAATGTAATACTTGACTCATTAACATATAGAATAATGTAGCTATCAGCGGGTAAACTGACGTCTTTATATCTAACTTCTAGCATCCCTTTAACTACATACTAATCAAGCTTTCCATTGAGTATTAGTTAACATACACATAATTAGCAATGTCAAAACCTCCACATGTTTGAATTGCTTCTCTTTGACATTCTGATTATGTTGCGGGTTATACGCAGGGAGAATTGGATATGTGTATGACACAATATTGTTAACGAAGTTTTGCCAAATAATTAATGCTAATATATTAATCTACCGAACCTATTCTTTCATGGATTTTTAGGTTCTAATGTCGTCTCTGTGGTCTAGTGGTGCGGTGTCGGTGTTGACCACACGAGGTCCCGGGCTCGATTCCCAGGTCGAACAAATAAAAAACGTGTTTTTACAGTTTTTTGATAAAAACAACGTTGGCCTGGATTGGGTAAATGCTGTGGTTGGCGATAGGCTTGCCATTTATCACTAGTCGTCGGTGCACTGGTTGTACCTCTGCCTAAGTCTTCGTGGATACGGGCGTGAAGATATTTTTTTTAGGATCTAATGTGAAGCTTCGTTTTTTTTTATTTTAAAGTTTATAGTAGTTTTATTTCTTTCACAATAATAATCGCTAAAACGTCAGTAGTCGTACTTAAAGTATAGCTTTTACGTTAGTCTTTAAAGGCTAAGTTGAACAATCCGTACGCCGAGAGTGACTCGTAATGGAAGGAGCTCTAGCACTTAGTTTAGTAATTACGTAGGTATTGTGCGGTAAAAAGTAATTACAACTCATCACGTAATTAACAGAAACATTTAAGGATTTATTTTCATAAATAACTGCTGCGTAACAAAAAATGTTGTCAGTATTTGAAATAAAAATAATGTGAAAGTTTATAATAAGTAATTGTTTTGAAATGTTGCCAGATATAACAAAAAATACCCCATATAATGCTTAATTTAAATTCGCAGAAAATGATTTGTTTTGATGACATTACTACTATAACAAAATAAGTAAAATATTTAAAGCATAATGCGGTTTTACTTATTTTGTAATTTGTTATTGTAGTTTCAGATCAAAAAAATTAAAAAGTAATTATTTTAATAGAACTACCACGCTTCCAGGTACTTCGTAAAAGATAAACAATTGGCCAAACGTTTCTATTACATCAAAATTACTAGGTGGTAGATAAATATCCATAAGATTTTCCTAGGTTTGGTAATCCTGCTTTAATTATTCCTGCTACAATAACGTCAATGCACAACAATGTCATATTTCAGTTTAGAGGGTAAGGTAGCCGGTAAACTTAGGCATGTGGCATGACCACTCTGCCACGCAGATAACAACGCAATATATAGGGTTACTTTTAAGGGTCCGAATAAAATTTCAGAGGTTGTTCAGAATCGATAAAAAAAATGATTATGTACTTAATAAAAATATTCAAAATTTCATTTTTATCCGACACAAAAATAAAACGCATGGATATAATTTCAATTACGCAAAATTCGTACTAAAATATTTTAGTGTCTGCAACCAAATTAAAACTGATCGGGAAAAATGTACTTAAGAGCGACAGATTACATAATGATTACTATCGTAATTATAGTTTTATGATACACTGCCAGCATTACAGAAGTTATTCACAAGTCTCGGTACATCGAATTCATTAATTTAGTAAAAATATTTTTAAACGAATACTTTTTTATTATCTTGTAATAATTTTACATTAATAATTAAAACGCTTTCAATTTATTTCCCAAATTTAAAATTTGGCCAGACATTTGTTTCCATCTGTCTCTTTTTATCAGGAGAGCCAGTCTGCTTATTGCTATCTTATGATAAAAAATCTTTAGATTCATAGCTACGTAAACATTAAAAACCCTGTTTCAAAGCCGAATATTAATATAGATAATGTGATTGACATATACAACATTTGCATTAAAATAAATAATTTTATTTTATATATTATCTGTAAGAGGTCGATTTTAGTGATAAAATCGCTTTTGTGTATCTTACATGTACGAAAATTACATTTATAACTTATATGTTGTCATATTATTTGTGTGTTACATCACTCACCCCGTGCTTGGGAAAACTTGAAAAATTTTAAAAACAACAAAAAAATATCGGCACGCGGAATTTGAACCTGCGACCTCCCCTAAAAAGCCGGGGTTAGAGCCACTGAGCTAGTGATGACTGTCTCGACGTGGCGAAATTTTTCTTTGCTATATGATCGATTCCATCGATTGTACTGATCGCCAGATATATATACGTATAACTAGTTAAATGAGTCTTCACATTTATAATTTTGATCAGTACTTTCGTGTTTCTAATTATATTTGTGTTATAGCACTCACCTTGTGCTTGGGAAAACTTGAAAAACTTTAAAAACAAGAAAGAAAAATATCGACACGCGGGATTTACACAATTAGACAAGAAAACGGCACGAATTAGACAAGAGGATAAAGCTTATCTACGATTTAAAATAACAAGAAAATAATTAAAAAATGGCTATCCTGGCAAAGGCTAAATGTTTTAGAAAAAATGTATTAATATAAAAAAAAATTAGAAAAATAAAATATATCATAATCATTTTTGTTATAATTTGGTATTTTTGTTTAATTAATATACTGATTTCATATTTTATTATCATACTCGTACCAAAGTGCTAAAAATAACACAAAACTAAACAAAATTTTACTATGCGAAATGTCGTGATAACATTTTCGAATATTTTTAGTATCTTAATAAAAATATTTTTGATTGAATTAATAAAATGCTATTGTATCATTTTAACCGTTCTGTTTTATATGAGGTTATGTTTGATTGCGAATTTTTTAATGCTTTCTATAAGTAAAACAAAAGCACAGGTAATTAATAAGAGAATGAACAATGCCCAAATGGAAAAAATCCATACCAGAAATGCGTTCACAACTCACATTATTTTCAAAAGCTTTGAATATAAGTATGTAAATCCTTTAAGGTTAATGCGTGTTGTCGAAAGTAAGGAGGGGAAATCAGAAAGCATTGTAGTAAAATTGAAACGTTTGGGATAGAAGGTTTATTTTTAGATTTGTTTCACTTACGCTTCATAAAAGATATTCGAAATGCGGATATCAAATTTATTGAACTGCATATATAGTTTAAATTATGGAGAAAAAATAAAGTAATTGCATTTCATGGCCCGTGCAATTATGGAAAATTGAATTTCTGCCTCTCCGTCAGGCATTCGCACTGGACAAACTCTAAACCGAACATTGCTACTGTAGCTGAGGGTAGAGTGTTTAAAGTTTTATTTTTATTTATTCAGGATAATAACTACATTTAAGTATATTCGGCATTAAATTGTAATTAATAACAGATTTTAGTCAGTTACTTCTAGATATTATTGAGAACAAGAACAAAATTATACAGTTAAAAAATTAAAAAAAAGGTAAATAACGTGAAACAAAGTGAAATAAAAAAAGATAAATCGAAATTATTAAGCGTTATACCAGTTGTACTATATCACAAATAGACATCACACACACACACACACACAGAGAGAGAGAGAGAGAGAGAGAGAACCGAGTGCCATACATGATGATCCTTACAGACTTGACTCGCTTCACATTCATTACTCTCTTCATACAAACACGCCGGTTGCTAACACTCTTGACACCACCTTGGAACGGTGCTCGATCACTCTGATTATGGTACGTCAGTCTTGCTCTTCCCCGGTGCTTACCTGCATCCTTTCACATTAAATTATACAACAATAATACCATATAAACATATTTATATATTATAAATATAGAATATATAGCATATAACCACACTATATATATATATATATATATATATATATATATATATATATATATATATATATATATATATATATATATATATATATATATATATATATATATATATATGAGGGGTTATAACTAATAAAAATACTAAATAGTATAATATAACAATAATATGTTATTTAATACAACAACATAGGAGGCTCAAGAGTATTGAAACAACAAGACATTTTATCCAGCTCTAATGCCTGGCAGAGAGGCAGAAATTTAATTTTCCGTAAGTGTACGGATTATGAAATGCAATTATTTTATTATTTCTCCATCATTTTAACTATATACGCAACACAATTAATTAAAAATTTTAAGCAGATTATCTAAAGATCACAGCAACTGTGATCTTTAGATAATCTGCTGCGATTTTCCAAGGAACTAAAAGTACAAGGAACTGTTTCTGCCATTATAGCGTCAGTACCTACTTATAACTGTCGTATTAGGCGGCCGATAAAATTATATACATTACTTCCACATCGATCCAACGCACAATTAATAAATTTGGTATCTATTAACAATTAGTCGCCTCTGTGGTCTAGTGATTCAGCGTTAGCGTTGACTACATGAAGTCCCGGGTTCGATTCCCGGGTCGGGCACATAAAAAGTGTTTTTTCCGTTTTATGATAAACACAAAGTTTCCCAGGATGTGAAAGTTCCCGGTTGGCGATAGGCTTGCCACCTATCTCATTTGTGGGACCAAGTATCTTCGGCTGATCGTGGGTGCACTTGTTGTACCTCTGCCTACCTCTTCGGGGATACGTGCGTGAAGATACTTTTTTATTAACAATTATTAACTATTTCTACAGGGCTATATATCTGCTTGCTATTCTATGTACACTATAAAAACATTAACATGGTGTACCTAGTCTCGTATTCCTCGAGAAACTCTAAACATTCTGTTATATATGTACGTGTTAATGTAGGCTACGGTGATGTCAAATAAAATTAATTTTCGTCAAATAAACTTATGTTCCATTTGTAGACCACTAAAGCGTGCTAAAAGTTATTTCAAAATTAATCAGTGTCATAAATTGAGAAATGAGCAGGAACTTTCCACTCACATGAAAACTTTATGTACTTATAATACTAACAACTCCTCCAAGACACACATTAAAGTCATCAAAGGAATGTGTAGAGAAGCGAACTGAGTGATGTTAAAGACGCTCGAAACGTTCACACTTGATTAAACGAATCTCTAAAGTTACAACCAGATGATTAATAACCGTTTATCATTGCAATGTTCTAAACATGAACCCTCTTAAGTTATTGATTGATGACAAACGCATAATACCTACGAGTAAAATTTTGGCAGCTTTTATACGCGACTTCAGCTTTATAAATTTTTTTCCCCTCGGCATAGCAGTATGCCAAGTGCTAATTTCTATATGCAAATATAATATAGAGCTTGACTAGTAAAATACTGTATATTCATATTAATATTACAAATGTGAAAGTTTGTTTGGATGAATGGATGTTTGTTACTGAATCACGTAAAAACTATTGAACGGATTTAAGTGAAATTTGGCACACAGGTAGATGACGACCTGGAATAGCCTATGGGTTACTTTTTGTCCCGGAAAAAATAGTCAATCCCGCGGAATTCACAAAAAAAATTATAATGCAGCGGACTGCACGCTGCAGCTAGTATTGTAATACACGATAGGTAATTGTCAAATCGATACCTTCTAAGTATAATGAGTCATCTACCAAATTTAGGTATTTTAGTTTTTTTTTTTGCGTAAACGTACATAATAAACCAAGACCCTGACGTTAGAGTTAAAAAAGAATAAAAAATATCAATAATTTCCGAGATTATAATTACACGTATACTAAATCAACTTCAACATCTATTAAAATCTTACATTGAATACTTAGCCAAATGCATCTGTACCAATGTACACGGAGCGAGAGGGGGGACGCATTGATCCAAGTTCCACGTGACTCAGTGTACGACGAACAAGCTTTATACGGCAGATCAGTGGTATACAGCTTTTAGATTTGCCTAATCTGAGGAAAACTTCTACAAAGTTACTGAAGTGTCTCAATTTTTAATAAAATACTTCAAATCACAGCTTAAATTTATAAAAGCTGGACAACTACTGATGATAGATGGAAAATTCCTTGGAATAAGGTAACGGAAATAGTAGTTAAAGTAGAAAATCCATATAGGATACTTTACAAAATAAGATAATACAAGTGGTTTTTCCCCGTATATGTCCAGGCTCCTTTGAAGAATAAGCCAACTGCTGTTTTGCCAGGCAGGTGGTAAAAGGCGACCGATTGGCTATGCGAGTCACTACCATCGTGGCTACTAGGTAGTATAGTTCTGCATTATCTGGGTCGAGCCCGGTTCTGGCCATACCACCGCCTTACCTATTCCTGCCGCGATAGCGTTGGTGCTCGTCACTGTCATGTTCCAGTTTGGAGAGTAAGGTAGCCGGTAAACTTATGCATGTGGCATTAGATCTCTCCACAAGATAACAACGCACCATTAACATCTTTGGTGTCTATAAGCGATGTTTGAATCTTTCCATCAGGGGATCTATTTGCTTGTTTGCTATCTTATGTTATAAAAAAAGTGGATAGATTGTCTAAAGAAACCTAAAGCTACACGAAATCGACGACAGGCGGATATTGATATAGATAATATTCCTTTCGCTCATGATATACTTATTTAGGAATAAGTATATCATGAGCGAAAGGAATATTATATACCACATATAAACCAAAATAAGCACAAAGATGTGATGAATCTTTGTGACACTAGTGATTTGTTGATTCTGGTTTACAGAAGTTACAGTGGTGGGAACGAGAGGTGGGCCCATTGCCCTAGTGATTTTTAGGAGTATCATTTATTTTTTAATAATTTGATTTCAACTTACTCGAATGAAGCAGATGATGAGAGTGATTCAGAATGATTTTTAATTTGCTAATCCTTTAATATTTTCAGTTATATTGTAAAACTTATTAGCTATTTTTCTGGGAATTAGAATTGCCCACACTTTTCATAATGTTGTTATTTATTTTTATTATTTTTATTAAATATAATTTAACTTAAGAAATAACCATTTTATTTCTTATTATTTTTAATGATTTCCTTCAATAGTACCTGTTTTAGTCTCTATGTCAGTTGATTGCTTTGGTTTTTTTAAAATTAATCTTTAATGATACCTCATTGATACTTTCTTATTGTCGATTTGTTTAACTTGTACCCTTTTAGTAAGGCTAATAATGTTGAAAATTGTATTCTTACTTAATTATAGCGGCAAACACACTGTGATTATTTATAATGCATTTATTTTTTTATCCTTTTCCTAGCTTTTATTAATCCTACATTTCGTAAAGTCAATGTACAAACATGTAAAACAATGATATTAGACAGAAGGAATGCTTAAGACAGCCGAAACTGACCCTTTTACGAGGGTCAATAATTACTCAATTGAGTACGCACATAATTATCTCCGAATAAACATTGATACTACATAAATATTTTCTTACTTTTTTTTCTATTTGTATACAGTATTAACAATGCCTATAGCTTCTTTGCGTCAATTCGTTATGTGTACTTATAAATTTATATAGCTGTACATACCTATAATGTGTTTTCATATGGTCTTATCTTTAATATATTATATTTTAATAGTTAATGTATTATGAAAATGCGATAATATGTCTTATTAGTAAATAAATAAATAAATAAAAGTTACTCTGGGGGATCTAACTCATGTTATGGCAGTCGAATGTTTATCAGTAGAATATCATAGCTTCACCTTGGTTTTGATTGTTGATCACAATATATTTATAATGTACTGACAGGTATTGTAATACTTGAAATAAAATGATTACCTAATTAATAATAATAGGTAAATTATTTTAGACCAGTATACGATAAAGTTTCAAATGCTTATTATACATAACTACTTTCTTAGTATAATAAGTCAAGTGATGTAACTTCAACATTTTATTATCAAATGAGATCAAAATTCCGAATACAACCAAAATAAAATAATTATCATAAAATTATAATCATATTGAAATATGATTAGTGTATACCATGAATTTAGATGTACGACGTATATGAATCTAACTGGTAGTTAAACCATTTTACCACTGGGTCCCGTCAACGTATACCAAGTCATCTACAAAAAATAGCATTTAAAAACAAATATCAGCAAAATCAATTTATACCAAAGAAAGAGCTACCATTCTTTATTAAAAAAACAATTAATTTATTTAGAAAAAATAAAATTTCATGAAGTTATAACGGTTTTCCTTCAAATCGCTCTCCTGTAAAATTACTATGATGTCAATTGACTCATTATACTTAGGAGGGATTGATATGCACCAAATTAATATACAATGAAAACAGAATATTTTCAAACGACATAGGAAATCTCACCGAAATTAGTTTAGTAATATTAAAAAAAAAATATTGTTAGCGTGTGCGCAAGAGGCGCTTGCCTTGATGTACACGAGCCACGGCGGCAAATAGCTTTTAAACAATGGACTTCGATGTCTATGCGCGGTTGTCCGTATTTTATATTTTTATTGGATAATTAGGTAAAAATTTAGGTACCTAGCTATTGTTTACATTACCAGTATCAGAATCGAGTACTGATTACCCTCCTTCAGTATGTACAATCCCACCAAAAACATAAATGTAAAAAGGAGAGCCAAGTTCAATACAAAAATTGTGCTTGGCTGTGGGTTTCGCCGCAAAAAGAATGGAGATCTAAAGGTGTGCCAAGTTCTATGCAAAATCCAAATATGTACTCGTATTTTTATAAACTCGTATTTTGTTCTTATGAACAAAATAACATTATGAACAAGTATTAAATTCTATTTCTTTGCTTTATTGGATACCTATAACAATTGCTGTTATTTAAAAATGTGAGATCTTAAAGTAGGTTAGATTTTACCTGGCCAGTTTTCAGACAACCTCAAAGGAAACTTTCAAGCCTGTTGATTTAAAAAAAATGTTAAGAGATAAATTGTAGAAAATTTCCTAAAATTTAATTTATTACTTAAATATTGCGATAGTTATATGAGTAGAAACGGAGATATAGTCCAAAAACATACTTATAAAAGCAATTTCTTTTATTTAATACAAATGTAAGCGTGTAAGGGATGGTCTACCGAAAATCGAAACCGAACCGAATCGAAGCTTTGAACCATGATTCTGAAATGAAAACCAATGGTTTATGTGAAATTTTTATTGACAATTATTTTACCTTAATTTTGTGCATCTTCAATTATTGTAATACTCTACAATGCTTTTTTCTAAAAAAAATGGTAAAATGAGGTTAATACACAAAATAACCAATGTATTATGCGTCACAAGCCACGCAAAATAAACATCTGGTTCAAGACTTCCGCGGGCGCAATGAGTTGAAGCAATGTACGCTTGGCTTCACATTGCTTGGTGTGAAAATAAGAAAAAATCACGAAACGCAAATTTTGTATTTTCCACAAAAAAGGAATTGCTTTCATGACTAGAACATAAAATTTTTTCTTAATTTTTCAGTAGACCATCGACCCTTTACACGATGTATATAAAGAACGGCTTAACCAATGTTAGTGAAAACTAGTATAAATGAGAACGTGTAAGATTTTTGTCTATATGTATGTCACGTTATAACTCAAGAACACGTTATTGCGTAATGTATAAGCCACATAATTTATACTTTTCTTTTTGTCGTCAATTAGTTTGTTCGCGAGACACAAAATCGAAACTTTCTTTGGAGCAGTGGGGTAATAAGTAACATATTATGTCAGTTCTGAATAGTGTAGGTTTCTAATAGTTACAGAATTTTTAAGATCGAACGTGACATACAGATAGACAAAAGTTTGTTCGTTATATATAAAATACAAATGTTGTCTCTTTATAACATTAGTATTTATAGACTGATTAACATCCAGTGAACCGGGCGAATGGTAACTAGTAACTATATAAAGTTAAGACTTAATACTAATGATATATTCATAGATTTAAATAAACAGTGCACTTTAAGCCAGTGTTAGTAGCTAGAACAACATGACACACTACGTAAAGCTTCTTTGTATTGATATGCTAATGCTGATAAAATATATTCACGTAACTAATGGATCTCTTGTGGTATAATCATAACTTCATATTAGCTGAGACTTTAAGGTTACTCTGTAGGTATATCTTTACTACTATATAAATTTGTAGTATTTATCTGTTAACAGTCTGTATATTATCTGTCTGGACATGAATTTTGTTAGTTTCAAAATTTTTGTCTCTCTGTCTTTCCATCCATTAGAACGGACGATTAGAATCGAGTACACTAGGATGGGTCGAGACCGCGGCCCGGCCTAGCTCTCTGCGCCCCATCGCCAATATGCTATGGCGAACGAAATTGCGCGCTGGAGTTCCCCCATGATTTAAGTATTCATTTATACAATCCCTTAACTATAGACTATAAACGATTAATTATTTTAGTTCAAGGCTATAAGAAGCTATATCTTTTGCAAAATCTACGTTATTATAATTAACGAAGGAAATATGACATTTGGAAAGAAATACGAAAATGCAGCACGTTGCAATGCAGCCTGTTCCAGTGTCATCGAACCTTTATAATTGAAAAACGGCTTAAAACCAATGATCACGGAATCTAGTGGGTGTAAGCATGTATACATATAATATGAAACATATCTATACATAGAATATACACGTAACTAAGTTTTTTTTTACAATAAAACGAAATAACCTTATCGTAAAATGTTACTCTGTCTATGATTTATTTTTTAACCTATGTAACTCAAATGAGACAAAACCACGATGATGTGGTTTCAATCACAGACTCGACCAAAAACTTCTTCTTATTTAAATAAGAAGAAGTTTTTGGTCGAGTCTGTCAGTCGAGTTTGGTCGAGTTGTCTGTCTGGTGAAATCAGTGCTGCAGCATGAATGTCGCTGTGGTATGTCACTTGTCGTTTCTCAAAATGTCATGATTTTCTATTCTCACTTTAATTTTCTATTCTTAAAATTTTATTTATTTGTGTCAAAACCAGCCAGTTACAAACAGTAAAATGAAATTAAGGTAAAGTTCGACAAACATTTTTCCTTACCCATTGTATCTGGCATACCAACCAGTTGCATGGATGGCAACGCACATGCATTAGGAGAGCCACTTGCATCCTTGTTTTCCTTTGATAAAAAGTAAGTGTAAGACCTTATGAGAAAGAATTTAGTCAACCATTCGATCTACTTAAAAGTTAGAAATATTGCGCACTCTATTATGAATTATATAGTGTGAAATGGAATTCGAGATCAAAAATGTAAACATTTTAATGTCATTTCCATTTGACGCCTATGGTTGATCATTCAGGTAGGTACACTCAACATTTTTCTAGGCAGACTCAACATGTTTCAATTTATAATAAAAATAAAAAGTGAATATTGATAAATCTTTTATAAAGTATATGGGGCCAGGGAAATACAACAAATATGTTAAACACAATTAAGAGAATATTATCAATAAATTAAAATCTTAGAATTATAACAGAAAAGCAAATTCAATCACAAGAAACCTCAAAAATCGAATGAACAAACAAGATGGCGACTAGTCATACCCGTTCTATTGAAGTCCATAGAATTATAATTCCATTAACAATTTTTATGTAATAATGTGTTATATTTTAAAAGAAAAGCCTAATGCTTAGTGCTTCTTCCTTCTTGCCTGTATCATAAAAAAATGCACAATTATATTTCAAACACTTAAGCTTTTTAAAACTAATACGTGGTAGAGTTCTGCATTCTTTCGCCCGGGTCTGTTACCACCGCCTTACCTATTCCTGCCGCAATAGCGTCCGTGCTTGTGCTGTGTTCCAGTTTGGAAGGAAACGTAACCGGTAAACTTATGCATGTGGCATACACCTCGCCACAAGATATAGACGCACCTTTAACATTTGTGGTGTCTATAGGCGATGGTTGACTTCATCAGGAGACCTATCTGCTTACTTGTTATCTTATGTTATAAAAAAGAAAACAATTTCCGGTACTTTAACTGTATCTTGTATATTCATATTGTACTAATTAATTAATTAGTACAATCATTACATAGTAAAAATAAAGTCACTTTCTCTGTTTGCCCCTATGTCCCTATGTCCCTATGTATGCTTAAATCTTTAAAACTACGCAACGGATTATGATGCGGTTTTTTTAATTGATAGAGTGATTAAAGAGGAAGGTTTATATGTATAATAACATTCAATGTATTGTAGAGAAATACTGCAATTTTTGAGCATATTCCTTAGATAATATCTTCAGGTATATGGTATAATTTTTTTAAAAGTATTATTTAACAATTAATGTAAAAAAACGTGATTTAGCAAACCAGTTTTTAACTTCCTACTACGTATGTAGATAAGGAAGTTATTGATTTTACCACGATTTTCGAAAATAGAGTTTTCAGATGTCCATGTTTTGAGGTGCTAGGAATCTTTTCCGACTATTTTCACGATGACGTCAGTATGTCTATATGTATGTAATTGTGTGTGTGTGTGTGTGTGTGTGTGTGTGTGTGTGTGTGTGTGTGTGGGTGTGTGTGTGTGTGTGTGGGTGTGTGTGTGTGTATGTGTGTATGTCAACATTACTTTTTAACGGCTAGATCGATCGAATCGATCGATCTAGTCGATGTTGATGGCATTCGACTGGTTTTTTTTATTTTTTTATATCATAAGATAGCAAACAAGCAGATAGGTCTCCTGATGGAAAGAGTCAACCATCGCCTATAGACACCAAAGATGTTAATGGTGCGTTGCTATCTTGTGGCGAGGTCTAATGCCACATGCATAAGTTTACCGGCTACCTTGCCCTCCAAACTGGAACACGACAGCGACAAACACTGACGCTATTGCGGCAGGAATAGGTAAGGTGGTGGTACCAGACCCGGGCGAGACAATGCAGAACTCTACCACCTAGTAGCCACGATGGTAGTGACTCGATAGCCAATCGGTCGCCTTTTACGACCTGCCTGGCAGAACGGCAGTTGGCCTATTCTACAATGGAGGCCGGGACCAACACGGCGAATTAACGTTAATTGTTGGTGTTAATTAATTAATTAGTTTTAATTAATTAATTATTTAGTTGGTGTTAATTATTAACACGATTCTGCTCAACTTAGATTTCCTGAAAATTTGAACCGATTCGGTCCAGGAGATTTTGAGAAATTTTAAAAAAACACCAAAAAATTTTACGAAACAGAATTTTTTTAATATAACTGTCAGATTTATGTACCGATTGAGTACGAAAACTAATCGGCTCTATTCCTCAAAAAACTACGTCTAATACATAAATTGCATCAAAATCGGTTTATCCGTTTGGGAGTAATCGCTGACGAAAAATTTTGAAAAAGTGTTTTTTCGACGTAATTTTGAAAAAGTGTTTTTCGACGTAGCTTGGTGTTCTACGATATCTTAGTACTAAAAAAACTACGTCAAATACCTTTTCAAAAATCAAAATCGAATCTAATTCTCAAAAGTTATAGCTTTTCAAATATAAAAATTACGTTGATTTTAGCAAACTTATTTAATTTTTTTTTAAATAGCTTTTAAGTTAATTTACCGATTGACTTTAAAATACTATCATCTTTTGTTCTTTAAAAACTGCGTCAAATACCGTTAATTTGATCAAAATCGGTCAATTTGTTTGGGCTTTATCAATGAAGAAAATTAAAAATAAAATGTTTTTTGACATAGCATCGAAATTTTTCAACCTATCGATTATTTAGCTAAAACAATATTTTAGATCTCAAAAAATTGAGTTGAATGCCATCATCGTTTTCAAATATACAGCAAAAATTTAATAATACTGCCATTTTTAACAAAATAGACGTTTGAACTGAAAAATCTATCTTTATATTTTTTACTATTTTGAGCTTAAAATACCTTAATTTAGTGAGAAGTTTCAGGAATGGCCCGTAGGGCCCATTTACACATTTTTTCCCGTTTGCTCCGATGTCTCGCCTTAATAAATCGCAGGGTCAAACCTTCAACGTTGCAGGCTTAGATTTGAGCGTTGACTGTTTTTCACATGACCAACTATATATCGCTCTTTCAAGAGTAACCTCTAAAGAAAACATGTTTGTATTGTCTAATGGCAAGAAAGCTGTGAATGTTGTATATAAAGACATTCTGTAATATATTAATTGTAAAAATAAAAGAAATAGGTAAAAATGTATAAATTAAAAATGTAGTACCTATATGAATTTAGATATTTCAAACATAGCTTCACGGTATAGGGAAAGGGGAATTGTTTTACTCCAAATTTAACGCGTGCGGGCCACGGGTAGTAATGAATAAATCAAAACTACAGGATCGATTTCAATCATTTTTTCTCGTGCGAAGCCGGGGCGGGCCGCTTGTATAGTATAAAACAAAGTCGCTTTCTCTGTCTGTCCATATGTATGCTTTAATTTTTAAAACTACGTAACGGATTTGGATGCGGTTTTTTTTAATAGATAGATTGATTCTTGCGAAAGGTTTTAGTACATAAACGTTACAGCTATTCTTACGGGAACAAAAGCTACGCGGGTGAAACCGCGGGCAGGTCGCTAGTATGAATATATAAGACTATACTTACTTCATTCCGCCATCTCTGTTTTTCCATCGATCATGGAGGCGCACAGATTCTAGGCATCGCCATATGGTGGACGTTCCACGTACCCAAACAAAGCGGTTCGACTCAACATTCTTCATTCGAACCGCAAAGGACTGGAACATGCTTCCTGAGTCTGTGTTTACAGACGAGTATGTCACTAGTTTATTGAAAAGAAAAAACAAATTTAGAAAATCCAAAAGTGCATCCTTTATATATAATCATAATGTAGCAAACCGGCTAACCATTCGACTAACTGGGAACATATATTGTTGTAAAGTTCATGAAAATCATATACTTTACTAAAGTAACAGTATGAGTGGATTGCAAATGTAGCGCTGTTGTCATATAAGGCGTGTGTACACGTTCTGGTTACGAAGTAAGAGCTCATCAAGGAAAATGTGACTGCTAATGCTCTTAACGTTCGCGCTCTTTAAATTCTCTTGTAAATCCTAAAAGCTTGTCATATAAAATATTATGCATGAGCCTAAAAGATATACCTATAGACTAAATATTAATGTGTTAAGAAAAAATCTTTGTTGCCTTTTTACGGTAATTACGATTAATAAAACAAGTAAAGTTCCTGAATTTATGTATTTTTCTTTAACACAGCCTGAATACTATAAATATACTTTTTACACTTTAAGCTATGTAAAATAATGGGCCAAACAAAGATCTATTCATATCTGTATAATACGCTGAAATTCCCCACAGAGTTTCCCCAATTTTGGGTAATCTGTATATTAATACGTGTAGGAAAAACTTTGGACCCCTTTTTAAGACAATTGCGTGAACTGTAGACTATAAAATTACTAGTTACTAAAAATAAACGTTTAATGAGATTTTATTATTGCGGCGAATTAATATATATTAATTCGCCGCCAAAATGATATTATGAATTTGTGCACTTTACGAGTATATATAAAAATTCAATCTCTTGCATTTCCGATTCTAATTTTAATTAATGCGTCACCTGTTAAACACAATGTAGAGATGAGACTCCAAATTATACGCAAAATAGTTATTCATAGAATTATAATCTATAGGAGCATAAAGGGTCATAAGGAGGTCAGTGTAAGTATGTCGATCACGTGCAAGTTATTGGCAGGGCGCATCAGAGGCAGCCGTCAATTCGCCACACTTTCGTTTCCGTACAGAAATAATGGCTCCAGTGTATTAGATTATTTGGTAGGCCGTCGTCATGAATATAAGGATTTCGGACTGAGTACGGTCCTCTTATCTCGTTTGTCTAATGTATCTGAACTTCCAACAATCATATGTGACTTTCACTGAACCGTAAGAGGGTTGAGCGCAAGAGAAGTAGGCGGTGACCTTGAACTTTTGGTTTATTCATGTGCTGTTTAAGATTTAACGTAAAATAAAATGTAAGTGTGATTTTTTCAAAAACATCAATTTTGAAGTGTATCTTTCCTTTCGTCTTCCTGGTATTATAAAATAGAAAGCCGGAAAGCGCACGCTATTGGAATTTACCAATGAGCGTGTACAGTGGTAGAGATTAGTTAGATAGTACTTACCATCTCTATCACTTAGATGTCAGATGTTATATATCATTTGCGACTTCTGAATGATTTTGATTACATCAAACAGGACTCGTCTCGGATATATATACTAGCTGAGCCCGCGACTTCGTCCGCGTGGAAAAATAAAAAAAAAATAGCCTAAGGTACTCGCTATCATATCAGCTATCTTCCAGTGAAAGTCCCGTCAAAATCGGCCCAGTCGTTCCAGAGATTAGCCGGAACAAACAGACAGACAGACAAAAATTCTAAAAAAATGTTATTTTGGTATACGTACCGTGTATACATCCATATGCATTTAGTAAAAACGGTTATTTTAATATTACAAACAGACACCCCAATTTTATTTATTTGTATAGATGGCGTCAACGCTTGCATTTCTTGCAGATAAAATTGCCCTTATAGTCCAGTAAAAAGTTTAATGAAACCATGATCTAACCAGTTTTGGCGCAATGAGTAAAAATGTGTTCATTAATACTTAAATAATGATATTATGAAAAAAAATCTGATTTAAATTTAGGGGAAAGTGATGAAAAAATAAAAAAAGGGTTGAAAAATGCCTTTTTTAAAATAACTTAATAACGGTAGGAAATAGAAAAAAAAGTTTCAAGTAAAAGTTGTAGAAAAAAAAAATCTACACAAAAAAGTTCCTCTTCATTTTTTTGTTATCTACTTTAGTTTAGCTACAAAAAATAAAAATTAAATTTTTACTTGAAACTTTTTTTCTATTTCCTACCGTTATTAAGTTATTTTTAAAAAGGCATTTTTCAACACTTTTTTTATTTTTTTTATCCCTTTCCCCTAAATTTAAATCAAAATTTCTTTCATAATATTATTATTTAAGTATTAATGAACACATTTTTACTCATTGCGCCAAAACTGGTCAGATCATGGTTTCATTAAACTTTTTACTGGACTATTACACACATCAATTGATTTTTTTTTTGGTAAATCTATCATATCCGAATTCCGGGTACACTTTAAATATCAAGTATTTAATGTTGGTTACGATTTCACGAAGGTCTTTATCTATGTACATTTTTTTTGTAGCCTGATTCAGGAACTTTCCCCTAAGTAACCACTAACCAATCAATATGATCTTGTTTGGAAAAGTTGTGCTTCTTCTACCTAAATGATTGCTCATGCTGGTATACCTACAGCATCAAAAATTAAACAGTTTTCCACAATGGGGAAGATTTAAAGCAAGATTTAATAATATCATAACTACAAATCCTTATTAAGCAGCTATACAAATACAGTACTTACACCTACTTACTAACGAATTAGACACATATCAGGCCAAAGCGAACGATCATGAGGGATACATGATCGTTCGCTAAATCTATCGTTCGCTAACAACACCGCAAAATACACAAAATAGATCGAATATTCAACTACTACAAAGTAAAGTGATTTTTTTCAAAGAAGGAAAATCCAACGTTCCATATCAAAGAAGTCTATTGCGAAAGGAGCCGGTCACATGTCTACTCCGCGCGGGCCGCAGAGGTTAAAGGTATATGATTCCATTCATGTACCTTAAAAAAAACCGGCCAATTGCGAGTCGAACTCGCGCCTTAAGGGTTCCGTACCATAATCTATAAAAAAAAACGGCAAACAATCACGTTTGTTGAATGGGAGCCTTCTTAATATTTATTTTATTTTAATTATTTATTTTTAAAGTGATTTTATGCAAATGCAAAAGTGAGTTTATGCAAAAAAAACACGTTTGTTGTATGGTGGTCACTCTTAAATATTTATTTTATTCTTTTTTTAGTTTTAGTTATTATAGTGGCAACATAAATACCTACATCATATGTGAAAATTTCAAATATCATGGTTCATGAGATACAGCCTAGTGACGGACAGATAGATAGACATACAAACGCACGGGCGGACAGTGGTGTCTTAGTAATGGGGTCCCCGTTTTAAACTTTGAGTATGGAACCTTAAAAAGTATAGTAAAACCAACGCTCTCACAGTTCGGCTCTTCTCGGCAGTGTTCGGTTCTCGTTCGGCGGTCAGAGTAATGCGCCGCATCGTGCACACTGCACACTGCCTTTCGGTTAATACCTAGATAGTACCTAGGTATGTTGAGTTATTTTCGTTTTACATTGTTTTTAAACTATGCATCTAAATAACGTGGTATAAGAGGCAAAGTTTGTCTTCCTAAGATCTTCGTGTTGATGAAGTACTTTTCGTTAGTAAGGATTAATATGATAAGGATTAAAATTCACCTATTAATTTTCTATAATTTTTCGACTCAAAATTCCTTATTGTGTTGTTGTTATAAGAGATAGATATATAGTGTAGCGGCCTTTTTTTGTGCATCTACTAAAAACCAATATATTTGTAGTACATTGTACTTACGTGTACTTAAGCACCCCAGCAAGCGCACGCGGATACATCCGTTCGATACCGCTTTTTCTTCCGACTTATTTTACAAATATCGATATTTTAACTACGCTAAGAATAATTGTAACGTAATCCTCATGAATGTATGCTATTATTAATCATACACATAAAATTTTTTTCAATCCGACTTGTAGTTCCAGGAATTAACATTTAGCGCATTCAATGAACAAACAAAACAAACGTTAAAATACTTGTATCATATCATGACCTCAATTTTTTTTTTTTTTCGGAATGTCACAATTGCTGTTAGCCTTATGGGCTGTTACAGCTTCACCGGTCGCGTGGGCGAGCAGAGTGCTCAGCCAGAATTTAAAGGTGTAGGGCTGTACGCCCTCCGCCCTAAGGGTGTCTCCTGTGAGACCGAACCTCGGCTTAGGGTGGGGTCGTGATTTGCGATGAGAGGGCTAGTGGCATTGTTTTGTCCGTCCGCCGAACCTTGCCCTTGGGCTCGGTTCGCCGAAGGGCGAAACAGGGGTCCTCGTCGCCGCCGGCGGCGACGGTGTCGCGAATGTAGGTGTGTAGTGTCATCGTGTAAACCGTTGGCCAGAGTTATCGGGTCATCGGGATCGGTAAGAACGTGGCGGGGCCTACGTAGTTTGGGATCGGGATTAGGGTCTGGGATGTAGTCAGCCGCGGCTACCACCAGTGGGTTCGGATGCGAGATGGCACGATCGAAGTATCTTTCGGAGATGTCTTTGAAATGCTTTGCTAAGCTTGGCAATTCAAGATCGTTATGGAGGTCTACGTTGCGCATATACCACGGTGCTCCCGTGGCAATACGCAGGAATTTATTTTGTACCACTTGCAACGGATGCAAGTCCGTACGGGGGAGGTGGGCAAACGCTACGCAAGCGTATGAAAGGATGGGGCGTACGCACGACTTGTAAAGTGTCACCTTGTGTCTAAGTGACATTTTACTGCGTTTATTGATAAGATGATATAACCGACCTACAACGAACTTAGCCTTAACTTTCATTCTTTGTATGTGCGGTTTGAATGACATTTTGCTGTCCAACGTTACCCCGAGGTACTTGACTGTCTTTTCCCACGGGATGACGTTTCCGAACAGGGTAATGTTGCCTAGTTTACGCAGAACGCGCCTTTGTTGTCGCGGGTGTTTACCGCGGCGAAAGTACACGGCTGCACTTTTTGAGGGATTGATTTCGATACGCCATTTTCTGAACCAATCACCGAGGGCGTTGGCCGCAGCCTGCAGCCGCTTGGTGATTGTTACTTCGGAAAAGTTGGACGTATAGAGGGCGGTGTCGTCGGCGAACAACGCGAGCTCGACGTGCGGCTCGCGTGGTACGTCGCACGTGTAGAGGGAGAATAATACGGGTGACAGTATGGAGCCCTGCGGGACACCTGCTGTAATCGATCTGTGGGTGGAGAAGGCTCCTTCCACGCGGAATTTGAATCGGCGGTTGGTGAGGTACTCTCGTATGATGAGTACGAGTCTGTCGGGCACGCCCATTTGGTATAGCTTGTATATTAAGCCATTGTGCCAGACTTTGTCGAACGCCTTTGCGACGTCGAAAAATAGGGCGCCTGTGGGAATTTGCAGTCCCGGGGCTGCGTTTAACCCGGTTAAGATATATTCGGTGAGACGGTGCACTTGATGAGTGCAAGAGTGAGCCGCTCGGAAACCGAACTGCTCATTTATTAAGAGGCCTTTCTCGTGAACAAATGCCTTAAGGCGAGCGAGAATGATTTTTTCATAGATTTTGCCTAACGTATTTATTAGGCTAATGGGGCGGTAACTAGTGACTTTATTGCGGGGTTTGCCCGGTTTGTGAATTCCTATGACGGTGGCTTCTTTCCACTCGTCTGGAAACGCGCAGCCGGCTAGTAGTGCATTGAAGATGCACACTAGTAGGCATATTAGGGAGGGGGGGAGGTATTTAACTACCTTATTAGTGATTTTATCGGGCCCCGGGGCCTTTTTATTGTGTAGACCTTTTATTATGTCGCCTACTTCTTCGGGATCGGTGGGTAGAAGCGGGTCACCCTCCGGTGGTAGCGCCGCCCTGCGCTCTACTTCGCTATCCACAAGATGGACGTGGTCTAGGTCCGTAGGCTGGTTTGATGGGGAACATTGTGTTTGGATACTGTCGGCCAGGCATTCGGCTTTGTCTGCATTATCAAAAGCGGGCGTTTGATTAGGTCGAATGAGTGGAGGCATCTCTACTACTGGTTCGTTTTTAAAGGCCCTCGCCAACGGCCAGTAGGCCGTGTGCGATGGCGAGACCTCACTTAACAGTCTGTCCCACCGTTCGTTACGATACTCGGCGATGCGCCGCTTTACTTCTCTTTGTAAAGCTCGTAGCGAACGGCGATTGTCGTCGGTCATGTATCGGTCGTAGAGCCGCGTAGCGGCGTTTTTGCGTCTCAGTAGGTCGCGTAGCTCTTCCGGTAGTTCCCATTAGTCGTGTGTAGTTCGCGAATGAATCCTTCAATTGGACTACTTCAGTTGCGTTTAGTTCATCCTTCACTAGTTCAGTTTCAATTTATCTATATCTCTAGTTCACGTAGTTCACCGCGAACGAAACGATTACGAGAGTCGAAGATTGGCGATCACGCGCCGATGGGAGTGACGTATCGGACACAATCTCGGCCCGGCTGAACTTGATATCGGTTAACTATATCATATCACTCGTGCTCGTACTTTCTTGTACAATGTACATACATACTTGCGAAGAGCGATAAAATGAATTCTTTAATTATAAGCGTTCATTGTTTATTGCGCATGAGGGTAGTTTTGATCTTCAATTAGTATAAACGCAATGCATAAAATGTCATAATGTTTGTTTGAATTTATCTAAAATCAAAAATTACAGTGAAAAATTAGAAAAGTTTAGAAAAATCAGGTTAAAGTTAAGGCCATAAGAAACATTTTGCTGTATTCGGCAATTGTAAACACTATTTTAGTAAGAACTTTTAATCTTTCATTAGTAAAAGTACGAATAAAAAAACGACAAAAATAGTACAAATAAAAAATATACTTTATTTTAAAATTGTTTTACTATCGCTTCAACGTTTATCTCGTTCGTAGAAATCATAAAATTCGTTACACACTACTTAGTTCGATTAACAAACGAAGGAAAATCAATGTACTGAGAAATGATAGCGACTCAAGCAATTGGACTAGATGAACTACTGAACTAAAAGAGTGATATACTTCGCAGTGATCAAAAGATATGTTCATATCTTTTCATTTCAGTGACACATTCTGCGCACCTCTAGTTCCCATCTGCCCCGAAAGGCGTCCGGTATTTCCCGCGAGGAGCTATCGACTACCGATTCTATGTGGCTAGTGAGTGACTTAATGGCGGATTTGGCTTCCTCTACCAGGTACTAATGTTGCCAGGAATTTGGTCGAGGTGCTCTGTCATGAACTCAACGATTTAATTACATGTATATGTGTTTCAATACGTTAGCGCGATGTATTTTCGTGCAGCGACATCTAGTTAATGTGCTCTACGTTACGCTTTATGCTCCGCTTTCTTTCGATTAATTTTATTTCCTGTGGGAACGAAATATTTTCCTGCGGTAAAAAGTAGCCTATGTCCTTTCTCGACGTCTTATCTATGTTTATGCCAAGTTTCATCAAAATCGGTCCAGTGGTTTAAGCGTGAAAGCGTAACAGACAGACAGACAGACAGACAGAGTTACTTTCGCATTTATAATATTAGTATGGAAGTATGGATATATATATATATATATATATATATATATATATATATATATATATATATATATATATATATATATATTATATTAGCTAGCCGTATAATAAAAAAGAATTCTGCAGAACATTATTTCAATTTTATTATATTAATTTTTTGCCGACAAAGCCTTCACAAAGGTGACCTAAAACATTTCCAACGTTACATGGCCCAGATTTTATTGAATAGTAAGCTTTTCACGTGTATTTCAATAGGTGTATATACTCTGATGGGCATTGTACATGAATGAATTTCTATTTTCGACTTATCCTTTCTCGGAAAATCAGTAGGTTCTTAATACACGATATCTTCCTTTGTTACTTTTCATAGCTTTATTCTTTGTAAATAACGTTCATTTTACATTATACTACATATTATAATACATATACAAAATGTGTGCATGCGTTTCCGTGCCTATGTTTTTTCTTCGCACTCTAAAAGTTTTTTTTATAAGGTAGCAAACAAGGAAATGGCTCTCCTGAAAGACGACCATCGCCTATAGACACCAAAGATGTTTATGGTGCGTTACTATTCTTGTGGCGGGGCCTTAATGCTACGTGCATAAGTTTACCTGCTACCTTACCCTACAAGCCGAAATACAACAGCGACAAGCACTGTTTTGCGGAAGGAATAGATAAGGCGGTGATACCAGACCTGGGCGAGACCACGTAGTAGCCACGATGGTAGTTACTCGAATAGCCAATCGGTTGCATTTTATGACCTGCCTGGCAGAACGGCAGTTGGCCTATCCTTCAAAGGAGCCCGGGACCAATACGGTATAGAGTTGTACTTTTTTTCTTACAAAGCTCCCATGGCCTTCTTCCAGCTTCATCATGATGCCGTGGAAATCATTCTGATTCAGAGAAGAAAATATAAAAAACTCTTACTGTCTCCTGACACCAATCTGATAACTAGTTATCCCGGGCTTAAAATTGAGCCTCTGTTAATACACTTGTACACTTTTAAATTAAAAAAATATATTTATTGTTCGTGTCATTTTAGCAGAAAAAAAGGGATGCTATTCAATAAGAAGATAAGCCAATTACAGCCCTTTCCTCCGGTCCTTTGTTACCGAATACTCTTTAATGCAACACTGTGTCAGGAAGCGTTTGTCTGAAACAAAGTGACTCTTTTTTTTATATCATAAGATAGCAAACAAGCAGATGGGTCTCCTGATGGAAAGAGTCAACCATCGCCTATAGACACCAAAGATGTAAAGATGTTAATGGTGCGTTGCTATCTCGTGGCGAGGTCTAATGCCATATGCATAAGTTTACCGGCTACCTTACCCTCCACACCGGAACACGACAGCGACAAGCACTGACGCTATTGCGGCAGGAATAGGTAAGGCGGTGGTACCAGACCCGGACGAGCCAGTGCAGAACTCTACCACCTAGTAGCCACGATGGTAGTGACTCGATAGCCAATCGGTCGCCTTTCACGACCTGCCTGGCAGAACGGCAGTTGGCCTATTCTACAAAGGAGGCCGGGACCAACACGGCGTAAAACTCGCATAGTAAACCGTTCGCCGCTTACAAATTACCTGGCAGTGTTGCAGATGGTCTATTCTTTAAAACAAGCCCGAACCAACACGGCGGATCATGATAAAAAAAAGTTGAACGAATTTCGTTGACAATAAGTAGCAGTAGCAATTATACATAGGCTACGTTTTATTTCGGAGAAATTTGTTATTATTATCTTACACATTATAAACTTTACCGCCTCATGGTCTAGGAGTCAACTTATTCCGCTCAGATCATTAGGTCCGAGCTTCGATCCCCGGTTGAGCGAAAGTGTTATTGAGTGTTAGGATTTTCATCGTTTCTTTTTCTCGAAAATCAAATAAAGTCGTAGTAACAGATCGGAATTCGGCAGGTGCTGTGTTTTCACCCCCATACTTCGGATGATCACGTAAAGCCTTTAGTCCCGCTTATCACTAGTAATATGTGATAATTCTTCTCAGGTAGATAAATTTCGGCGATGGGGATGACCACTCATCTCGCCAACTAACAAAAATCGATGAATCGTAACGAACCGTCAAGACTTTCGATTCATTCTGCCTAACCCACAAGGGGACCATCGTGATAATACTTATTAAAAAACGTAAGTGTTTCTGGCTTTAAATAATCAAGTTTTCGCCGTGTTGGTACCGGCCTCCTTTGAATAATAGGCCAACTGCCGTTCTGCCAGGCAGGTCGTAAAAGGCGACCGATTGGCTATCGAGTCACTACCATCGTGGCTACTAGGTGGTAGAGTTCTGCATTGTCTCGCCCAGGTCTGGTACCACCGCCTTACCTATTCCTGCCGCAATAGCGTCAGTGCTTGTCGCTGTCGTGTTGCGGTTTGGAGGGTAAGGTAGCCGGTAAACTTATGCATGTAGCATTAGACCTCGCCACAAGATAGCAACGCACCATTAACATCTTTGGTGTCTATAGGCGATGGTTGACTCTTTCCATCAGGAGACCCATCTGCTTGTTTGCTATCTTATGATATAAAAAAATATGTATTTTTAAATCATATCGTATAATATCATAGTTGTTGTCCGTAAACGTTTATCATTCTTCAGTATACAAAGAACTATGATTAAAAATACAATCAATGCTGTAGAAATTCAATTTAACTTCAATTTTCTAATCTACTGATATTATAAAGCGAAATTTACTATGTTTAGAAGTTTGTTATTGAATCACACAAAATTAGCTGAAGGAAATTGAATGCTTTGTATACAACTCTGTCAAGAAAATACCTGAAAATTATTAATAATATACAAATTGTTAGTTATTCATCCAAATTTATTCTACAGCTTTCAAAGTAAGCTCCTTCAGAAACGATAAACTTACGCTAACGAATACTCCAATCATCCAAACCTTAGAACAAATGCTTTAAAAACACAGTCACCATGACTTTGACTTTTGACCCACGTAGCACTGACGTTATTGCAGCAGGAATAGGTAAGGCGGTGGTACTAAAAACCCGGGTGAGACGTTGCAAACCTCTACCATATAATAGTCGCGATGGTAGTGAAACTTACAGTCAATCGGGCGCCTTTTATGGCCTGCTTGGCAGAATGTCAGTTGGTCTATTCCCAGGAGCCCAGACCATGAAGTACTAGGTATAGGTGAAGCTAGCACTCGTATTAATCACTTGAAACACATATTTACGTTAAATCTCTGTCTATGAGGTCTCTACATCTCTTTTTATACAGCTGTGTTAGAAAGAGAGGGTAAGACCTCAGAAGATGACAGGAGTATTTAAATTGTGTTTCAAGTAGGTATTAGAAGTGCTGTGTCCAGATATAATACAGCTTCATGGCCCAGACAACTAAGGGGAATTTAAAATAATTTAACAGCTATTTAGTTATCTCCAATTGGACCCTTTTTTATTGTTAATAGTAACACAGTCTTTATACCGCAGAAAAATCAGAAAGTTTGTGTGGGATTCATAGACAAATATTTAATCGCGCAGTAAGTACTGCTTTGTACCACCGCTTTTCTTTTTCATGCCGCAATAACGTCAATGCTTGTTAGTGTCGTATTTCAGTTTGGAAGGTAAGGTGGCCGGTAAATTTTTGCAATGCCTGCAAAAAATATATACTTTCGTCAAATGGCGATACCGGATCTGCGAGTTTGGTAAAGCGTTTGCGGTTATTTCACTACTGCGCAGTATACAACATTTGCAAAAAAATCCTGAAAAAGGTATTTTTAGCAACTTGATTTTTATTTCATCTGTTAATAAGTTTTTTAAGTATTCGAAAAAAAAAAATATGCCAGACATTTTTGTCAGTTTTAAAGTACTTCAAGACACCTTTAAATACATTTAACATAAGTTATCAATAAAAATATTTTATATTTATTTATTTAACATTTTACTGTTTATTATATATTATATATAACAAAATATATTATATATTATATTGGTTAATTATATGTATATTTAACAAAAATATACAATAAACAAATAAATATCCCCCGTGTTGGTCAAGGCTTCTTTGATGAATAAAATAAAATAGTAATAAAATAAAAAAAGATAATAATAAAAAATCAAAAATAAAAATAAATAGAAAAAAAATATAATTACAATATAATAATAATAATTTTTCCTGTTCATGCCCGGTTCGTGTTCATGTTCGTCTTCGTCTTCATCTTCGTGTATTCGTATTCTTAATTTTGTATAGTATGTACGCTAATTTCGTTGTTTTCATTCGACGATCTCAAAATTTTTTTTCTTGCCAAAACATCGAATTTTCGCTATTTTTTGGGGGGTTTTGCAATTTACTCGAAATTGAAGCCCGAACGGCGTAAACTGACGTGAAATTCGAGTTCAGTGGGTCGAAAAACATGCCCGTATATAGGTGGCGTCCGGTGTACAACTTTTTGTTTTTTGTGTGCCGGTGTAATCTTTATCCGAGGGTTTCCTGGAGAGAAAAATTCAAAGAAATTAATAAATTATAACTTAAAATAATATGTCCACAGTAAAAACATATTTTCTTAGTTTAAAAAAAGTGGTAATGTACACTCACTCAATACAAGGAACGAAAACAATCTTGTAGAGCATGCATCTCGTCTCATCTCGTCTACGTAGAATAAGTTACTTACTACAGTTAAACTGCCGGATGGTATAAGAAATCTATTATGTACCAGTAAACAAATTAAAAAGCGCGCCATCATCAAACCCTCCAATTTCACAGAATACAGTGGAGAACCATTCATCTCCGTTATCCTTAGTCTTCGCAGAGACATTGATTGGCAGAGACATGCGTATTTTACCGCCTATGAAATGGAAAGTATTCTGATGAGTTTTTTTATTAGTACCGGCATCCATTTTTCGTCTTCGTACTGCATGCCTTAGTGAAAGATATCATCCACAGTACCTTGAAGCTTGATCACATACCACTGTTCGCTTTTCACGAATATCCCTGGACCGAACAGTAAAACTGTGTGAGGGAGATCGTTCCAGATCTCCCTCACACATTATTTCTAATGAGTTTTGACATGGGTATTTATAAAGAATGACATCGCATTAGCGGCTAGCTTCTTTTCTTGCTGAATATTCATGGCAGTGGTGGCTACTTTTCATCAGGTATTAAATTGCTCGTATTTCATTAATTTCAATAAAAAAATGTGTAAACGGTTGACCCTGCAGGTCATTACTGAAACTTCCCACTCTATTTTAACGCGCTAGTTTAAACTCAAAAGAGTAAAAACTATTAGCATAGATTTTTTCAGTTCAAATATCTATTTTGTTAAAAATAGCAGTATATTGACTTTTGAGAAGCTGTATATTTTAGAAACGATGATCTATCTTTTAAATGACATTTAACTCAATTTTTGAGATCTTAAATATTGCTTTAGCTAAATAATCGATAGGTTGAAAAATTTCGAAGCAATGTTAAAAACATTTTTTTCCAAAAATTTGGTCATTGATAAATCCCAAACAAATCGACCAATTTTGATCCAATTGACGTTTATTGACGTAGTCTTTTAAGGAGAAAAGCTGATAAGATTTTTTAGTCAATCGATGTAATAGCCTGAAAGTTATTTCAAAAATATTAAGTAAGTTTGCTAAAAACAACGTAATTTTAATATTTGAAAAGTTGTAAGTTTTGAAAATTAGATTCGATTTTTATTTTTGGAACGCCACCGACGTAGTTATTTTACTACTAAAATATCGTTAGAGCTGATTAGTTTTTGTACTCAATCGATACATTCATCTGGAACTTATATTAAAAAATACTGTTTCGCCAAAAACAGTTTTTGGGGTTTTTTCAAAATTTCTCAAAATCTCCTGGGCCGAATCGGTTCAAATTCTCAGGAAATCTAAGTTGAGTAGAATCCAATCGAATGCTGTCAACTGCGTTTCGATCGGTCCAGCCGTTCAAAAGTTATGAGATATTTACACACATACGCACACACACACACACACACACATACGTACAGACACACAACACATATACATACAGACATACTGACGTCATCGCAAAAATAGTCGAAAAAGATTCCTAGAACTTCAAAACGTGGAGATCTGGTGAAAACTCGATTTTCGAAAATCGGGGCCAAATCAGTAACTTCCTTATCTACATACGTAGCGGGAAGTTAAAAAATTAGTGTAGTAGTTAATAGTATAGTAGTTATTAAATTATAATCTTATAAATAGTAAATAAATTATAATCTTATAAATCTTATAAATAGTAAATAAATTGTAATCTTATAAGTAGTAAGTAAATTACAATCTTAATTTTTTATACATATTATCCAACCGATTTCGCTTCTATAAACATCTCAGGGCTATTACAAATTAAAATCGTTTTAATTTGTAATTGCCCTGATGCTTATAGAAGCGAAACCGGCTGGATAATATGTATAATAGTTTATTGTGAAACAGTACAAATGTTATCGATATAAAATATTGTACTTAATTTTAACTTTGACTTAAATATTTTATATAAACTAGCACTTGCCTGTAGCTGAAATTCGACTGTAGACTAAATAATAAAATCTCTTTTAAATTTAACAACAGTCTTTAGCCCACAAAACAAATAAGTACGTGCTTTAGCTGATTGAAAATATTATACATGTGTGTATATTACCATGTATGTGACATTAATTATGTGTAGTTTTTACTTCATGTATTAATAATAGATTATCTTGGTTTTCGTGTATTTATTTTATACACGATATACACGATATACGTGGAGATATTTCCCCAGGTCAATTACCGGTCTGACTCAATGCATTAAATGTTTCACATAAAAAATCTGTAATCCAGTTGACCCTGTAGGCCATCTTTCAAATTTCGCGCTAAATTATTTTAAGCTTAAAGCAGTCAAAATACACTTGAGCGCCAAACTTAAGCCAATGCCACTTAACTGTTTTTATGTGATTGAATAACAAATATACAAATAACGAAACATCCAATTTTTACATTTATAGCAGTACTAGGATTGTTAACTCGACACCTTATAATTTCATAATGAGATGCCATATTCGCCATATTAATATCTTTGGAGTCTAGGTATAGTCGGTGGTTGTCTCTTTCCATCAGGAGATACATCTGTTTGTTTTCTATTTTATGGTATAAAAAACCGGCTAAGTTCGACTTACACTCCCATAAGTTTAGTACCACCGAGTGATATTAAATTAGCCCTTTTATTCTTCTTTCGGATAAGCGGTACAAGTAATATGCATTCTTTGAAGATTTCAGGTCTCTATCTATAATTACCTCTGTTCAAGAGAGCCCTGTGATAGAAAATCGATAGAGGTCCGGTTATGAGCCTCTGAATACGATACCGTAAAAACTTATATAGCAAATAAATCCTCAATGACCAGCTGATATCCTCGTTCTTAAAAAGCTATTCATATAAAAATTAGATATAAAAACTTAACGACATAAATCATTGCTATAAAAGGCTTTCATATAAAAGTTTGTTCATATAAAAATAATACATTTATTAGGTTTTAAATGTGTCAAAACATTAAACAATTACAAAAAGTTCGTCGTAGGGTATAAATGAGTGTGGGGTAAAACATATGTATGAATAATTGAAAACGGGGGCAAAAGGCACAAGTAGGGTATTTATCGATGCTCCTACGGGAAATGAAGCAATGGTAAAAATTCGTTCGACCAAAAAATGGTCTCTTTACAAACTGGAAAATGGATTACTTTGTTAATTAAATATTAATTTTGTGAAACAATAAAATGAATAAATATGGGATTATTTTATATATTATGATTGTTGCCTTTTTCCATTGGGAGTTCGAATGGTTAGCGGCCCTGAAGTGACGCGACAGCGTTTGGGCTCGATTCAAGCATTAGTGTGATATTTGTATTTCTGAGTTTGAATGTTTATTGTATTCACAAGCAAAAGATTTGCTGACCCTGGGGGTAGATAAACTCATGTAATTTGACCCGCGTATATTTATAATTAATTTTATAATGTTTAAGCATGAAACGAGCTGGTTCAAGCTCATTTTGAAGAACAGACAATTTTCCATTTCGTAACTTTTAGACTACATAGCCACCACATTAACATTAATGTATTAGGAATATATTATTGTTAATTACTACGACATTAGTGATATAATGCAATACGAACATAGGTGCTTAAGCGTTGCTAATTACTGCAGTGCAATTATAAGCATAATTAGTTCACATTAAATATATTTATTACAGTGTCACTTTACTCTCCATTTATAGGGCCGATTTTACTCTAGTGACAAAGGTGACTTGCAAAAAAGACAGCTATCACTTGTGAAGGTTACTTTGTATTCCGTAATAATTAATAAAATATATTTAAACTACGTGATATATCAAATTAATTTGCAAGCTACTTGCTTTGTTAAGCCTCAGTTAACAAATACTGTTAAATGATGTGTTTTAGTATGTAAGGCATTGAACATACCTATGTGAAATTGTGTGCTCGCTGACCTTGACCGTTAGCATTTTTTTTTTGAAAACTCACAAAAAACTCTAAATTGAAAATCGGTATTTTTATACAGTTTAACTTAATATTTAATATGGCTAATAAATGTAATGGATGTGGAAAATTTGTGTCTGCTGCTGACGGTGTTAAATGTATACAATGTACGTCTTTGTTACATCGTACCTACTGTATGATTGCCAATCCTGGTGGCAAGGGCTCTCCGAAATTGCTTTGCAAGAATTGTAAAAGTGCAAAGCTTTCTTCAGTAACTCCGGGAATAACTCCAGCGAGTGTTCAAATACCTGAGAGTCAAGATAAATTTGAAGATGCAGGCGATATTTCCAGTAGCGAAACCATGGCGAATGAGATGAAGCTGCTTTGGTCTCAGTTTCCCAGGAAATCGCAACATTCCGTGAGGAATTAGCACGACACCGTACTGCCATGTCTGATTTCAATACACGTATAGACGCTGTTATAAGCCGAGTAGCTTCTCTAGAACTGCTTTCTACACAATCACCATCCACAAACACTGATGAGCTGCTCTACACTATATCTCAGCTCAAGTCGCAACTCAATCACAGGGAACAAGAGTGTTTATCCAACGATGTGGAGATCTCGGGACTTTCCGAGAAGGGAGGTGAGAACCTCGCTCACTTAGTTTGTTTAGTTGCACAAAAGATAGGAGTTACCCTCGAGGAACGCGACATTTCACGACTTAAAAGAGTTGGGAGTCGCCCTGTACAAGGAAGCAGCGACCGTGTGCGTCCACGCATTGTCGCGGTCCGACTGACAAGACAGGCATGATGACGCAATGATTTACTGCGTGCAAGTGCAGAATACGCATAGGTGCAGATTCTAGTGGATTAGAAATTGACTCTGAACTTAAACGATTTTATATTAACGAGCGCCTCTCTGCCAGCAATCGCAAACTTCTTTGAAAGGCTAGGGAAATGGCACGTAGCAAAGGATGGCGTTACGTCTGGACCCGTGATGGACAGATTTACGCACGTAAGTCTTCAGAATCTATAATCCATCAGATTAAATCCAATGCAGATCTGAATAAGACTTTTCAATAATTAAGAGTTTGTGTGCACGTATTAATATTTTATATTTGATAAATATAGCTTACAAATGGATTAGTTGTTCGTGTATTGTTAGTTTGTTTGTGTATATTGTTGCTTTTTGTTGTTTAAATAAATGCATAGGCTTAATGGCTATAGGAATAATGTTTATGTATAGCAACGTGGATGGTCGAAGCAGTTATGGTATATTTAAAACGGATAAAATTTATGTGCGAAGGTTTTTCTGGCTGCCTTGTATTTTATTTTGTAATAATTATATACTTATTTGCTTAGTTTTGTCGAATAGACTAGTTATATTAAGAATGTTGTACTTGTTTTGCCGACATAGCGATATTTTTATTCTGACCCTTCAAAATTTGGTTGTTAGTAATGCTGAGCTATGTTTAGTGCATATTTCATTGTTATGTAATATTTTATATGTAATTTATTTTAATGACATATCCTATTTTATATGATATAACGCTTAAAAATGATTAGGAAAAAAATGAAAATTGGATTCATAAGCCCAGGATCACTGGGGACGAATCATGATGAGTTTCTGGCTCTTTTAGCACATCACGATGTAGATATTTTAGCTATTAATGAAACTTGGCTTAAAACCGGCGAGGAGGGACCCGCACCATCCCCTCCGGGTTATTATCTGCGGCATATACCACGTCCGTGTAGTGTTCGCTCTCGAGGCGGTGGAGTGGGATTTTACATCAAACGTAATATAATGGTTAAAGTATTAAAGCACCCAGATTCACCATCAGTTGAGCAGATGTGGATAAGCATTATCACCTGTAGTAAAAAGCTCGTTATAGGCACTGCATACCGCCCACCTTGGTTGTGCGCACATACCTTTATTTCAGCTATGACAGTTTTTATCTCAACATTTTCTTATCATGGTCAAACTATATTATTAGATGACTTTAATATTAATTTGCTTAATGTTAACGATCCTAAAACCATTTTGATAGGAAATTTTGTTTAATTATATGTGCTTAAAACAGTATATCTCGAAACCAACTCACTTTACCGACACAAACGAGACCTTACTTGATCTCGTCTGTTCTGATGCAGATCTGTATCGAGTAGGTATAGACCACATATCTAGTTTTAGTGCACATGCATTTGTGTTCTGTGAACTTAAGTTTCCCAGAAATAAAAAAATACGGAGATCATCCCAACATCGACCATTATTACACATAGATCTTGCAAGGTTCGAATATCATCTTTCTCTTGTAGATTGAAATTATATGTTAGGTTTACCTAACATTGACGATGTGGTTAATTTATTTAATTCTACACTGATATACATATTTGATTTGTTTGCACCAACTAAAACAACCCGTGTTCGGGAAAATCATTATTCGTGGATAACTTATAATGTCAAGTTAATGATGAGGCGACGTGACGCAGCCTATAGACGAGCTCGTAAAAGTAAATTACAAGCACATATTAACATCTATAAAGAATTAAAGAACATAATGCATACAGCTATCCAAAGCGAAAAATCTACATATTTTGAACCTTATATTAATTTAAACTTATTGAAACCCCGCTTGCTATGGAAACATATAAAAAATCAAGTTAATTTTAATAATAAATATAATGATATATTACCTGCCAATTTACAAGATCCTGACATTATAAACGCACATTTTTTAAATTTGCCAGCTTCACCTTATAAGTATATTGAAATTGCGTTTTATAATCAAAACCGTTTTAAAGACACTTACTTCTCAATTCAGTCCGTAAATGAGGAAACAGTAATTAAGACTTTTAAGTCACTACAGTCTAATGCTGTTGGATGTGATGGCATATCCCTTGATATGCTGGTATTATTACTCCCCAACTTACTTGGGGTATATACTACTATTATGAATAAGTCAAATCTGTCGGGTACGTTTCCAACTGTCTGAAGAGAAGCTTTAATTCGTCCCATTCCTAAGCATAGCAACCCCTCTACTCCATCTGACCTGCGACCTATTAGTATTTTACCTTGTTTTTCAAAAGTTTTAGAAAAAATTGTTTGCACACAGCTCGCAGATTATTTGGAGTCTAATGACATTTTACCTCCACGACAGTCAGGTTTTAGAAAGGGTCGATCAACATCTACTGCCCTTGCTCATGTAGTTGATGATTAGTTTTGTTGGACATCTTAGTTTTGTTGGATTTTTCATGGGCTTTTGATAGTATAAATATGCCATTGTTGTTATCCAAACTCAGATATTACGGATTTGATTCGAACACGGTAAAGTGGTTTACAGACTATTTGAATACCCGTGTTCAATGCGTTGCAGTGAAAAATAATGAGGATATTGTGCAAAGGTAAAAAAAGAGCTCCGTGAGCCGTGGCGTGCCACAGGGTTCCATTTTAGGACCCTCGTTGTTTAACTTAGGCTCTGCGGATATCTCTAAAGCCATCGTTCACTGTAAATACCATGTTTATGCAGACGATGTACAACTGTACCTTTCTTTCAAGCCACGGGATACAGAATCTGCAGTAAGACTCATTAACGAGGATTTAGAACGTATAGCAACCTGGTGTAAAGCTAATTTGCTGACCCTAAATGTTAATAAAACTAAATTTAAGATTTTCGGTTCTAAGTATCAGATTAATTTAATTTCGGGACGCAGACCTTCCCTAAATGTAGACGATCAGGTGATCGATCGTGTGCTTGAGGTTCGAAATCTGGGTGTTGCTATGGACGAGTACCTACGCTTCGAAAAACATACCTCAAATGTAATTCGTGAGTGTTTTTATAGACTTAAGGTTCTGTATCGTATTCGTGACTCTATAACCACGGACGTTCGTATTCGTTACAGGACCTCGGCTACTTAAGAGAACTCAAAAGCTCATACAAAGGGTACAAAATGCATGTGCGCGTTACTGATTTGACATCCCCTCTCGAGCTCACGTAACACCATTTTTAAACGACTCTTCGATTTTAAAAATGGATTATCGTCGACATTTGCATTTTGCCACATTTTTGTTTAATTTAATAAAATATAGAATTTCTCTTTATCTTTTCAGCAAGCTTCGGTGGATTTCGAATCTCACATCTCATTTAACGAGGGCTTCTTTATTTAAATTAAGTACGCCTTTGCACAACACTGCAGCTTTTAGGGGCAGTTTTCGCTTCAACGCTACCAAATGTTGGAATGATCTTCCTCCCCCTTTTCGTAATTTACAATCGTCACTATGTTTTAAATTTAAGTTAAAATCATTTTTAACTTAAATTTAAAACATAGTGACGATTGTAGATTGATGACAAACAAAAGAATAACTAATTTTTCTTAAAGTTTCCTTAAATGTATATTCTAATGATAGATACCTATAACTATCGAGGTCAGGCTGTGTTATTATATAACTTTTTTATATACAATTATAACATTACCTATTTTTGTTTTTATACCTAGTACCTATGTGATTTGCGAAATTTGGACGAATTGTCATTTTTTTTATTCTCTATATATACTTCTGTTATTTATATTATACTAAAATAACTAAAAATACTATTTATATATTTATTTTATTGCTTTGTCGATATAAGCTTCGGATAGCCTTCTCAAGTGACAGTTAGTCAAAGATAGCCCAGAAAATCAGCTGTGGGGTTGATAATACCTATCACCCTACGTGTTTGCTGAGTGTCTTACCGTTTACCATCGTAATGCTATACAAAAACATTACTCAATCTCATGTTATTTTATCTTTTTCTTTTTTTTATGCATGAAATTATTCTGTAATGTAACGTATAATTTGTAATTATTTGTCTTTCAATGTGTTTTTATGTTTTTTGTTTTTTTTTGTTTTGATTAGAGTATTTGTTGGCTTGTGTTTTTTTTGTTGTATTTATAGTTTGCTTTTGTTATTTACTGTATTTGTATAGTGTTATATGGTAAATAAAGCTATTCTTATTCTTATTCTTATTCTTATTCTTATTCAAAAGAAGTTTTACATATATATTGAAAAGCTTCAAGTTTTAAAACTAAACTCCGACCACAATGAATTTACTGTTCGCCATATTAATATTCATGAGTAAGGCAGCGTAGGCATCGACACAGTAATACATTGATTTCGCTGAGCGTAGATATGTCAACCGACGTTAACATACTTGTAAGTTTTTTGCTTGCATTTATTTATATTTTCTTAATAAAAAATGAACTATATTATTTGATATTTATCTGAACTAGCGTTCCTATGTGGTCAAAATTCGACCACAGACTAAACAATAAAATCTCTTATAAGTTTGACAACGGACTTTACCCTTGTTGGTTTCTTAATTATCCCCCGCATTGTGACTACTAGGTGGAAGAGATCCGCAGCGTCTCGTCTTGGTATTTGGTACCACCGCCTTATCAATTCCTGCCGCAAAAGTGTCAATGCTTGTCATTGTCGTATTCCAATTTGGAGGGTAGGGTATCCGATAAACTTATCTATGTGAAACTGTCATCTCACCGCACGGATAGCAACGCACCATTAACATCTTTGGTGTTTATAGGCGATGGTTTATTTTTCCATCAGGTGAGCCACCTGCTTATTTGCCATCTAATGATATAAAAACATTACGGAATTGTTCGATTTTTTTATTGTTAGTAACTTACCGCCTGGCCACGGGTAATTCGCGCCCGCGATTTTTCACGCGGCGCGGACGGCAAAGCGTCTAGCATCTAAAACAAATGTATTTACATGATCTCGGGCGGTGGTCGCGGCGAATAGTCTTGGAATCAAAATGGTAATGGTAAGTTGCTGCGAAATATGATATAAACATTGTAACTTTAATTTTCAAATAGTTACTAAGCTAGCAATTTCGAAGTCTGGTCACCACACCATAAAAATAAACAAGTCCAGAAATACAATTTTATTTTTTCTCCAAGTAATATCGAGATAAAGTAGAAAAAGACATTTCGCTCTTGGATTATACTGGTCTTGGCGGTGAACGCAAGTTCCCGTTCACCGTCACGGTGGCCGGGCAGTTAGCAAGTTTACTGAATCGTATTACTTGGGCTCATGAAAAAATTACTTAGTACTTAGGTTAGTTAATACAAAATTCAATTACCCTGGGTTCTCAACGGGTTTAACAGATCCTTAATTTTGCTTTGTTCTACTAAACTTCAATATAGTTTATCTACATTCCTACCAAGCAACTTAATAAAACAATGATATGGAAATTCAATTAAAAGTACAAAAGTACAATGGGGTTCTTATTTGTTATCTTATTATTAATCTTGAAGTATTGTCAAATTGCGAGGATGGCACACAGCCCTGACCAAAGTTTCTTATCATAACTTGTTTGTGTAAGTTATCCCTCTTGCTCTAGTTTAATAGTTAACTGAGGCTATAACGACTATTTCTTGCACAAAGCAAACAACATTAAAGTGCGAAAACTTGTATAATTTTATATAAAGTTCGTTTGTTAAGCTGCTAGTCACTTTTTATCACTTTATTTATTGTTCAATCTCATATATTTACTTTATTTAATTTTTTTTGAATAGAACTTTTTTAAGTTTGAGTATTAAAATTACTAATTAACTTTGAATACTTATGGTTCGTTTTTCAAAATAATTATTTTCATTGTATTGAATGTATTTGAATTCAATCTATATTATCTATATTAATATTATGAATGTGAAAGTTTGGATGTTTGGATGGATGGATGGATGGATGGATCTTTGTTATACAATCATGCAAAATCTACTTAATGGATTTGGATTAAATTTGGTACACAGCTAGTCGTAATTTGATACAAAGGAGTCGTTCCCGCGGGGTTCACCATTTTATAACGCAGCGGGCTGCATGCTGCAGTAGTATAATATTTTGTTATATTCACCGAACTGAAGTCTAGATGTGTTTATAGACATAAGTCTAATAACAGATGTACGGCATATGTGTTATTAGACTTATGATTATGTGGCTAACATCTGTTATAATACTTATTACGTTCTGATCTCAGCTATCATATGCTTTTTTGCGTCAGGGTTAATACAAATACAAAACAGATTAACAAACAGTCGTGTGAAAAACAAAAACCTCATTGAGATTCGATCCGAGAAAAATAATAACAAACACACGCGCACACACACGCCCACAGACACACACACACGCATGTTTTTTGTAACCATAAAATATCTTACCAAAAAAAAAAATTAAATCTCTTCCAAAAATATGATCAGTCTTTGTATTTGCGCTTGAAAATGTATTCAATACCTTTGGGTAAACAATCACCAAATTTTAATATGTAATTTTTTTGTGCTATTACTAACCAAATAATTGTTGATTCTTCATTTTAAGATTTTTGAATAATTATAACTACTTACATGAAGTTTTGTTTTTTTCAGTTTTTGAAGATTGATCTTCACTAAGATTTTAAAATGGCTTATGTTTAAGCAATCAGCAGATATAATCTATATTAATATTATAAATGTGAAAGTTTGGCTGTTTGGATTTTTGCGTACACAGGTAGATGATGAGCTGGAATATTACGTGGGCTACTTTTTATCCCGGAAAATTTAGGTGATCCCGCGGAATTCGCCAAAAACTTTTATAACGCGGAGAGCTGCACGCTGCAGCTAACAAAACATAATACCAAAAAAAAAAAAATACTATAAATTGCTAAAAATAGTAAGTAATTAGCTGAATTCAATCTCCATTTTAGTATGAAATTAAAACCAATAAATTTATAGCCTCCTAACCTACATCCCAGGTTCACAACAATCCAGGTTCTTTCGGCCAGATCCTCTGAATACATAGTATATAGGGATATTTTTGAATATCCTGCCAAATTTAAATAGGTGGTTCAGACCATGAAACTAAACAACTTTTCCAAAGAAACATGAGTCGAAAAGTAAAAAAAAAAACTTCGAACCTCCCGTAGAAAACAGCTCGATCACGTGGTCGATTTCGTATGGAAGATCTGAATTTTTTTTCACTTTTCGACCCGTGTTTCTTTGGGAAAGTTGTTTTCTTTCATGGTCTGAACCACTTATTTAAATTTGGCAGGGGATCCAAAAATAACCCTGTATAAAATGGCTTGTGTTTAAGTAATCACCAAATATAATAAAATATAATGCCAAAAAATCACTATAAACTACTAAAAGTAATAAGTAATTACCAGAGTATATTCTCCTTTCTAGTATGAACTTATAACCAGTTTTTTTTTATAGAAGAGGGGGCAAACGAGCAAGAGGTGCACCTGATGGTAAGTGATCACCGCCGCCCATGGACATCTGCAATACCAGAGGTCTTGCAGTTGCGTTGCCGGCCTTTTAAGAATGAGTAAGCACTTTTCTTGAAGGTCCCTATGTCGTATCCGTTCGGAAATACCCCTGCTGGTAATTGATTCCACAACAGAGTAGTGCGAGGCAAAAAGTGTCGGGAGAAACGTACATTTGTGGATTTCCAGACATCGAGATGGTGAGGATGGAACTTTAAATTTTGACGCGATGTTCGATGGTGGAATTCGGCGGCAGGAAATATTCCAAACAACTCGTCGGAACATTCCCCATCATAAAGACGATAGAAGACGCAGAGTGAACCTACATCTCTGCGTAATGCCAAAGAGTCGAGCTGTTCCGAAATAGCCTGGTCGTCAACGATTCGAACCGCTCTACGCTGTATGCGATCAAGAGGAAGAAGCTGGTATTGGGGAGCTCCGGCCCAGAGATGAGAACAGTACTCCATGTGAGGCCGAATCTGCGCCTTATAAAGTTGAAGGCGATGGACCGGCAAAAAGTACTGTCTCGCTCTGCTGAGCACACCGAGCTTTTTAGAGGCTAATTTAGCCTTGCCTTCCAAATGACCGCGAAACTGAACGTAATTCGATATGTCGACTCCCAGTATTCCGACACTAGCTGAGGCTGTCAGGAGAGTATCCCCAAATCGAGGTGACACGACAAAGGGTGTCTTTTTTGCGGTGAACACGCAAAGCTGTGTCTTCTTGGGGTTAAAAGTGACCAGGTTTTGACGACCTCATTCAGAAACATCGGTAAGTCGATTCTCGACTTCAGACACAAGCTTGTTTCGGCACTCCTCGACGTGTTCCCGAGAAATACCGCTTCGGCCGGAGTATGTAGCATCACCAGTACTGTCATCCGCATAGCAATGTATGTTGCGAATTCGCATCATGTCATTGATATGCCTCAAGTTTTATAGCTTGCTTAAGCTACATAAAGCAAGTATCACTAAAATAATCGCCGAACAATCCAGAAATAGTAAACAATCACCAAAAATTTTATAGCATTATAATTTAAAAGTTTATCCAAATTGTTACATATTTTTATCCTATAAATGTAAACGAATGTAGATAAATAATTGTTTACCCAAAAACAATAAACGAATTCCTAAAGTTTGACCTATACTACCGAAAATGTCTACAAAAGACTGACATTAGGGCATTTATCAAAACATTTTTTATTTATTTTTTAATCAATTTTATTTAGGCACTTTTACACCATGTGTACGCCAGTTCCATCGTATCCTGTTACAATACTAGCTTATCTTTAACTACTTATGGAATGATTATAAACGCAAAAAGTATTTTGGCTTCTTTTGAGCTGGGCTGGCTTAAAATACTATGAAACTATCCAATATCAAATCTTTTCTTAAATTAAGAGATACAAGCACGTTATTTTTTTATATTATAAGCAAACAAGCAAATGGGTCTCCTGAAGAAAGAGTCTACCATTACCTATAAACACCAAAGGTGTTAAACCCGGGCAAAACAAAGCAGAAACCTACTACCTAGTAGCCACGATGGAAGTGACTCGTAATTGGTCGCCTTTTACGACCTGTCTGGCAGAATGCAATGCACCGTTAACATCTTTGGTGTCTATAGGCGATAGTTGACTCTTTCCATCAGGAGATCCATCTGCATATTTGCTACCTTATAATATGAAAAAAGTCTTTTCTCACAAAATAAAAAAAAATACCTAAAGTGACAAATAAAGACAGAATTACTAGGTGGCAGACCTATACATTGTCTCACCCGGGTATATGGTACCATCGCCTTACATATTCTTACCTTTTTTCTAATGCAGATAATATAAAAATATTAGCAATATGCACTCTTTTTCAATGTAAACCTTAACTCTTCTAAATTACGCGTAATTGTCGTAAAAAGGGGTACAAAGTTTCGCTTCTATTAATATAAAGATAAAACACAAAATTATTTCCACCTATATTCGCTCAAACTGATTTCATTTAAAGGGCGTAAAACCTATCCATAATAATTCGAACATGAGTTTATATCACCATAAGCTACTTTTTGCCCGACTAAGTAAAAGGAAATCATGTTTATCGGTTACGCGTACGAAGTACAAAGTTTTGGACGTTCCACGTATCCGGACAAAGCGGTTCGACTTGACCACAGACCAGATGATTTACTCCGTGGACTTGAGATTTTTCATTCGAACCGTAAGGGACTGGAACATGCTTCTTGAGTCTATGTTCCCCGACGAGTACAATCTGGGAATCTTCAAGAGAAGAGTGAACAGGTACCGTCTAGGAAAGCGCGTTCCATCAGCGTTATTGCGACAGGTATAGGTAAGGCGGTGGTACCAGACCCGGAAGAGACAATGCAGAACTCTACGAGATAATGCAGGAGCGCGTTCCATCAGCGTTAGCTTACCATCAGGCGAGATCTTGGTCAAGCGCTTCCCTATCGATAATAAATAAAAAGTTGTGGACCAAAACAGAAATACTAAGTTGGAAAGTTAATTACCGAAAATGTATATTTAGACATTCTAAAACAATGCATCTAGAATGTGGCCTAATTTATAGCTTTAGTAGACAGTACATGTTTTAAGCAGTACGTGAAGCAAAAGTAAATGCTTCTCTGCTATTATGATAAGAGATTAGTTGCCACAAGTAGTTCGCCGGGCTCAGCTCCACTCTATACAAACATTTGGCCTCTAAGCGACTGTGTAGCTAGCAAGGATGGCCATCGAGATCGAAAAGTTAATTCGATTTGATTTAAGATATAGTATTCATCTGCACTACGATCGCCTGCCAATTTTGACTTGATTCAACCACGAATTAAACTATCCAGTTTAGTTCGTTAACGCCTTTCAGGGCAATTTCTTAGGACATCAATGTCACTTGCATTTATACACAGAAATACAGAGTTAAAATATTTACCAATGAAATAAAGTCCCTCCGCAGGTTTTTTATTATTTTTTTATATCATAGCAAACAAGCAGATGGGTCTTATGATGGAAAGAGTCAACCATCGCATATAGACACCAAAGGTGTTAATGGTGCGTTGATATCTTGTGGCGAGGTCTAATGCCACAGGCATAAGTTTACCAGCTACCTTACTCTCCAAACCGAAACACGACAGTAACAAGCACTGACGCTATTGCGGCAGGAATAGGTAAGGCGGTGGTACCAGACCAGAATGTTGGTCTGTTATATTTATTTCTGATTTTATTAATTTAACGTGTCTTTCCTGCATTCTATATAAAAATATTATCTTTCTGTTATTTTTACCTTGTAAACTTTGACTGTACCAAATTTCATAGTCATCCGTTCGCGTAATCGTCGTAAAAAGAAGTAAGAAAATTTTCTTTTACGTATTAATATACAGATGTATAAAAAGTCACGACTCACTGACTGACATACCAACGCTTAGCCTAACGAATTGCCCACACCTACGCGCGGCGTGATTTTAACGCGAATTGCGAAGTAGCGGGTGATGAGCGATGGAAAAAATGTGGGAAACTGTATGAAATATACTATAGACGGTCGCTATGGCATATTTCATACAGTTTCTCACATTTTTTCCATACGCGCGAATTCGCGCCGCAATTCGCGTATTGAACATTTTTTCAATACGCGAATTGCGGCGCGATTTGCGGCATGGAAAGAACCGAGCGAAACGCGACCGTAACGCGCGGTGTGATGAGCAAATAAAACAAATGTAGTAGCTAGTATCGAGGTGGCCACAGCTCAGAGCGGGGTGACCGGCATAATCGAAAGACGTTTTCGACATCGAACGACCAAAACGAAATATTTTGTTTTTTTTTCGACTGTGGAGTTTGAAATTAATCAAGGATATCGAACAATTTTAAAAATTCTAAATACGTCCAATGCTGACGTTGACTCGGTGCAACTAATGGAGCTGTGGCATATCCAGAAAATTGTGCAACACACCGCACCGCAATCCGTGTCGTAGTTCGCGCCGCTTGTAGCTGTAGCTAGACCGTAAGCCCTGCCTAACTAGCTTCTCTTTAACACTTTCCACCGTATACATTTCTTAAGCTTCCCATTAGTGTAATGTAAGTGTCAAGTAGACGTAGCAGTGGTGAACAGTCCGTAAAACCCAAGTTCCATGGGCTTTCCTTTAAAATTATTATTTTTTACATATTTATTTAATGCTAAAAATTAATTGTATTTGTCAACGCTCTACGTACTCTATTTCAGGATTAAGTATCTTCACGCCCGTATCCCTGAAGATGTAGGCAGAGGTATCAGTGCATCAACGACTGGCCAAAAATATTTATTCCTACGTTGCAAGCCTATCGCCAACCGGGTATTTATATTCAAGTTTATTTAAACGATTTTTTTTTATAAATAGCATGTAGAGTACATGTAGTGTAAAGAATGGGCACAAAGAATGGGCACAAAGAACTAGATTGAAAAATAGAATACCCGTATTTTTTATTCTCTCAAAATTCATTTATTTTGATATTTATTTTAATTCTTAAAGTTCTTCTCATTCTAAATAGACGTATGTGCCAAATGACGTCATTTATACGGCTGAATGATGCTACGCCTTTGCTTTTTGTGACCCGCCAAAAAACATTGACCTCTAAATATATGGACATGAAATAGCTACAGAAAAAACGTGTCATTTATAGACACAATATGGCTGCCGTGTTAACATTATTAAGGATGTCCAGAAAGTAACATTTATGTTTTATCGATAAACGTTGTTTCCTGATTTACGTATTTTCAACCAAAAAATATGTTATTGTATTAGAGGTGATCTTTGACGTGTAAGAACAAAATCTAAACATAATTTACTAGTACCTATATTGATAACGCTTAAAACGTTCCCAAAAATATTGAAACGCAAAGTAGGTCCGTACTAAAACGTTTATAGTAAATAAAATTTTATATTAATCAAGCTAGACAATAAAATAAATTAAAGTATTTTCACTAATAAGCCTAATGGCTTTAGATTTACTTCTTTTAGTCTCCAGTATTCTGTGCTTTAGTTGACTAATTCTGAGGTTCTAGGACACATCCGACAATTTCATACGTCAGTATATATGACGTCTTTGTTGTGTGATTATATTCGTATTAGCACCTGCAAAACGATCCCTGGACTCACTCAAATAAATAGTAAATTGATAAAGAGAGATCTAGTTGACAAATCAAAATGCCAACGTAAATTCGTTATTTTGTGACATTCGATCACAAATAAACAGATTCAAGATTACGACTTTAAAAGTGGCTAATAAGATAAGAATAGAAATGAATATGTGGTCTTATTTTTAACGAATTTTAATATGTTAATTATTGTCAAATGATCCATACCTAGGTACAATCAGTGTTGTGTGTTAGGGTTATACAGGTGACAGACATCATATCATATTTTATGTGGTAGAAGGAAATCGAGCTTTCTGATGACTGCAGATAGGTAAAAGACACAGGATATCATACTATGAAAACTTAAGAAATTACCATTACCTACTTACCAGAGAAATTGAAGGAATGACATTGTCACGCAATCTGACTACATCCAGTGTTTTATTAAAATTACTTTCCTTGAAATGAAGTGAACAGACCAACCAGTTCTTATGTCGGGGATTGATATTTTCAATGCCAATGGCATCTAGTCATTTTCTGTGTAAATCTTCATTTCTGGGGAACCTAAAATTTAATGAAATTAAATATCGACAAATCTAATACCCCAACACTAGTCGTATTTTGTAGGAATCAAAAAAATGATGTTTACAAAGAAATCGTAAAATACACGAACATCTTTTATAAGTCAATATAAAAATACAACAATTTAGAATAGATATTATTTAAAATCAGCACGCTTTATCATAGGAGTTTGCGACATACCTGTGAAGCGTTATTAAAGGTGCATTTTTGTCCTTTTTTGCTCCACATTGCAAAATACAACACGAAGGCATGTTGACTAATAGTCTATTAACTTCCACGGAGAATATGGCACTTAATAAACTGATATCTACTTGGTAAATCGTATTTATCCAAAACTAAATTAATATTTTGACAAATCATGTACCTCTTATTTACGTACATAATATGGCGTCGATGACACGTTTATAGAATTGCCAATTACTTAACTTTTAATTTATACGAAAGTGAGCAAGACACAATATCGTTGTCTCTTTTTGCATATGCAAATTACCATTTGTTAAAAAGAGATAAAGAAATGTCGCTTAGTTCAATGTCGATTCTACCGATATTTGTATAACTAAAGTAGCTATAGAATGTTATTGCGCTTCTATATATTATTCATATTTCTATGCCAAAAAAGCACTTGTCATCTATGACATTTATCAAATAAACATTGAGTATTCTAAATCATTAAACCGTTGTTTACATTTGATCATATTTCTATAAAGCGTTCTAGTTTGCAATAATATTATTACGAAATATCAAATAAATCCAACTGTTGACTACAAATAGAGTAGAGTGGAGTAGTTGAAGCAGGTTTTTGATAATTTTCTAACACAAATAAACAAGAACAAAGAACAATACGGAGAGTGATTAAGTGAAAGATTGACATTATCGTATGATGACATTCCTATTATACTTTTTAAACTATATGTTTTAGAAAATCAAAATTCTGCCGTATAAGTGACGTCACAGCATGTTTTTTCATTATAATTTTTTTAACGTAACGTAAAATGAACGTTATTTACAAAGAATAAAGCTATGAAAAGTAACAAAGGAAGATATCGTGAATTAAGAACCTACTGATTTGCCGGGAAAGGATAAGTCGAAAATAGAAGTTCATTCATCTACAATGCCCATCAGAGTATATACACCTATTGAAATACACGTGAAAAGTTTACTATTCAATAAAATCTGGGCCATGTAACGTTGAAAATGTTTTAGGTCAATAAAGAAATGGTATTTTTATTTTGGCGACTTCATATTTTTGACATGTTGTCAATTGTGTGAATATCGAAAAAATAAAAACAATATACTATTTTCTCACTGAAAGACTATCTTATTATACTATCTTACTATTCTATACTATTTTATTATTTTTTACCATTTTTTACGTTATAATAATTGTATTTCACTAAGTGTGTATCTGTCTGAGTCTACCGTTATAATTTTCGTTATACGGTACCGTTACCGTTTGCATTTCGTTTGGATAAAGCTTATTCTAAATTTGGTTTAAAGATGTTAACCATTATTCTAGTGCTATTTTAAGAACGTAGAAAATAATAGAGATTGTTAAAATATTTGAATATTCAGGAGAAATAAAAATATATAATTATTATTTGATATTTATTGGTTAATAATAAACTAGCTGATTCCCGCAACTTTGCCCGCGTAAGCGCCGCTATATAAACGACATTTTAGATTAAAATGTCATTCATATATTTTTTCTTAAATACTTCCTCTATGCAGATCTGTAATTTAATTAAAAAAGGACAAGTTTTCGTTGCTATTCTATGATGTAAAAGACTTAAAATAATTATGTTTCATATAATATCATAGAACAGCAATATCATTTTCCCCGTGTTGGTTACGGACTCCTTTCGGAAAAATAGGCCAACTGCCATTTTGCCAGGCAGGTCGTAAAAGGCGATCGATTGGCTATCGAGTCACTACCATCGTGGCTACTAGGTGGTAGAGTTCTGCATTGTCTCGCCCGGGTCTGATACCACCGCCTTATCTATTCCTGCCGCAATAGCGTCAGTGCTTTTCACTGTCGTGTTCAGGTTTGGAGGGTAAAGTAGCCGGTAAACTTATGCATGTGGCTTTAGACCTCGCCACAAGACAGGAACGTACCATTAACACCTTTGGTGTCTATAGGCGATGGTTGGCTCAAGAGACCCATAATACCCAAGAACAAAATCGTATGAAGAGATCAGACGAAATTGGTTTTATAATAAAATTCGCATTAAACATGCATAAAGCCAAAAGACAATATATTTTTTATAGTTATTGGTCTTTTGTTTTTGGAAATGCTCAAGTGAACATCATCTTATGTGCAATGGAGTATATTGTAACAAAATTGTACAAACAAATATTTTGTAATTTGGTGGTTTTGCAGATACGATTTTGTTCTTAGGACGTGTCGATATGCTTGTTTGCTATCTTATAATATAAAAAAATAGCAAACAAGCAGATGGCTCGTTTGATGGTAAGCGATATGGTGGTGGTAAGATTAAAGGAGCCCTGCCATTGGTGCCAAAGTATTATACATGATTACGTCGACAGACACACATCGGTTGGTAAATGTGTTTATTGAACTGTAATTAAACTGGGTTTTAGATTAATCCTATATACTAGAGATTCACGTTTATGCTGCGTGATGAAATGTGATAACGCTGGCGCGATAACATACCGATGGTATCTGTGCGCGACATACATAAGTTATATAATTGTTACATATTACATACATAAGTTGACTGGTACTGTCTCGAATTGACAGGTACACGTCATTCGTTCATATTGATACTCTTACTTATTTATTTATTTTTTTTGATTGATTATTTGACCGCTCCGTTGGTCGAGTGGTTAGTGAACCTAACTACGAATCGAGGGGGCTCGGGTTCGATTCTCAACAGAGACATACATTTGTGTGATGAGCATAAATGTTTGTATTTCTGGGTCTATGCGTTTATTATTTATATAACAGTGTTTATAATTACGTGTTTCTATTAATTAGTATCGTTGACTAGCATCCATAACACAAGTAAATAATTTTCTTACATTCGGGTTAGATCAATTCGTGTAATTTTTCCAGCGTTATTTATTTATTTGTTCCCACTGTAACTGATTTTTATCACATTCACGAATAAATGGTTTATACCATAAGTAATTTAATATACGCAAAAATAGTCGTTTCAACTGAAAATGGAAACAATACATTCGGCTCATTAATCAACGTCACGTCTTAACACGGAGAGAATGACCGATTTCCTCGAGATAGAGCGTTACCACAATGTTAAGAAATGGGTGGGATGTGTTTACACAAATACACCTCAGTTTATTTATAAAATAACCACCTATTATTTATTATAACGTTGCCTCAATGTAAACAATTGGGATGTAAAGGAAATACACCTCAGTTTACTTGAAATTACTACTTTTAATTAGATAAAGTGTTTCCACGTTGCCACAATGTAAAGAAATGGAAAGTACTTACGAAAGTACTTATGACTACCGTCAATTTAATAAAGCGTTGCAACAATGTAGAGAAATGGGATGGACTTATAAAATGGTTTATCAAATCGAAGGTGGTTATTTTATAAGTAAACTCAGGTGTATTCACATAAACACATCCCGTTTACACAAATACACCTCAGTTTACTTTGCAACGTTGCCACAATGCCACAAAAGATGTTTGATATATCACCCACAGATGACGCTCCAGTCGATTGTTAAAAATAATTGTTTAAAAATAAAAATGTACTTTATTTCGTTTGTATTGTTTGCAATCACCATTGTAAATAAAACTATCGGATTGTAGATTTTTACACATTCGGTAACCGTTAAATTCCTTTTATTCATGCTCGTTGATAGATACATTAGCATAAAATGTATTGCAATTAATATATTGAGTTCTAAAATGTGCTTATTTTAATTATTACGTAATAAGATAATTTAAGTAAATTCGTAAATAAGTCACGACACGCGGCTCTCGAGAAAGTGCGCCAAAAATGAACTGAAGTTCAGCCCAAATTCGGTCGATTTTTTTGTTTTCACCGAATGTTCGGCTAAAGCTCGAATTCCTCGAATTAAATAAAAGTCCTCTTCTTAGCTCGTATTATAAGAGGGATAATTTTGAAACCCTGCGTTGCGCGTGGTCCGACACGCACTTTATCACTTTTTTAAATTAGTTGGAATGAAATTATCCTATGACTCGAATATTATATATGGACACCCTAACAGAAATAGACACACTCCACCAATGTCGTTGTACTCTTCAGAATGATTTTGAAGCGCACGTGACATTCCAGGTAGTATGTAACTTCCTTGATACGAGTATATACTACCTGACCCGTGCGAAGATTTCACACGGCACCATCTAGCGTTTTCTAAGTATAATAATAATATAATATTCACGGGACAAATTACACTTATTGATCTAACCACAAAGTGAGCAAATTAATTGCTTGTGTTATGAGTGTTAGATACTAATACATAGAAATACATATATAAATACTAGAATATATTTAATAAACACCCAAACCCGGGAATACAAACATTTATGCTCATCACACAAATGCTTGTCCCCGTCGGGGATCGAACCCGAGCACCGTCGATTGCGTAGTCAGGGTCGCTAACCAGTCGATCAACGCGGCAACGGGGCGGTCAAAAATCAAGTATAAAACTCTTTTAAGATGTTTGATTTATCACCCACAGATGGCGCTAAATATTATATTTAATTAATTTTTTATTAACAAAAAGATTTTTTCGAATTTTTCCATATTCTTCGCCAAAAATATAAGCTTTAACTGGGTGTTTTTTTTTGATGAAGTAGTTAAAGAGGACGAACCACTCCACTCCACTTAACACCTTTTATAGAATATATATTATTTAATATTTATTGACACTAAATAATAATTACAATTATCATCATAATATATGATGATAATTGTAATTATTATTTAGTGTCAATAAATATTTATGTTCTTCTATCAGTCATCTTCTTGTTTACCATCTCGTGATATAAAAATATTGATAAATGGGTTTTAGTCAACGATGTAGTATTCGATTATAATATAATAAAATTAATGTACTCGAGCATTATTGTATGAATGGAAATAGCCGCGTAAATACTGGGCATATGGGCTCATGTAATATGCATCCTCGCGAGCTAAATATTCGGTCTGTATGGCCTTGGGAATGTTAGGGCCTACGTTGTCTTAGCTGATCGTGCTATGGGGTCGAGCTGTCGGTAGTTAGTACATGGGACGCGCTTAAAATGCTGTTGGTTCAATGTGGTAATTGGTTTCGGTTTGCGAGGCTATCTGCAGTAGGCGTATTGTTGTTTGTTAGTACTAAATTGCGATATCGTTAGTTGAGGACTTATGATGCCTTGGTTTGCCTTGCAAAGCTCGCCTCTGTGTCGCCAGGTTTACTGAGACTGTCTCGTAACACTAAAATAAAGTAACGCAAGTCGTATACCGAGCCTGGTTCCGACACAACTCTCCCCGACGTCACTTTTGCGCAATTTGGGAATCGAATTCGAAACCATACAATTTGATACTAATAGATCACTAAATCAAAAGGTAGTCAACCCAAGATGTTTTTACTTAAAAATTCATGCAAAATTATTAGCGGCTTCATCTATGGTGATGTTTTGGATATACCACAAGGCACCGACAGTTGTTGATCGCAGATATCGCAAATAAGAAACCACTGTCGTCAAAAGTTAACTAAAGGTGGAAGGAGGTATAGGGACCAATTCAACATAACATAACTTATGGATTTTAGTAAATCTAAGAGTCTATTGGCATTCAGTTATCTATCTACACAACCAAGGAATTGGCATTAATTTTAATCACTGAATAACATCCAAGCATAATATAACGTCCTGATGGAAATAGAAATCCATAGTCTATATATAGTTGCTAATAGATGTGTAGCCATCTATGTGGCAGGTTAAATTGGCTCATGCATAATTATACCGGCTATCTTATAAAACAAGTGATGAGGACTGATGTCAATATGGCAGGATTAGATGTAGCAGTGATGCCAACACGGGTGAGACAACTAGTTTACTATTTATGTAATTGATTTATTGTTTTATATATTGCCCTTTTTCCTGATTAATTGTTTCCCATATGTTCACTATGCCGTTTGCCAAGTCTTGCGAAATGAATCATGTTAATAACCAGTGAAAAAATATTACACAAAAAATTACTTGTTTCTGAAATTTATGTTGGAAAATAAAATGTAGAATATTTTCCTTTTGTTGAAGCCAGCATATAAGTCGATTTTGCTTATTGCCATAGAAAAAAGATAGATCTATTGAATTTTAAATAATTATAACAAAATTGAATTTTAACAAAATAACTTTTAGTAACGAATTTAAATATTAATAATCCTATAAATATAAAACACCAATTAATTTTACCCTTTTCATCGTCCACACTTGATAACGCTAACTCGAATACTTATCTGTTTAACTAAGCAGTTTTAGTTAACTCAAATTTTCTACCTAACTAAGCAGATACTCGTAAGTATGTTACACCCTAGAGATGCTTTTATAAAGTGAAACCAGTTGCGCAATGTGCTCATAATGTATTTTTGTGAAGTGAAATAAAAATGTAAGTGCATTACAGGGAGATTAATGGATTACGTAGTCGAGAAGCTGTTATGTAAAAGTCGTGTTCCATTTCATTAACAGTGTGAATCAATTTGCGTGAACTAAATTTGTAATATTAGCAGAACTTACTTTACTTAACTTACTTTACAACATAAAACAATTCAACAGATATACAAACAGATATAAAATTTGAAACAGATATACAATTCCAATGTGAATGGATGTAGGTTCCGGGGAGACCAAGACTCAACAAGATGATCAAATTGGTCGGATGCTGTCCGAAGTTGGTGTCAAGAGCCCTCGTAACCGGCGTGTTTGTGCGAAGAGAGTTATAAACGTGCAGGAAGCAAGAAAAGTCTGTCTGGACCATGACATATGGCACTCAATTTTCTCTGCCTACCCCGAAGGGTTTTGGCGTGAAGATATGATGTTGATCATGAAACAATTCAATTCAGTATTTTTTAAGTTTTGCGTATTTGGGACACGCAACGCGACACGCGTCCACCGCGGCCCACAATGGAATGAATTAGATGCAGTCCATGGGCACACTTTAGTGGTCCCGAAGTAGCGTAGCGCATGTCTTGTCTAGTACGTTAGTGCACAGAAATCTTTGGTGCATTAAAACTTATTCATCTAATGCTGGGGCCGCACTTGTGTCTATCGTCCCGAAGTTATATGCACGCTAAGGCACACGCAATCCGGAATGTTTGCGAAAATAGCCGGTCACATCAACATATCGTGTCATTGCACGAAGCTTTGTGACTGGGATTTTTGTAATTTTTTTTAAATTTTAATGACATAAGACGGATTATTCCCAGATATAAGCATGAAATTCCATGCTACATTTCAAGATTTTTACTGCAATTTGTATTAATATAAGATATACAATTCATGAAATTAGAAATCTAAGTCTACGAATAAATGAATAAAATTATACAATAAGCGTCTCAATCGAAGTGACTAATAGTAATGACGTGTTGAATATTTTATCTGACATTTTCTACTTGAAAATTCTTTTTTCTTGCACAAAACTGAAGGAAACAATAAAAAATAAGGTTTAACGAAGGAAAATCTTTCGAGGAGAATTTAAATTTTACGAGAGATAAAATGTCATAAAATACAGTTGTTGATAATAACGATTATACTAAAAGTAATATGTTATACCTACTTGTGGGACTAGCAATGAGGTTTTTCCACAGACCAAATGAGTACTAATAGACACGCCATTGGGAAGGTAACCGTGTCGCCGCGCATATGATCAAACGCTCCTATCACTATCAAAAGTGTCATACTTTTGTAGATAAATAGTGAAAAAATAAAAATAAACCATGTTGTACTGTTTTATCGTACTGAATGAGATGATAAGGTGTAAAAATTACCCTGTGAGTGATTTTATTTCATCGGTAAGTATAATTTGTATGTTTTTTATGGCATAAGATAGCAAACAAGCAGATGGGTTTCCTGATGGAAAGAGTGAACCATCGCCTATAGACATCAAAGGTTTTAATGTTACGTTGCTATCTTGTGCCGAGGTCTAATGCCACATGCATAAGTTTACCGGCTACCTTGCCCTACAAACCGGAACATGACAGTGATAAGCACTGACGCTATTGCGGCAGGAATAAGTAAGGTAAAACGAACCCGAGTGGCACAATGCAGAACTCTACCACCTAGATTTCTGTGTGTAATAGCAGGCTACACTAATAAACTAAATATTGCCTTAAAAGGCGTATCAATTTAATCCGTGGGTTTTTCTTACAGCTTCAAATTCCGTCAATTTCATGTTTCATTGTATATTTGAGGGTAACATATAGGTTCACTGATAAACGAGTGTAAATATTGAAGGACACGATAATCAATGAAAATATAAAGAGACAATACAATGAAAGAGTATAGTAAATCTGAACAAAATTAGTACAGTAGTAATTAATAGTAAACCATAATTTATACAGTAAATGCTACAACATAATTAGTATAATAATATACTCAAAAAGCGCAGGCATCGCACGATGACCTAACGGGTCTAGTCACGAGTTCAGAAAATTGCTTTTTATAAACAGTGAAATTCATAAAAATTTCACGGGTTCATGTCCATTCCTTGTATAAAAGAACATCTGTAAAACACGCGTTGGAAATAAAACTTTGTATTCTAGTTAATTTGTAAAAGAATAAGATGAATATACTATATAATTAGTTAAAAGAGAGAGAAAGTGAGACAGCGATTGATTGACAATTTTTTATTGACTGAAGTAGGAAGGAACAAAATAGAGACATGGAGAGATAAAGTGTAGCACTTAAGATAAAATAACCTATATTTGTATCTTTTTCTTGACACTTTTTCATTTCGAATCCAATTTGCACATTCCAAAGAGAAGTTTCACTTCTTAAAAGAAAAAATATATACGTAAAAATAAGAATTATACTCAAAAGTAAGTAACCTCAAGATTACATTTTACCCTCCTGTTAAAATGGAACCTAGTGAGGTGACAGCATTATTACAAGACAACATTGAAGCCAAAATCACCCAATTCCAATAAAATAACAATATTGATTTCCCTGTGTTGGTACGGGCCCCCTTTGAAGAATAGTGCGTTTTTTATTCTGCCAGGAAGCCAGAAACTACCATCGTGTCTACTAAGGGGCCATCCATTAATCAGGTGAGGCTTGAAAGGGGAGGAGGGGTCCTTAAAAAATCGCGAAATATCACAAGGGGGAGCGGGGAGTATAAGCAATATATCACGTGTATTTATTTGCAAGATACTTATCCAGTTATTGGTGTTGAAAAAAACATCACGTGATTAATGGACGACCCCTAAGTGGTAGAGTTCTGCAATGTCTCGCCCGGGTATATGGGCACTACCACCTTACCTAATCCTGCCACAATAGCATCAGTGCTTGTTACCGTCGTTTATCGGTTTGGAAGGTAGGATAGCCGATAAATTTATGCATATGGCATTAACCCATGCTCTACGGATAGCAACGCACCGTTAACATATGTAAACGAGAAGGAATTTGGTCGAATTACTTACACTACACTTAAATCACTTTTACTTGCACAATATAGTTTTTGGGAAGAGTTATGGTCTCAAGAAGCATTAGAATTACAATGACACGAAAACATCTTATCCTCGCCTATTTAGACCAGTCTTCGTTATATATTTTGTCCGTTGTTATTATGACGTCATTATCTCACAATAACAGGTGCAGAACACAGGTGCGCCACACGTCTGGCCAGCTAGTACTTGTCGCTAAGCGCGGTTGATTATTGATACAATTAATTATTTTTATCAGGAGAGCTATCTGTTCTTTTGCAATCTTTTAATATAACATTACGGTTTATTATTAGGTAAGTGCGCTTAAAATGATACTTCCATCCAATCCATAGTAAAAATATCAATATTTTTACCGTGGTCCAATCCCTGTTCACTGTATTAATGTTTAATTGTAAATAATTCCCAATATCGAGCTAATACTCGCAGTCTCAGTACGTAAAGTCATTGACGTAAAAATGGAGATAAATTGATTAATTAAAAATCGATCTCAATAAATAACAAAATATTTGTCGCATTAAGTGACGGTTGAGTGTCAATTAAACATAAAATATAGTCCTTGGGGATTGTACCCCCCTTTACACCCTCCGTCTTTCTACAGTCCATCCTCCTCCCACGATCTCATTAGTACAGATCTGAATGTACAATTTGTTCTGAAACAGATACCAATTGTTTCTTTACAAGAATCACCAATTATTTAAGGTTAACATCATCTTGCTTCAATTAATTGTTATTCTAATTATAACTTTATTCCTCTTTGTATGTGCGCGCTTTTAATAATAACATAAATTGTAAGTTGAAACCGTTTGATGAGTGACTGGGGGATATAAACTCAATTTAATATCAATTATTACGTACAGTCAATTTTCCCTAACATAATACGGTTTAAATTTTGTATGCAAATTGATAAGGAAGTCGACTATACTAAAGAACAATGATAACATATTCTACAAGATTTAATTTTCGGGTAAATTGAGGTTTCTACAACGGGTACTTCAGCGTTTGCTTGCGCTAAGAATTTGGCCCGCGGGTCCGAACGACTTATAGCTGGGCGACCAGATGATGTATTTTATATATAAAAGGATCTTCTCAGAGATGACTTACCTAGATCAATTATAATAGTAAAAGACTATCTAAATACAAAATTTCTTCAAAATCGTTTGACTTACCTAGATCAATTATAATAGTAAAAGATTATCTAAATACAAAATTTCATCAAAATCGTTTGAGTCGTTACGATGAAACCAATTACATCTATATTAATAATTATAGATGCGAATGTTTAGATTTTTGGAAGGATGGATGTTTATTACTCAATCACGCAAAAAATACTAAATGGATTTGAATGAAATTTGGTACACAGGTAGATGATAATTTGGAATAGCCCAAAGGCTACTACTTATCCCGAAAAAATTAGGATTCACCAAGAACATTTATAATGCAGAGGGCTGCACGCTGCAGCTGGTATAAATATATTTATACAAAAAAATTCTCACATGAAATATGAGATATTATAACTTTGCAAGTTGTTTAGGTTCAATCAATCAAATAACATTTATTTGATGTAGGTAGGTACGCTTGTTGACGTCAACAAATACAAATTTAAAAAGCTTAAGACAAAATATAAAAGACAATTTATACAATATTTGTAAAATACATACAAAAATCAAGTCAACTAAAATTAAATACAGTGATGTCAACAATTACTTACTATTTATATAGAAATAAAATTAGTAATAAAGAATTGTAATCAGATTCAATTAAACATGTCAAAATGAAATAAATATTTAAAATTTAAAGTTAAATAACCTGTAATTGAATGCAAATATTTAATATTAAAAGTCAAAAATTATTTAGAAAGTTAAAACACAAAACTGATATTAAAATGGCAGTGATGTCAAAATAGTTTTAAATAAATGTCAAACGGAAAATAGTTCGAAGTAAGTTTGTCAAACCTTTGATTTATATACAATCAAAGGAAATAAAAGTATGACATATTAGAAAACAGTGAATTTAAATATCAACAATTTTCAAAATATAAAAATAACAATGAAGTAAATATACTATACTTCCTGTGGTCAACTAGTCCAATAGTTATTACGAACCGCAGAATTTCAATGAAGATATAACCTCAAAAGTAAATATAAATGAATTTTATGTTATTTAATTGTTTATTCTAAAATTTGTAACGCACTTACATATACTTATGTTTATTGTTTTATGTAACATAATTATAAGTTTTATGACTATTGTTGAATTTGCCCAATGAAGTTATAAAAACATGCCAACTAAATTGAAAATATTGATTGATATGTTAACATCTTAGTTATCTAACACAAGTTTTTAAGAAAATTATTTAAGTGGGGAAAAATGATCAGTGATCTCAACAACTGCTGAGTTAGTTGACTTAACTCAGCGGAAGACGCTGTTTCCTGTTTAAGCGGTAGCAGTGACGCATAAAAGTTCGTAGAAACTTACAAATTAGATTATCTTAATTTATTTTCTAAACTAGTATACATTATGTTTTGATAGTCTGATGGAGCTTTTTTGATTCAGATCATAAGTACTAGAGATGCAACGAATATTCGGTAATTATTCAGTATTCAGCCGAATATTACGAAGTTTTACGCCGAAAAGTAAAGTATCTTCATGTCCGTATTCCTGAAGAGGTAGGTAGAGGTAAGACAAGTACTACAACACGATTAGCCGAAGAAACTTAGTCCAATAATGTGGAAGGTGGAAAGCTTATCGCCACCCGGACACTTATCCAATTCCGGGCAACATTGTTTTTATCAGAAAATTGATAAAACACATTTTTGATTTGCCCAACTCGGGAATCAAACCCGAGACCTCATGTGGTCAACACAGACATCGGACCGCTAGACCACAGAGAAGAAAATATGTAAAACGATTGATCCCTGAAAGCCGCTAATTTGAGGCTTTTTAAGGTGAAAAGAAAAAAACTATACCCAAGCATAGATTTTTGAAAGAGTTCTAAACCTGAATTTTGTAATAAATGACAGTATTTTCATTTCTGAAATATAAAGATTATACAGCTTTTGAAACGATGATCGATTTTGATCTTTCGAATGGCTTTAAAATGACCCTAAAATGTTTTCTTAGCTACATAATCTATAGGCTAAAAAATGTCAAAGTAATATCAAAAAACATTGTTTTTTCAAAAATGTTCGTCATTGATAAATCTCAAATAAATCGATCGATTTTGTTCCAATTTACTGTATTTGACGCAGATTTTTACGGAGAATATCACTATATTCTGTCCTTCTCATAAAAATTTAGTTATTCCTGTGTATATTTTTTTCTGTTCTTTTTCATAGTTTCGTAAGTGATTCACAATTTTTTTTGCCTATCTCATTTTTATTATAACTTTAAGGTTGATTTTGTACAATGTGTGCTGTTTCTTTGTAATCGCTTCATAAGCTGGGTAGGCTGGAAGAAATCTTTTTTACTTCAGAGATAAATCTACCTTTTGTACGTCTTTAATTCCATTTTTTTCTATGTAAATCTCTTAAGTTTTTTATTACATAAATAATTTTCCTGTAAATAACAAAATATTAATATTTGAAAAGCTGTAATTTTTGAAAACTTGATTCAATTTTGATTTTTAAAACGGCATTAGTTAAGTACTAAAATGTCGCAGAAGGTCAAAAAATAACTGGTTAAAAAATTTCGGATTTTAGGTTCATTGGGTAAAAAAAGTTATGTCGAAAAACACCATTTTAAAAATTTGTTGTCAATGATAACTCCCTAATGGATAAGCCAATTTGAATTAAAGCTTTGACGCAGGTTTTTAGGAATAGAGCAACCAGATTTTGACCTCAATCGGTACATTAATCTGGAAGTTATATAAAAAAGTACTGTTTCACCAAATTTATTTTTGAGTTTTTTTTCAACATTTCTCAAAATTTCCTGGACTGAATCGGTTCAAACTTTCAGGAAATCTTATCCAATCAAATGGCATCGGTCAATAGGTAAGCATTTCGATCGGTCAAGCCGTTCAAAGTTATGAGATGTTTACACTCACACACTCATACACATGTGTGTGTGTTTGTGTGTGTACACACAAACATACACACTGAAGTCATTATAGAATAGTCGGAAAAGGTCCTTAGGACCACAAAACGTGGAGATCTGGTGAAAACTCGATTTTCGAAAACATGGGCAAAATCAATAACTTCCTTATCTACATACATACGTAGCGGGAAGTTAAAAACGAATCATGAAAAAAACAATATATGTTACCAAAAAACATCATAATTAATACTGAAAATTTATCCGAGGTAACTTTTTATGAATTGAAAATATTTTTCAGCATTTTCTTGATACGGATTATTCTTACAGGACTGCCCCGTTGGTCGAGTGGTTAGCGACCCTGACTAGGCAATCAAAGGGGCTCGGGTTCGATCCCCGACGGGGACAAGCATTTGTGTGATGAGCATAAATGTTTGTATTTCCGGGTTTGGGTGTTTATTAAATATATTCTGGTATTTATATACGTATTTCTATGTATTAGTATCGTTGACTAACACCATAACACAAGCAAATAATTTGCTTACTTTGGGGTTAGATCAGTAAGTGAAATTTGTCCCGTGAATATTTATTTATTTATTATTCCTTGAATAATTAGATAGACAATATAGTTACTTACGGCCGGTTTCCGAAACGCAATTTAATTTTAACGGGAAATTAATCTGTGTTTAACACATCATTTGCTTGTAAAAATTATGTTAAACACACATTAATTACTTGTTAAAATTGATGTGCGTTCCGAAAACCGGCCGTTAATCTCTCATAGATAAATAATTGTCGTGACACGATCAATTCGTTAATAAATTAAGCACGCTGCCAAATACTCTGCGGTTGAATATTCGTTATTCGGCTAAGAGACTGGCCGGATACTCGGTATTCAGTATTCGGCCAAATCACTATTCACTATTCTATTCACTCTACTACCACACAAGTCACCCAACTTGATTATATTTAACCACGCTTATAGTTAATTTGCAAGTTTTACTAGGTGGTACAGATATGCATTGTCTCGCCCGGGTCAGGTACCACCGCCTTAACTATTCCTGCCGCAATAGCGTCAGTGCTTGTCGCTGTCGTGTTCTGGTTTGGAGGGTAAGGTAACCGGTAAACTTATGCATGTGGCATTAGACCTCGCCACAAGATAGCATCGCACCATTACCATCTTTGGTGTCTATAGGCGATGGTTGACTATTTCCATCAGAAGACCCATCTGCTTGTTTGCTATCTTATGATATAAAAAAAGTTTGCATATACCTATTGACTACTACTCTATTGTATGTTGCTGTAGTCGGATAGTTTAATAAGATCAATCTCAAGGGGAGTAAGTGATCTAGTCGTTATCCAACAACAAGTTACCAATGTTAATTAATGGAGCACTAGCGATTACCAGTCTTCCCTCAGTGTGAGTGATATAATTTAAATGCCAGACGGATGAGTATATTCATATTATTTTTAACTGACTTAGATAAAATATGGTTATTAGTTTGACCTGTGTGTATGTAATATTGTTGAAATTGGATAATATTTGGTGTATGTATATAACACTTGTAAGATCGCTGTTGTTACTTAAACCATTCGAAATACAAGTTACATCGCTATTCTGCCACATACATAGTAACACACCATTACACTAAGGATGTTAATGGTGTGTTGCTATCTGTGTGGCGGGAAAGCAATGTACCTTTCCTATAAAGGCATAGTCGTCTTTTTTTATGAGAGATTGATCTGTCTGTTTACTGTTCTATGATATAATAATATTAATTATACTGAGCTTTAATCATATAATAATTAAAATAAAGGGAACAAAAATGTTCTGAAGAAGTGTTGAACGATTATAATCAGGTGAAGTCGAGGCATTTCTGCAGGAATTTTGAGGCGAGAACAAAGGATTTTAATTTAACGCATTATATTGCAAATAATGAGCGTTCTGACATTTTACAGGTAATTAAATTTGCTTCTGAAATATCACGGGGTATATAATATTTCATAGAAAATTTTTAATTTACTTTTAGGAATTAAAATTTCGAATATTACGGTCATTAAAATTTAATGCTATTTATATAAAATTGTCTCCAATTTGATTCAGTGTAATAAATAATACGTAGTTAAGTAATATTTAATTTGAACAACCTATTGGTCAACTGAGTAGCGACCCTAAAATACAATTAAGGGAGCTCTGATTCAATTTCCGACAAAAACAAACATTCAATTTTTTGTTTGTATTCTGATCTTTAGGCATTAATTAAATATATTTGAGTGCCTATATAATATGTATTTCCCTTGTAACGAGTAAAGAGTTTGCTTACTTTGATGTCTCCTACCATCGTAATGTCATTCCTCAACCTCGATACAAGTTTTGTGGCATAACTAGCTGCAGCATGCAGCCCGCTGCATTATAAAAGTGAATCCCGCGGGATCACCTAACTTTTCCGAGATAAAAATAACCTATGTGTTATTCTAGGTCTTCAGCTATCTACATACCAAATTTCATCGTAATCGGTTCAGTAGTATTTGCGTGAAAGAGTAACAAACATCCATACATACATACTAACAAACTTGACTGACACCCACCACACTAAAAGCTTCAATTTATAAAAATGTAATACTAATATCTTTGGTATTTTGAATATTTTCCATGACGTCAGCTCTTTGCTTGTTTCCTATTTCTTGACACTTGAAATCTTTGACGAAGTGTTTACTTACTCTAAGCTTAAAATATCCTTATTTTTGATGGATTGAGTATTTTGGCCAACGGGTGAATGAAGTCGTGTTCCTTTGCGATAAGAACATTTTGTCTAGACAGAATCTAATTTCCTGTCAAAAAATATTACACTGAAATTTATCTCGCACGTTTTCTTACGCATTCTGGCAAGATCCTACTTAAAAATATTTCAAATTGAAGGCTGATTACTGTAGACTGGAGTATTTCATTGAGGCCACAAAATCTTTTTAAAACTGTCTGCGCCAGCAGCTGTGCCCGTGCGATCGGGCGTCGACCCGCCGCCGCGCCCCCCTCCGCGACCCCGGCCCCCTCGAGGACAGCGTACGACGCGCGCCTCGCACTCCACCGCTCGACACGACCGCCGACACTACGCAATTGTCTATACTTTTATACCAGCAAAATATATAAAATATTAAAGTCAACAGTTTTAATTTAAACTAACCGAACCAACAATTTTTGGTCCTACATCGCCAAGGAGTTCAAAAGCAAGTCTAAGGAAACCGAGATTTTGCGACGTCCGAAGAATTCCAAAAATACTGAAGTATCGACGGTTGCGCCGTTTAAATTTGTGCGAGTCACCGAGCAAGCGAACAAAGGCGTTGCGTCACCGGCTGCCTTTCTACACCAAGTCGGCAGCCCCTGCATTCCTGTGCATCCTGTGACGGACACGACGGCACGCTGTGAGTTCGTTCCAAATCTTTAAATCCTTTCCTTTACATTTTTTTGTCTTTCCCTGATTTAAAAATTATATATTTATCTGTTAAAGTCCATTTCTGGCCTATATTTGAGTGAATAGAGCTTTTATTCATAATTTCCTTTATATTTCGATTGCATTTTATACGAGTAATATGCACTGATGCTAAAATAGCCATTCATAAATTCAAACGGTCGTTGTATAACTGACGTGTTGCTTGGGGTCAATGTCCGCTCGGCCACTCAGCTGTTTCTTATCGCTAATCTGCCTTTTGCTAACGCTATAATAGCATTCCGAAGACAGTGTTATAATAGTTTTATGCATTATTTTGTATTTCAACGATTATTTACACATTTTGAGTGCTTTTTAAGCTGATTTTTTTTAGTGCTACCTACCTAAATAGCTTTATTAAATTTTTATTTCGGTTTTATTGCATATTTAAATAATTTAACGTAATGGCTGAGAATTCTAAAGCTGATATTGAGAGAATAAAAAGATTAAAGAAGACTAAAGGTTCTATGAGAACAAAATTAACTCAGTTTGAAAATTTCTTAGAATTGGCTACTTCCTACCAGGAATTAAGTGATTTGCATATCACTGAGTTAGATTTTCGTCTGTCTAAAATAGAAAACTTATACCAGGAATTCGACACGTTACAGAATGAATTAGAGGCATTGTGCGATTCCCCGGAAGAGCAGTACGCAGATCGCGAGCTGTTCGAAAAGCAGTACTACCTCCTGGTCTCCCGTGCGCGTCGAATGATTGCTGACAACTCCAAGCGGGACGACGGCACCAACTTTGGCTCTGCAGCAGGCTCTGGCAGGTCAGGTGCTTGTGATCATTCTAACAACCATTTTAATTTGCCCAAAATAAATATACCTACTTTTAGTGGAAGCTATATGCACTGGCTTGAGTTTCGAGATACTTTTGTTTCAATGATACATAACAATGATAATATAAGCAATATAAGCAAATTTCATCACTTGCGCGCCTCCCTTCAAGGGAGTGCTGCAATAATAATAAAAAATATAGATTTTTCTGATAACAATTATTTAACTGCTTGGAACTTATTGTGTGAAAGATATAACAACACTAGATTATTGGTGAACAATCATGTACAAGCTTTGTTTAACGTAGAATCAATATCCAAAGAATCAAGTCGATCTATTCGTTTCCTTCTTGACGTTACAAACAAAAATATCAGGGCACTTTCTTCACTTAAACAGCCTACCCAACACTGGGATACCTTGATCATACATATGATGTCTACCAAGTTGGATTCGATAACTAGTCGACATTGGGAAGAACATCGAAATACGCTATCTGAAGCCCCCACGTTAGTACAATTCACTACCTTTTTGAGTAACAGAGCTGATTTGTTGGAAACCATAGAAGAAAATAAGTCAAAACATGTTAAACACGATCAACAAAAATCAAAAAGTTTTGTTGTGGTTACCAATAGTGGATCTGATGCTCAAAATAAACAATTTAATAGATGTCCTTTGTGTAAAAGTGACCATATCCTTTATAACTGTGAAAAATTCAGAGATTTAACAATAGAGAACCGTATATCAAAGGCTAAAGAGTTGAGGGTTTGTTTAAATTGCCTACGGCCTGGTCATTCACATGTGAAGTGCAGAATGTCACATTGTCGATACTGTAGGTATAAACACAGCACATTGTTGCACCTGGAAAAAGGTGAGTCTCTTTCAACCCCAACCACTTCAATCCCTGTTAGTGAGAATATTGCTCTACACACAAATACTTTGCAAAACAGTAGTGATGTAACACTATCTGCTTCCTCAATTTCAAATCAGCCTACTACGTCATCGCATGTGCTTCTATCCACAGCATTGGTGAAGGTGTATGACAACAAGGGCAACACACATAACGCCAGGCTCCTGTTGGACAACGGGAGCACTGCCAACCTCATAACGCAAGACCTCTGCGGTAAGCTGGGATTGTCGAGACGCACGTCGGCCTCCACGGTCACAGGTATTTGCAACCAGAATATTAACACGTCACAGTCTTGCAATATAAAAATAAAATCAAAATGTAGTCATTATCAGGTAAACCTAGACTGCATTATTGTGCCTCAAATCACTAAGTCACTTCCGTCAATGTTAATTAATATTGAATCGATTCCTATACCTACTGGTATTCGGCTTGCTGACCCCCAATTCAATATCCCAGCAGCCATAGATATCCTAGTAGGCGCAGAAACATACTGGAATGTGATCTGCAATAACTTAATTGATTTAGGAAAGAACCAACCCAAACTCTATGAAACTCGGCTAGGTTGGGTAATTTCAGGCTACGTTCCACGTGTCGCTTCCAATGCCCATCAGTGTCATTTTTTAAGTCAAAACGAAGATCTTACCAGATTTTGGGAGTTAGATTCCATCGATTCCAAATACACTCAAACCAGGGAGGAGCGTGCTTGTGAGGAACATTTTTTAGCTAATACTTACCGTAACGAGGAAGGCCAATTTGTAGTTACGATGCCTCTGAAACGAGATCCTCAGGAACTGGGCGACTCGTATTATATGGCTAAAACTAGATTCTTATCTCTAGAACGTAGATTTCAACGAGATCCTAATTTTAAGCAACGCTATGTTGAATTTAAAAGAGTACGAAGTTCTGTGCTCTCATCGGCCAACTTTAATTTGAGTTATTAATTTAATTATTAATTATTATGATTATTAATTATTATATGATTAAGTTTAATTTAAATTTCAATCAAATAATTTGAACATCTTACAGAAAGTTTGTGGCAATAATCTTGATTCTCAAAATATTCTCGATTTGTATGACAACAACCAAAACACGCCTTCAAAAACACTAGGTTTATATTGGCTGTGTGACGCAGACGTTCTATCGTTCTCTATAAATATTGATTTAAATGAAGAAAAAATTACGAAACGCCACATACTGTCTGTAATTAGCCAAATATTCGATCCTTTGGGGTTAGTAGGTCCCACTATAGTCAATGCTAAAATAATATTGCAAAGGTTGTGGAAATTGAAGTTGGACTGGGACACTGAAGTTACGGAAGATATTAAATTACAGTGGAATTCATTCTCTAGTAAACTTTCTCACTTAAATGATGTAAAAATACCTCGATGGGTTTTACAAAATCAATATCAAAATGTTGAATTACATGTGTTCACAGATGCGTCTGAGCAAGCCTATGGAGCTTGTATTTATGCCCGCTCTATAAATAATGAAGGCACAGTGCATGTTCAGCTATTAGCATCAAAAAATAGAGTCGCTCCGATAAAGCCTACTACTATACCACGCCTAGAATTATGCGGTGCATTACTAGGTGCAAGACTGTGTTCAAAAGTGTTACAATCTCTGCGTTTGCAGGTTCAGTGTAGGTTCTGGTGCGACTCTACCATCGTACTAGGTTGGTTGCAGATGCCTGTACAGCGACTAAAGCCGTTTGTACGCAATCGTGTCAACGAGATAAACGAGATAACTGCCGGTAGCCCGTGGTGCTATGTGCCGTCTCTCGACAATCCTGCGGATCTCGTTTCTCGCGGGGTGAAGGCTGATCTTATCAGCTCCTCGGCGCTGTGGTGGTCCGGGCCACAATTCTTACAAAATTCTGAAAATACATGGCCTACCATGCCCAACGAGAGACGAGATTTACCCGAGGTAGTGTGTCATCTTACTCAAAATCAATCGCCTAGTACCCATACAGAAGAAAATTCTATTTCCTCTCTTATACATAAAAGGTCGAATTTCAATCGTCTTTTGCACATTGTAGCCTACATAAAGAGATTTATTTCTAACTGCAAAAATCCAAATAATAAAGTAATAGGCAGTTTAACTCAAGAAGAAATTCAATCTTCTTTGTTTACAGTTTTAAAACAAAGTCAATCCGAAATGTTTCCTGAAGAGTATCCCATCTTGTCAGCAGGCAAAACTCTGCCAGCTAAAAATCGTCTCCTATCTCTATCTCCCTTTTTAGATACTAACAATATCATTAGAGTAGGAGGGCGATTGGATAATTCTCCTTATAGTTTCGATCAGAAACATCCAATTTTAATATGTGGTAAACATCACATTACTAAATTAATATTCCGTCAAGAACATTTCAATCTGTTACATGCAGGTCCCCTCTGTTTACTCGCTAACATACGCCAAACATACTGGCCCCTAGGAGGCAGAAATCTTGCGCGATTAACTGTAAATAAATGCATTACATGTTTCCGTCATAAATGTAAAAGTGTGCAGCCAATCATGGGACAACTTCCTAAATCTAGAACAGAACTTGAATTTCCATTTTTACATTGTTCAGTCGATTACGCTGGGCCAGTGTATATAGTCAATAAAAAAGGGCGCGGTTGTAGAATTATCAAAGCTTACCTGTGCATTTTTGTATGTTTGGCAGTGAAAGCAGTACACCTGGAGCTTGTTTCAGAGCTGAGCAAGGAGGCGTACTTAGCTGCGTTGCGCCGCTTTATATCTCGTAGAGGCAAGCCACAGTCCATCACTTCCGACAACGGAACTAACTTTGTCGGAGCTTGTAATGAATTAGAATCCTTTTTAAAGTCATCAAATCTAGAATCAGAACTCGCGACTGAAGGTATTAAATTCTTATTTACTCCTCCATATTCTCCACATTTCAATGGATTGGCCGAAGCGGCCGTCCGCTCTACAAAAATGCATTTGAAAACCGTGCTTAACTTAACTCATTTTACATATGAAGAAATGTACACCGCTCTCACTCAAATAGAAGCCATATTAAACTCTCGTCCCATCTCTCCCATGTCAACCGATCCCTCCGACATGGTAGCTCTTACTCCTGCCCACTTCTTAATTGGACGAACTCTCACAACCGTCCCGTCTCCGCAAGTTTCCGAAGATGCCAACTTGACTACGCTGCAAAGGTATCGACGCGTCGAGGCCATCAAACTTCACTTCTGGAGGCGATTCTCAAATGAATATATATCCCAGCTTCAAAATAAAACAAAGTGGTTTAAAGGTGACAGCTTGAAGATGGAAAACCCACTTGTATTGATCAAAGACAAGTCGTCTCCTCCTCTCGTTTGGCTCCTGGGGAGAATCGTTAAACTACACCCAGGAATCGACGGAGTAAGCCGAGTAGCGGAGATTAAAACCAAAAGAGGGACAATCCGAAGAGGCTATAACAACATCTGCGTCTTGCCAGTGGACGACCAGCCCTGAACCTTTGAAGCTCTACATCTTCAACGCGGGGAGCCTGTCTGCGCCAGCAGCTGTGCCCGTGCGATCGGGCGTCGACCCGCCGCCGCGCCCCCCTCCGCGACCCCGGCCCCCTCGAGGACAGCGTACGACGCGCGCCTCGCACTCCACCGCTCGACACGACCGCCGACACTACGCAATTGTCTATACTTTTATACCAGCAAAATATATATAAAACAAATTACAGTCCACATTTTTGATTTCAACTACCAAGAAGCTACAAAAACTAGCAATTTTCTTTGAACTAAAATCTCACATGTTATAGAAGGTAGGCTTGTAATTTTCAATGAAACATATATAAAACTAGCTGACCCGCGTAGCTTCGCCCGCGAGTATGTCATCGAAATAGTTTTTAATACAAATTTCATCCGCTATTTTAGCCCCTGAAGGGGCTGATTTTTTTTTAAATTTAGCCTATATTTGACCCCGGATCTTCAACTATTTCCGTGCCAAATTTCATGAAAATCGGTTCAGCGGCTTAGCCGTGAAAGCGTAACAGACAGACAGACTTTCGCATTTATAATATTAGTATGGATACACTTTCTTTTTAATATTATATATATTAATGGTGCGTTTCAATCCGTGTTTTAAGTACTTATCCCGTGCTAGAAAAACTTTAAAACTTAACAAAGAGTAATTTGACACGACTCAATTTGAACCGGCGACCTTAAATCCAGGTCCGAACCTTGCCTTAAATCCAGGTAATATTCGTGCAAAGGCTGAATCGATAGAAGACGGATCACAAAGCAAAGATTTTTTCCACAACATTCCGTTAAATGATCGCTACGTAGCTCAGTAATAAGAACATTGTCTGGGCAAGTTAAGACAAATTAAGTTGTGTCAAAATTTTGTATTTGAAGTAAAAATAGTAATAGTAAAAGAGTAGTAGTAATAATACAAATAATCTAGGTATTAATACGTGAAGGAAAAATTTGTACCCCCTTTTAAGTTGATTACGCGAATGGTAGCGTAACGAGCTTAGATCAAGTTTACAGTGCGGAGGACTGTACAAACCTAATATTTATAAATAACTAGCTGTTGCCTACGACTTCGTCCGCGCGGACTTCGTTTACTTCGCGCAGCTCCTCCCCCGTAGGTGATAGCGTGATAATATTATGTAGCCTATATGTTGACCCGACCTATTAGTAATATTCACACAAAATTTGAAGTAAATCCATGCAGTACTTTTTGAGTTTACCCCGGACATACATACAGACAAACAGACAGACAAACAGACAAACGGACAAACGGACAAAAATTCTACAAACTATATTTTTGGCTTTGATATCGATTGTAGATCACGCCCCAAGAATTCTTTTAAAAAATATTCAATGTACAGTTTTGACTTTCTTAGGATTTTAATATATGTATAGACTAGCTATTGCCAGCGACTTCGTCCGCGCGGACTTCGTTTACTCCGCACAGCTCCTCCCTCTTAGGTGACAGCGTGATAATATGTAGCCTATATGTTGACCCGACCTATTAGTAATAAACCTTTTTGAGTTTACCCCGGATATACATACTGACAAACAGATAAACAGACAAACAGACAAAAATTCTAAAAACTATATTTTTTGCTTCGATATCGATTATAGATCACGCCCCAAGTATTCTTTTAAAACAATATTCAATGTACAGTTATGACTTTCCTACGATTTTATTATATGTATAGATTATACATGGGGCACACTAAAAGTTTTGCACTTCTAGCTAATCGGAACTATTTGAATTTCGAAAATTATATTTTTAAGACGTTGCAACCTTCTTAGTAATAAAAAAAACAATTGGCGGGAAATGATTTCTCAATTGTTTTTTTATCACACATCAAAGTTCTATGCACGCAACGAAAATGGAATTAAGTCGAAAAGATTTTAGAGCGATGATTTTTATGATTTTAAAAGTTCTCTTTCCCCGGAAGACTGTGCCCCTCGTCTTCAAAATGCTTTTGGGAGAGAAGCACCTTGTTTGAGCACTGTGAGGCGATGGTTTGCTGAATTTTAGAGAGGTTGGGTTTCTTTACATGACGAATTTCGTGAAGGGCGGCCTTCAACTGCCGTTAACGAAAATAATGTGGCTACTGTTAAGCGGTTAATTGAAGAAAACCCCTGGATTACCTAAAAGACATTTCGAGGACTATTGGTATGAGCCAAATTCAGAAAATTTTACTCGAAGAATTGAAAGTTCGGAAACTTTGTTGTCGTGGGATCCCTCATGCGGAGCAGAAGCGGGCTCGTGAGAAATGGTGCTCACAGATACTACTGAAGTACGACCACGGACATTCTAATGCTGTTTATGACATTGTCACAGGAGACGAAATGTGGATTTATTGTTTTGAACCCGAAAAAAACAGCAATCTTGTGAATGGGTGTTTGAAAATGACAACAGGCCAACAAAAGTGAGACAGGCGAGAAACGTTTGGTAAAAAAATGACCACGTTTTTTTCTCAGTTACGGGTTCTTCACACACGGCCAACAAAACAAAGTCATTTTTAGCTTACGAAAATGTACATCTCGTCACTCATCCTGCGCATAGCACCCTGTGATTTCTGTATTTTCTCCAAAATCAAAAATTTGATGAGAGGTTTTACTTTTACCAACTCCGAAGAGGCAGTGATAGCGTTCAATCAGCACGTAGAAAACATGCCTTCAGATTTGTGGTCCTCCTGTTTTAAAAAATGGTTCGATCACATGAAAAAATGTTTAAAATGTAAAGGAGATTATTTTAAGAAGCAATAAACATAATATTTTGGTTATAACATGTTGTTTTTTTAAGTTACGCAAAAATTATAGTGTGACCTACGTATTACTAGCTGTTGCCCCCAACTTCGTCCGCGCGGATTTCGTTTACTTTGCACAGCTCCTCCCCTGTAGGTGATAACGTGATAATATGTAGCCTATATGCTTCGGAGTGGGGTCGATTAAATTTGGTCCAATTCAACCCCATTAAGACACAAGTTTGCGCGTTTACCGCTAAAAAATCACCCTTTGTCGTATCACCTCGTTTCGAAAATACTTCCCTGAAAGCCACAGCCAGTATTGGAATACTTGGAGTCGACATTACGAGTGACGTTCAGTTCCGCGGTCACTTGGAAGGCAAGGCTAAATTAGCCTCTAAAAAGCTGGGAGTTCTCAGTAGGGCCAGGCAGTACTTCACACCGGCCCATCGCTTATTACTTTATAAGGCGCAAATCCGGCCTCATATGGAGTACTGCTCGTATTTATGGGCGGGAGCTCCTCAGTACCAGCTCCTTCCTTTTGATCGAATTCAACGTAGGGCGGCTCGAATTGTCGAGGACGAGACTCTTTCAAATCGGCTTGATTCTTTGGCGTTACGTAGAGATGTGGCATCACTCTGCATCTTTTATCGGCTCTACCATGGGGAATGTTCCGAGGAACTGTTTGGATTAATTCCTGCTGCCGAATTTCACCATCGGACATCGCGACAAAATTCGAAGTTCCATCCTTACCATCTCGATGTCTGGAAATCCACAACCGTGCGATTCTCGAGGCATTTTTTGCCCCGCACCACTCCTTTGTGGAACCAGCTATCGGCAGAAATTTTTCCAAATGGATACGACTTAGGGACCTTCAAGAAAAGAGCTTATTCATTCTTAAAAGGCCGGCAACGCAATTACAAGACCTCTGGTAGTGTGGTTGTCTATGGGCGGCGGTAATCACCTACCATCAGGTGAGCCTCCTGTCCGTTTGCCCCCTCTTCTATAAAAAAAAAAAAAAAAAAATATGCTGACAGGTCGAGTCAACCCGACCTGTCAATAATATTCATGCAAAATTTGGAGTAAATCGATGCAGTACTTTTTGAGTTTACCTCGGACATACATACAGACAAACAGACAAAAATTCTAAAAACTATATTTTTGGCTTCGATATCGATTGTAGATCACGCCCCAAGTATTCCTTTAAAAAAATATTCAATGTACAGTTTTGACTTTTCTGCAATTTTATTATATGTATAGATTAGTTATATATTATTAGATAAAACGCTAACTACTGAGTAGCGTCGATGAACGCGAAAAAGTAGTTTTTTTTTTTTCATTTAAAAATAAATTATTATTAGTTTAAAAATGGTTCGAACTGTACAATAAACAAATAAGAACGTATCGCAAAATTGTGTAGGGATAGAAACATTTTATTTGACTGTCTACCTTATTTGTAACGCAATATGCGTTTACACGAGTCACAATATTGTACGCGTTACAAAAAAATATATGTTTTTGTTGTCTAGTGTACACTATACGTAAAAAATCGCTGAAATTTTTGTACGCACATATTTTTGAAATACATGCAATAAGTTGGATGCTTCCTTTTTTGTGTTCGATGTTTGCGAAAAGGGTTTGCATAAAAGAAAATGTTTAAAAAATGACATAAGGGATGATTATCCGATTACTCATTTAAGACAGAAGATATCTTTAAATGTTTATGTAAACAACTGACCTTTAAAATCTTTGAGTATATTGATTAAATATCAATTTAACTTTAAATCAAAATAACTTGCAAAAAGTTTTATTGAATAAAGTACTTCTGATTTCTGATTTCTAAAATTTTATGTTTTTGGCACTTCATGGTCGTACTGTAAATAAAATATTTTGTCTCATTATTTTGTTTAGGCACTACCCTCGTGCGAAACCAGGCATTTGGTAAGTAATAAAGAAATGTGTCTGGACAAATTACAGGAATCGTTTCAATCTCAAAGTACCTAATTAAACAATTTGCTTGTGATAGGGGTGTTAGTCGACAATTGTTATACGTAAAAAATACTTACAAGAACACTGAAATATATTTAATAAACAGCAAAATCTAGAAATATAATCGATTATCCTCATCACTTAAGTTGTCCACAATACTAGAATGAAGAAATAAATTTGTTTTTACCGAAATATATCACTAAACACTCAAATATAGAATAAGCTTATCCATAAAATTAATGTTTGTCCCCGTAGAAAAGTGAACCCGAACCGCTGATCGCTCGATCAATTGAGCGGTCTATCGATAACTAGTCTATCGATCGGTATATAAACCTTCGTTTAAAGACACAGCACATATGCTCCTTTTAACATGCAAAATGCGCGTTTTAGCGATTGCATCAATGCTGCATCGCGTTTTAGCGACTCTGCGTTCGGTCGCGGCATCGCGACAAGTTCAATCAATATTCCAATTTATGGAACTGTCCAAGTTTCATGAAAATCGGTTTAGTAGTTTTTAAATATGGGAAATCTATAGTTGACAGATATTTGAAGTAATTTTTTAAATTACTTTTATTCAGTATTCGATATTAATTCAAAGTCTATATTTAAAAAAGTTATAACTTTTTCTATTTTTTTTTACTTTGTTCGTATTTTGGATTTATAAAATTTCTTCCCAGCAGCATCGAAATTATTCTTTAATATTTTATAATAGGTATTTTTAATTCTTCTTAAGATTATTTATTACCAAAAAATATTTTTTCGTATGGTATTATTTATATTAAGTTTATAGTAAAAGTGTAGCTTCGTCGATATTAAGTAGGTCCAACGCCAATTCTCATTCCGCAGAAGCCAAAGGCCGGGACCGGTATTCACATGTGAGCGGGTTTGAACGATTGGTCGCTGAATTCAGGTTTTAAAAGCGACTGGTTCGCCGATGCTAAAGTGGCATGTGCGCGGTCTCTTACAGACGTGTTCAGAACCTCATGGAGATGCAACCTCATGCGCTCTTGCAAACATTGTAGTTCCTATAAGACGAATGTGGAATTACAATAATTTATATTCAAACTAGGCCGGTCTCAGATCACTGTACAAATAACGATCAATATGTAATATTAATAGTGCGAGATGCCGTATAACAAATGTATACATTCATCGTTTTGTTATTAATATAAAAATTAATTAATTAACGATAGCTAATGTACACAAACACCTAAAGTAAATGATATATTGCAGGTAGACTGTCTAGCTAAATTGGGTGCTGATATTTTTTATTTATTTTTAAATGTTTTAATTTAAAAAAATAGTAAAATCATTTAAATTAATTTTGTATTGAATTTAAATGTCTTATTATAATAATACGTATTATTTATTATTAATTTTAAATTATATTTTTTTATATCTTTTTAAATATAAAATTATGTTTTTAATTATTTTTTTTACATTATTTATTTAATTTACTCCCCTCATTGGTTACTTAAACACATCATGCAATAGTTGAAGAATATACTTAACGAAAATGAAAAAGAAAAGGTTTCCTACCGAGATTTATTTCAAACTAGCGTTCCAAACAATTTTTGGCTGGTCCAGTCATCTTTCTCAATTATACAGGACAACAAGCATTTGCTATTCTCTTTTATAAAACATACCTACCGCGATTCATCATTTTCACTTTCGCTCTCACCGTTTGTGATGAAAAATTTACATCTAAAATCTTAGCAACCATAGATTTGGTCAACTTTTTAACTATTCAAACTAATACGGTTATATTAAAATAAGTATATAGAAATAAGCTTTTATTTGTTATAATATAAGGATGACAGGATTTTAACAACACTTATTGAACTGTTTATACCTACTAACTCTAGAATTTCATAGAGGGGAAAATAGGGAATTTTTTTTTCGACTCTGTTGGGTATATTCTCTTAACTAGTGCAAGATTATATAAATTACCAACGAGGAAAGTAGATTTAATAAATTTAACTATAAATTTAATTATTCAGTATTATCGGTACACAATTTAGCTAGGCAACCTATTATTATTTATTATTAATTAATTAACCTATTATATTATTATTTATTTACTTCTTATCAAAAATAAATAACAGATGAGAGTATATATTTCTTATACCGGATCTTAGAGCATTATAAACAAGTAATACATTTTAACTTGGGTGTTAGAGGAAATTTATGTTAAGGTTAGAACGTGTCTAGTGTAAACCCCAAGCTTGCAAACCGCACGATCTAAGTAATTTGAGCATGTTACAACTTTCATTTCCATTATTCCTTCATGACACTCTTCGATTTACGAACACAACTAGATAGGCAATGAGAAATAATGACATTTTGAAGTAAGTAGCTGGGTTTAAATTATTTTATTTTGTTTCTAATCATAAAAAATATTTTACCATTAGAAAGCTACACTTTCCAGGAGTAACATAAATAGTATAGTAGTTTACAGGATAACATAGTAGTTTTACCCAACAAAGCAAAAGAAAGTTATGATTTGGGTCATGCGAATGAAGTCGCGAGAAACAGCTAGTACGCTATACAACAAAAAGTGCTATTGATATCATTTCGAATGGAATGTTAAGCTTAATGCATATATTTTTTATGTTATAGGATGCAAATGTTTCTCCAAAAGGAATGAGGTAAACATTGCCTATAGACACCAAATTGTCAATGATATATTGTGTGGACTGTTTATATATACGTGAATTATATGCCGACATAATATGATTGCTAATAACAGCGGAGATGAAGCAGTCACCACGCTATAAATCTACTATTGGAGTAGATACACATATACATAAATATTTAGAACAGTCAAAATAAAATTTATAGAGTCCTACACAAACGGTTTCATATATTTTATAAAATTACAGTTTTCTGAACACACATACATCATCTAGAAAAAAATCGTCGAAGATAATATCGTTCAAAGACGGTCATCTAATCCAACCTTACGCTAGCATTTTCCTTATTCCTTATCAACTTATAAACTCCTCTCTTCAGGAAACTTCTAAATTAAAATGCAGAAAGATACTTTCTTTTCGACTGAAATGTTTGTCAACAAAACCTACTCGTTAACAAAAGCGGTAAAGTTATTTATTTATAAGAAGACTATATTCTTAACGATGATTAGAAATTTAAATTAGTACGGCATACAAAATTTGAAGTTTTTAAATTTTTATAAGTGGCAGCAGAAGATTAAAGATTTATCATAATTCAAACTTGTTAATGTAGATGCAAAGTTCACAATTTCTAGCATACAAATTGAGATACAAATGTTATAATGCCTTATTTGTCAAATATGATACGAGTATAAGCTGTTTAGTTAAAGTAAAGGTGAGTCTGTGTTCCGTGACGAGCAAAATCTGGGGATCTTCAAGAGAAGAGTGAACAGGTAACTTCTAGGGAAGCGCGTTCCATCTTAGGCCTTATCTTAGCTTACCGTCAGGCGAGATCGAGGTCAAGCGCTTACCTATCATTAATTTAAAAAAAAAATGTGTAAACGGTTGACTTTACGGGCCATCCATGAAACTTCCCATTAAATTAAGGTATTTTTAATTTTAAGCTCAAAAGAGTAAAAATTATAAGCATAGAGTTTTTCAGTTAAAACATCTACTTGTTAAGAATGGCAGTATACTGATTTTTAAAATGCTAAATAATCGATAGGTTGAAAAATTTCGATGCAGTGTCAAAAACCACTTTAATTTTTAATTTTCTTCATTGATAAATCCCAAAAAAATTATCGATTTTGATTATATTAACGGTATTTGACGCAGCTTTTAAAGGAGAAAAGCTAATAAGATTTTTAAGCCAATCGGTGAATTAACTTGAAAGTTATTTAAAAAATTAGGTAAGTTTGCTAAAAACAACGTAATTTTAATATTTGGAAAGCTATAAGTTTTGAGAATTAGATTCGATTTTGATTTTTGGAACGGCATTTGACGTCGTTTTTTAACCGACTTCAAAAAAGGAGGAGGTTCTCAATTCGGCCGGTATATTTTTTTTTACGTATGTACACCGATTTCTCGAGGTTTCTGAACCGATTTATGTGATTCTTCTTTTGTTTGATGCGAAATGGTTTCGAATTGGTCCCATAAAAATTTGATTCAGGTAGACCCAGTAGTTTGTATTTTATAAGCATTTTTTTAGTTATTTTACCTATCCCGATGTCTGAATTCAAATCTCGCAAGTAAATTTATGTAGGCCATAGGAGCTCAGTAATTAATTGACACAACTCTATCGAGTTTGGGCTTATTTGATTCGTGTTGACGAGCATTTTGGTGCGGTTGGTAACTAGTTATAAAATAAAAGGAAATACTCTTGACAAAAGTCTTCGTTCTACGTCTGTCAAGTCGATCAGTTTAGGAGGTAAAGATATAACTTCCACATTGTTCCAGTAGGCCTGTGAAGGAACTTTTATTTTTTTTATGGTAGTCGAGCAACGGTAGCTGCTCCGGAAGGAAAATAAAATGTGTGACTAATGACGTCTGTTGCTTTGGATATAATAATTTCTTACAGATTGCACGTGCCACTTCAGCGTTTTGACTTATGGTGGTTATAAAATTACGAAATGAACGAAGTCCTTGTGACGTCTTACGTGCTGCCGCTAGCCGGTTCTCACGTTGCTGAGCAGCTTTCGTATCACTTCTAATCTATGAGCTCTCTGCTTGGCGGACTCCTTAGATAAACGCTCCTTAATTGAGACCAATTCTATGAGCCTTCTGATCGACAGACTCGTTCGATAGAGGCTTATTAATGAGATCAAGTCTACTAGCTCTCTGCTCAAAAGACCCATTCGCTAGACGCTCTTGGATCTAACCGAGTCTAGAATTATATTGTTTAGTTTCTTGACGTAAACGTGATTTTATATTAATATATAAGCATAATTGCTTTCATGGCCAATAAACGTTTTTCACGATCTTTTATAGTCTCACAAGAACGTGACATTGTGTTACGAAGAGCATTTTTACGGAGACAACTACTTTTATTTTAGTAGGGGAGACCAAGATGCTAAATAGCTTGTTACTCGAGCGTCGTAGGGACCTATTGAATTTTGTAGACTAAATTGTAGGAAAAATAAAAAGTTATTTAATGTTTTTCATTTTGTAACAAACTCTCCCGAAGACCCTCTAAACTCACATTTTAAATATAAAAAAATTGTCTGTTATATTTCGTTTATAAAGGAGTCAACAGAGTTATAATCATATTATCTGGCCAAATGATTCATCTAGTGTTAAGTTGAGGACCCATTTTGTGTTATATAGTTTACCCATTCATTCTTTTCAAAGGTACACTTCATCTCTTATAAACAACCACACTTTATCGGGAAATGTATACTATAAATTGATTTAAAGGACTAGAATTTAATATATTGAAGATATTTGGCTAAAGAGAGGGAGTAATATATTACATAAATACATAAATACATAATAAAGATATTTGACTTTAAGGTAGGGAATAATATATTAAATATATACATAAAATACATAATAAAATATATAGCTTAAGAGAGCGATATGATTATATTAATAATTACATTGACTTCATCTAAAGGGAAGAAGTACGGTAGTATGGAATATATGGACAAAATTATTGTAATATTTAGGTTGGGAGTTGTAAAGCATTTTAGTGCAGCAATTTTATTATTGTGGGATATGTAAGAGGCGCCGCCTCGCCTCACATGTGTGAATACCATGCCGGCTGAAGGCCTTCCTAGCGTATTCCCCAGAAATATATTGAAACTAAAAGGAACTAAAGTCCTTAATCTCAAAGAGAAAAATCAATATATTATGAAGAGCCAAGTTAATGGCAGATAGGCATTACTGTTGTGGGGTCACAAAGTGATAGCCATATAGTTTAATGTCCAAACTTGTGAATACATTGTTTGGAAGTTGATGAGTATAGGCATGACCAAGGTGTTTCATTAATATTGAACACAGCCAAAATGCCAAATAATAAATATAATTCTCAAGTATACAATTAAGCATTGACTTGAAGTAAGCAAATGTTGATATTTTATTTTATTTATTTATTTATTTATTTTAATACAATTTAATACATTATCAATAATATTACAGATACCACATAAACTCTTGCGAGTTTTACCGGGCATCAGAGTCGTCGACACAATAAGTTAATTACAATCATGAAAAAAAAAAAATCATTAGAAATAAAAAGTAATCTTAACATTATAAACAAAAACGATATATGTATGACTTATAAATCTAGGCATGTAACAACAAGAGGTAGGTAAAATAATTATTAAAATGAAATCGTCGCGACACAGTCCGGCCGAGCGAGTAAACAGGTTTTAAAATCAGAGATAAGAATGTACTTATACAGCATGTTGTTTGTTACACTTTTACGATCGAGGCTGGACACGTCTTCTTTTTTTTTTTTATTGTATGTAATTCAGTCATTGTAATATTTTTTAACATAATATATATTATAATATACAACACATATATACATACATACGTACATATATATATATATATATATATATATCTATATATATATATATATATATATATATATATATATATATATATATATATATATATGTATATGTGTGTATATGTGTATATATATGTATATATATATATATATATATATATATATATATATATATATATATATATATATATATATATATATATATATATATACACATACATACACTCATATACATATATACATACATATTTGTTGTTGTTCGTTTGTGTGCTCTGCATGCGCGCGTGTGTGAATTATATACTGTCATCATTTTTTTTTAATGTTGTAACAGCTGTATGAAGTATGATTTTAATTTGTTTTTTATGTTTTTTGGTGTTAATTTGTCCCTTAATGTAGTTGGTAGTTCATTAATGAGATGTGGTATAACATAATTTAATTTTCTTTTACCGTACAGGTTTGTAAATCTTGGAAGTACGAGCTTTCCGCTTATAATACTTCGAGTTATTGTGCTATTGTCGTCTTTTATTCGTGATCGTTTTAGATCTTGATTAAAAAATTCTTCACATAATAACGTTTGTTTTATTTTCATATGTATAGGCAAGATTTCACAAAATTGAAATAGCTTGTGATAGTCATTTTTAAATTTATTTTTAATTTTTAAGGGAACAATTTTTTTTAATATACGAAGTTGGAGCATATAAATTTTATCAAGGTGAGTTTTATATGTTCTTCCATAGCTTGATAGTCCATAATTTATAATAGATTCAGCTAATGATTTATACATCTGTAGACGTATTGAGTAGGGTATTTTCCCCTTTATAAGTGAAAACTTTGCAAGAATCGATCTCAGATTGTTACTAACATGATTTATATGTTCCGTCCAGTTCAGACGATTATCAATAACAAGGCCTAAATACGTTTGCTTCTCAACCACATCTATAGCCTTACAGGTACAAATAATTCCTTGTGACATATTGTTGTGCTTGTGTAGACACTCGTGATCGTGTGCTGTTAGTTTAGGGTTAAACAAACTTCTATTTTGGCTAGTGCTGATGTACATTAGTTTAGTTTTCCCTATATTCAGCACAAGTCCGATGTCATGGGACCATTTAGCCAACATATTGAATTCCTCTTGTAATATATCAAGAGCTTCTTCCACAGTCCTTCCAGCAGATACGAGGCAAGTGTCATCTGCATATTGGTACAGTTCACATTTCTTTATGAGTTTGGGTAAATCATTTACGTAGGATATATAATGCAAGGGCCCTAAAACAGACCCTTGGGCTGTACCTTCTGTGACTTTTACTCTGTCGCTATCAGATTTACCAACCCTAACAACAAATGACCTGTCCTCCAAAAAATCTTTGCATAAAAATATATACTGTTGCTATTTTTGTAACAAACAGTTTAATAAAATAATAAATAAATATTGGCATGACAAAGGTGCATCATTTGTATTGAGCACAGCCAAAAGGCCAAATAATAAATATGTTTCTCAAGTATACAATCAAGCATTGACTTGAAGTAAGTAAATGTTGATAAAAATATATACTGTTGTTATTCTAGTAACAAACAGTAACAAAATAATAAATAAATATTGGCATGACAAAGGTGCATCATTTGTATTGAGCACAGTCAAAAGGCCAAACAATGAATATAATTCTCAAGTATACGATTAAGCATTGACTTGATCAAAGTAAAATAATTAAAATAATATATAAAATACTCAAGTTTGAGATAGCATTGACTTGGAGTACATAAATGTTGATAAAGTATATACTGTTGTTATTTTAGTAACAAACAGTAACAAATTAATAAATAAATATTGGCATGACAAAGGTGCATCATTTGTATTGAGCACAGTCAAAAGGCCAAACAATGAATATAATTCTCAAGTATACGATTAAGCATTGACTTGATCAAAGTAAGTAAATGTTGATAAAAATATATACTGTTGTTATTCTAGTAACAAACAGTAACAAAATAATAAATAAATATTGGCATGACAAAGGTGCATCATTTGTATTGAGCACAGTCAAAAGGCCAAATAATAAATATATTTCTCAAGTATACAATTAAGCATTGACTTGAAGTAAGTAAATGTTGATAAAATTATATACTGTTGTTATTTTAGTAACAGCCAGTAATAATAAATATTGGCATGACAAAGGTGCATCATTTGTATTGAGCACAGTCAAAAAGCCAAATAATAAATATAATTCTCAAGTTTACAATTAAAGTTTGTGCAAGTTTGTTTTAACAATTACTTGACAAAACTAAGACAAGATAATATGTTGTCTTCAATCACAATACCGAAACATTAATAGCCGGTACGCGATAAATAACCATATATAAAAGTAATCATTGCTCGCAATGAACTTCAAATAGTCCAAATCATAAAGATTTCATAAGTAAAATCAATTAAGATAATCCTTATGACGAAAGTCAAATGAACTCAGGTTAATGTATAAAAATACATTAAAACAAGCAATTTAATATATCCAGCTCTGTGATGTAGCTCATACCTGGTTGAAGATTTGATTGGTTATGTAAATAGATCAACTTTGCTAGGCGTTAGATAGTTGGTGTTTATCTGGGTTAACCCTCTGAATACACTGTTTGCGGTAGGACTTATCCGAATACCACGCACTGGTAACGAGGAGATAACCATAACGACAACATTACATGTGTGTCTTTATATAGATATACACAATGCATGCGACATGCATACAACCCTGATGCCTTCGCAAAGCCGACACTACCTTGTGACGAAGGTATGGTCCAATCAAAAAGCCAAATAATTAAAATAAATTATTACTGAACGAGAAATTAACCTTTGTTCTAAAGATATTATAGTCAAATTTCCTCCTATAACCCTAATAATTTATAGTCACCACAAGCAATGAAATATTACTTATTAATCGAATTTGAAGTTATAGATGAAATTAAGTAAGATCTTTGAACTCTTTAATATTGTGATTGAATACTCAATACATCTTAGAATCCAAACAATTCGTCTTATACTCGTTTTCCAATGAAACTAAGTTATTTATATCTTCTCCTGACTATTAGAGTTCTATTACACTTATTTCAATTTCTATTTAATCAAATTTCAGAATTTAATAAGGTCTGAACTTTTAGAAATCAACGCTTGTTAGATCTATTGTTGCTTTAAGTGAACAGTATTATGAAACGTCTAGCCACCCGAATAATCATAAGTAAAGTTCAATTGTACAATCCTTATGATGTAGAGATTCAATCATGGAATCCAGGTTAATACATGAATATATACAGATAAACAATTTAGACAAATAACTCTAGTTCTGTAAAATAGTTCATGTCTGAGATGATTAGATATGAAAATGGATCAACTTTGCTTGGCGGTATAGTTGGGTGTTTATCTGGGTTATCGCCCCAAACACCTTGCTCACGACAGAGGGGCATATTAACCGTGTGTCTGCACTGGTGAAGAGAAGATGACCATAATGACAACATTACATGTATGTCTTTATATAGATACACCCAGCACAACTTGTTGCCTTCGTAAAGTCGATATTCCCGTGAGATGAAGATGACATGATCTATTTACCAAGGTAAAAGGTAAAAATATCTAATCCAAAATTAGTAATTAACCTTAATTTCAGATTTATTTAGTAAACTTCCTATCTTACTAAAAGATCTGTTATGCACTGTCACTATAAACAATAATATTTCAATTATCCAAAAGAATTAATTTGATAAAGAAGTTTAATATTATAATTCCTATCCTCCTAAATCCCTATATAAATAATATAAAATAAGAATAAAATAAATAAATAATTTATTAAATTAAGTAAATAATTTATACAAAATATGGTTAAATAAACATAATACGTTTGGGCTAAAGTTCATTCATTCCTCTCTTGTACTCTAACTCCCTGAAGCTTTATTAAAGTCATTTAAGATTCTCGCCCCAAATTTAATTCAACAATTCAGTTCATATTAATTATTCCTTTGTTAGACACGAAGAGAGTAATTTGTATTAGTTTGTGATTATCTCGTTTAATATTTGTACTCGGTTTTAAATTTGATTGTAAATAAAATAATGTTTTATGAAGATTTGATTTTAAGAGACTGGCCTATGCAATCAATTTACGTATTAGTTAATATTTAGTTTTATAATAGGATATAATAATTCGTATTAACATTTCATAATTTTAATAATTCATATTAAGGTAGGTTTTCGTGTGAATTTTGTGTAGATTTATGCCCCCACTTATTGGTTGTAATATATTATTCCTACAGTAACAAACCTTCTGCCTTCAATTCCTAAAAGTTCCTATTTCCTCCTAATCCAATTTGAAGCATTAATTCAAGTAATCATTTTAACTAGAGAAAGTTTCTATAATAAATATTTCCTAAGCTTGAATCACCTAGTTTTAATTGAAAGTCAATAATAAACAAAGTATTCCTTAAATTCCTCAATATATTAAAGCATCAATTCTTCCACCTAATATCTACACGCCCTACCCTATCACCTAATTGTTCCTTCATAAAAAAAAAATTATAACTGCCCAAAATTATAACAATGCAGAAATTAAAATCGTATTTGCCATACCTCCAACTCTGCAACAAACCTACAGTAGCTCTGCCTTCAGCTCCGACGACAGCTAAGAAGTCACCCCCACGCGGCCTCGAAGACTCCAAAGGAATCAGCTCTCGATCCCTAAAGTTTAAATAACAAGCAGGATCATCTGTACTATGGAAATTATTCTAGGAACTTCCTAGCCGGTTCTCATCTATAAAGATATGTGGTAGTTATCACCAGTTAGTAGATTTTAAAAGATAAAACCGCACGCAAAACTTCGAAACGGATTTGAATGAAATTTTACACACAGATAGTTGATGACTTGGATTAGCACATAGGCTATTTATTATCCCGGGAAAATCTAGTGATCCAGCGGGATTCGCTTCTATAATGTTGCGGGTTGTACGTTGAAACTAGTTGATAATATTAATTCAGGTGCAGTAGTATTAGTATCTAACAATGGAATTTCTTCAAAATGACGAAGATGAAAAGTATAATTTAAAGTAGTTAAAGCACTTAAATCTATTCCTAATTAATAAGCTATTTAGCCAACATGCTTTTGAATTTGGTAATGCAAAGCCATTTCTTACTCCTATGAAAAATAAACAAACATAGCAATATCGGCCATTTGTAAGGTAAAGATGCAATAATGATAGTTCAAATGCATATGGTAAAAGTATAGTATAAACAATTAAAGCACATAAATCTATTCCTTGTTAGTTAATAAGCTATTTAGCCAACATGCTTTTGGCATTGGATAATGCAAAGCCATTACTTATTCCTGTGAAAAATAAACAAACATAGCAATATTAGCCAATTGTAAGGTATAGATGCAATAATAAGTGTCTAGCGACAACGGGATTCCTCCAAATGCCGACGATAAAGGTATAATATAAAGTAATTAAGTCATTTATTTCTATTTCCTAGTTAAATAATAAACTGTCTTGCCAACATGTCCTGAAATTTGATAATATAAAGCCTTTTCTTTATATTATATGAAAATTAACAAACATAGCAATCTTAGTCACTTGCAAGGTATAGGTATAATAATAATAGTGTCTAAAGGCAATGGGTTTCCTTTAAATACCGATGATGAAAATCTATATACATATAATTAAGTCCATAAATCCATTTCCTAATTAATAAACTGTTATCCATCAAGCACTGAAATTTGATAAAGTAAAGCCATTACTTAGTCTTGTATAGTTATACAAACTTAAATTGTAGTCTTGTATTGTTATACAAACTTAATTTAATTTAAATTGGAAAACTACATCACCTGTGTTGTTTAGAATTCCGATTTATACTGCGTCTTGATTAGCAGCCCTGCTGCAAAACTGTAAGACAGCAATTGCTCCACAACCATTGCTCACATTTTTATGGAAAGAAAAAAAACATTTAAATAACAGTATAAATTATGGTTTTATTTTCCTAAAATCAAAATAGACTTCCCTAATAATAATATCACACAATTTCTATAAAGCAAACAAGTCCACGTTTCTCCTATGTTATTAAGCATCTTTTCAACAGCTATTCCTTAAAATAAATAATTTCCTTTCTTCATACAACAAACATTCTTCACTCAGTCTAGGATCGATCCACCTTTACACAACATTTTACACAATTTCATTCTTGTAAACCTAATCACATATTTATCGGTAATATGTTTATTAAAATTGTATAGTCAACATTCAAAAGATTTACCTTCTAATAAAACTACATTCTACCAATACTGCTAGATTTAAATAAACCCAACAACTACCATATCAAATACGAAGTTGCATAAGTACATACGTAATCCCTGAATAAATCTCTATTCTACATACTCACGGTTTTTTGATCAATAAAATTTTTACCAATCCCTTTTCCTCCTCTCTTCCAAAATCCCGTCATTCCCTCTTTATTTCAAAAATTTTAAATCTTTTCTCTTTCCTGTCATTCTCTTTTCATATTCGTTCCCCTTTTCTAAGGTTTTTTATGTTTATATGTTAGGTCTTATATATTAATGAGAATTAGTTTTTTTTTTTATTTATTTTCATCTTTGATTCCATTGATATTATTTATTAAACATAATTCAGACATATTTTTAACAAAAAAAAAAATAGTATAGATTCTTATTATTTTCTTTTATTACACTAAACCTCTTAAGGGATAGATGAAGTCTGTTACAATCGCCCCCTAAATTTTATTATAAATGATTTGCCAACGATCATGTTATAATAAAATTTATCACTAATCCAACTTTCTAAGAAAGAAAGGAAAATGCGGTCACCCTACTCTCTTAACTGCGATAATAATAAGTTTTTCTTTAAACTAAATTAATTAAAAACAAAACCCGAAATATAAACTAATCCCCCATCTCATAAATCTCTGTGATTTAATTAATAAATAATTGTTAAAAGAAAATTGAAAGACCTTGGTTTTATCGTTATGACATTTTTATAAATTTATTTAAATTCGCGAAGCAGGAGTCGTAAGTTAAAATCTTATCTCTTTTTTTTTCAAATAGTCTGAATTTGGAACATTCGCTTTATTATTATGTTATCTATTCGTATATCAATATCATCCGTCCCTAATAAATATTCTAATTCCTTAATATTTAGCTAGTCCTGCACAACAACTCACACTAAGGACTATTTGTTCAGGCACAACCTTTATTTTGATTGACTGTTTTGCGTAGTTATCAGGGCGATTGCTCAAATACGGAAGAATAACCCTGATCCCCTATAGTGCTGCATTCGCGCATCTCTTTGTGCCAAAGCAAAGCAAAGACTAACCCCTTTCTGAACTTGGCCCATTCACAATTCCAAACACTAATATGAAACAGTCATCAGCCTCAATTTCAAGACATGAAAACTAAGTTTCCTATAGAGCGACATGCGTAAGTATATACCCGTTTATCATGAAAAATACAAACGGTGACACGTCATTAGAAGTTTTTTCTTTTATTATTATTATTATTATTTTATATTACCTACTCCTTTCAATTCTAACTCATTATTCCATAAACATAATGAAGTTGTCCTATCCCTCTTGTAAATCTACTAATAACTATAAGAACTATTAATGAGTTTGCATCTATAAGGTGCCCTAATGATGTTGTATAAGCGAAACCGGTTGGTAATAAATGATAATAGCTTTATTGTGAAACAGTACAAGTGTATAAATGATAAAATATTACATAATTTTAACTATTTTGTATATATTCAATGAAAGTAATATTTTAAATTTTAATTAATATTTATTTTCTTTAAAACCTTTATATCTCAAACTAACAATTTATAACCCTATCTGTTCCTATATATACGTACACTATTGTCTAACCATACCTACACATAAATGTTTTTATCCTAAATATTCTTGTTGGAGTAACAACTGTTTTAAATGTAATATCCGACGACCCACAATCTACGACATAACCCTTTTTTTTAAACCAAACAAATATTAAAAATTAAAGAGTTAGTGATTAATTCTCGCCCCCACTTAAGTTAAATAATTTTTTTTTCAACTATAAATTTACTTCTCAAAATTCCTATTTAGTTTCTGTCAACCTGAGCCAAACAATTTTAAATTTTCTACACTACCTATTACTTTCCTTCTCTCCCTATAACTGTGACAATATAACCTTATCTAATCCTACTCCTTAACTATCGATCTATAAATGATAAGCTCTTGTTAATCTGGTGTTGTGTAATAATATTTATAAAATTTATTTTATTTTATCAAATCATTTGTGTTTTCTAATATCAATCCTATTTCCTGTTAGTAGTTAATTTACTATAACATGAAATAAACTTACGACAATTCTTAAATTTCCTGTATATACTTGACAAACCTTAAGTAAAGACATTTGAAATTCTATATTATTTAAATATAAAGTAATATATTTAATCCTTCCTATGTATTAAATTCGTTTAAATATTCTACCTAATAAATTATAATAATCTAAATAATAGTATTATGAAAATTGAACGAATTTGAACTACCAATCCTTAATTTATTCTCCAATCATACATCTTAACAATAATTTAGTTACATCCTAAAACTTCTACAACTATCTCTTAAATTCCTTTAGCTTTGTAAGCATACTATAATTTTGTAATCATTTTTGATACTAAGGTATGGTTTACTTTATTAAGTTTGTGTATATAAATAATTATTTGAATGCCTCTATTTAAATATATGATAAATGGTTTGAATAACTTGAATATCCTTATTTATTAGCATTAGATTAATTGATAATCAGTCTAGGAAATTCTTTATTAACCTGTATTATTTGTTTAATGGTATAGTTTATTTTTAGAAGGGTTTCGATTAAATTGATATTTATATTTTAGGTATGATATTATGTAATAACGAATGGTTACGTATTTAGAAAATTTTACATTAAACATTGTTCTCTATTATCAATAATAGCTCTTGAATTAAATTACCCTTGAATTTCTAAATTATTGTAACCACATTTATTCATACTAAAAATGATATGATATGTTTCAACCGTTAGTTGCGAAAATGTTTTTTATAAGTGCACCTCTCCCTACAGATCGAAAAATAACGTGTAATAATGATTCTAAATGTATTTCAATCAAAGTTAAGTTGTATTGTACATATTGTTTGATTTTTATTATCTTAGCCTTTGCCAACAAGAAACATTAGTTTATAATGCGCACAAATGTTAATCATTAAACCGATTTTTAATTCTTTTATTTTTATTTTAGTACTATTTAAACTAATTTCCGATTTAACAAGTAACCACGAGCAGAATGTGGCTAAAATTACTATTCTAATACGTAACCTACATCGCTAATATTTTTTTTTCATTTATTATCCAATAAGCTTTGAAATTATAATTTAATTCACTTATGTTATTCCAATATTATTGTTTTACAATTAAACGTGTACTATGATTCTCATTTACTTACATAAGTATTAAATAAACATTATTTTTTTTTATAAGAATTCCGATATTCCCGAATTATTTAATAATTGCATTCATCTTTAGAAGTAATAAATAACCGGATTTGAATGTACCTAGCTATCTATATTAAAATTTTATCAAATACATTGATAAAGAGTATTAATCAGATTATTGTCCTTATATTATTACATTTTAATTTATAATTAACAAATCATTTAGTTCTACCTCTGCCTACCGCTTTGGGGATACGGCGTGAAGATACTTTGAAATTTCATTCTAAAAAGTAATCACTTTAAAAGTAAATGGTTATATATTTTACAGTTATACTATGTAATATGATTCAACAACATCGTTCAATTCCATTCATTTCATTTAAATAACCATTAAATAAATTTAAAAATATTTAATTTTATATATATTTAAAATGTTCAAAACTAAAGATCCCGTATACTATCTGTAGCAAATAGATTTGTACACTAACATTAGATGAAAAATCTTGTAACCCTATTTCAAACAAAATAAAGAGATTTAATTTACCTATTTTAATTTTATTTAATATCAATATTTCTTCTTATTTATGTTCAATTTAAATTTCTATTTTAAATTTATTATTTACGTAAATGACAACAAACATAACTGCTGATTGTGACAACTTTATCAAGTTCAAGTTTCTGACGTATGCTTCAAATAATATTTATAAACATAACGTCATTAAAATTGAATTTAGGTCTCACCATTAAGGTTTTATATATATGTATATATTACCGCAATAATATGTTTTAACAACCCGAAACCTAATAGCAAAACTACATATTTTTTAATATTATGAATAAAATTTAAAAGGATTAGCTCGTTTTTAAAACAAAAATAATTTATCTCGCATACTTTTATATCTTAATTTAATTTTATAAAACATAAATCCACATGAAAATAATCCATAACAATATATATAAATTCTAAAATAACTATATCTGTATTAAACGCTATCACGGCCAATCCGCTGTGTCGATTATGATGCAACTCTATATAGTAATAATTTAAAGTCTTCGAATGAACAAGTACATACTCCCATACTAATATTATAAAAGCGGAAGTCTGTCTATCTGTTACATTTTCACGACTAAATCCCTGAACCGATTTTGATGAAATTTGTTCTGGGTATATATGAACACTCAGGATCAACATAGATATAAAAGCGAAGTCTATCTGTTACCCTTTTACATCTAAACGCCTAATCCGATTTTGATGAAATTTGGCCCGGGTACATATATGAATATCTGTTTTATCTTCCCTATAAGGGATAAACCCTTTAGATAAAACCAAATAAGAGACAAAGTTTATATGAAAACTATATACCTTACTTTAGCTACATGTTAATATACTTGTAGGTGAATTTTTATAACTATGTAAGTACAACACTTGAATCAATGTGCAATAAACTGTTGTGAATTACTTATCGCTTAATTTCGTTATAATACTATTGTAGGTTTCATTCACTCAACTAAATAAAAGAGGTATTGATTTTGGATCACGCAAACTAAATCTATACATATAATAAAATCGTAGGAAAGTAAAACTGTACATTGAATATTTTTTTTTTTTAAAAAATACTTGGGGCGTGATCTACAATCGAAATCAAGCTAAAACTATAGTTTTTAGAATTTTTGTCTGTTTGTCTGTTTATCTGTTTGTCTGTATGTATGTATGTATGTATGTCCGGGGTAAACTCAAAAAGTACTGCATGAATTACTTCAAATTTTGCATGAATATTACTAACAGGTCGGGTCAATATATAGGCTATATATTATCACGCTATCACCTAGCGGCTGGGTGCTGTGCGGAGTAAACGAAGTCCACGCGGAGGAAGTCGCTGGCAACAGCTAGTTATTAAATAAGTTACTACTAATTATTCGTGTATAACAAATTAGATTGAATAAAATTTCAAGATTGTTAGAACTAAAACTTAGTAATTCTTAAATTTAATTCGATAGAGTATAATTTTAAGGGTCTTAATCTATGTATAATCATTGTAGTTTATTTATAATTTTTATAAGAATTATGCTAAAGTTTAATTATCCTTTTTATTGAGAATATGTAATACTATTCGGAATTTTATTATTATTTTATGTTTTTTTTTTTTTATTATATTTTTGTAATGAATAGACTCCTAACCACTGGACTGAACTAAAACACTTTAACCATTAGAAGCTACTCTATCCATAAAAGAGTCAACAAAAGTTGATATAGGCTACTTACCCGACGGAGAAAAAGGAAGTATTGATTTTTAGTCATTTGGATGAAGATACGGTAATTACTAGTTGATTTTGATTTATGTCTAGATTAAAATTATGTTTATTGTACTTTAAGGTCGTTCTCGATTAACTCATTTTAGTAAATATTTATCTTTTGTCATGTTTTACCATGAATCAAAATATCTAATTTAGAATTTATTTTAATATTACTACAACATAATATTTTCTATTATGAACTCAATCATTCTACCCTTTCACTCTAGCAACCAATACCAAGTTGTTCATAAATTTAAGGTCTCTGCTCAAAAATATGTTTGTCTAGCTTAAATGTTTATCGAGATGAAATGTTTGAAGACCTTTGTCACACGTCACGGCTCCAAATTGTGACAAAACCTATGTTTTGTCATATAAGTCACAGATAATTTTTAATTTCAGAAATACTTTTCTTGTAATCTGATTAACTGTGTTCAAAATCATGTCCTGCGTCGCGGCACCAAATTGTAACAAACTCTCCCGAAGACCCTCTAAACTCACATTTTAAATATAAAAAAATTGTCTGTTATATTTCGTTTATAAAGGAGTCAACAGAGTTATAATCATATTATCTGGCCAAATGATTCATCTAGTGTTAAGTTGAGGACCCATTTTGTGTTATACATATAGTTTACCCATTCATTCTTTTCAAAGGTACACTTCATCTCTTATAAACAACCACACTTTATCGGGAAATGTATACTATAAATTGATTTAAAGGACTAGAATTTAATATATTGAAGATATTTGGCTAAAGAGAGGGAGTAATATATTACATAAATACATAAATACATAATAAAGATATTTGACTTTAAGGTAGGGAATAATATATTAAATATATACATAAAATACATAATAAAATATATAGCTTAAGAGAGCGATATGATTATATTAATAATTACATTGACTTCATCTAAAAGGAAGAAGTACGGTAGTATGGAATATATGGACAAAATTATTGTAATATTTAGGTTGGGAGTTGTAAAGCATTTTAGTGCAGCAATTTTATTATTGTGGGATATGTAAGAGGCGCCGCCTCGCCTCACATGTGTGAATACCATGCCGGCTGAAGGCCTTCCTAGCGTATTCCCCAGAAATATATTGAAACTAAAAGGAACTAAAGTCCTTAATCTCAAAGAGAAAAATCAATATATTATGAAGAGCCAAGTTAATGGCAGATAGGCATTACTGTTGTGGGGTCACAAAGTGATAGCCATATAGTTTAATGTCCAAACTTGTGAATACATTGTTTGGAAGTTGATGAGTATAGGCATGACCAAGGTGTTTCATTAATATTGAACACAGCCAAAATGCCAAATAATAAATATAATTCTCAAGTATACAATTAAGCATTGACTTGAAGTAAGCAAATGTTGATAAAAATATATACTGTTGCTATTTTTGTAACAAACAGTTTAATAAAATAATAAATAAATATTGGCATGACAAAGGTGCATCATTTGTATTGAGCACAGCCAAAAGGCCAAATAATAAATATGTTTCTTAAGTATACAATCAAGCATTGACTTGAAGTAAGTAAATGTTGATAAAAATATATACTGTTGTTATTCTAGTAACAAACAGTAACAAAATAATAAATAAATATTGGCATGACAAAGGTGCATCATTTGTATTGAGCACAGTCAAAAGGCCAAACAATGAATATAATTCTCAAGTATACGATTAAGCATTGACTTGATCAAAGTAAAATAATTAAAATAATATATAAAATACTCAAGTTTGAGATAGCATTGACTTGGAGTACATAAATGTTGATAAAGTATATACTGTTGTTATTTTAGTAACAAACAGTAACAAATTAATAAATAAATATTGGCATGACAAAGGTGCATCATTTGTATTGAGCACAGTCAAAAGGCCAAACAATGAATATAATTCTCAAGTATACGATTAAGCATTGACTTGATCAAAGTAAGTAAATGTTGATAAAAATATATACTGTTGTTATTCTAGTAACAAACAGTAACAAAATAATAAATAAATATTGGCATGACAAAGGTGCATCATTTGTATTGAGCACAGTCAAAAGGCCAAATAATAAATATATTTCTCAAGTATACAATTAAGCATTGACTTGAAGTAAGTAAATGTTGATAAAATTATATACTGTTGTTATTTTAGTAACAGCCAGTAATAATAAATATTGGCATGACAAAGGTGCATCATTTGTATTGAGCACAGTCAAAAAGCCAAATAATAAATATAATTCTCAAGTTTACAATTAAAGTTTGTGCAAGTTTGTTTTAACAATTACTTGACAAAACTAAGACAAGATAATATGTTGTCTTCAATCACAATACCGAAACATTAATAGCCGGTACGCGATAAATAACCATATATAAAAGTAATCATTGCTCGCAATGAACTTCAAATAGTCCAAATCATAAAGATTTCATAAGTAAAATCAATTAAGATAATCCTTATGACGAAAGTCAAATGAACTCAGGTTAATGTATAAAAATACATTAAAACAAGCAATTTAATATATCCAGCTCTGTGATGTAGCTCATACCTGGTTGAAGATTTGATTGGTTATGTAAATAGATCAACTTTGCTAGGCGTTAGATAGTTGGTGTTTATCTGGGTTAACCCTCTGAATACACTGTTTGCGGTAGGACTTATCCGAATACCACGCACTGGTAACGAGGAGATAACCATAACGACAACATTACATGTGTGTCTTTATATAGATATACACAATGCATGCGACATGCATACAACCCTGATGCCTTCGCAAAGCCGACACTACCTTGTGACGAAGGTATGGTCCAATCAAAAAGCCAAATAATTAAAATAAATTATTACTGAACGAGAAATTAACCTTTGTTCTAAAGATATTATAGTCAAATTTCCTCCTATAACCCTAATAATTTATAGTCACCACAAGCAATGAAATATTACTTATTAATCGAATTTGAAGTTATAGATGAAATTAAGTAAGATCTTTGAACTCTTTAATATTGTGATTGAATACTCAATACATCTTAGAATCCAAACAATTCGTCTTATACTCGTTTTCCAATGAAACTAAGTTATTTATATCTTCTCCTGACTATTAGAGTTCTATTACACTTATTTCAATTTCTATTTAATCAAATTTCAGAATTTAATAAGGTCTGAACTTTTAGAAATCAACGCTTGTTAGATCTATTGTTGCTTTAAGTGAACAGTATTATGAAACGTCTAGCCACCCGAATAATCATAAGTAAAGTTCAATTGTACAATCCTTATGATGTAGAGATTCAATCATGGAATCCAGGTTAATACATGAATATATACAGATAAACAATTTAGACAAATAACTCTAGTTCTGTAAAATAGTTCATGTCTGAGATGATTAGATATGAAAATGGATCAACTTTGCTTGGCGGTATAGTTGGGTGTTTATCTGGGTTATCGCCCCAAACACCTTGCTCACGACAGAGGGGCATATTAACCGTGTGTCTGCACTGGTGAAGAGAAGATGACCATAATGACAACATTACATGTATGTCTTTATATAGATACACCCAGCACAACTTGTTGCCTTCGTAAAGTCGATATTCCCGTGAGATGAAGATGACATGATCTATTTACCAAGGTAAAAGGTAAAAATATCTAATCCAAAATTAGTAATTAACCTTAATTTCAGATTTATTTAGTAAACTTCCTATCTTACTAAAAGATCTGTTATGCACTGTCACTATAAACAATAATATTTCAATTATCCAAAAGAATTAATTTGATAAAGAAGTTTAATATTATAATTCCTATCCTCCTAAATCCCTATATAAATAATATAAAATAAGAATAAAATAAATAAATAATTAATTAAATTAAGTAAATAATTTATACAAAATATGGTTAAATAAACATAATACGTTTGGGCTAAAGTTCATTCATTCCTCTCTTGTACTCTAACTCCCTGAAGCTTTATTAAAGTCATTTAAGATTCTCGCCCCAAATTTAATTCAACAATTCAGTTCATATTAATTATTCCTTTGTTAGACACGAAGAGAGTAATTTGTATTAGTTTGTGATTATCTCGTTTAATATTTGTACTCGGTTTTAAATTTGATTGTAAATAAAATAATGTTTTATGAAGATTTGATTTTAAGAGACTGGCCTATGCAATCAATTTACGTATTAGTTAATATTTAGTTTTATAATAGGATATAATAATTCGTATTAACATTTCATAATTTTAATAATTCATATTAAGGTAGGTTTTCGTGTGAATTTTGTGTAGATTTATGCCCCCACTTATTGGTTGTAATATATTATTCCTACAGTAACAAACCTTCTGCCTTCAATTCCTAAAAGTTCCTATTTCCTCCTAATCCAATTTGAAGCATTAATTCAAGTAATCATTTTAACTAGAGAAAGTTTCTATAATAAATATTTCCTAAGCTTGAATCACCTAGTTTTAATTGAAAGTCAATAATAAACAAAGTATTCCTTAAATTCCTCAATATATTAAAGCATCAATTCTTCCACCTAATATCTACACGCCCTACCCTATCACCTAATTGTTCCTTCATAAAAAAAAAATTATAACTGCCCAAAATTATAACAATGCAGAAATTAAAATCGTATTTGCCATACCTCCAACTCTGCAACAAACCTACAGTAGCTCTGCCTTCAGCTCCGACGACAGCTAAGAAGTCACCCCCACGCGGCCTCGAAGACTCCAAAGGAATCAGCTCTCGATCCCTAAAGTTTAAATAACAAGCAGGATCATCTGTACTATGGAAATTATTCTAGGAACTTCCTAGCCGGTTCTCATCTATAAAGATATGTGGTAGTTATCACCAGTTAGTAGATTTTAAAAGATAAAACCGCACGCAAAACTTCGAAACGGATTTGAATGAAATTTTACACACAGATAGTTGATGACTTGGATTAGCACATAGGCTATTTATTATCCCGGGAAAATCTAGTGATCCAGCGGGATTCGCTTCTATAATGTTGCGGGTTGTACGTTGAAACTAGTTGATAATATTAATTCAGGTGCAGTAGTATTAGTATCTAACAATGGAATTTCTTCAAAATGACGAAGATGAAAAGTATAATTTAAAGTAGTTAAAGCACTTAAATCTATTCCTAATTAATAAGCTATTTAGCCAACATGCTTTTGAATTTGGTAATGCAAAGCCATTTCTTACTCCTATGAAAAATAAACAAACATAGCAATATCGGCCATTTGTAAGGTAAAGATGCAATAATGATAGTTCAAATGCATATGGTAAAAGTATAGTATAAACAATTAAAGCACATAAATCTATTCCTTGTTAGTTAATAAGCTATTTAGCCAACATGCTTTTGGCATTGGATAATGCAAAGCCATTACTTATTCCTGTGAAAAATAAACAAACATAGCAATATTAGCCAATTGTAAGGTATAGATGCAATAATAAGTGTCTAGCGACAACGGGATTCCTCCAAATGCCGACGATAAAGGTATAATATAAAGTAATTAAGTCATTTATTTCTATTTCCTAGTTAAATAATAAACTGTCTTGCCAACATGTCCTGAAATTTGATAATATAAAGCCTTTTCTTTATATTATATGAAAATTAACAAACATAGCAATCTTAGTCACTTGCAAGGTATAGGTATAATAATAATAGTGTCTAAAGGCAATGGGTTTCCTTTAAATACCGATGATGAAAATCTATATACATATAATTAAGTCCATAAATCCATTTCCTAATTAATAAACTGTTATCCATCAAGCACTGAAATTTGATAAAGTAAAGCCATTACTTAGTCTTGTATAGTTATACAAACTTAAATTGTAGTCTTGTATTGTTATACAAACTTAATTTAATTTAAATTGGAAAACTACATCACCTGTGTTGTTTAGAATTCCGATTTATACTGCGTCTTGATTAGCAGCCCTGCTGCAAAACTGTAAGACAGCAATTGCTCCACAACCATTGCTCACATTTTTATGGAAAGAAAAAAAACATTTAAATAACAGTATAAATTATGGTTTTATTTTCCTAAAATCAAAATAGACTTCCCTAATAATAATATCACACAATTTCTATAAAGCAAACAAGTCCACGTTTCTCCTATGTTATTAAGCATCTTTTCAACAGCTATTCCTTAAAATAAATAATTTCCTTTCTTCATACAACAAACATTCTTCACTCAGTCTAGGATCGATCCACCTTTACACAACATTTTACACAATTTCATTCTTGTAAACCTAATCACATATTTATCGGTAATATGTTTATTAAAATTGTATAGTCAACATTCAAAAGATTTACCTTCTAATAAAACTACATTCTACCAATACTGCTAGATTTAAATAAACCCAACAACTACCATATCAAATACGAAGTTGCATAAGTACATACGTAATCCCTGAATAAATCTCTATTCTACATACTCACGGTTTTTTGATCAATAAAATTTTTACCAATCCCTTTTCCTCCTCTCTTCCAAAATCCCGTCATTCCCTCTTTATTTCAAAAATTTTAAATCTTTTCTCTTTCCTGTCATTCTCTTTTCATATTCGTTCCCCTTTTCTAAGGTTTTTTATGTTTATATGTTAGGTCTTATATATTAATGAGAATTAGTTTTTTTTTTTTATTTATTTTCATCTTTGATTCCATTGATATTATTTATTAAACATAATTCAGACATATTTTTAACAAAAAAAAAATAGTATAGATTCTTATTATTTTCTTTTATTACACTAAACCTCTTAAGGGATAGATGAAGTCTGTTACAATTTCAATGGTGGGGAAAAATCTACAGATAAAAAAATGTTTAAAAAAAATCAGTGACATGGAAACACTGAAGCGCGATTAGGGTATGGTGGGTTAATTGCCGCTAAAATTTAGAAAATCTGACGATTCCAGTTTAGCGTAAGGTAGGGTACCCTCCCAGGGTTACAAATTTGCAAGGAAAACGTTTCTTGACATTCTCGAGCGCGTCTGAATTTTCTTTTATTATGGAGGAAATTATGTAAAAATTACGAAAAAAATATAATCTGACAATTTCCACAAGCCGAAGTTATCTTTTGTTTTTTTCTGCCATAGTTACCCCTCTATAGAAAGGACTTATATTTGGTGGAGAGACTTAGCAGCATGCGAGGTACTCCCTCCTATGGTAATCTGCCGCGCTCGAGTAAATACCAAAATCCCCTCTTGGGCTCCCTACTATTTTATTCGTTCCCGTTTCTTGAGATCTATATTTGTTAAGGCGCGCAGCACCTGTTGTAGGTCTACCCAAAATAAGTTGACAATACAACAATACACTAAAAAGTATTGAATAAAAATAACTACGTTAAAAAAACCGACTTCAAAAACTAAAAAGTAAAAAATAATAAATATTTAATATTAATTAAATACTACCTATTATTTATATGTGCTATTTACTAATAGGATTGAAGTCGGTGCCAAGTCTTAAGCAAATAATAATGTTTTAATTACTTAAATGAATACGAGAAAATTAATACAATGAAATTCCTGCTTTAAAGATTAAGGTACGTAAATAAACCTAATAAAGGGCAATTAAGTCTTAATATTACAAGCAGCTTCAATCAATACGAAGAATACTGAAAAAAATAATTACGAAAATGTATTCAACTGAATTCCTAAACTAAATGATCATGTGAATTAATGTAGAATTAATTATCAATTAAGCTAAAAGGCAACAAAATTTTTAATTTCAAATTGACACCATATATAATAGTAGAAAATATTGGTAGCTTAATTAATTTTTAACAACTTGTAACAGCCATATTCTTGCAAATAACTATTTTCTTTCTTTCTTTCAAAAATTTTATGTACTTATTCAAGACTTTCGTCAACGACGTCTACCCGCGCGTGTCTGCCGGTGTAAGTATTAAATTGGCTTGGCACCGACTTCAAACCTATTAGTAAATAGCACATATAAATAATAGGTAGTATTTAATTAATATTAAATATTTATTAGTTTTTACTTTTTAGTTTTTGAAGTCGGTTTTTTTAACGTAGTTATTTTTATTTAGTACTAAAATATCGGTAGAATACCAAACAACGATTGGTTGAAAAATTTCGAAGCTATGTCGAAAAAAACACTTTTTTTTTAATTTTTCGTCGACGATTACTCCCAAACGGTTAAACCGATTTTGATGCAATTTATGTATAAGACGTAGTTTTATGAGGAATAGAGCTGATTAGTTTTTGTACTCAATCGGTACACAAATCTGGAAGTTATATTAAGAAAATACTGTTTCGCCAAAATTTTTTTTGGTGTTTTTTCAAAATTTCTCAAAATCTCCTGGACCGAATCGGTTCTAATTTTCAGGAAATCTAAGTTGAGCGAAATCCAATCGAATGCCATCAACCGCGTTTCTATCCGTTCAGCCGTTCAAAAGTTATGAGATGTTTATACAGATTAGAGAGATACATACAGACATATTGACGTCATCGTGAAAATAGTCGGAAAAGGTACCTAGGACCTTAAAACGTGGTCATCTGGTCAAAACCCGATTTTCGAAAATTGGGCTTAAATCAATAACTTCCTTATCTACATACGTAGTGGGAAGTTAAAAAGTGTACGTATGTATGATGTATCTGATCAGAGTCTTAAAGTATACGTATGTCCACGATTTAGCCCTATCGTTTTTCTAATGGATGAACAGGCGGTCTCTTCTTCAAACTGTCCCGACGATAACAACATGAGACGATACCATTTACATAAATATCCTTTTATTCGGCTTCAAGATAGCCTTAATTTGGTATGTTAAGTCTAAAATGCATACCAATACCTAAATAATCTTTTAAGCATGCTGATCATTTCTGAAAAATAATTTTTTTTTCTATATTAGAAGAATGTAAGAATTCAATGTTGTATTAAATTCACAATTTTACATGGTCTTTGTCCTTTTGAAGAGAGGAAGTATTATTGCTTATCTACATAATATATAAAACGGTTTTTAACCAATATTAAGAAAGTTTCGCGGAAGGAGGAATATAAAATTTGGTAACGTTACAGTTTATCACGGAAAGCGGGCATAAAGCTAATATTTTTATAAAATTGTATCAGAAAAAACTTAAATTATGGAAAATACTTACATTATTGAAAAAAAAACACACACTACCCTGCGCTTGCCACACACACGTACCTATATCACCTTTTTATTTATGGTGTATGTTTTGAGAAAAATAAGAGAGGTAGTAAACTTAAATGAAGTATCATTAGTTAGCGTATCATAGATATGTCGCATCTGTGTGTTGCAATATGGAATCCCTATGGGGAAAACTCAGTAGTCAGTAGATTTAGTCAAAAATTTTAGAATACAAAAGAAATTGTTGGAAATACTCTATAATTAACAATTAAATATGCTCTCCCACACGAGTACTGCATGAGAGAAGTAAGAAAACACAAATATGGACAACGGCGGAGCTACGCCCTTATCTTAAAAATTAGAAAATGACTATTATTAAAACTACGTAATCATTTATAATTTACATTAGTATATTTTCTTCACATTTCTCAATATGACTAAAACCATTATTCTTATAACTTTATTTTATTCTTTCTAATATTCTACATTATATTAATTCTTATAATGAAATTATAATTTAACAAATACATAACCTTAAATTACTTACGAGTATGCACGGTCGAGGACAATCTCAGTGGAGGCCAACTGGTGGGTACGACTTGCTCTTTCGAGCCTGGTCACAGAACATCTACTACTACCGCAGAGCCTGGTCGTCAAAATGACACAATTTATCTATATTAATTTTCTCCTTGGTGACACATCTTTAACAAGTTCCATCGGTCCCCAGTTCAGGGATACCAATTTAAAACAATTATTTCGCTTATTTATAATAATGTCGGGGCAAAATCTTGCTTTATTAAATAAAACCTAACAAAATGTATATGTATCTGAATCTACTATATTCTTGTAAACCACTTTTTAAAACTCTTAAAATTACCTTGTCTTCATATTATGGCGGTATGAGTAGTTGTAAAAAAATATCAACATTTACTTAAAACAAATACTGAAGTACCTATTACAAAACACGTATTTTAAAAAAATGCTTGCTTTATTAAATAAAACCTAACAAAATTATATGTGCAATATGTATCTGAATCTACTATATTCTTGTAAACCACTTTTTAAAACTCTTAAAATTACCTTGTCTTTGGTATGAGACTAAACATTCTTTAAACAAATTCCGCGAAGTTATTTGATTTAAAATATTTTTGATTATTAAATATATATTAATATAATAATCTTTGTATTGTTTAATCATAAAAAACACGGTAATTTACAAATTTAAATCAATATGAATTTGAAAATTATTCTTGTCAAATTAAAAATATATACCTATATTTAGTTAAATGCATAAATATTTGTACATCATATTTGGTACAATACGTTGTTGAATATACATAAATTTGTACAACTTGTAACACACATATTCTTGCGAATAAACTAGTATCTTTTTTTTAACTAATTGTGTATATCGTAAATATTTTGATTAAACCAAAAATTTGTAAATAATATTATAATATTGCTTTATATACCGGTTTCGCTTTTTAAAGCATCTTCAGGAGGTAATATTCTTCCTTCGTCCTGAAGATGCTTTAAAAAGCGAAACCGGTCGATAAAATTAAATAATTTAGTGTATAATAATAGTGAAATAAAAGTACAAGTGTGTGATAAACTAGTTTCAACTAAAAATAATGGAATTTCACCAAGTGCCGACGATTGAAATTGTAAAATCTGTAATTTATGTTTAAACCATATGATCGGATTTTAACCACTAAGCGATCACTAGCACTAATAATTAATCCTGTACTTTAAACGAGCAATTCTTGTATATTTATTTGTAATGGTTAGGGAACGTACCCATACTACGTGACCCGTTTAGGGGGGGGAGGGGGGGGGGGAGCGGAGTATTTAAAATACTACGGTCAGTCACAGGAGCGGGGGGGTGGCTCAGGTTTTTATCACGTAGTCGATTTTAATTAGAGAAATTTAATGAATGAAAATAATTGTTGTGTTCGTAAATTAAGTTACTGTAAGTTACATACTGTATAGCAATATGTTTTCACGAATGTTGTTCTTTTTCATAATACATAATTCACTGGTAATTTAAGTATGCATGCAGTCTTACGCAATAAAGACGAGTATGAGCCAAATTATTTTTTTTTTTTCAATTTTTGCCTGTGAAATGATTAAAAATCATAATTATGAATTACTACGTGAAAACTATAGGGGGAGGGGGGCTCTTGGCATATACTACGAGTGGTCACCGAGGGGTGGGAGGGGTCAAAAAATCTTAAAAAATAGGTCACGTAGTATGGGTATGTTCCCTTATCTCCGAAACGATTCCAAGTATTTTCAACAATTTTGTATTTAGACAGTCTTTTACTATTAAAAATCATCTAGGTAAGTGTCATCTCCGTGATAATGTGTTTTCATATGAAAAAATATCGTTCAAGCGAAGCTCGATCGTCAAGTTAGTAAATTATAGTCAGTGTAATTATTATATTTATAGCCGACGACCCAAAACTTTATGAGCTTATTAGATTAAAACAATATAAAAGTTTTCGTCACAATACAATTTGACTTACACACATGCATAATTAATAGGTACTGTCGTGACTACGGATTAAATGGATACGCCTTTCAAGGAAATTTCTTAGTTTGTCAGTGTAGCTTGCAATTACAAATACAGAGTTATACTACTTACCAATGAAATAAAACCCTTTTAAGGGTAATTTTTAAACCTTGTCATCTCATTCGGTACGATAAAACAGTACAACATGATTTATTTCTATTTTTTCACAATATAATATAAAATACAAAAGTATTAAATTTTTGACAGTAACAGGAGCCCTTGATCGTTTCTTTCCTTCTTTCACGTTTCTTTCCTTATGGCGTGTCTATTAGTATTCATGTGGTCTGTGGTTGTGACAAAATTATTATTGTGCTAAATTAAACGAAGGAACGTAGCCTTAACATTTAATATTCAATCTGTTCTGGTCATATTGTTAGATTAGGTGGTAGTTGTTGAATGAGGTAATAAAGCAATACATAAACAAACAGGGCGCGCCAATCGCGTCTTAACCCTCTGTCGCGTTCACCTCCTAATAAATTTTAATGGCCTCGCTTAGCTACAACAGAGTGCTAAGTGTGAGTTTTTCTTTTCGCATTCGATCGTGAGCGCGTTTGGAGTTTACTAGGAATTTGTATGTGATTTGTACAGCGCCACCTAGTGGTAAACGTGAGAAACCAGTTAACCACTAGGTGGCGCTGTACAAATCACATACAAATTCCTAGTAAACTCCAAACGCGCTCACAATCGAATGCGCAAAGAAAAACTCACACTTAGCACTCAGACTGTTTAAATGTAACAGCTTTGACGATACGACTCACATTATATGGGCACAATGATTATATAAACTCATGTTATTAACACAGATTAATGAATTGTTATAATATAATTGAAATATGGTTAAAAATATTTTATACAGTTAAGAAAAAAATATCTTTAAGTAAAGATAAGTTCGTCCATTGTACTTTTTAACCGACTTCAAAAAAGGAGGAGGTTCTCAATTCGGCCGGTATATTTTTTTTTTATGTATGTACACCGATTTCTCCGAGGTTTCTGAACCGATTTACGTGATTCTTTTTTTGTTTGATGCGAAATGGTTTCGAATTGGTCCTATAAAAATTTGATTCAGGTAGGCCCAGTAGTTTTTATTTTATAAGCATTTTTTTAGTTATTTTACCTATCCCGATGTCTGAATTCAAATCTCGCAAGTAAATTTGATCCACTTCCCGGTTATCGATTGAGCTGAAATTTTGTGTACATATGTAAATTGGATGACAATGAAAACTTATTATGGCATAGAGCTGATCTGATGATGGAATCGGAAGGTGACTACAGGAACTCAGTAATTAAATGGTTAAAAATCGGTTAATGACAAGATTCTATCGAGTTTGGGCTCGTCTGATTCGTGTTGATGAGCACTTAGGTGCTTGGTGGTAACTAGGATCTTCCAGGGTCCGATGATGAAGCCGGAAGGTGGCCATAGGAGATTAGTAATTAAATGACACAATCCCATCGAGTTTGGGCTCGTTTGATTCGTGTTGACGAGCGCTATGGTGCTTGGTGGTAACTAGGATCCTCCAAGGCTCGATGATGAAACCAGAAGCTGGCCATACGAGCTCAGTAATTAAATGACACAACTCTATCGAGTTTGGGCTCGTTTGATTCGTGTTAACGAGCACTATGGTGCTTGGTGGTAACTAGGATCCTCCAAGGTCCGATGATGAAACCAGAAGCTGGCCATAGGGGCTCAATAATTAAATGACACAACTCTATCGAGTTTGGGCTCGTTTGATTCGTGTTAACGAGCACTATGGTGCTTGGTGGTAACTAGGATCCTCCAAGGTCCGATGATGAAACCAGAAGCTGGCCATACGGCTCAATAATTAAATGACACAACTCTATCGAGTTTGGGCTCGTTTGATTCATATTGACGAGCACTTTGGTGCTTGGTGGTAACTAAGATCCTCCAAGGTCCAATGATAAAGCCAGAAGGTGGCCATAGGAGCTCAGTAATTAAACGACACAAATAAATAACATGAAATCTGTAAATTTTTAGTTACATCAAAAAAAACACTATCAAAATATGTGAACGTTTATTTTGCGATTTCACAGGGGAATCAAAACCTATAGGTTATCGTTGACCTAGAATCATGAATGAAATTGGATAAGTTACAGTTCACCAGACCGATCGATTGTTATTTTCCTAATGTCCAAAAAGTAATAAAGTCCATTTTTGTTCTTTTTCTGGATCACCACCCTTTTTGACGGTTACTGCTTAGACTAACAGTACACTAAGCAAAAATATGTTTTAAATCAACCCCTAATCATCAATTAGGGTAAATAATGTCAGATAAATAAACACTTTAAAATAGGTTTATATATTGTTATAGTCTAAAATGGAATTCGAGATCGAAAATATAAATATCTTAATATCACTTTCAATTGCCACCAAATTGATCATTCAGGTATGCTCAACATTCTTTTAGGTAATCTAATTATGATAATAATCTATACATACAAATAAATAAAATTGGAGTGTCTGTTTGTAATATTAAAATAACCGCTTTTTACTAAATGCGAATGGATGTATACACGATATTTATATCAAAACAATATTTTTTTTAATTTTTGTCTGTCTGTTTGTCAGTCTGTATGTCTGTCTGTTTGTTCCGGCTAATCTCTGGAACGGATGGACCAATTTAGACGAGACTTTCACTGGCAGATAGCTGATGTGATAGGGAGTAACTTAGGCTACTTTTTTTCGAAATTTTTTCACGCGGACGAAGTCGCGGGCTCAGCTAGTTGATAATAAAATTAAAAAAGTGACTATTTGATAACCATTTTATAGAGTGTTGGAATAAACAAAATAGCATCTAGTTATACACGATCTCTACGTCCATTGAATTAAAACCTTCCATTAACAATTTTTATGTACTTAATGATATTTATAGTTTTTAAAAGAAGAGCCTAATGTTTAGAGCTTCTTCCTTCTTGTCTGTATCATAAAATAAATTGAACAATTATATTTTAAACTGTTAAGTTTTATTATTGGTTCGTATTTTTAGGCATTTAAATACATTTTAACAAACCATAAAAATACAGCTGTAAATAAAAGTTCTGTTATCACAATTCATGTTTTTTTTGTAAGTTTTTAAAACGTATAAAGTCATGCAAACAAACCTCTTCTTTTTGGGAAGTCGGTTCATACATACATTCAAACGCCTCGATGTTCCAATAGACTATAACTTCGTTCGCTAGTTCAACTTATATTGCATTAAAAATAAAAACTTGTAAACCTTAATCAAACGAAGTCTAGTGTTATAAGTGTTTAATTCGAACTAGTAAAGTTTTTAACACTAATAATGTTTATATCGCCAAGTTTTGTAACGTAATTTATTTTTAACTCCAACGGCCCTGCAAGTTTCCAGGCAGAGTTACCTAAGAAACTAGTCGGAAAATTAATCTTATCTCAATTCCTTCGTATTTTCCATCGTCTTAACTGTGCAAGTTTTAATAGCACGCAGAAGTTTTAATGCCAATGCGGACCATCCGTTTGTAATTGTGCTATAATATTCTTCAATTTGTTCTTGCAAATGAATCTATATTAGCTAGTAAAATACTGACTAAGTTCCGCAGCTTGCAGCTTAATTATTTTTTTAACGAATTCCATTGGAACAATGCATGTTCTGGAACAAATAATTACTTGTAGGTTAAATCTAAATATAGCCTACATAGTATTATTATTATATACAAAATTTTATTGTATCCCGTTCAGTTGTTTTACATAATTTAGTAACAATTAACTAGGTATACAAAGTTTCACTTTTATACATTGATATATAAAATCCCAAGATACACAATCAGTGTCTCTAAAACATCCTCTAAGAATGAGTGCACAATTTAAAATTGTGCACTCACTTTAAATAGAAGCCCGTCGCTCACGTCACTGCCCGCGCGTCAAAAATACAGAATTGTTCTCTGATAAATTGTAAAATACAACATCATGAACGGTAAAAAAATATAAGATATTGTATTTTCGTAAGTATAAGAGTTTATCGATTTATTTTTGTCGTTTATATTACTAAATATAGGGTGTAATGTATGATTTTCATTTTATTTGTCTTAAAAATGTACTCGACGCTCCAAATATAATACGACAAAATTTCAATGGCCACTTTTTCAGTAAAAGGACAGTGCATTACAACCTCCTTTTAATTTAGTCGAATAATACAAATTGATCCTGTTATTATTAATGGAGTCGATTTTTTTTCATTAATAAGTTAATTTTTTTTAATAAGATTAATTTTTTTCATTAATAATTTTGAATACCTTTTATAGTTGTTAACCAACTGCTAAAAGAGAAGAGGACATCAATTTGACGATTTTAAAATGTTTGATTATATTGATTACTTATTTTGAGGACCAAGTTAGGTGATTCTTTTTATTCTATTTGTACGAATATATAATAACAATATATAATAGTGATTCTTACGATGAACTTTGGAGATATATTACGAAACTTTTAATATAACAATAGGAAATCATAAGTAGCATCGAATTTTGTTCTGTTTACACGTGTTGTTGATAACGATTTCTTAAGTGGAAGGCACAGGTTGCATTAAGAATGTTTATTTTTTGATTTAATAATTTATTTTTAATAAAATGTTGTTTTTGATTGCGGATATCTTATACTATACATATTATAAATGTTAAAGTTTGTATGTTTGGATGTTTGATAATCAATCACGTAAAAAATGGCTGTACCAATTTGGATTTGGACTCGGATATAAGATGACCTGGAATAGCACATAGAATACTTTTATCTTAATGCAGAGATCTGCAGCTAGTCTCGTATAAATTTTAAGTAACTGTTTATATGTACGAGTTGTTTTATTTGCATACTAGCTGTTACCCTCGGCTTTGCTCGCGCATATTTACTTTAGAACTTATTTAACCTTTCTTTATTTTCTTGGGCCGCTAGTACGGTAAAAATAATATTTACATATTCATCTTAATTATTTATATACGACATTTTTGTTATTAAAATGTAAGTAAAAAACGTAAGACCTGAACTTCCTGTAACTTCTAAATTTTCTATACCTAATATCATAACTAACTATACCTCAAACTAAAAATACCTATTAGTAACACACCTATCGAAAAAACTAACGTAATTTTAGAAGAAATTTATAATTAACAGGAAATATCTAATCTAAAATTACCTTTGGCAATAATATTATATGTACTAAACTATACTCTAAACTAAATATACGTATCTATTAGGATTTCTGTGTATGTAACACGCCTATGTAACCAACTAATGTAACTATATTAAAAAAATCTGTGAGCTGGTTGACCCTGCAGGCCGCCTGAAACTTCCCGCTAAATTTAAGTATTCTAACCTCAAAGAAAAAAACTATGCCTAGACTATTGAATTAAAAAAGTTCAAAAATCCTAAGTTTTTTTTTAAATTATACTTAGTTATTCAGTATTTGAAAAGATGTATATTTTTTCAAAATCATCAATGAGTTTGATCTTCCGAATAACATTGAACACAATTTTTTAGCTCTAAATTGTTTTATTGGAATTTTTTATACGAGGGTCAATAAAATTTTCAGAAGCCGACATCGCATTAGTAACTAACCTATTTTGTTTCAAATGTCTATGGGCAGTATTCGCTCATACGTCTGCAGATACTATAACTAAACAAATGTTCGTTTACATAATACTGCAAAAAAAAAAACAGAAGAACTGAAATCTAATTCAAAACGAGAATTCTACGAAAAGCTAAACTTATTTCTAGGAAATGAATGCGTTTCCTTACTATGTTGTCGATACATTACATAATAAGTCTGAAAAAAAATCGTGTCTGTTATCATGTAAGAATCTATGAACTTTATAACGTAGTCATAGTCACCATTGCAGTAAATTTCCTATTTCAGTATATTCTAAATCTATTAGACTATGCAAACTAAATGTATCAATATCAAGCGTCAAATACTACATGGCTATAAACCCACAGTTTGCCTATATGTGTAGGTTCTGTGTAATAGAACCAATAACCTATAACGTTTGAAATATAAGTAAATTATTTTAATGGTCATTATTTGTTTTAATATATAAATGTTCTACGCAAAAACAGATTTTCGACAAGATTTTTTTATGTAAATTTTACAAACCTTTAAAATACTACCTCAATGCATAAAAATATTTATATTCAACTCCACATGTGCCTTGTCCTACCGGCTAACTTAAATCAAAAATTTTATTGCTTTTTGTACATTGTTTTTTAAAAATGACTTTAAATCTTGCGTTTAAGACTGAATATGCAAAAACACGTTTGTGTCATAACTATAAACTTTTTAGACTGAATTAGCGACAGTTTTGAGTGTCAGTTTTGTTCGGAACTTTGTATCTTGGGTATTTTATATCAATACATTTATAATACTATTAAAAACGTAACAAAAAATGACACAACAGGATTCAAACCTGCGATCTAGCCTCTGGCCGGCACGCTGTAACTAATTGACCTACTGTCGATTAGTTCAACGTGACGACATTCTTCTTTGCTTTATGTTCGATTCTTTCAATTGTACTATAAATTGTATATAAGCGCGTATAATTATTAGCGATCAGATTATAAGTGTAAAATTATAGATTTAGATATGCAGACAATAAACGAAAACAAAGCGTTGAAAAAAGACGGAGAAAATCAAAAGAGCTTTCCAGACGAATTGAACTCATATTTTCAATGAAAACTTTAGAACTCGGAACCATTATGAGACAATAATAATATTTCAACCGCCGCAGTCTACGCAAACGACGACTAATGGGTTATATTATAAGGGAGCATGAACGTCGCGCAATTGTATGAAAGCATGGTAAAAGTCACAGTTATCGCAGATTTACCCGGCCGTATTGTGGAATAGGAAGCATAATAATGAACCTAGGACTTATATTCATTATAAGATGGGTCGATTGTATTACTTCCATTTGTTATGTCTGGGAAAAAATATCTATACATATAATAAAATCGTAGGAAAGTCAATGTATGTCCGGGGTAAACTCAAAAAGTATTGCATGGATTTACTTCAAATTTTGCATAAATATTACTAACAGGTCGGGTCAACATATAGGCTACATATTATCACTCTATCATCTACGGGGGAGGAGTTGTGCGGAGTAAACGAAGTCCGCGCGAACGAAGTCGCGGGCAACAGCAAGTAATTATATAAAATGGAAATAAAAATAACTAAAATTAAGAAAGAGATCATGGCATACGGAAACGTCGTCTGCGGTGCAGATTTTGAATATTTTCAAATATGCTTATTATGTAATGACCAAGTATCCTTGATTTTTTCCTAATTGTACCAGAACTGGTGTAACGTAGGCTATCGTCGGGATACTTGTATATGAACAAAATTTTATGTATCTTACTTATATGATTATGATTAATAGTGCAATAAAATTTAATGGTTTTGATTGCTTTAAGAACATAATATAACGAGAAGATGTTAACTTTTAATACATATACGGTGTGTAAAGAAAATCCTGTCCAATACGAAAGAGGCATATGGGTTGGTTAAAGGCATTACTGAAAAAAAAATTAAAATGACTTTATTTCAGAAAATAAAAAAGATATCTTTTTTTTTATATTCGTATTTTTACTTATATTTAAATAAAAATACGAATTAAGTTAAGCAAATATTTTAAAAATGACAACACATTGTCGCTGTATGTTTCATCGTTTTGCTTTAGCGGCTTTCACACAAACACTACTCGAAGGCGTGCTATTTGTTTTTCGGCTATTTACAAAGGAATTTTAAACGCACCTCACACGCTCCGCTTATCTTTCGGTAGCATCCGACTTGCGCGGCATTCTTTGATAATAGAATTTACTTATTTGTAGGTGTTGTCATACATAATGTATGAAAATATCATTTAAGATTATTTTTTTATTGGAAAAACTAATTAATTAATATACATAAAATAATTATACATATGTTACCGTATTACGGTACCAATTATTTATCCGACAGGGTTTTCTTTACACACTGAATGTACATAATATATGTATTAAAGATTAACATCTTCTCGTCATTGTACGTTAACTCTATTTCTATTTATCTATGTTACACAATACAACTATGTCAATTTTAAGATCAGCATAGAATTGATAGAACAACTAATTTGATAATAAATAAAATTTTAATTAGAAAACCTTTAAAATAAATCGATCGATAAATCGAATAATAGTCTAACAGTTTTTTTTATCTGCAGTTTATTGAAACAACGTATTTTTTTAATTTTGGTTTTTTAAACGACATTCGACGCAATATTTAGGTACCTAATCTTGCAGAAAGCAATTAGTTGTTAAAAATAAAATCCATTAGTTGTCAAATCTTGAAGTTATGCCAAAACATCACATTTTTATTCGTTAAATAACTAATACGTAAACTTCGTTAACAATAACTACTGAATAGGCTAACTGGTAATTTATTATATACTTACCAGTCTATTAAGAATACTGAGACACCAAACCAATAAATTTGATGGCTTGGTATAACAAAATATTCCATTAGTGAAAAATGTGTACCTAGCAAAGATATTAATTGTACCTAGTCTTGATTGTGAGAGTGACATAGGCCATGCATTTTTATAAATCCGGTCGCAGTCGGGTTTTTTTGTTTTTACCATAATTATTGTTTAAAATACCTTGTTATAAAATTAATCAATTTTTGTATTTCAGTTGTTCTGAAAGTCAAAATCATTTGATTTTAGAACGTTAATTTACAAGGTTGACTCTACTTCATTAAGCAGTAAAATTACATCTCGAAAAGGGAATATCAAAAATGAATAGCAATATTGTGAATAGAGAATTTACAGTATAAGTTGCTATGCTTTTATTTTATTACTCGGAAAAAATGTATTTTTCCTCGTTTTTCAAGTAATATTTACAATTAAAGACAAATATTACTAAAATTGACATAATTATAATTGCACAATTAGGACATTATTTTAATAAAAATAAAAAGTATGTAAAAACATGTATTATCAACTGGTCCTCTTGCGTATTAGGCAGATTGAATTGAAAATCTATAAACTTTCCAGTCCACTACGATTCACCGGTTCGTTGGTTGGCATAATGAGTAATAATGATCTCCGTTGCCAGATATCACCAAAATTATCGCTTATTTCTAGCAATAACTGCGAAATTAACGCAAAACGAGACTCCGAGCTGCTACTTTCCATGGACGGTGGTTAATCACTTACCATCAGGTGAGCTTCCGTTCGGTTTGCCCCCTCTTTATGAAAGGAGCCCTTACCTCGGCGAAATTATCTCTGTTCATAATACTATTTTACTATAATATTGATTTTGTCAAACACATGTATTATTTCACAAATATTTCACAACTAACCTTTAATTGTTGTGAAGCCAACCGGTTTCACCTATTACAGCATCATCAGGGCTTTTAGTTTATAAATTCTTCGAACGTGACAAATACACACGCAAGACAACAACTAAACACATTGTGAAATAGTACAAATGTTTGACAAAATCAATATGATACAGTTTCACCAAGCGCCGACGATGGAAAGTATAAATTATATTTTACTATAAGATTAAGTGAAGTGATCCTGATATACACTAGTACAAATTTTCACTCCAGATCCTTTATAGAGTAACCAAAGCAAACCAAGTGCCATATATAACGATTCCTGTAGATTTACTTTGTTTCCTCTATATTCGTGACTCTTTACGTAAACATCTACGTTATAAAAACTCTTGACACCTTTGTCTATACCTGATCACTGTGATCGTGTTATGTCATTATGTAGTCTTTCCATATTTGCATAGTATGCCTGTTTTGTTAACTCCATTCTTCTGCCATTCATGCCATCTGCTATTCTCTTTACACGTCCGAACCATCAACCAACAAAGATTAGACCTCCTCGTTGGTCCTAACTACGATGGGGGTTGGATTTGATTCCCGACTGTGACAAACATTTGTGTGATGAGCATAGACGTCTGTATTTAAATATTAAAACCAAGTTAAAGCCGCACTTACTAATTAACTGTGAGTTTTTGTAGTACAACAGATTCTACAACATATGTGATGAGTACGTTATATGTGTGCATATGTATATGTGTGTAAGTGTCACTTTTATCGGTCACCTTTTATGACCTGCCAGGCAGAACGGCAGTTGGCTTATTCTTCAAAGGAGCCCGGATCCAACACGGGGAAAACGGGGTTCAAGGATAGAGGCAACCTTAGCTTATTTCCTCTGCTTAATCTTCTAAAAAAATTACAAATAAAAAAAGTCTCAGACGATTCGAACCATTTAAAGAATCGGACGTAACTCTGGGGGAGCAATTGATCCGCGCCCGGTAATAAATTGTAATAATATATACTGAACCTTTGTATACATGTATATACAATTTATCAGTATTTATTGAAGCCGATTGTAAATAAATACAGGCGTATTTAATCCAGGATCCATCCATATTTTTGGATAATTATGACGGATAATCGTGAATGCAATGATGGCAGTTGCGATAAAAGGTTTCCGAGAGTCGCATGTTTGCTAATCTGTAAAATTGCTCCCTTTTATGGTAAAATCAGTGAACAGAGGCAATTACTGTAATTGGCCCGAGAAAGTGATCGTTAATATCTGTTGAATTTAAATGTAAATGAGAATCGACAAATGTATTGCTTTGATACGGATTTTGTAATTTAAATAAATGTCTGGTTCATTATACAGAACTAGCTGTTGCCCACGACTTCGTCCGCGCGGACTTCGTTTACTCCGCACAACTCCTCCCCCGTAGGTGATAGCTTGATAATATGTAGCCTATATGTTGACCCGACCTGTTAGTAATATTCATGCAAAATTTGAAGTAAATCCATGTAGCGCTTTTTGAGTTTACCCCGGACATACATACAGACAAACGGACAGAAATTCTATATATTTTTGGCTTCGATATCGATTGTAGATCACGCCCTAATATTCTTTTAAAAAAATATTCAATGTACAGTTTTGACTTTCCTACGTTTTTATTATATGTATAGATTACTGATAAAGTTTGTAAATACTGAAGGAGGATGTTCAGAGGGCCTACCATGAACTCTTATAATACTTGTCAAGTTACAGGCAGTTCAACTATGAGTATTAACCTGTCAGGTTTTACGATCGTACCATGAACTAATTTTTGTTGACCTGCAATGCGTCGTCTTCTGGCCGGTTACATTATCTCTGGCAGAACATATCAAATTAACGTTGAGAAACACATAACTTGCCGATTTTTAAATTTTAGTATAAAGTTATTATTATTAATGCATTTTAATTAGAAATCTTGAATTTAAGAATACAAATTGGCACAAGAGATCAAGTTTTAAGTTATTTAAAGTCTACGTAAAATATATGGAACATAAAGTAAACCACGTAATATTTCTTAAGCGGCATCCATTAAAAAACGCAACTCTGGGAATGTGCTGGGAATATTACACATGACCTTGAACTGTTTAATAAAGACATTCATGTTATGAGCGCGGTTTTTAAATTTCTTGAGTACGTCTTGATTTTTTGAGATTAGAGTTTTGGAATAGTTTGTGACTATTTTAAAGCTTAAAATTACACATTGATTTCATGAACGTGATTGATGTCAGAAGCAAAACGATCGTATGATATCAATATATTCAATGAACAATTGGAAGTTTTAGGAGATATTTTAAATACTCATAAAGATATTGCAACAGGATTCAATAAAAGTGCACACTCAAAACGTTAATTTTCATCACACATCTAAATTTATGTGTATCTCCTCTGTGGTCTAGTGGTCTGGTGTCGGAGTTGATCACATGAGGTCCCGGGTCGGACAATTCAACAAAATATGTTTTTCAGTTTTCTGACAAAAGCAATGTTGCCCGGGATTAGAAAAAGTGCCCGGGTGGCGATAGGGTTTGGCTAATCGTGGGTACACTTGTTGTACCTCTGCCTACCTCTTTGAGGATACGGGCGTGAAGATACTTTTTTTATCTAAAATTAAAAATAAATAAAAAATGTTTTAAAAGTAAGTAAATATTAAATAATAAATAAATAACTTTATTTAGAAGTAATGAATTAGGTACTATATTTTATACCAATATCAATATTTTTCTAAAACACAGTTAATGTCAAAAAATATACAGTATAAATTCCTAATAGAACTAGGGCTAGGAATAGCGTAATAATAAAAAATACCTACGTTTACAGTATATTTAACAATTTTACAAAGCAATCCAATAAAAGTTACTTTTTTCCACCTGCAAGTGACCGGCAATATTTATGACACTTTAGCAGTTCAAATATCGATTTCGGTCTGACAAAAACACTTCATGGTACGCTAACGCAGGGCAGAAGTTGGTTTGAATAGTAAAACGATCGCTCGCCGGCATAGGTCACCTAGCCTGTTAGATAACGCTTTCATGCCCAAGTAGCACGTTAAGCTGTATATAGGCTGCATTTAGGTTAATTTTTAAACTTAAAGCTGTATACTAAGCCGTACAAAGGCTGTAGAAGCGCTTCTACAGCCGATATAACACCAAAAAGGGCCCCAAGTTATACAGCTTATTGCGTTGTGTAGGCTGCACAATAGCTATACAAGCGGTTATAAACTGTACAATGGCTGTTATTTGGTGTATAAAGAAACTATAACACTAAGAATACTCTCTTGTAACTGTCTTGTACAGCTAAGCGTTAAATAGGCTGCACAATAGCTGTACAAGCTGTTAAAGGCTGTACAAAGGCTGTTATTCGGTGTATAAAGAAACTGTAACACTAAATATACTCTCTCGTACAGCTAAAGGTTCTTAATAGGTGTTTGAAAATGATAAAAAGTAACAATCTGTTTTTGATATTGTATAACATTAATTATATCACGTAATCTGCAGACGCCATAATTAAAAATATATTAATAAAACGATAATAAAATAAAACGATAAATTCTTGGACTTGGAGCAGTATTGAACGTGTATTCAAAGTGCAAATTCAAAATCATTGTAAAATCGTGTATGTTTTCTCTCAAAATATTCACGCGCCAACGAAATAATCAAGATAACACAAATAAATCATTGCAAAATACGGTAAGTGTTTGTGTTTAAGGTTAGAATATACAAGTATTTATGGTACAATATTGTATATAAAGGCATACTGATCATAATATAACTTGCTTGTCACGATATAGCTTTAGCTATTGCTAAATATATCTTTTATTTAACAATATATTTCTTTAATGTCGTTTTTAATACACAATAATGACGACGCTTTGTTATACAGCCTAAAGTGTATTTGGAGGGTGATATACTGCAAATAGCTGTACTGAAACTTTTTTTTATTCTATTATACCGCTTTTGGCTTTTAATTACCGTCCAAATACACTTTAGGCTGTACTAAGTCCCTATATAAATCTATAACACAGTCATTAGCTTTTAATCACTTATGTTTAGAGATGCGTACAAAAATTGAAGAACCCTAAATACAAAACATATATCACTTGATTTCGCTATTGTGATGTATTGATGTCGGTCGTTTGACTTTACTACTAAACCAACTTATTGTTAACTATAACTTATGGGATATGTATTTCAATCATGTTTTACTTTATTTTTCAGGGAAATATGCCTTATAAAATAATAAAAACAATTGAAAGAAGCCAAAACTGTATTTGCATCGTATCCAGTTTGTGGGAGGATAAAGGTGAATTATAATGGCCAAGAAAACAAAATGATATAACTAAGTTGATCAAGAACGAAAAATCTAGCTAGCCCTTTAAAGATTGGTCTATCACAAAAATATTTTTAAGAAGAATACGTTATTTCGTGCTTGTGATTTAATATTATTAGTTCTTCAAAGAGAAACACATACTCTCTTGCCTGTAATTGTATCTAAGTATATAATATTTTTAAAATGATTGTAAGGATACATATATATATATATATATATATATATATATATATATATATATATATATATATATATATATATATATATATATATATATATATATATACGGGGTGTTGCAAAAGTGGTAAAGTAAGCCGAAAGGGAGTGACTCAGGGGGTCATTCTTAACAACTTTTGTTTAACGACTTTTGGAAATTCGCGAAAAAAATATAGATTCTCCATAGAAATTTTGTTGATCACGTGACTTTTCACAATGGAAAAACAAAATTGTTTTTCGCGAATTTTCAAAATTGTTGAACAAAAGTTGTTCAGAATGACCCTCAGAGTTACCCCCTTTTGGCTTACTATACCGCTTTTGTAACACTCCGTATAGTAGCAAGTTAAAAATAAAAATAAAAAATTCTCAGTGTAATGATTTTTATTTCTCTTTTTAACTCTTTTTTATATATTCTTAGAAGAATAGACCAATTGCCTATCTGCCAGGCAGGTCGTAAAAGGCGACCGATGGGCAATGCGAGTCACTTCTATCGTGGTTACTTGGTGATAGAGTTCTGCATTGGCTCGACCGGGTCTGGTACCACCTTATCTATTCCTGCTGCAAAGCGTCAGTGCTAGTCATTGTCATGTTCCGGTTTGGAGGGCAAGGTTGCCGGTAAACTTATGCATGTGGCATTAAACCTCGCCACGAGATAGCAACGCAACTCTTTCCATCAGGAGACCCATCTGCTTGTTTACTGTCTTATGACATTAAAAAAAATTAAAATATTATTAATTACCTACCAAATAACCTTAATGAAGAAGATACGCCTAAAAAATAATAAATCAGATAACCTACAATCACTTTTTAATGTTTTTGTTAAGGAACCCTTTTCCTTGAACATTAATAAAAATGACGATTGTAGGTTACCTGATCTAGTAATTTTTCAGCTTTATCTTCATCACGATTACTTGGTTGGTAATTTATAATATTTAAATATTTCTTTTCAATCTTCCTCTTGATTTTTTCCACATGATATCAACGATGCAGATATAAAAACAGCAAGTAACAAAATCAGTAATACAGCCTTGAGCTGCACTACAGCTGTATATGCAGATTTTTTAACACCATTGGCTGCATAACAGTCTACAATTACGCCATAAATATTAGCTGTAGAACGGTGATTGCATCTCCTATTTTACAGAAATAAGCGTTGAGTGATACTATAATAACACTTAAAGCTGTAATAAATTCCCGTGCTAAACATAATACAGCTAATGTACAGCTTTAAGTGTTAAAATAAGCCTAATGAGTTACAAAATACTTAAAGTTGTACAGTAGTGTATTAATATTCAGATATAACGCCTAAAGCTTACGCGAAACTCTAAGAAAGGCCTTGTACAGCATTAGGCTGTATAAAAACTTATAGAGGTCTTTTATACCGATAAAAGCATCTTTTTACACCATTGTACAGCAGCAATAGAACTTTAAGTAATATATGAGCTGCTTTATGGGTATTAAACATGCTTGATTGCTGCTTGGGTGGTACGAAATAGCAGAACAGTTAAATTATCGGCTAAAATTGACCTGCTATAAGAGTTCATGGTAGGGCCGCAGTACTCGCCGTGTTGGTCCCGGCCTCCTTTGTAGAATAGGCCAACTGCCGTTCTGCCAGGCAGGTCGTAAAAGGCGACTGAATGGCTATCGAGTCACTACCATCGTGGCTACTAGGTGGTAGAGTTCTGCATTGTCTCGCCCGGGTCTGGTACCACCGCCTTACCTATTCCTGCCGCAATAGCGTCAGTGCTTGTCGCTGTCATGTTCCGATTTGGAGGGTAAGATAGCCGGTAAACTTATGCATGTGGCATTAGACCTCGCCACAAGATAGCAACGCACCATTAACATCTTTGGTGTCTATAGGCGATGGTTGACTCTTTCCATCAGGAGACCCATCTGCTTGTTTGCTATCTTATGACATAAAAAAAAAAAAAAAAAAAAATAAACTCGATTATAATACCGAATATTATGTAAAAAATAGGTACTTAAATTTTGTCCTAATTTTCCCATAAAAGTAATAAGTATGGCCACCCGTGCATAGATATCGAAGTTCGTTATTTACGAACAGCGATTTCCTGCCGCAACATGTCTAAGTTAATGCGTGCGCTGTTCGCCCGCATGGTGATCATATTTTTTCAATATTACTACACTAATTTTTTAATCATGAAGTTGAACGATATTCTCTTTTTATTGTATTTTATTGGTTAGGTACTATTTGTGCCCGCAAATTCGTTCGGGTAGAATATTTTCTACAATAAAACTCGCATATTTCCCGTTTCCGTAGGATTTCTGAGATAAACACTATCCTATATCCTTTCTCGAGTCTCAAACTATATTTGTACCAAATTTCATCTAAATCAGTTCAGTGGTTTAGGCGTGAAGATGAAACAGACAAACAGAGTTGCTTTCGCATTTATAATATTAATATGGATATATTATGACCATTTAATATCGTGTCTTACAATATGTACAGTCTTTTATTATTCGTGTATATAATTAATCAACCTGTATATACGGAGAGATTTATTCAAAGAAGAAATTAATTTAATTTGGAACTTTCCACAGACTCTTGTGTGATCTCAGCAATGCCACTGAAAGAAAAAAACTGGTCATGCGTGTCGGAATACGCGTAATATAGGATTCCGTAGCTACTCATCACAATAATGTCGACTAAGGAAAGGGCTTTTTCGTTGTTCTATTAACAGTATAGACATATAGACCTTTTCAACGCTAATGACGGGTTGTAATTCTCTAAGTACAATATTTTTCGTAAAAATATCGACTCTATAAACTTTAATAGTTTATCGAGTCGATATTTTTATGAGTTTATAATACTGACGTGAACTTTACACTCATATAGAATAATCTATTATTACCTAGCAGGGGGAACACTTGACTCTATGATCTCAGAACTTCAAGCATGTTCAATTGGTGCGTCAAATGTACTAGATCAAAAAAGTCAAAGTCAAATATGAGGTGTTATTTAAAACAGAAGTCTTCCTGTTTCGGGCCTGGAAGATCTAGCGGTACCTAATGCGGTATAGATAGGTGAAATCTCTGATAACTCCAATACTAAAACAAATTAGAAAAGCAAAATCTTCTAGGTTTTGGAATCTAATCTCGAGTGGGACATGCGCGTATCCCCGAAGAGGTAGGCAAATGTACCAGTGTACCCACGATTAGCCGAAGATACTTAGTCCCGTAATATGATAAGTGGCAAACCTATCGTCAACGGGGCCCTTAATCCAATCCCGGGCAACGTCTTTTTTATCAGAAAACTGAAAGCATAACTGAATTATCCGACCCTAATTATTTTTGTGTTATAGCACTCACCCCGTGCTTGGGAAAACTTGAAAAACTTTAAAAACAAAAATCCGACCCTAATATGAAACCCGAGACCTCATATGATCAACACCTACACCGGACCACTAGAGCACAGAGATGATATCCTTAGTAAAGTAAAATAAAATATTTTTTCCGTTAGCAAACGATCAAGTTCTAAGGTAACATAAAAAAATACAGCCGAATGTTGACTGAAAATTCATGCAAATCTTATAAAATTAGACATGATTATGGTACAGAGACCAGAGTCATTTTAAAAAAGTAAACACATTTTGAAACAAAAATTGTACCTTAAATAAAGCCATATTAAGCTGAAGCATGAAAGGATTTTATAAAAATTTTATACGTATATATTGTTTCACAGTAGAAGGAACATTTTCCTTTAGTGGTAAAATATAGGTTGAAAAATTCTGGAAAAATTTATTCACTGCCATTACTGACTTTATGTCGCTAAGCGTAACAGTAGAAATATAGTTATAGTGCCATAGATCATTTCCCTGCGTTCAAATGACCGGAAAGCCCTGATAACTCCAACACTAAACTGCTGAAATATCCAGTAAACCTTTATAACAAAACAGTAAAGCCGATTCTTTTGGCATTATCGATTAATATATTAGGTGTCCGCTCAGGGAAAATATAACGTAATTAATTTACCAAATGCGACCTTTATTAAGCTTTTGAACAAACAAAAACGTTCACCGGTACGTGCTAACGGACTTATTCCCAGATAAATGTCCGAATTGGAAAGACTAACATACATTATTCTCTGAGGATCAAGCGGATTGTAGGGGGTGATAATTTGACGGGTGAGACGTTAAAGGGTGTAAATCTCATTGCAAATGACGGGGCACATGACCTGAAGGGAGAAGGGATTGGCAGTCACCCCCGCAACCTGCAATCAATAATTTGCATTCGATTAAGCAAATTCTGATATAAAATTCGATGTAACGCACCATTACCTCGTTCAGGTGAACTCTGATAGTAATAACTGACACTTTCAACTTTAAATCGGTTGAAAATGGCTGTGAGAATTTTTAAAATTATATTAAACTTCATAAGAAATACTTTAATTTTATATTCACTTTTTTATGTCATGAGTTAGTTAACAAGTAAATGGTTTGATGGAAAGAAAAGCCATCGCCAATGGACACCAAAAGAGGTTAATGGTGTGTTGCTATCTTTGTGAAGGTTTTAATGCCAGATATATAAGTTTAACGGTTACCGTACTTTAATATTTTCCTTCCCATAAGGAGGTTTATCAATTCTGTTGTAGGTTTTTTTTTAATATTTGTTACCTTAGAAGTAAGAACACAGTCGTTTATGAACCAAATTTGAAAATTATTTTTTTGTTTGGAATGGTATACTTCCCGTGTGATCTCAGTTTAAGTACTGAGGTGAAGATAAAATGCGGGGTTCCGGATACATAGAAAATGGGAAATCAGTTGCTGCAGTTTTACTGCGTTAACAAAATTATATATACTTAACACTCTGATATGAAGAAAATAAATTATATTTTTAATGGAAGAGAGGGCAAACTAGCAGCCCATCCGCAATACCAGATGTGTTACAGTTTCGTTGCCCGCCTTTTAAGAATAAGTTTCAAGTCCCCAAGTTGTAACCGGACGGAAAAGCCTCTGCCGGTAATTGATTCCATAAAGGAATAGTGCGAAGTAAAACGTGTCGAGAGACATGCACGATTGTGGATTTTCAGACATCGAGATGGTAGAACTTCAAATTTTGTTGTGATATCCGATGATGTAACTCAGCGGTGGCAACGGCGGCTCTAAATGCGATCAAGTGGAAAACGCTGGAGCTCCGGCTGAGAGATGAAAGCAATACTCCATATGAAGCCGAATTTATGCATTATAAAATTAGAGGCGATGAGCTGGCAAGAAGTACTTTACTCTGCTGAGCACACCAAGTTTTTGAAGGCCAGTTTAGCCTGTCCTTCCAAATACTGCCGCGAAACCGCGAAACTGAACGTTACTCGATATGTCGTTAATTAATTTATCCTTTAAAATGAACTAGCGATGGCTTGTGGCCGAAATTCAATCATAGACTAAACAATTTTTTTTTGAGTTTGACAGTAGACTTTAGCCGTAAATAAATAGTGCCATTAAGTTATCTAGTCTGTAGACGATGTACGTCGATAGCGACAGAGCGAAAACTGACAGCGGAATGACATTTCACAAGATAGCGGCTGTACTTCTGATTTTGTCTACTGACTTAGCACTAAAGACATGTGTGTACTCGTATATTATCACGTATGGTACAAAAATAAAGTGTGTAATGTTTATTTTTATTAATTTAATATTTAACATTATTTAATTTCTAATACATTTTATTTAACTGCCAGCCACCAACGCTAAGACGAAGATCCACCAGCTCAAGCGCTGTCGGCCTCTAATTGCTCCTCCTCAAAAAGTGATCCCGGGAAAATATGACCCGTTAAGTAGACGTATTAACGTAAAACATACAAGGCTGTGTCTATGACATAGCCACAGCCCGTTTTTTTTTTCACCAAATAAGTCACGACTTATGCATGTGGCGTTTCCTTTCCGCCACATAGCAACTTATCATTAACAACTTTGGTGTCTATTGGCGACAATTTATCTTTCTATCCGGAAATCCATCTGCTTGTTTGATATCTAATGAAAGAAAAAAATGATGTAAGAGTATATTCAGATATTTTTAACCGTACTACAGTTTAAAGGATACAGACATAGGTACAAACAGACACAACAACCTCTGGCATCCTTTAGGCAGAGAACTCTAAAATAGTCGTTAGTATGAGTGGGACAAAAAGGTAGAGCGAAGGGAGTACAGTTTGTCGAAGCTCTTCATATGAAGTTAATTGGATTTTTCCGTTTGCCACGCCGCGTCGTACGTGTGCCGCGTGAATAATAAGTGCCTTAATAGTGTTTTCAGCGCCCCGTCGGGCATACTCTATTGTGACCTCGCTGTTAATGTAATATAGATCAAATGTGAGAGAAGTGAATAAAATATGCCGGTTATATTTTATGCAGCCAACTGTAATATTTGACTGATTTCGTTTATTTGTGAAAAGTTTAGAAGTTTTCTGTAGTTAAGGCACTGTTTGTGTCAAACGTGGTCATAATGAGTGAGAAAAATGCATTAACTGACCGCTAGGATATTAGATACCACAGATCACATGAATATTAATGAATTAAGAAACGATTGATGTCAAGCTATGATGGATGTCAGAAAAGTCACAAGAATAGTCTATCTATATAGTCTAGTCTAGTATAATATAATAGTAATAAATAGAGTTACCCTCTATTGATTTATCGATCTATTTACTCTAAGGCCGAGACGTTGATTTTCATTTCAGTTATTGATTATGCTCATTTTTTTCCCTTAATCCTTATATATATAATAATCACGTATGGTATATTATTACTCTGGATTCTGTTGGTAAATAGTTGTTACCACCCCGAATACCAAGAGTACGTGAAAACACGTAAATAAACAAAAAGCGACAATTGACGATGATATTAGCAACTAGCTGTTGCCAGCGACTTCGTCCGCACGGACTTCGTTTACTCCGCGCTAGGTGATAGCGTGATAATATGTAGCCTATAGGTTGACCCGACTTGTTAGTAATATTCATGCAAAATTTGAAGTAAATCCATGGAGTACTTTTTGAGTTTACCCCGGACATACATACGGACAAACAGACAAACAGATAAACAGACAAAAATTCTAAAAACTATATTTTTGGCTTCGATATCGATTGTAGGTCACGCCCCAAGCATTCTTTTAAAAAAATATTCAATGTACAGTTTTGACTTTCCTACAATTTTATTATATGTATAGATTAAGACAATGGATATCTGGCTGGAGACAAATCTCCATAATCACAGTGACTCTGAACTTTTATTGAGTATTCGATTTTCACGCGCAAAGTATCAAAATATTTTGTCCTAATAATTTTTTACTTAAGTGTGTGATTTGTAGACACCGACCGGCCACGATCGGTCGGGCCATGCCAGGATGCCAGCCGCGGAAACCGTACGCCTGCTACTAAGGCCGTCCGCGTGCCGCGGCAGCGGTGTTTACTCAAATAACTTGAATCGCTACATCGCTACTCGCATGCATGCTGAAGGAGCCGTACAGAGTTGTACATAACAGTTTGAACGGTACGGAGCTTTCAGCTACCGCGGAACGTGATTGTGACGGAAATATGAACTGTAATTGCTGTTTACACATTCCAATTTCCTTTCCTGCATTGTAAAATTCCATCCAAGTAGGATCGATGTGACCCGGTTGGTCTGAATCGTACCTTACGCATCAAAACAAGTATAACTTCAATTATCAAACAATACTAATATTTAAAAAAATCGAAAGTCTGTCTGCCTGTCGAAATGTAGTTGAAGATTCGGAGTTAAATATAGGTTTTTTTTCAAAATTCAACATACACACACACACACACACATATATATATATATATATATATATATATATATATATATATATATATATATATATATATATATATATATATATATATATATATTAGGCTGTATCAAAAAAATCGACTATTTTTTTTTTTGAAAAATATAATGAAAATCTTGTTCAGAATACCGAAAAAATACGCCAGTATAACGAACAGCTCTTAATTTTAATATTAAGAGGTCCCGCTTCACGATTTTCCATTTCCCGTTTAAATAACATGGGAAAATCTGATTCTTCAAGTTTGGAATTTTGTAGCTCTGCAACGAATTATCAAATTGGTTAAACCATGACATATTCTTATAGGAAATATAATGCTACACAAAAAAGGTCTCTTACAAAATTTTGATTAATGTACTCCTTCAAAAGTTATTCAAGGTCAAAGTTGAAACCATTGTAAATTGTAAGAAATTTTCACTTTTTTGGAGCATTTATCATACTTATTACAATATTTTGTCATAAATAAGCTTTTTTAAAACTTTTTGGAGTTCCACAATTTTTTTCTGACTATTGATTTATATTAATTATCCTTGATATTAAAATTATTGAGTATAATAATAAAATAACAAAATAACAAAAAAAATTCTTTAGAATCCTGATTTTGATGGCAATTTTGATAATTAATATAAATCAATAGTCAGAAAAAAATTGTGGAACTCCAAAAAGTTTTAAAAAAGCTTATTTATGACAAAATATTGTAATAAGTATGATAAATGCTCCAAAAAAGTGAAAATTTCTTACAATTTACAATGGTTTCAACTTTGACCTTGAATAACTTTTGAAGGAGTACATTAATCAAAATTTTGTAAGAGACCTTTTTTGTAGAGCATTAAATTTCCTATAAGAATATGTCATGGTTTAACCAATTTGATAATTCGTTGCAGAGCTACAAAATTCCAAACTTGAAGAATCAGATTTTCCCATGTTATTTAAACGGGAAATGGAAAATCGTGAAGCGGGACCTCTTAATATTAAAATTAAGAGCTGTCCGTTATACTGGCGTATTTTTTCGGTATTCTGAACAAGATTTTCATTATATTTTTCAAAAAAAAAAATAGTCGATTTTTTTGATACAGCCTAATATATATATATATATATATATATATATATATATATATATATATATATATATATATATATATATATATATATATACCTTAACTAATATAGAGGATGAAATATTGTAAAAAAGTTTTTACTTTATGAGTGGGTCAAACAGCGTGTTTTATTTAGTAGAAAATATACCTAGTTAAAAATAGAGTCGGGCATGTATACTTATTTCAGAGAACTAACTCAAGACTGATTGCTGGCTCATTTATTATCGTGTTTAGGCTCGTTTGTGCGGAACCATATTTCATACGCATACATAATGTAGGATAATAAACCAAACCTGTTACCGAGTAAACATATTTGTTAAAAGACACGTTTGTTTTCATTATTTCTCGGTTTGGTACAAATATTATGCGGCATATTCAGGTAAGGAGGCATCAACAACGTCTAATGTCTTTCTTTGCTTATAAGATTATTGCTTACTCGACTAGGTATGTAAGAGAATAATGTATTTTGTGTGCTGCTGAAAATATGTTTAGTAACATACAAAAAACGAAAAAATAATAAATAATAAAAATGTACGTTCAGTATCTGAATTTTCTTATGTCGCAGTTTGATTTCCTTGAAATTTTTTTAATTTCTTTTAAAAGGGATACATCCTAAAAGCTTTTTACATGTTAAAAGTTTCTTACACCTTTTATACTGATTATGTAAATAAGGAGCAGAATTAAAATTCCAAGCATAGTTTAGGTATTTTCAAATTCTAAGTATTTGTTTTAATCAGTCTAAACTTTACATTAATCCTAGGAGTATACCAAAGTAAATGTCTATTGCCACAAATAATTATTATTATCGAATTAAGAAATTCGAAACGTCGATTTTTTAAATAAATACTCGCTTCTTTCAAGATAAATAAAATTCCTGAAAAATCAAAATACAATTGTGTTGCGTCTGTATCTCATCTCGTCTGAATAAGTAACTCTTTTATGGGTTTTAATGTATACGTCCTTACGAAAGGATTCCTAATACCTTATAGGTATATGTTTGTATAAAACTTTAAAATATACATAAGACAACATATGGATTTGGATGAAATATGTGGTATGCATGTAATCTATGAAGTTAGCATAATATATATTGTCGTACTTTTAAAAATAATCTATATTAATATTATAAATGCGAAAGTTTGGAAGTTTAGATGGATGTTTGGATGTATGTTTGGATGGATGTTTGTTACTTAATCACGCAAAAACTTCTGAACGGATTTGAATGAAACTTGACACATGAGTAGATGATGACCTGGAATAGCACATAGGCTACTTTTGATCCCGGAGAATTTAAATGATCCCGCGGGATTCACCAAAAATTTTATAATGTAGCGGGCTGCAAGCAGCAGCTAGTTATATATATTTATAAAATCACATACTGTAAAAAATTAACATAACTGATTCGAAATAGATTTAACGTAATATCCGGGACAATGATGAAACAAAATTAGACTAAATCAAAATACAAAAGTTTGTGTGTATATATGTGAATATAACTTATTAAAAAATAAATAAATTAACATACACATTTTCGTGTTTATCGAAAGGATTGTGCTGGACCGTTTTCTTTTGAATAATAGACCAGATACCGGACATTTCTCCCTGTGTTGGTCCCAGGCTCCTTTGAAGAATAGGCCAACCACCGTTCTGCCAGGCAGGTCATAAAAGGTGACCGATTGGCTACGCGAGTCACTAACATTGTGGCTACTAGGTGGTAGAGTTCTGCATTGTCTCGCCAGGGTCTGGTACCACCGCCTTACCTATTCTTGCCGCAATAGCGTCAGTGCTTGTCGCTGTCGTGTTCTGGTTTGGAGGTTAAGGTAGCCGGTAAATTTATGCATGTGGCATTAGATTTCGCCAGTAAATAGCAACGCACCATTAACATCTTTGGTGTATATAGGCGATGGTTGACTCTTTATATGAGTAGACCCATCTGCTTGTTTGCTGTCTTATGATATAAAAAAAGACAGTTCATAAAAGGCAAAAGATTGGCTATACGTGTCACTACCATCGTAACACTACTAGGTGGCAGAGTTCTACATCGTCTTGCCAGTGTATAATATGGTACTACCGCCTTACCTATTCTTGCCACAATAGCGTCATTGTCATGTACCGTGTATCGTGTCTTATATGCATGTAGCTGTGTTCATAATATACAGGTACAGTTCTGCAACATTGGATCGCCCGGGTCAGGTACCACCACATCACCTATTCCTGTCGCAATAACGTCAGCACTAGTCACTATCGTGTTCGGTTTGGCGGGTGAGGTAGGTGGAAAACTTATGCAAGTGGCATTACCATCCCGCCACCTGGATAGCAAGATAGCAACGCACCATTAACATCTTTGTTGTCTATATTGTTGTCTATGTTGTATATATATATATATATATATATATATATATATATATATATATATATATATATATATATATATATATATAATTTTTTAATATATTATTTATTTATTTATTTATTTGTGTGTGTATCTTGCTAAAACTCGAGAACGGTTAAACCGATTTGGCTAATTTTGGTTTTGAGTCAATTGTTGAAGTCCAGGGAAGGTTTAAAAGGGGAGTAAATATAAAAAAAGTAAGAGTAGTTAAAAAGGCAGTACAACGTTTGCCGGGTCAACTAGCATATAATAAATATATATAAATTATAAACATAATATTATAAGATATAGTAGTATTAACATAATCACATGCTGTAAAAACGAACATAACTCACGATTCGTAGTAGAGTTAACGATATTTCCCGGACAATGTTATCCACGTGCGACACCACATATAAATTTGGTTCGTGTCGCTATCACCTGGACCTACACGCATCGCTTGCTTTGTTCAACGGAGCGGCCACTGAAGCTCGTTTTATTATAACTTTAATTATAAAACACGCTTTTAAAATAAATACAATATAAAGGCATATTATTAGCGGTAGCCAGTTTTCGTCTATATTCTTTTTTTATTTATATGAAATGAAATTTATATGAAATCTGACGGATTGCATGGTCTAGTAGTCATGAGATAGTAACTACAAGATGGAATTTCCTTAGGTTCACCTGTACTAAATTATTTAACATCTCGACGACTTACGTCTTGCAGTGAATGTATATAGATCGTGGTCCAGTAACATTTTTATTTTTGACTAGCTGTTGTCTACAACTTCGTTTACTCCGCACAGCTCACACACAGATAGTTTATATATAGCTATCACAGATAGTTTAATATTTTTGAAATAATAATAATAATATTCCGATTTATTTAAAAATGTAGTCAGCTTTCCTACTTAACAAACTGCGTCAAATACCGTTTATTGGATTAAAATCGGTTGACTTATTCGAGATCTATCAATGACGAAAATGTTTGAAAAATGTTTTTTGACATTTTTTAACCTGTCGATTTTGTCAGTAATAAAACAAACTTTATACATACTCCTGTCATGTATTTGTTGAAAAAATGGGGACAAAGTTTTTGCTTCACGTGTGATATATATAGATATAGCATTTATTGAACTAATACAACTTTACAAAGAAGAGAAAAATACTATTTTACATAGTACGAAAAATCACTCAAAATTAGTATTCTTCGTTTGTTTGAAGTACGCTTACCTTTACAAATATATTGTAATGCCTTTATTTTAATACGTTAACACTTCTCATATTGATGGTTAATAAGAGATAATCATCGTCTGTGAGCACCAAAGACTTTTACGGTGTGTTGCCATCATCAAATGGCTCTCTTGATGTATTAATACAAACACCACCTATAATATTTAATATAACAATTATGATCTAGCGTCCACGGGGCGAGAATGAAATACAACATCGTATCCGTATTAATATTATAAATGCGAAAGTCTGTTTGTCTGCCTGTCTGTTTATCTGTCTGTCTGTTACGTTTTTACAGCTAAACTGCCCAACTAATTTCGATGAAATTCAGCATGGAGATAGTTAAAAACTCGGGATTAAACATAACCTTTTGGTTTTTAAAGAAATGTGAATTAGGTCGCAAATTTTCTGTTACTCTGTTTTCAGGCGAAGCTGTGTTAGCTAGTGATATATAAGTTTACTTATTCTAAGCTAGGCGATGATATCAAACCAGGGCAAGATGTTCCATAACTTTACCTCCAAGTACGATGGCAAAGATGCGTTTGGCCAATCATTCATAAACGCTTTAAAAATTTTGTTGGCCCGAGCCTTCTTTGAAGAATAATCTATCTGCCGTTCTATCAGGCAGTTCGTAAAAGGCAAAATATGGCTACTAGGTGGTAAAGTTCTGCATTGCCTCGCCTGAATCTGTACAAGACTTAATACCGTATAATAACGTCAATACCTGGCAATAACGTCAGTACTGGTCACTATCGTATTCCAGTTTGAGTGGCAGGGTAGCCGGTATACTTATGCATGTAGCACTAAAATCCCGCCTCAAGAATAGCAACGCAACATTAATATCTTAAACTCTTTCAAAAGTATGGTCAAACATCACTTTCTAATTACCTAGTAATTTTGTTTAATTTTTCTTATTTAGTTTTATGTATTACCACTGTTTTATTTGCGATTTTGCTTTGTTTTTGTGTGTAATCGGATGTTACTTTTATTATAATTTTTGTCTTTTATTTAAGAGCATAAAAACTATAAATTATGTTGTGGTTAGCACTACTTTTCCTAGTATATTGTTGTCCTTATTATAAAGGTTGTCTGGAAGAGATCACTTTATTAGTGATAAGACCGCCTTGCTGTATCTTACTTGTAAAATATTTATTTTGTAACTTACATTTTGTCATATATTTTGGTACACAATAAAGAGTTATTGTATTGTAGCTTTGCTGTCTATACGCGATAGTTGTCTCTTTCCATCAACATTCATAATTCATTGATCCATATTCTTCAAAGGAACTCAAACTAGTACGAGGTAAATCAGTATCGTTGACTAATACTCAAATCTCTAGCAAATAATCAGGGTTGAATCAATTCGTGTAATTTACCTAGCGTTATGTTTTCAATTGGTATCACTTTGTATGCAATTTTTCTATTTATATCATTAGATGGCAAACAAGCAGAAGACACTACTGATGAAAAGAGACAACCATCGCCTAAAGGTACCAAAAATGGCGAGTCTCAGTCCTTATGGCAAGGTTGCATTTGTTTACCGGCTTCCTAACTTTCCGAATCGGAATACGACGCTAACAAGTATTGTCTATTTTACGGCAGGAATACGTAAGGCGGTCGTACCACCCCTGAGCGAGATAATGCAGAACTCTACCTTACCTTACCTACTTGTCACTAGACTTGCATAGCTAATTATTAGCATCTTACGAAATGTTTGGCAGTACGGAGCCTGGATCAACACGGGGTCAAAAAAAAAATTGTTAATATTACGTGAACTTGATGCTCAGAAATCTGAAATCAGAAATACTTTAGTACTTAAACTTTTTACAAGTTATTTTGGCACATCAACATATTTTTTAAAACTATAACCGGATCGGAAACGCGGCCACACACTAAAAAGATACGGCGGAAGAAACTGAGCGGGCTTTTTTTATTTCAAATACCTAATCTATTTTTTACAATATCACAATATTACAAAAAATATATATGAGATCAGTATGAGGAGTAATTAAGTAAGAGCTCGATTTAAAGATATGACATAAATAGTAGTAAAGCACTTTTCATCTGCCCATGAATAATAATGAAACAGACTATGAATAATAAAGCTTTGATTAAAAATCGATACCATCATGGAAATAGCACTTGCGCAGTTTTCGAAACATATTCTAAATTAGTTATTTATATTTAATATCTACGTCGAAATGAAACAGGCGGAAATATCATAATAAAGTATTTCAGATATTTTGGTTTTCGAATCATGTATTTATTATCATAAGATAGACCGCCCTGTTGGTCGAATCGATGGAGGTCTGGTTCGATTCCCGACAAGGACAAACATTTGTGTAATGAGCGTAGATGTTTGATTGAGTTTATTTGCTATGTTACAGTATGTATATATATATATATATATATATATATATATATATATATACATACTGTAACATAGCATACATAATATATAGCATATAACATATATATTTATATATTTATATATATATATATATATATATATATATATATATATATATATATATATATATATATATATATATATATATATATATATATATATATATATATATATATATATATATATATATATATATATATATATATACATAATATATAGTACCGTTGACTGACATCCATATCCAAATAAATAATTTGTTTACTATGGCGTTAGATCAATTTGTGTAATAAGACCAACATCGACCAGCAAAACTGCCACAGCACAGCAATGCCGGCAACCGGGTCGCGTGCGACAGGCATCGACATAGAATACCTCTAGACTCGTAACTTCAAACAAAATGTCTTTCATAAACGGCCCCACGACGTTTGTTTTAATTATTTTTGTGTTATAGCACTCACCCCGTGCTTGGGAAACTGGAAAAACCTTAAAAACAACAAAGAAAATTATCGACACGCGGGATTTAAACCTGCGACCATCTTCCTAAATCCGGGATTTAAGGAGATGGTTCGATATTTTTCTTTGTTGTTTTTAAGACGTTTGTTTTCTTTAAACAGCTAATTTGTTTTTTATTACCATCAAGTAATAATGATTGGCGGTATGATCAACGCTCGTCCCTGATTGGGTAAACATAGCATTGTTATATTCAAATCATTTTTCATAGCATTGTTCATAATCATCATTCATAGCATTGTTATAATGAAATTTAAAATAAGAACAACAATTTGACGCCCTGAAAAAGTAGTTAGGGAGGGTGCTATATGAAAGGTAGCAATGAAAGATTTGACTTAATTTTTTAACCAGTCGATTTTCAATATTTTACATTTTTTAAATATGTACTTAAAACTGCTTAAATCGAATTAAGTTTTGTGACATACAGCTTTTTAATTACAAAAATGTTGCCATTTATAACAAATTTTATTTATTTAAAATATTTATTACACAAAATGTACAAAAGGTACTTAACGTCTGAAGACTTTTTCAACAAGTTACCTTAAAGTTGTAATTATATATTCTAGATTGAAATATATTTATTGATGGAACCTCTTGAATATAATTTGGGAGATAATTCCAGAGACGTATTGCTGTAAGCGTAAAAGATTCCAAATAACTTTCTGTGTTGTGGACTGGGACCAAAGGGGCATTAGTGTATATAGAGCGCTGAATACGACCCTCGGTATAAAAGTAATGAAACCGTTCACGTAAATATGATAGAGAGAAAGTATCATGCGTATTTAAAAAAGAAATATAATAATATGATCATTCCGACGGTTACGCAAGTCCAACCATTTTAATTGAGATCAAAAGTGACTTACGTGACCAAAACCCAATAAATCTTCTTCATATTTTTAAAATAACTTTAAGACTTCACGGTTTTCAAATCTGATTTTAAGAAACTGGTCAAATAACATAAATTTAATTTTCTTGAATCTTTTGCTTTGCTTGATTCTTTCGGGATTTATTTACGACATTCATTTTTTTTGAAAAAAAATTCTTGTTGACGTTATTTTGTTGTTTTTCATCTAATCGATTTTGAAGCTAAGACAAAGTTTAAGAGCTCAAATATTGAGTTGAGTGCCATTCAAAGGATTAAAATCGATAATCGTTTTGAAAATACACAACTGTTAAAAAAAAGAAGAAAAAGTTCCTTCACACCTGTATACCCGAAGAGGTAGATTGAGGTATAAGTACACCCACGATTTTCCGAAGATATTTAGCCCCATAATGTGACAGGTAGCAAGCCTATCGCCAACCGAGCACTTATCCAATCCCGGGCAATGTTCTTTTTATCAGAAAATTGAAAAAAAAACACATTTTTTGAATTGCTCGACACGAGAATTAAACCTATTACCTAATGCGGTCAACATCGACACCAGACTAATAGACCACAGAGGTGATAACTGTTTAAAGACGAAAATAGTTATGTTTTTAATAAATTCTAGAGTTATGAAATCTTTGAGTTTCAGTGTTTTAGTATACTTTTAGCTCACTTTTAGCTTTAAATACCTAGGCTAGCTAGTGTATTTTGTCGAAATCTATTTAAAAGACCAATTCGTGTTTAATGTAGCAAAGAGAACACACAAATATATTGTACTTCAAACTGGAAAAAATCAACAATAATTAACTTATTTCATTGAGCATAATACCATTCCTTTAGAGGCACAATTAAGTCAATTTTGAGCGCTAGGAATGTTTCTATAGATTTTCGTTCACCGGCGATCAGGTAAATCAAGTTTCGTTGGTCGGTGTTGGTTTTACTTATGGACCAGTATAACTTGACTTGTAACGTTAAGTATACCTAATGATTCATAATCAAAATCATTAAGCCTTTCAGTATGCGAACACTATTTATCTTCTAATAAATTAGTACTTTTCAGGGCTTTATACATAGGTACTAGTTAATAGGTAAAATACCTATTTAAACAATCAAAAGTAGACAAGTAAGTAGGTTAAATATGTCAAATGTGGCAAGGATAAGTAGAGAAAAAGAAAGATAAACTTATTATTAACAAATACTTTAACATCAAAATAGTCTTCACAGCAGTGGGCTTTAGTTTTAGGGCCTATTGAATCAAACCTTTTTACGGCTGTCATCAACTTTTTTCCTCAATTTCGGATCCCCGGGCACATAAAAATAGTTTATTATGTGTTTTAAACTCTCGAATTGAAGCATTGAGGCATAATATAGTATTTTTCCCATTTTTACCACAGAGAATTTTATAATTTTGTTTTTTACTGTGCAACGGCGTGCGAACGAGAGCGCGACTGTTGAATGACCACGCGGGGTTATCACGTAACTGGCAATGCGAAATTATCGTAATTGTTCAGTTATTGCAAGACACAGAACAGCCTTGTATGTTAGTGGCAGTCGTTGCCGCTTGATTAGTTTTGGTGCTGTGACATTGCAAAAAGTGCATCTAGTGATCAGCAAGCAATTGGCGACATTTTTGATGGTTTTTTCGTTACGTTTAAAAGTTATCGCTGGTAGCTGACGGATTGCAAACGTTAGGTGATACGCCAGACGGTTGTGACATCATTGGCTAGTGAGCGACCGCCCGCATTTTAAAAAACCTGTGGCCAAAAAATACACACTAATAATAATTAATTAAAGTTAGTTTTTTGTGTTTCAGTTAATATTGTATACTGTTTATCTGTTCTAACATCGTATTTCGCTGTCTTGGGTTAGCTGTAATATATATTATCTTATGAAGGATAAACTTGTCTTTTGTACTGTTTTCCTTTGCTATTTTCTCTTATATATTTTTTGTGTACAATAAAGTGTTAAATAAATAAATGCAAACAACAATTTTGTTTTCCAGTAGAAACAGTTCTTAGCTGTCAAACATATAACGATGTTAAATTCTTCTCGGCAAGGAGTTCATTGGTTCAACTAGTAATATATAATATTGCTAGAAAAATTACACAAATTGATCTAACGCCATAGTAAACAAATTATTTATTTGGATATGGATGTCAGTCAACGGTACTATATATTATGTATATATATATATATATATATATATATATATATTATATATTCTTATATATATATATATATATATATATATATATATATATATATATATATATATTATATATATATATATATATATATATATATATATATATATATATATATATATATATATATATATATATATATATATACATAATATATAGTACCGTTGACTGACATCCATATCCAAATAAATAATTTGTTTACTATGGCGTTACTATAAGAATATATATATATATATATATATATATATATATATATATATATATATATATATATATATATATATATATATATATATATATATATATATATATATATATATATATATATATATATATATATATATATATATATATATATATATATATATATATATATATATATATATATATACATAATATATAGTACCGTTGACTGACATCCATATCCAAATAAATAATTTGTTTACTATGGCGTTAGATCAATTTGTGTAATTTTTCTAGCAATATTATATATTACTAGTTGAACCAATGAACTCCTTGCCGAGAAGAATTTAACATCGTTATATGTTTGACAGCTAAGAACTGTTTCTACTGGAAAACAAAATTGTTGTTTGCATTTATTTATTTAACACTTTATTGTACACAAAAAATATATAAGAGAAAATAGCAAAGGAAAACAGTACAAAAGACAAGTTTATCCTTCATAAGATAATATATATTACAGCTAACCCAAGACAGCGAAATACGATGTTAGAACAGATAAACAGTATACAATATTAACTGAAACACAAAAAACTAACTTTAATTAATTATTATTAGTGTGTATTTTTTGGCCACAGGTTTTTTAAAATGCGGGCGGTCGCTCACTAGCCAATGATGTCACAACCGTCTGGCGTATCACCTAACGTTTGCAATCCGTCAGCTACCAGCGATAACTTTTAAACGTAACGAAAAAACCATCAAAAATGTCGCCAATTGCTTGCTGATCACTAGATGCACTTTTTGCAATGTCACAGCACCAAAACTAATCAAGCGGCAACGACTGCCACTAACATACAAGGCTGTTCTGTGTCTTGCAATAACTGAACAATTACGATAATTTCGCATTGCCAGTTACGTGATAACCCCGCGTGGTCATTCAACAGTCGCGCTCTCGTTCGCACGCCGTTGCACAGTAAAAAACAAAATTATAAAATTCTCTGTGGTAAAAATGGGAAAAATACTATATTATGCCTCAATGCTTCAATTCGAGAGTTTAAAACACATAATAAACTATTTTTATGTGCCCGGGGATCCGAAATTGAGGAAAAAAGTTGATGACAGCCGTAAAAAGGTTTGATTCAATAGGCCCTAAAACTAAAGCCCACTGCTGTGAAGACTATTTTGATGTTAAAGTATTTGTTAATAATAAGTTTATCTTTCTTTTTCTCTACTTATCCTTGCCACATTTGACATATTTAACCTACTTACTTGTCTACTTTTGATTGTTTAAATAGGTATTTTACCTATTAACTAGTACCTATGTATAAAGCCCTGAAAAGTACTAATTTATTAGAAGATAAATAGTGTTCGCATACTGAAAGGCTTAATGATTTTGATTATGAATCATTAGGTATACTTAACGTTACAAGTCAAGTTATACTGGTCCATAAGTAAAACCAACACCGACCAACGAAACTTGATTTACCTGATCGCCGGTGAACGAAAATCTATAGAAACATTCCTAGCGCTCAAAATTGACTTAATTGTGCCTCTAAAGGAATGGTATTATGCTCAATGAAATAAGTTAATTATTGTTGATTTTTTCCAGTTTGAAGTACAATATATTTGTGTGTTCTCTTTGCTACATTAAACACGAATTGGTCTTTTAAATAGATTTCGACAAAATACACTAGCTAGCCTAGGTATTTAAAGCTAAAAGTGAGCTAAAAGTATACTAAAACACTGAAACTCAAAGATTTCATAACTCTAGAATTTATTAAAAACATAACTATTTTCGTCTTTAAACAGTTATCACCTCTGTGGTCTATTAGTCTGGTGTCGATGTTGACCGCATTAGGTAATAGGTTTAATTCTCGTGTCGAGCAATTCAAAAAATGTGTTTTTTTTTCAATTTTCTGATAAAAAGAACATTGCCCGGGATTGGATAAGTGCTCGGTTGGCGATAGGCTTGCTACCTGTCACATTATGGGGCTAAATATCTTCGGAAAATCGTGGGTGTACTTATACCTCAATCTACCTCTTCGGGTATACAGGTGTGAAGGAACTTTTTCTTCTTTTTTTTAACAGTTGTGTATTTTCAAAACGATTATCGATTTTAATCCTTTGAATGGCACTCAACTCAATATTTGAGCTCTTAAACTTTGTCTTAGCTTCAAAATCGATTAGATGAAAAACAACAAAATAACGTCAACAAGAATTTTTTTTCAAAAAAAATGAATGTCGTAAATAAATCCCGAAAGAATCAAGCAAAGCAAAAGATTCAAGAAAATTAAATTTATGTTATTTGACCAGTTTCTTAAAATCAGATTTGAAAACCGTGAAGTCTTAAAGTTATTTTAAAAATATGAAGAAGATTTATTGGGTTTTGGTCACGTAAGTCACTTTTGATCTCAATTAAAATGGTTGGACTTGCGTAACCGTCGGAATGATCATATTATTATATTTCTTTTTTAAATACGCATGATACTTTCTCTCTATCATATTTACGTGAACGGTTTCATTACTTTTATACCGAGGGTCGTATTCAGCGCTCTATATACACTAATGCCCCTTTGGTCCCAGTCCACAACACAGAAAGTTATTTGGAATCTTTTACGCTTACAGCAATACGTCTCTGGAATTATCTCCCAAATTATATTCAAGAGGTTCCATCAATAAATATATTTCAATCTAGAATATATAATTACAACTTTAAGGTAACTTGTTGAAAAAGTCTTCAGACGTTAAGTACCTTTTGTACATTTTGTGTAATAAATATTTTAAATAAATAAAATTTGTTATAAATGGCAACATTTTTGTAATTAAAAAGCTGTATGTCACAAAACTTAATTCGATTTAAGCAGTTTTAAGTACATATTTAAAAAATGTAAAATATTGAAAATCGACTGGTTAAAAAATTAAGTCAAATCTTTCATTGCTACCTTTCATATAGCACCCTCCCTAACTACTTTTTCAGGGCGTCAAATTGTTGTTCTTATTTTAAATTTCATTATAACAATGCTATGAATGATGATTATGAACAATGCTATGAAAAATGATTTGAATATAACAATGCTATGTTTACCCAATCAGGGACGAGCGTTGATCATACCGCCAATCATTATTACTTGATGGTAATAAAAAACAAATTAGCTGTTTAAAGAAAACAAACGTCTTAAAAACAACAAAGAAAAATATCGAACCATCTCCTTAAATCCCGGATTTAGGAAGATGGTCGCAGGTTTAAATCCCGCGTGTCGATAATTTTCTTTGTTGTTTTTAAAGTTTTTCCAGTTTCCCAAGCACGGGGTGAGTGCTATAACACAAAAATAATTAAAACAAACGTCGTGGGGCCGTTTATGAAAGACATTTTGTTTGAAGTTACGAGTCTAGAGGTATTCTATGTCGATGCCTGTCGCACGCGACCCGGTTGCCGGCATTGCTGTGCTGTGGCAGTTTTGCTGGTCGATGTTGGTCTTATGTGCTGGCTGACTAGTCTAACTTTAAAGCTGACTCGCGTACGGGAACTCGAGCATTAGCGCGCGGCCTTTTTTTATAAGCAGCACAGTACAGTGCTTATCAACCGACTTTACTGGCGGGCCGCAAAATATACATATGGAAATATTTTCTTTCTACTATAAATAAATCAATGTTTTGTCAGAAGTATCACATTCGCCGCCTACATTTATCCTTAGTTTTCGTGTTAAACTTTTTTTAATGAAACACTGTTTTATTCGGGCTTTAATTTGTTTTTAAAATATTGACGGTATTTACGTCTCCCTCTCTTTTTTACTATATATACTCTATGCGATCATCTCCGTAGCTCTCTCTTCCTGACCTAGAACCATGTAACACTTCGAATTAAAAAAACTACCAAACGTACGTTTTTAATGTACTATTAGAATGGCTTAACCAATTTGATAAAACATGTTTAAGAACCACCGTTAAAAAAGCAACAATCAAATAAAAAAAACATCGAATTCCTTTCACCCGTTTATAAGCTGTGGTACTACAGACAGACATACAGAAACACAAACAGGCATACAGATACACAGACAGATATATAGACAGACACACATAGCAGTCAAACTTATAACACTGCTCTTTTTGCGTCGAGCGTTAATAAATAACCATTAAAAATATGTAAATATTTGCGGCCCGCAAGTTGATTAGCACTGATTTTTTTAATAGTATTTATCATTGTTATTTATAAAAAACTATAATTGAAAAAAGCTAAAGCGGACATTGGATAAAATCACTCAAATGTGTCTGGTTTCTGAAATCGCAGTGTTGCGACCGCGGGCTGCACGAGGGTGTGACGTCATAGTATGAGCGCGCAAAATAATTTCGGAAATACTGCATGTATTGAAGTGAAATAAAAACGAATGTAATTTACACGATCCACTTTTCAATATTAGGTGTACTTGATAATATTATTTTGACCCTTTTGTGTTCTCCATTGTGCCGAGTAATGACATCTTTGGAGATTTAAGTTAATTTCATTTACTGTACTCGTTACGCCCGCAACGCTACATATACGAAGATAAAGTTGAAGATTGTCAGCGTAAAGATGAAATTTGTAGGAGATTAATACAGACACAGTATTGATAAAGAAAGAAAAGAGGAGGGGAGACAGAATTCCATAGTTTCCAAAGTTTTCATCTCAGAATCATGGTCCAAAGCTATCGTATCGATTTTCGGTGGGTCTACGAGTGTCACAGGACGACGACGACACACATACGTCTCCCTTACACGCTGTATACTGATGAGTGATAATCATAAAAGTATTTAGGGCCTTCTCTCGGCTTTTATGAGAAGCCTAGTATTGAGGCAGTTGATTTATTCTTTCAAAATTTTTTAAGTTCATCTATTCTTCCAAATTTATTACAATGTAAAAAAAATTGGATTTCACAAGCCATCAAACAAATAAATCATGGTGAATTGGATTTCTCTAGTCATCAAACAAATAAATCATGGTCCATTAAAATTGACAAATTACGTGTCATCCTCGTGTTGGTCCCGGGCTCCTTTCAAGAGGCCAACTACAGTTCTGCCAGGCAGGTCGTAAAAAGCGACCGATTGCCTATGCAAGTGACTACCATCGTCGCTACTAGGTAAAAGAGTTCTGCATTGTCTCGCCTGGGTCTGGTACCACCGTCCTACCTATTCTTATCGCAATAGCGTCAGTGCTTGTCACTGTCGTGTTCCGCTTTGGAGAGTAAGGTAGCCGATAAACTTATGCATGTGGCATTAGACCACGCCACAAGATAGCAACGCACCATTAACATCTTTGGTGTCTGGCGATGGTTTACTTTTTCCATCAGGAGATCCATCTGCTTATTTACTGTCTTAAAATATAATATCTGGTTGACCGAGCTTCGCTCGGTTTTTCACATACCGATATTTTGGGAACCGAGCTTTTCTTGGATCTGGAACCTGGATAAATCAATTCCTATACAAGAAATATTTTTTTTTCCTGTACCTGGTTGACCTTGATAAATCGATTCCTTGACCCGAAAAACCCCTAATTCGTGACTTTCATGAAAATCGTTGGAGCCGATTCCGAGATTCCAATTATATATATACAAGAATTGCTCGTTTAAAGGTATTAGATAAAAATATTGGTATACTTTGCTAGGGAAGAATCAGCGTTTATAACGCTGATTCTTATTATATATTTGTCTTAATTTTGTTTGGATTTAATTTACTATGTATAAAAATTATTTTTTTATTATTTTGTTCAGGTTTTATGTACTAAATATAAAAATAATTAACTTAAGAGAACAAAAAATAAATAACTTCAATAGTAGTTGCGCTCCTATTCAACATTTTTACAAAAATGATACCTCAAAGTTCAAACTGTAATAATATTGTTCAAAGCGAAAGGAAAAAAAATAAGTTTCACATTGTAAAAAAATTGGTCACACTAGCTACTTTCCTAGGGCATTAGTGTATAATATGTGTCTTAATTTTGTTTGGGTTTAATTTAGTTTATACTGGCTGTTACCTGCGGCTTCGCTCGCGCATGTTCACTTCAGAACTAATTTAACTTTTCTTTATAAGCTAATTTATTGAAAATCCCTACAAAGTCGGGCGGGCCGCTTATACTGTATAAAAAATAATATTTACATATTCATCTTAGATATTTATATACGATATTTTTATTATCAAAATTTAAGTAAAACACGTAAGATTAAAAATACCTATTTGTAACATATCTATCGAACAACTAACGTAGTTATAAAAGAAACTGGTAATACCAAACCTAAATCAACCTATGACACTATTATACATACTGAACTATACCACAAACCTAAATAAATTATACCTATCTATTAGGATTGCTGTATGTGTAACACACCTATCTCACCAACTAACGTAACTGTATTAAAAAATCTGCAAGCTGGTTAACCCTGCAGGTTTTAAGCTCAAACAAAAAAATATGCCTAAGCATATAGATTCGAGATTAAAGCGTTCAAAAATCTAAAGTTTTTTTAAAAATGATAGTTATTCAGTGTTCGAAAAGCTGTATATTTTTTCAAAATGATGACGGCCTTTGATGTTTCGATTAACATTGAACGTAATTTTTGAGGTCTAAATTGTTTTATTAGGTAAACAATGTCTAAGAAATATAAAAAATACTTTTTCAAAAACTTGCTTCATTGATAAATCCCGAAAGAATAAACTGATTTTAATCCATTTTACGATATTTGATGCAGTCTTTTAAGCAGAAGATTTTAAAATAAATCGGTAAATTAGCCTGAAAGTTATTTTAAAAATACGAAGTAAGTTTCCTGTAAACAGCGTGATTTTAATATTTGAAAATTCGAATCGATTTTATTTTTAAAACGGCATTTGACGTAGTTTTTTTAGTATATTAAAATAAAGTAGAAGATCAAAAAATTATTGTTTGAAAAATTTTGAAGTTTTGTTGAAAAAACACTCTATTCAAAATTTTTTGTCAACGATAACTCCTGAACGGATAAACCGATTTTGATGAAATTTATGCATTGAAAGCAGTTTTTTTAGGAATGGAGCTAATTAGAATTTGTACTCAATCGGTAGATAAATTTGGAAGTTATATTAAAGAAATACTGTATCGTGAAAAAAATTTTTGAAGTTTTTGCAAAAATTCTCAAAATTTTCTGGATCAAATCGATTCAAATTTTCAGAAAAGCTAAGTTGAGCGGAATCCAATCGAATGCCATAAACCGCGTTTAAACCACTAAAGCCATTCAAAAATTATGAAATGGTTACGTACACATAGAGAGACATACATACATATATACATACATACATACATACATATATACATACATACATACATACAGACAGACGTACTGACGTCATCGTGAAAATAGTCGAAAAAGGTCCTATAACACGATTTTCGAAAATTGGGGTAAAATTAGTAGTTTCCTGATCTGCATACGTAGCGGCAAGTTAAAAATCTGTAAATTGGTTTACCCTGCAGGCTATTCCTGAAACTTCCCGCTAAATTTAAGTATTTTAATCTCAAAGGAACAAAAGCTATGCTTAAGCAAAGAATTTTTTCAGAGTTCAAAAATCTTTATTTTAAATGATAGTCATTTCATTTTTGAAAAGAAAATCAAAACACATTTTTTCAAAAATTTTCGTTATGATGAATCACAAATATAACAACCGATCTTGATCAAATTGCGGTCTTTGACTCTTTTTTTTAGAGAGAAAAACTGATTCAATTTTTAAATTTTATGCATTTATTAGTAATTTTATGCATGTATAAAAATTTTATGGAAAGAAAGAAAGAAATATAAAGTTTCAAAGAAATGTTATCCCCTATTACACTGCCTTGAGGGTTAAATTTTGAATAGTATTTATTATATTTATATTTTAGGCGTTGAATTTTGAAAAACGCTGAAATACATAACTCATTATTGTTGCTGTACTCAATTCGTATGAAATGTCATGCAAATATGTTCAAGAAATAAAAAAATATATAAAATTTTATACCCTATTTCATCCCCATCGGAGTTGAATTTGGAAAAACGCTGAAACACATAACTCATTATTGTTGCTGTAATCAATTCATATGAAATGTCAAGCAAATATATCCAAGGAATACAAAATATATAAAATTTTATACCGTATTTCATCCCCATCGGAGTTGAATTTTGAAAAATCCTTTCTTAGTGGATGCCAACGTCATAAGAGAAATACGTTTGCGACATTTCAATTTCCTAGTCCTAAGGATTTTGACTGTGAGTTTATATAAAACTTTATCCCCTATTTTACCCTCTAAGAGGTTGAATTTCGGACAACGCGGAAATACATATTTACTATTTTTGTCTTACTCAATGCATACGAAATTTTATGCAAGTATGTCCAAGGAATATAAAGTTTCAAAGAAATTACATCCCCATACATACATTTTTATTTTGTCCTCTTAGGCGTTGAATTTTGAAAAACGCTTAAATACATAACTCATTATTGTTGCTGTACTCAACTAATATGAAATATCATGCAAATATCCAAGGAATAAAAAGTTTTGTACAAATATTTTTTTCTCAATTTCACCCCTTTTGAGTTTGAATTTTGAAAAATCATTCCTTAGTGGATGCTTACGTCATAACAGGAATACGTGTGTAAGATTTTAAGTTTTTAGCCCCAGGGGCTTGGCTTGTACGTTTATATAGAACTTTCATGCCCTATTTTACCCTTTAAGGGGTGAAATTTTGAAAAACGCTGAAATACATAACTCATTATTTTATATCATACTCAGTTTATACGAAATTTCATGCAAATATGTCTACGGAATAAAATGTTTAAAAAATTTTTCCCATATTTCACTCCTTTGAGGGATGAATTTTTAATGATACTTTTTTAGTGGATTCTTACGTCATAAGAGAAATACGTGTGCATAATTTCAGGTGTCTGACACCAATTGTTTGTCAATGGTTTGTGCGGTTATATAAAACTTTCATCCCTTATTTACCCTCTTAGAGATCGAATTTTAAAAACGCTTAAAAACGTAATTCATTATTTATTTTTTACTCAATTCACACGAAATTTCATGCAAATATGTCCAGGGAATAAAAAGTTTCATACAAACTTTTATCCCCTATTTCACCCCCTTCTGGGTTAAATTTTGAAAAATCCTTCCTTAGTGGATATCTACATCATAAGGAAAATACGTGTGTGAATATATAAAAAATAATTAACTTAATTAAGAGAACAAAAAAATAATTAACTTTAACGGTAGGCAACAAATTGCGCTCCTATTCAACATTTGTACAAAAATGATACCTCAAAGTTAAAACTGTAATAATATTGTTCAAAGCGAAAGGAAAAAAATAAGTTTCACAGCCGTCTTCAAACTCAGTTACACGGAGCTGTCAGCAAAGGTTTTCAAAGCGGGCTCAATTACAAAAACTCTACGGAAAGTAATTTTTATTTCGTATCATAGTCCCTTTGTATATTTATTACATTTCTCTTTACATTATGTTAATAAAACGAAAGAAATAGTTGTTCTTAGGTAGAGTTCTGCATTATCTCTCCCGGGTCATGTACCACCGTCTTACTTATTCCGTCGTGTTCCGACTTGGATGGTAAGGCTACCTTACCATAAGGGTAAGGGTAAACTTATGCATGTAGCATTGAAACCCTACAACAAGGATAGCAACGCACCACTAACATATTTGGTATCATTAGGCGATATCTGTATTTTTCCATCAGGAAAACTATCTGCTTGTTTGCTGTCTTATATGTCTTTAAACTGGAACACGATTATGATAAGCATTGATGCTATGGCAGGAATATGTAAGGCGGTAGTACCAAATACTCAGGCGAGTCGTTGCGGAACTCTACCACCTGATATTCACAATGGTAGTGACACGTATAGTCAATCGGTCACCTTTTACGACTTACCTGGCAGAACACTGCCGTTCTGCCAGGTAAGTCGTAAAAGGTGACCGATTGACTCCTATCTAATCTATTCTTCAAAGTAGCCCGCTTCAAGACGAGGGCCATAAAGTTTTTTTCATATTTTTTAAATATTTATTTATAAGATATAATTAAAATGTTTTACCATTTGATGGTGTTTTGATCGTAAAACATAAAAATTTAAAGTTGACACTGCTATTCTTGACAAAACTTACTAGACCACCCTCAACATATTTATTACAATTCTAAATTTTCTGTATAACGCAGGAATAAGGAAAATTAAATATGAAATTTTCTGTTTTTTTTTCTCTTTTGAACAGAATTGATCGGTGCAATAATGGGGAAAGGCAAAAAATATTCCCCAAAAAAGGAAAATGAGAAGTTACAGTTCACCAAACCGATCGACTACTGTTTGTCTGTTATCCAAAAAGCAAGTCCATTGTTGCAACAAATCGCAAATTGTTGTAGTTATTCCTGACTAGCTGTGCCCGCGGCTTCGTCCGCGTGGAAAGCTCTCTAAAATAAAATATAGTTCCCGTTCCCGTGGGATTTTCGAGATAAAAATCCTATGTCCTTTCTCTAGTTTCAAACTATCTTTGTACCAATTTTCATCCAAATCGGTTCAGTAGTTTAGGCGTGAATAAGAGAAAGATAGAATTAATTTCTCATTTATAATATTAAGTATGGAATTAGTATGGATGTTCACCTTTTTTTTAATCGGGGACCGAGCAATCCCTGATTAGATTATTACCATGAAGTATTGATGTAATACAGATTCATGATTATTACAACATTGTCTCAAGTCCAAACCCTAGATAAACATGTGTCAGACGTCAGAATCCAAGGAGGTTCGCGTTATTTCCTCCACATTCATAATTCTCATTACACATAATACATACTAGCTGTTGCCAGCGACTTCGTCCGCGCGGACTTCGTTTACTCCGCACAGCACCTCCCCCGTAAGTGATAGCGTGATAATATGTAGTCTATATGTTAGTAATATTCATGCAAAATTTGAAGTAAATCCATGCAGTACTTTTTGAGTTTACCTCTCTACATACCTAGGACATACATATAGACAAACAGACAAACAGACAAACAGACAAAAATTCTAAAAACTATATTTTTGCCTTCGATATCGATTGTAGATCACGCTCCAAGTACTCTTTTAAAAAAATATTCAATGTACAGTTTTGACTTTCCTACGATTTTATTATATGTATAGATTATACACATTGGCCCCTGAGACATCTTACATCACGTTCTTCCAAACGTTTTCCACATTATAAAATTCTGTGCGCAGTCCTTATTACGTACGTAAATTCATTATGCAGTCGATTAAATATACATATATTATTTATTGGTTATGTATCTCTGTATATATGCTTATGTATCTATGGTACTGTAATTACATATATATATATATATATATATATATATATATATATATATATATATATATATATATATATATATATATATATATATATATATATATATATATATATATATATATATATATTCGTGTAGTTTGTGCACCAAATTTCATGTTTCTGACTCTGCTGGTTATCTGGTAGAGATCGCTTTTGGCGATAAGACCATCAAATTGTATAATATTTTATATTATTTGTTCTCTTTTATATGTGTCCTTTTTTGTATACAATAAAGAATCATCTAGCTGCCTAAATTTTACCCAAAATATTTTATATGGTGTTTAAGTTTAAGTTACATAAATGTATCTCGGAACATATTTAAAAATTAACATTTATTTAAAAGAACGAATATATCTATGTATTTGTGTATAGGTTAGGCGTAGGTTTCTTTTTCGTAAAAGTGAAAGGTACATTATACCTATGTCAATGATTAGGCTTTATTTTTTAACAAACTCTGTGGTCTAGTAGTTGGACTGCTGATCACGAGTTCGTGGGTTTTCTTTCTTCAAGTCTTGCAAGTTTTTATGTGATCAACATAAAGTATTTGTGGTCGTCTGGGTGTTTCTTGTATTTGTATATGTATTATAACTTTAAAAATAAGTCTTTTTATAACTCAAACACTGAACTGTAGTATTTGCTAAATAATTATATATAATTTTTAGGGATAGGTTTCTGAGTTAAAAATTATTTAGTTCAGAAACCTACCCCGCCGTGCGCACAACAACTCATCTAAATTTCATCTTAATTTAATGAACCCATAAAAGACAATCGCACCCGGCGGCCTTGGCTGACGCTTGGATAGGCAAATTATTAAGTACCTTATAATATTAACCGGTCCTTAACCGGTGAAGAACCAGGAAAACCCGATCGATATTTTGTGGAGTACAGTTGATAACCAAGAAGACCGATCGAGCCGCGTTGCCATTTGATTTTCAAATACTAGTTAATAATAATATTAACTACTTTAGTACTAACAATTTGTGTGGCTTACGCTCTTTGGTATAACCACTTAATCATTCATTCAAAATATTCAAATTGTCTATGATTATTTAGTCTTTAAAATTATTTCACCTTAACGTCAAAAGTAATTACCGCATGTGTCTTGTTTAATTACTGTGTTTTTTTTTTGTTATAAAATGTTGATAAAAGGTTTATTTAGCTTATAATGATTGTATTTCGATATTTAGTTGTAAGAAAGAAATCGCAGCAACAAACAATAAGGACCGGTAAAAGTCGGTTATCTTGTCACCGTTTTCTTTCAAGTAAATTATCACAATATTAGGTAGTACCGTTTTTTCAAGTAAATTATTACAATATTACTTTAATTTAAAGCCTGATAGATAATAGATATATCAATTAGTAAATGCTTTTTTACAGAATGGTAAAATATTAATTAATTATAAAGTAATAAAACTTTTTAAACATCATACTGACGTGACGTCATGACTGTTGAAACGCGCGAACGCGCCTTGCCTAGTAATTATTTCACTATTTTGATCTTGATTTTTCTTGGGGGACGAGCGGTTAAATCACAACTATTCTCAGTTTCAATAAAATTTGTTTAGTAGTTTTTGTGATGGGCGTGCTAATAAACAGACAGACAAAGTTTCCCAAAAAAAATTAATTGCGTTCTGTCGCGTATCCCTCATCTTCTCAATATTTTCTGCAATTTTTTTGATGTACAGATACAATAGTTTACATTTCGAGTACCTACATAGTACGAGACAAAAATGTTTGCTTTCTCATAGTAAGTCATTTTCGTCTTCCGATTACAACACATTTTTCCTTGGGGAAAGTTGCTCAGTTTCATTTTCATCGGCTCACATTTTTACACCATCTGAATATACACATAAAATTAATAGACAAACATAAAATTTACATATTAAAGGTACGTGTATCGATCACTAACGGATCGAAAGACATTGTAGGGATAAAAAATCGAATGGATCGTATTCCTTTGTATCTATCCTGACCCTGACTATTCAATCAACGGGGCTCGTGTTCGATCCCCGACGTGGCAAGCATTTATGTGATGAGCATATATGTTTGTATTTCCGGGTTTGGGTGTTTATTAAATATATTCTAGTATTTATATATGTATTTCTATGTATTAGTATCGTTGACTAACAACCATAACACAAGCAAATAATTTGCTTACTTTGGGGTTAGATCAGTAAGTGTAATTTGTCCTGTGAATATTTATTTATATTTTATTTTATCCACACAAGTATCGGATCGGATCGAATATCTTTAGTGTTGTGTGTAATATTTATTTTTATTAGTTTAATGTATTTCTAATGCATATTATATAAAATTATTAGTTTATATCCATTAAATATTAGGTTTCTCCAGATCCCCGCAATGTAAACTTTTACTGTGCTAAATTTCAAACTTCTCCCTTCACACAATTGGCTTAAAAAGGGGTACAAAGTTTTTGCTTCACGTATTAAAATATAGATTTCTCGATACTAACATATATTAGTTTCTCGTAGTTTTAAAGCGTTCTAGGAACTTTGTTATTCACCCCGGTACAACCAATAATCTCTTTCGAAATCAGTGAGTTGAGTTCTACACTCGAGTTGATTGTGTAACCACCCAACTTTGTCGGTTCATAATAAACAGAGACATGGAAAATTATTCACTAACTTTGCCCTAAGCAGAAAATTTATGGTACGCTCACCACAAAATTTCTAAACAATGAACGACTCGCCCGGGTTTTGAGCTTTATAACTTCAGTTGCTGTGGTCTGCAATACGAATTATCCTAATATTATAAATGCGAACGTGGGTTTGTTTGTTCCAGTTTCATGGCCCAACGGGTTATCGATCGGTTTAGGGAATATTTGGTCAACATAAAGCTAATGCACAATATTCAATGTTGAAATATTTTAATCAAGATATTGCTTCTCTTCTTTATTAATAAAAAATGACAAACTATATTACACTAGCCGTTTAACGCAATATAATCCGCGTAGGTTCGGGCTCCTTTGAAGAAAAGACCGTCTGCTATGCAGTTCGTAAAAATCGAACGATTGGCTATGCAAGTATCGTGATTACTAGGTGGTAGAGATTTTTTTGCATAGTCCCGCTCTAGTCCCTGGTCTAGTACAACCGCCTGTTCCTGTCGTTAGAGCGTCAGTGCTTGTCACTGTCATGTTCCGCTTTGGAGGTTAAGGTAGCCGGTAAACTTATGCAAGTAGCACTAATACCTCGCTTGCCTCCTTATAGTTTTTCACTCGAGGATCAAAAGTTAGAGGAGGAATTTTTTTAACCACTTTCGAAGCAAATATCTTACAAAATATTAGCAAAATAACAAACTTTTTAAAAACCTCTATATTATTTACAAAGACCTATCCAATGCTCCCTCTCCTAGTTTTTCATAACTTAGACCTTAGACTTAGACTTAGACCTATCAAATGCTCCCTCCCTTAGTCTTTCATAAGTTAGTTACGTGTATGTAGAGCTACCCTTAATTATTTTATTTTTAAAATCGTACTGTTATTATGTAGCGGTTCATAAAATACATCTTTTTTCAAATTACAACCATACGGTACGCGTGGTAAACTTTTATATTATCTGTGCCCATAGTCTCCTGTCCATCTGTCTGTCTGACATACAGACAGACAGATGGACAGGACGCATGGACGGACAGACATGACGAAATTACAAGGGTTCCGTTTATTGCCATTTGGCTACAAAACCCTAAAAATATCGTAACGAAAATTTGTGAAACCGTGTGTATCATATATTATAGTGTTTAAATACGAAATTGATAGAAATGTTATTCGAAAGAACGGCACGACTGAAATGCCTGTAGCCTACGCGATTGTAAGCATCTTAGCTTATTTTATTGCGTGCTAAAGGGCTTAATTTACGAGGAAGTTGTGTTTAGGAAAAATATTTACAACTACCGTTATTATCTTGTATTTTTATATCTTTTGGTTAGTGAGCGTCGTAAATGTTAAATTGCCTCCCGAGATATTTCTAACAAAGGAAAATAAAACGAGATATAAAACGTTCATTTCATGTCTTCAAAGGGAAATTAAATTAGTTGTGATTTTTATGATATTTTGACGATTTTCTTCTTGTTTTATTAAACCTGGCGCCTTGTTGTATTGCAGCTAAAGTGTTCTGTAGATGTTAAAGCATTATCCGGGTTCGACTTTTGGATTAGACATAAATGTTATTTATTTATCTATTTTATTTAAAATTTATGCACAAACATGTACAGAGGTGGACTTAATGCTACATGACATTCTCTACCAGTCAACCTTAAACAATTAATATAAACAGTGTTTATAACGATGGGGTGCACAGAGAAACTTATTACAATTATTAATACTGACATACCTTCTTGATTATTATTAAAATAAAATAAAATTAAAGAAAACAATAACATAATACGATATTACAATATACTTAGATACAAATAATATATTACATATATAATACATCATACATATACCTATATATATATATATATATATATATATATATATATATATATATATATATATATATATATATATATACAAGTACATATTTATATATAGTTATATAAGTACATATATACATACATATTATACTGCCATAGCGCGTTACACCATTACTCTGCCAAATGCTTACAAAGAGAACGTTTAAAAGACAATTTGGAGGGACTATTCCTTATATCAATGGGAAGAGTATTCCAAAGCCTCACAGCTTCAGAAGAAAAAGATTTGGATAAGAAATCGGTACGACAAAAAGGTACTTGAAGAGTCGGGATATTTTCTGAACGAAGTTGGCGTGAATGTGTGGCATGCTGAAATATGAATTTGGACTTAAGATATTGAGGTGCATTAGGATTATAAAGAATAGTGAATAATGTACAAAGCAATCTCAACTGTCTTCGTTGGCGGATTGGAAGCCATTTCAGATATAATGAGACGTGATCAAACTTACGCAAACCAAATATGAACCGTATACAATTGTTGAGCATGCGTTCTAATCTGTCTAAAAGGGCTTGACTTAAATCTACGAAACACACGTCGGCATAATCAAGTATTGGTATAACTAGGGTCTGCACAAGTAGGAGTTTGGATTGGAGTGGCAAAAAGTTGTTGTACCGATAAAGGGATCGTAAAGCCATATTAACCTTACGACAAAGCTCAGTAGTATGTGGTAACCAAGATAGAGTTTGGTCTATTATGAATCCTAGATCTTTGACGTAAGGGAGAAAGAAGATAGTAATGTTATCAAAAACTACCGCTGAAATGGAGCTTCAATCTAAACTTTGAACCCGACGCGAGCTGCCAACAATGATAGCCTGACATTTATTAGGATTGACTGTTATACCAAACATTTTTGTCCAGTCAAGAACGTTGTGTAAATCCTGATTGATACAACTTACAGCTTCATTGATGCCTCTTAAGCCTGATTGGGCATAAATTTGCAAATCATCTGCATACAAATGGTGAGAACAGCTCAAACGGTTAGTAATTAGGTTTATGACTACGGAAAAAAAGAGGGGAGATAGGATCCCACCCTGAGGAACGCCTGTCAATACGTCACACCAGTCAGATAAATTATCATTAACACGAATTGCTTGCTGACGGCCTCTAACGTAGGATGAGAACCAAGGTGTGCAAGGACCGCTATTAAAATGTCATGGTTGACTGTATTGAAAGCATTGGATTAAAACTAGGACTGACAACCATGACTCTTCCATAGCGGACCTTATATCTTCAGTAACTTTCAGGAGAGCAGTAGTCGTGCTATGCCCCATACGGAAGCCCGATTGACAGGGACTCAGATAATTTATCTCATTCAGGTAGTTAGTGATCTGATTATGAGCAACTGCCTCGAGAAAAGGAAGTATAGATATGGGTCTGAAGTGGTTAGTAGCACTAGGATTTGAGATTTTGGGGAGCGGCAGAATGAGTGCTTTACGCCAGAGAGTGGGAAATTCACTGGATAGGGAAAAATCAATTAAATGTGTTATAACAGGCACAATAAATTCTTTGATTCTAAAAATCATGTCTCTACTCACCTGATCACAGCCAACAGTTTTTGATTTAATAGCAAGCATTGCTTTTATCGTGTCTTCATTAGTGACAGGTGAAAAAGTAAATAGATTATTGTGAAAGGGGTTAATTGAACGTATATAAGATATTTTACGAGATTTGATTGTATCATCCATGATGTGTGTGGCTGAGAAAAATATGTTAAATTCATTAGCAGATATATTTAGAGAGCAGTTATTGACGGAAGTGGAAACACCAAGAGAATTTAAGAATTTCCAAACATGTGGTGGAGACGAATTGGATATATTATCATGGATCTACGTTTAGCTGACCTCACCATCTGATTGCAGCGATTTCTAATTTTTTTAAAGTAACACCAGTTCTCTGAACATCTGTCCCTCTTGAAATGACTAAATGCTATCGACGAAATGACGAAATGACTAAATGTTATTAAACTCTTTGTTTTATTTGCCCACATATTCTCAGTAGCAATCTGAAGCATGCCAAGCGAAATTTTATCATAAAAAAAAAAAAAAATTCTGACTTACTGACTGACACATTATAAACCACAACACCAATACGTACAGAAGTCAATCTAAACACAAGCCTCTCACGGGCACGATTTCTAGGAATGGTTGGGAATAGTGCAAGCGCGAGTGCCACCCGCTTGAGATACGCGTCAGTGATTTTTTTTGTACAGAAAATTTGTAACAGGTATAACAATAACGTTACAATATTTTAGTTATTACTAGCTGAACCGGCAAACGTTGTTCTACCAGCTTTGTGTCTCCTTTTCCGTTTTTTTTTCTACATTTTTTCAGCTTTTAAACTTAACCTGAACCTTTTAAACCTGAATATTTTAAAACCAAGATTAGCCAAATCGGTTCAGCCGTTCTCGAGTTTTAGCAAGACTAACGAACACCAATTGATTTTTATTTATATAGATGTTTTTTTTTGAATATCGATAGGGGAGCGCTTGACCATAACCTCGCCTGATGGCTAAGCTAAGATGCAGCCTAAGATGGAACGCGCTTACCTAGAAGGTACCTGTTCACTCTTCTCTTGAAGATCCCCAGATTGTACTCGTCGGGGAACACAGACGTTAAAATAAATACTTGACAAATATTTTTTGACAAATATTTCGTTCTACCTGTTTGCGATGCATGCTTATTGCTTAACAATAAATCAAACATCTAGATACGAGTGCTACTTCTAGTTTTTTGTGCATAAGCCAAAGTTGAAAGCTCTGGCGCGACTGCCGAGCGTAGGTATGAAAAGTACATACATAAGTTTGACTTCTGTACCTATTCGTTTGTTGTTGTACCAAAAATATATTTTTCACAGGAGTTATTCTTAAGACGAAGGGTTTTTGGTATTCATGGTGCAGCAGTACAGGTGAAATATTGTATAAGAACCTTACACTGACAACATGTTAATTTACTCTCGGACGAAGTCACATGAGTGAGAAAGCATGAAGCATGAGAAAGCACATAAGGATGTATGTCCCGTTTATTTATATTCCTTCAACTTTTCCCCATGTTGATATGGCTAAAACAGAAATTTGTGACATCTCCTCGCATTGTGAATAATGCACTGGGCTAGCCGGTAAACTAATGCATGTGGCATTAGACCTCGTCACATAATAGCAACGCACCATTAACATCTTTAGTGTTTATAGGCGAAGGTTGTCTCTTTCCATGAGGAGACCCATCTGCTTGTTTGCTATCTTATGTTATAAAAAATAAAATAAACGCACTACTCTTCTGTGGAATCAATTACTGCCGCCGGCAGTAAGCCGTTTATGTTGCGTGGTATGCAGCCCATAGTACATTGCTTATTGCGTGTATTTCCTTAGTTTAAAAAAAACACTGTTGAACATTAGAATAAATCAAATTACACAAAACTAATCTAAAACATTCGCCAAAAAATTAAAAATTTTCAAAGATTTTCATCTTTCATGATTCGTGATTCCGCATGGCTCAAATCAATATATGGTTTCGATTTTTGGTAAACCATCCCTTACCGGCTGTATATGACGCAGATGTGCCCGAACATTCATAAAAATACTAGCTGTTACTCGTGACTTCATTCTCGTGACCCAAAGTTAATACTTTTGCTTAATCGAAAATGAAAAATAACTATAAAAAACCATATAAATTCTTAGTTAGTGTAGTTTTCAAACGGTTAAAGAATTTTTAATATCGGTCCACTATTTTATACAAAATTACTACTAAGGTTTTAATACAAACTTTAAATGTTTTCTCTTTAAAATAATTACATAGATAAATATCCAAACGGAAAACTTTTTATTTTTTGGGTAGTCCATCAAAAAATTAATGATTCACATTAAGAAAATTAGTCTACCTTTAAGTTACAGCCATATTTGATGCCAATTAATAAAAAGCCTACACATAAAGGCTCATGTCATGTAAGGATAATCACTATTTTTTAATTAAAGCGACGCCAGATTGTTGTCTCAGTGGGTTTTCACTAAATATAACGTCTCGGGAATTAATTAATGATGTACTATCATTACGGAAATTAGTAATTAATTACACGACTAATGTAATCAACCATATTAGTTACTCATTGAAAAAGTGATATAATATTTCAAGCCGTCAAAGGATTTGATTGTAATTACCGAATGTATAACGATAAACAGATTTTCCTAACTGAAGCTTTTATTAATTAAATCCAGTTTGATCATATTTGTAAATCGGGGCTCAATTTTGTCTTTCATTGTCAGTAGTATTGCTTTAAAATAAATGCTAAATGAGCGTTATCTTAATCAAATAGGTTAGTGTCATTATATAAAAAAGGTTTTTTGTTTACTGTGGATACCTCGTGTTAGTCCGAGCTCCCTTGAAGAATAGGCCAAAGGCCGTTTTGCCAGGCATGTAGTAAAAGGCGACCGATTGGCTATGCGAGTCTCTACTATCATGGCTACTAGGTGGTAGAGTTTTGCATTGTCTCGCCCGGGTCTGGTATCACCGCCTTACCTATTCCTAAGACTGTCTTGTTCTAGTTTGGAGGGTAAGGTTAAAGTTAAAGTTACCCTTAATGTTATGCACGTAGCATTAGACCTCGCTACAAGATAGCAACGCACCATTAAAATTTTTGGTGTCTATAGGCGATGGTTGACTCTTCCAGCAGGAGACCCATCTGCTTGTTTGTTATCTTATAAGATAAAAAAAAATCATATTGATCTGGGTCCCCTTTAAATACTCGTAATAGATCATTTGCTGTGGTTGAGATCCAAGAGCGGCCTCGAAAAATTTTTTTCAAAATATTTTTAAGTACAGAATTAAACCTGTTATAGTTTGTGTGTCCGCGTTCTGATCCGGTAGTAATTTTTAAAATGTCGACTCTTAAAAGTGCCTGTAAAAGTTTATTTGAATAAAACATTTTTTGATTTTGATTTTTTATATCATAATATAGCAAACAAGTAGATAGGTCTCCTGATGGAAAGAAATAATCATCACGTATAGACAAAAAAGATGTTAATGGTGCGTAATTGCTATCTTGTGGCGAGGTCTAATGTCACATGCATAAGTTTACCGGCTACCTTATCCTCCAAACCGGAACACGACAGTGACAAGCATTGACGCTATTGCGGCAGGAATAGGTAAGGCGGTGGTAGGTACCAGACCCGGGTGAAACAATGCCGAAATTTACCAGCTAGTAGCCTCGTATAGCCAAGCGGTCGCCATTTACGACCTGTCTGATAGAACGGCAGTGGGCCTATACATCAAAGTAGTCCAGACTAACACGAGGGAAATATTATATATACAGATTAATAATAAATTTGCTTACGTTGGGGTCAGATCAATTCATGTAATTTGTCCAGTGATGGTCCGGTGATCACCAGATAAATTACGCGAATTGATCTAACTCCAAACTAAGCAAACGTGATACGGGTATTTGTTTCATCCGTATTGATCCGGGCCCCCTTTGAGGAATAGACTATCGGCGTTTAGTCAGACAATTCGTAAAAGGCAAACGATTGTTTGCCTTTTACGAACTAAGGCATCACCATCGTGACTACTAGGTGGTAGAGTCTTGCAACGACTCGTTTGGGTTTTGGTACCACCACCCTACCTATTCCTGTCGCAACAGCTTCAGAACTTGTCAGCACCGTGTTCCGTTTAAACATTAAAGTAGCTGATAAACTTATTATGTCAGCCCATCACCCTGTCACATGGATAGCAACGCACCATTAACATCTTTGGTGTCTACAATCGATGTTTGTATATTTGTTCGCTATCTAATCATATAAAAAATAGTTTATATAGGACAAGTTTTTGAAATTATTTTTGTGTTATAACACTCACTCCGTGCTTGGGAGAACTAGAAAAACTTTAAAAACGAATCGATGGAATCGATCATATAACACGAAAAAATTCACCACGTTAAGCCTGTCAACACTAGCTCAGTGGTAGAGCATTCCGGCTTTAGGGAATAGGTGGCAGGTTCAATTCCTGCGTGTTGATATTTCTCTTTGTTGTTTTTTAAGCTTTTTAAGTTTTTAAAATTATTTTATTTATAAAAAAACTACATCATGTATCGAGTTATTAAGGATTGAAGGGATCTTACCGCGATTAGTCGAAAATTTGTTTCAAAGGAAATATGCCAAATGTAAGACCAGACCACCAGAGATTACTTTTACACCTGACTAGTTAAAAAGATGTTTTTGGCTCATCAAAACAAAGTCGTGAACAACAATTAGTCCTTTATAAACAAAGTCAATAACGTCACGCAACACAAAATTATCAATGACAACAAAGACAAAGTTTTATTAAACAATAGTAATTTAACAATTTAAACCGACTTCGAATATCACCTATGCCCATACTTCGAAACTACTAAGCTAAATTTGATGAAACTGGGACTGTTCCCTAAGTTGGAATATACCTGCTTTAAATCAAAAATAATTATCTCGATATGAATTTAGGTTCCCGAGAAATTCGTGAATAAATATACAAACATATAAATATATAAACATACACATACTTACGAATACACACACTTACAAAATTTAGTACAAGTTCTTGAACATCAATAAATTATCGTACTCAAATATTATCCAATTTTAACAATATTACATACCTACATGCGTGTCAAATTAGTAACTTCTGTTTTTTCGTCGCTTGTAGGTAGGTTTTTTTAAATCAAAAGGTATCATGTAATTCCAAGCTGCTACAGTCCGGACCAAAAGTGTCGTTGATAATGATTTTCCGATAAACCCTCACCTCGTAAACAGATAATAAACCAGCTTTCACATTTTTATTTTCAAATGAATTTTAGTTTTCTTAATTATTTTGAAAAGTTTTTTTTATATTGTTGTATAGCAAACAAGCAGATAGCTCCTCTGGTACAAAAAAATAGCCGTCACCTGTAGACACCAGTAAAAGGCGAGTTTCCAGAATATTTTAGCACACCGCCATAATCAAAGTTGTTATGATTTTTCGATAAACTAGCCTAAAACCAATTAAATAAGTTAGCGTTGATAGTTTTTGACATACATTTTAATTTTTCATGAATCAAAATGTATGTCAAAAACTATCAGCTCTATTTGGCTCAAATCATGAGGTCCCGGTTTCAGTCCCCAAGTCGAGCAAAAATGTTGTTGAAATTTTTTCGAGGTTACTCTCCAAAATCCAAAATTTCAGTAGCAGCTTGGAGTCTGGTGGCTGGTGTCCTACCATGTCACTGAAATGCGGCGACGATCACCACTCTTTACGCAAACCGACAAACCGGTAAATCGTGGTGAACCTAAAAGTCTATAGACGTTTGATTTACTCTGCCTACCCCGCCAGGGATTCGGGCGTGATGGTGTTTTTTTTTAATTGATTACAAAACTAATTTTTATACCTGACTACCGTAGCGCCACTGATGTATGTAGTTGTTGTGTAACTAGGAACATAAATACTGAACACAAAAATTAATGTGACAAACTCGCCGCGCCGAAATCCTGGAGAATAATGAAAACCCAAGCACAACAAGAGATTCCCTTCACAATAATCCCCACTTAGACCAGAGTCCCAGACATATTTTTATTTTTGATTAATAAGAAGCTAAATTTTTGTGATGTGAATTTTTTTGAATATGTGTGCTCATGTTTTCTCTTTTCGAAAAATCTCGAATAAAGTTAAATTAATCAGAAAATCGTAGCCGTAAAAACTACAACTTTTAATTGTCGGACTAAGAAAAGTTTCCACTTTACGCGTAGGACAAATTAACCCTCCCCGTGTTGGTTCCGGGCTCCTTTGAAGAATAGACCAACTGCCATTCTGCCAGGCATGTCGTAAAAGGCGACCGATTGGCTATGCAAGTCACTCGTATCGTGGCTACTAGGTGGTAGAGTTCTGCATTGTCTCGCTCGGGTCTGGTACCACCGCCTTACCTATTCCTGCCGCAATATCGTCAGTGCTTGTCACTGTCGTGTTCCGGTTTGGAGGGTGGGGGTGGGGGAGCTGGTTAACTTATGCATGTGGCATTAGACCTCGCCACAAGATAGCAACGCACCATTAACACCTTTGGTGTCTATAGGCGATGGTTGACTCTTTCCATCAGGAGACCCATCTGCTTGTTTGCTATCTTATGATATAAAAAAAAGAATTATAATAACAATTACCAAGCTATTGTGAAAACATAGGTTGTTATTAGCCAACACAAAAATCTCATAATTCTAACATCTTTAGAGTGGAAGACTCGTTAGAAAAATTACCGAATGCGTAGGACAAAAGTTTTTTCGTGTTTTTCATAAAATAATCAAGCAATTAATATAAAAAGCTGATTGCTATTAATCAACACTATTTTTCCTTCACCAGATTGACATGTTTGAAACCACACAGAAACTTTATTCGATATTTGCCAAAGAGAGATAAGTTAGGATTCTCGTTAAAAATGTGTAAACGGTTGACACTACGGGCCATCCCTGAAACTTCCCACTAAATTAAGGTACTTGTATTTTAAGCTCAAAAGAGTAAATAATATAAGCATAGGTAGCTTATTCAGTTCAAACATCTATTTTGTTAAAAATGGCAGTATATTGATTTTATAAAAGCTGTATATTTTGAAAACGACGATGGCATTCATTTTAATTTTTGAGGTCTAAAATATTGCTATAGCTAAATAATCGGTAGGTTGAAAAATTTCGATGCAATATCAAAAAACATTTTATTTTTAATTTTCTTTATTGATAAATCCCAAACTAATTGATCGATTTTGATTAAATTAATGGTATTTGACGCAGTTTTTAAAGGAGAAAAGTCGATAGTCAATCGGTGAATTAACTTGAAAGTTATTTAAAAAAAAATAAGTAAGTTTGCTAAAAACAACATAATTTTAATATTTGAAAAGCTATAAGTTTTGAGAATTAGATTCGATTTTGATTTTTGAAACGACATTTGAGGTAGTTTTTTTAGTACTAAAATATCGTTTAATACCAAAAAATGATTGATTAAAAAATTTCGAGGCTTGTCAAAAAAACACTTTTTTCAACGTGTTTGTCAACGATTACTCCCAAACAGATAAACCGATTTTGATGCATTTTATGTATCAGATGTCGTTTTTTTAGGAATAGAGCTGATTAGTTTTTGTACTCAATCGGTACATAAATGTGGAAGTTATATTAAAAAAATAATGTTTCGTCAAATTTTTTATTGGTGTTTTTTTCAAAATTTCTCAAAATCTCCTGGACCGAATGGATTCAAATTTTCAGGAAGTCTAAGTTGAGCAGAATCCAATCAAATGTCATTAACCGCGTTTCGATCGGTCCAGCCGTTCAAAAGTTATGAGATGTTTACATACACACACATACACAAACACACACACACACAAACAAACACACACACACACAAACAAACACACACACACACACACACACACACATACATACATACAGACATACTGACGTCATCGTGAAAATAGTCAGAAAAGGTTCCTAGGACCTCAAAACGTGGACATCTGGTGAAAACTGGATTTTCGAAAATCGGGGTAAAATCAGTAACTAGGGGGCGTCCATAAATTACGTGAGGTGTTTTTTAAATTTTCTGACCCTCCCACCCCACCCCTGGTGAGATGCCGTGAGATTTTATTTAACCCCCTTCCCCCATCCTCCAATCTCATGTGAGATTTTCCAAAATGTGGGTTTCTTAAATATGTAAACGCGTTGGATTGTTTTTTAAAAAGAAAAAAAAATTGCTTCGTGCTTTTATTTACGACTAGGTAAGACTAGTAATCTATATTGTTGAGAGTTACAAGTGTAATAAAAAATTAACAATAGAATACTTAAATCGTAATAACTGCATTAAAAAAAGAATATCTACTCTAATCAAGGAACTTATATACGATAACTGGAATTATTACGAAGCAATATTTGAAAAATAAAAATGTACTTTATTTCGTTACTCATAAAGTTGACATTTTTTTCTTACTTAACAGAGGGGAAAAACGTTCTGAGCAAGACAACGACAAGAGTGGATGCTGTCCCTTTCTTGAAATTGCCAGTGTTTAAATAAAACTACTGATGGTAGATTTTTATATATTCAGTAATCGTTAAATCCCTTTTATTCATACACGTCGATAAATACATTAGCATAAAATGTATTGTAATTAACATAGTAATTTCTAAAATGTGCTTATTTTAATTACCACATAATTACTTATGCAATGTAAAGCTGTTTCTCAAATTAGTAGAATTACTTAGTAGTAATTTGCAAACTACGCATGACCGCACTTATATATGGCGATTGGCGCTTTATTTAGTAGAAAGAGACACACTCCACCCATGTCGTGGTACTCTTCGGAACGATTTTGAAATGCGTGTGAATATTCCGGGTAGAATGTAACTTCCTTGACTCTAATTCAGTCCATAGAGAATCGGCTGACAGTGGTGCGAAAACAAAGACGGGATAGAATTATTGTATTGCTAGCCCCTATCGCCTAAAACACAGGTCAACCTAGTTCAGGCAGATACATGTTAAGGTAGTTCATAAGATAGTTTTTAGGTATTTTATAATTCAGTGTAATGCACAATTTATTTATCTGAATACATATATGTAAATAAATAAATAAATAAATAAATCGATTTGAATTGATTTGATAATCCATACTAATATTATAAATACGAAAGTAGCTCTGTCTGTCTGTGATTTTATCACGACCAAACCCTTATTCCGATTGTGATGAAATTTCACGTAGCGATACTTTAAAGTCTTGGAATGAACATAGGCTTCTCTTATAAATAAATAAATAAATAAATAAATAAATCGATTTGAATTGATTTGATAATCCATACTAATATTATAAATACGAAAGTAGCTCTGTCTGTCTGTGATTTTATCACGACCAAACCCTTATTCCGATTGTGATGAAATTTCACGTAGCGATACTTTAAAGTCTTGGAATGAACATAGGCTTCTCTTTTCCCATTTTTTTACAAATTTTATCCATACTTCCATACTAATACATTAATCATAAAAAATGATATGGCTTTTGGATAGTTACTCTTTCACGGCTAAACAGCAGAACCGATTTTGGATGGAACTTGGCGAGGAAAATATTTTAAAAACCGAGTCTACTATAAAAATAAATTCAACGCATACGGAGCTAAAAGTTTTTATGTAAAACTATATAGAAGACAAGTTGATCTAATTGCGGGCGAAGCTGCGCGGGTCAACTAGTACTTAATTGTACTTAATTAATATCTTATACAGACTGACTGGTGAATTACCTTCAACACTTCTGGAGATTACTCGGTACTCGATTCTCGTTAAAATGAAATAATAAAATTAGGGGCTTAATTTTTGACAATTTTTTCTTTAAAAATAAGTGAAATGTGGATATTATACTTTTTAAGCGCGCCACGCTAGTCAACATCAAGGACACGCCGCCGCCACCCCCCGCCCTCAACCTCACTACCTGCGCGACACGTGCTTCCGCGCGGTGTCTAAGTATGACGCAGATAAATATAGGATTCTCGGTGTACTGCTTACTAAGTTTACTAAGAAGTATTTTATTATTTATTTTTAATGTTATTTTTTCTCATTATATATTATCGCCAACTATTACGTCCTTAAATATTGAAGGTAACTCACCAGTCAGTCTGTATATAAAATTCTTGTGTCATAATGATAGTTACCATACTCTTCTGAAATGGCTTAACCGATTTTTATGAAATTTTACATGCATATTCAGTAGATCTGAGAATCAGCTACTATCTATTTTTCATACCCCTAAGTGATAAGGGTTGTCCACCCCTAACATTTATTTTTATTTTTTGGACAAAATATAAATATGACGCTAAAAATACATATAACCCTAAATTTTCATTTTCTAGCGTCAATCCCTATTTTTAATCTAATAATTTATATGGCAAAACAACGTTTGCCGGGTCAGCTAGTTAATATTATAAATGCAAATGTTTGGATGTTTGGATGAGTGGGTGTTTGTTACTCAATCACGCCAAAACTAATTACCGGATTTGGATAATGTTTGGTACATAGATGAAGGTCTAGAATAAGACATAGGCATTGATATAAAAAACCCAAGTTAAATAATCAGTGTCTCAAAAACGTCCTCCAAAAATGAAATACAATCGTGTCGGTCACGATACTGTCAATTTTATTTCTTTTTGTACAAAGACATAATTATGTTTTTGCCATATCTATAAAAACTTAAATAAAATTAGCGACAGTTTTGAGTGTCAGTTTTGTTCGGGACTGTGTATCTTGGGTTTTTAAATCAATGAACATAGGCTACTTTTTATGCCGGAAAAATGAGTTTTTCCCATGGGTTCATAAAAAATGTTTATAATGCAGCAGGCTGCATGCTGCAGCTAGAAATATAATAAAAGCGAAAGTCTGTCTGTCTGTTATGCTTTCAGAGCAAAACAGCTACAGTACCCGGCGATAAATATTGCACATCGACCTTTGGAAAGAGACAATCGGCTAATTTCGGCTTCGTAGAGCGTTATCTCTGTCGCACAAAATACAAACAGTCCGGTACCTATTAGGAGCTGTTAAAACAAGTGATTTGCTTCTTTTGATATTTTTATTCTTTGTATAAAATACACTAATTTTTCTATAAGTGATGGCTTTAGGTTGGGGTAAAATAAAATAAAAAAAACATTTTTACATTATGTTTACGTATTTAATTATTTTGGAACATTACAGCTTTAGTGTAGATAATAAACACCATTATACCTATTGCTAAAATGAGACATTGCAATAAAAATAATAATAATTCTAATTCTCAATTACTTCCATTTCACTATCTGTGCTCTCAAAGAGGTCAATATCACTGTCACTATCAGCCGTATTTATTACTAATCTATCAGTGTAATTGTCTAAACTGTGTTGAATGCTTCTATATTCATTCTCACATTTGATTGCATGATCGCAAACCTTTTTCCACTCTTCAGCGCCGATCATGTTTACTTTTTCAGTCAATAATGTTTTTACTGTAGTTAAGTTCATACCCACATTTCTAGAGGCTACATAGCCTTTCAGTTGAGACCATATATTTTCAATTGGATTAAAATCCGGATGATATGGTGGCAATCGCAACACAGTGTGCCCATGTTCGGCAAGTATTTTGTCCACAGAAAACTCTGTATACCTCTCCTTGTGCTGACATATAATAGCGTAAATCTGGGTTTTTGTTAATTTTGGATCAACTGGAATTTCATGTCTGTTTAACCAGTTGATCATTTCCCGTTTAATGGTGTTTGAGTTGGGGGGTCTCTCAACATACTTGTTGTGATAGGGTGCGTTGTCGATAACTATAATTGTCGATAACTATTAATCCAATTGAAAATATATGGTCTCAACTGAAAGGCTATGTAGCCTCTAGAAATGTGGGTATGAACTTAACTACAGTAAAAACATTATTGACTGAAAAAGTAAACATGATCGGCGCTGAAGAGTGGAAAAAGGTTTGCGATCATGCAATCAAATGTGAGAATGAATATAGAAGCATTCAACACAGTTTAGACAATTACACTGATAGATTAGTAATAAATACGGCTGATAGTGACAGTGATATTGACCTCTTTGAGAGCACAGATAGTGAAATGGAAGTAATCGAGAATTAGAATTATTATTATTTTTATTGCAATGTCTCATTTTAGCAATAGGTATAATGGTGTTTATTATGTACACTAAAGCTGTAATGTTCCAAAATAATTAAATACGTAAACATAATGTAAAAATGTTTTTTTATTTTATTTTACCCCAACCTAAAGCCATCACTTATAGAAAAATTAGTGTATTTTATACAAAGAATAAAAATATCAAAAGAAGCAAATCACTTGTTTTAACAGCTCCTAATAGGTACCGGACTGTTTGTATTTTGTGCGACAGAGATAACGCTCTACGAAGCCGAAATTAGCCGATTGTCTCTTTCCAAAGGTCGATGTGCAATATTTATCGCCGGGTACTGTAAATTGATTTCGGAAAAACTTTGTATGAAGGAAGTCTAAAATCTGGAGTCAAACATAGGCTACTGCTTTTTCAAAAAATCAAACCCTAAAGGGCTGAAATAGAGGATGTAAGTTTCTTTGAAAAACTATATGGACATGTAAATCTATTCAAATGAATGATTTAAAAAAAACTTAATTGTATATAAAAGAAAGTTAATGCGGTGACACCAAGAAAGGAAAGACTTTGTGAAATTCTACCACTTAGACTTGACACTAGATGTCGACGATCTGTGGCGCATCGGCAAGAGCGCCGCGATTTAGCGCTCTGACACAGCTACCCGTTCCACCGTCGCACCGCTGTCATCCAGTTCACTTCAATTAGAATCTATTTACTAGATCGCGCCGCTCTCGCCATCACAACGCAGATCTCTAAGACCCAGTTTGAGCCCTTAATAGTCACGATAATAGTCCCATGTTTAACTAATCGTCCAACCTGTCAAAATTAATTTCAATCGTTACATCTTTAATAGCGTATTATTTAGATATACTAGCTGTTGCTTCGATATCGATTGTAGATCACGCCCCAAGTATTATTTTAAAAATTATTCAATGTACAATTTTGACTTTCCTACGATTTTATTAGGATGTATAGATATACGCTTTTTCACTTGTTGGTCTGAGCTCCCTTTGAAGAATAAACCATCTCCCGTTCTGCCAGGCAGTCCGTAACAGATGAACAATATGCGCGTCACTACCATCGTGGCTACTAGAGTTCTGCATTGTCTCGCCCGTGTCTGGTACCACCACCTTAATTATTTCTGCCGCATTGACATGCTTGTCACTGTCGTGTTCCGGTTTGGAGGGTAAGATAGACAGTAAACCTATGCATGTAGTATTAACAGCCCGCCACAAAGATAGCAACGCACGTGTCTATAGGTGATGGTTGTATCTTTCTATCGGGAAAGACACCTGCTTGTTTGCTGACTTATGATATTTACAAAAACTGTTTTTAAAAGACCTACATAATTCCAATTATGTACCACATAGTATTTAAAAATTACAGAGAGATTAATATATCAATTTTGTTGGTACTTAAACAATAACAAAGAGTTATTAATGCGATTTATCAGTAAATATTGGAGTGTGCAGTACGCCATATCGCGATAAGAGTTCAACACGCTATGCTAATGAGCTTGTGCCTCTGATAAAACCTAATTTACGGCAACTGCCTACGTTAACATTGTTGCACTGAACAGCACTAACAGTTCCTGAATTTATCCGAGTTATCTCGTCCGAGACTGTTCTTGCAGAAAAAACACGGGCGAGACTTCATACATCGTTTTTTTTTAGTTATTACCTTAAAGTTTAATATATTCCGTAAAATTCTATATCAACTCCTTAGCTTATACGCATTTAATAAATATTTTTTAAACTTGGGGAATAGTAGCTAAACAAAGTTGGAATTTAGGTATAGTTAACTAAATAATAATAATAAACGTACACAATCAGTTCACTTCTCTAATTAGTTGTCTGTACTTAGGTATTTATTTTGCCATTGGGTGCCTTTAGTACAACTGCTAATCTCAGAAATCTAAGTGAGATTGACAAAATTCTGAGCTAAGGTTTTACCAAGACATTTAAAATAGCAAAAAAGAAATTAGTTTTAAACTATTATTTAGTAAAAAACCAGGGAGAATTTGTATTTGATACTTGTAATGACAATTATGATATATAAATTTATGCTTTATTATTATTATTATTAATACTATTATTTAATGCTTTTTATTGCAAATGTAAAGTTTTATACAATGTCTTACTTAAATATGATGATAGAAGTCAATCAAATTTAAGTTTCAATATTTTTATATGATGGTTCCTAGCGATAAAAAATATATTTAATTAATTTAAAAGCGTAGAAAATTATTCTAGTTTATCTTATATTCGTCCCTCCGAAAGACACACAAGGGATGTACAAAAAAAAAATCACTTGTGTTCTTTCTGTCTGGAGTTTATTTACCACGGATTTATCAAAAATGTCAGATACTTGTAAATTATAGTCAAAGTCAAAGATTTTAATTAAATTTTCCTTATCAGGCGCTATGGATGTGTCGATACTTTTAACATTTTATGAATTTATTCGACTTCAGGCTTATTGTTTTACTTTCTAGCAGGAATTTTAGCCTGGATTTTAATTACATGAATCACATGTGGTTTGTATAATATAATTTTACGTATACGAGTAAAAGATACTACATCCGCCGGCATTCCGGCGGCCGGCACCATTAACATATTTAGTGTCTGCATGCAGTAGTTTCTCTTTCGCAACGTCTCGCCCTGGATTGCCGAACTGAATTATTAAGAATCAACTGGTATCACTTTTTAATGTATCTTCTAAGTATAATATTTCTCTAGACTTTATAACATCCATCAATGATTTTAAAAGTTAAATCTGTTGCTTAATATTTAACGTACCCACCCACCCGACTATGTGTAGTGAAATAAAAGTACAAGTGAATTAATAATTACGTTTACATAATAACTTAGACAATAGCCTACAATTACTAATGAACTGAATAGGAGAAAACTAGAAGGTCAAATTTCCAAATGGATCCTGGAATAACACGCCGAATTTGATAAGTACTATTTGAATTGGAATTATGATTTTTTCATTTCTAGAGTGAAAGGTGTATTTATTTCTTCCGCCAAAAAATTCTGAGAGTCTTTTTAAATCTAAGAGCTATGGAGTGTTTGGATAAATATAATAACCTAAATTTTATTGAATTGACATCTCTGCTAATGGAAGTTATCATTCGCTGCCACGACCAATAACGAAACTGAATGAAGTGTTTTTTAGATTGAAACCAATAATCTTCAATTTTGGGACTTTATAATTTAGCTTTCGATAGAAATTAAATTTAGTATATAAATGAATAAACAAAGTCAATTTTCCTTTTAGGCCGCATCTTAGATTACGATCAGGCGAGATCGTGGTCAAGCGCTTCCCTATCTATAATTAAAAAAAAGTATTTGGTACCACAACCTTACCTATTCCTGCCGCAATAGCGTCAATGCTTGTCATTATCGTATTCCGGTTTGAAGGGTGAGTACTAATGTACTGAGTGAGTACAATAATATATAATGAGTCAGTACAATAGGCAATATTGATTGCTTTCCATCAAGTAGCCCACTCGCACTATTTCTTAATTTATTAATAAATTCGCAGGTCTGCAAATCACTACATAGTATAAAACAAAGTCGTTTTTTCTGTATGTCCCTATATAATATATATGCTTAAATCTTTAAAACTACGCAACAGATATTGATGCGATTTTTTAATAGATAGATTGATTCTTGAGAAAGATGTATAAACCTTTCTGATATTCTCATGGGAACAAAAGCTACGCGGATGAAACCGCGGGCAGATCGCTAGTTTAATAATAAATAAAGAAATTTGGCTTTAACCTGTTCGTGATTAACCAAAGATACAGTTGTTTTTTGCGCATGTGTAGATATATATATGGGTTTCTGTTAATCCATTGACTGCCTTGTGTTCTATTAATTAGTCTGCCTCAATACCTGAGATTCCAGCTTCGATTCTCATATGACATATTAGGGTTTTTTCGAGAACTCAAAGCGACGTTATTGCGGTAGGAAAAGGTAAGGTGGTGTTATCAAATTCGGGCGAGACTTTACGGAACTTCGCCATCTGGTAGTTACGGTGATAATGACACGTATGGCTAATCATTTACCATTTACAAACTACCTGGTAAAATGGCGTTGGTCTATTCTTAAGGGGGCCTGAATCAACACGGGACAAATCAGTATGCTCGTTTCACTTGATAAAAGGTATAAGATTTATTAATTTAAACAACAACTGACGGAATATCAAATTATCTTTATATATATAAAAATCAATTGCTGTTCGTTAGTCTCGCTAAAATTCGAGAACGACTGAGCCGATTAGGCTAATTTTGGTTTTGAATTAATTGTTGAAGTCCAGGGAAGGTTTGAAAGGTCAGAAAATATAAAGAAAAAAAATAAGAGTAGTTAAAAAGGCTAAACAACGTTTGCCGGGTCAGCTAGTATTAGATACAAAATACAAGACTGATGACACTTTACTTCTCAGTTTAACAAACACAAATGCCTCGAAACATATCCGTCAGGCCTTTTATAATATTTTATTCCAACAGTTTATACACTTAATTATTACCTTAACCAAATAGTTGCCTTTACTTAAGCTCAAAAATCATATTAATTTAAAATATGTTAAATAATTAACAATTTTCAATATTTCATTAGATATTTTAATAATAAGTAAAAATTAACACGTCATCTTTATTTTGACATACCAATTTAGAAATTGATGGCCGTTTATACTCATTTTAAATATGTTTGTATAAAATATTGACAAAAAGTATCATCGCTTTACATTTTCCTGCCGCAAAAGCCTCAGTGCTTGTCACTGACATGTTTCAGTTTGGAGGGTGAGGTGGTCGGTCAATATATGCATGTAGTATTACCATCTTGACTTTTATTCACAGTGAAAGGACATATTAGTAGGCATGGAACAATCTACTTCTAAATGAAATCAAAAGCATATTTTAAATATTTACACTACATGTACATTATACCTATCACATTACATGACGGTTTTTCCATCGTCTGTATTGTTTCTTCCAAAGCTCCCTTGAGTTACTAAATATCAAAAGGACGATGGTTTTAACAACTGATCTGTAACTTAAGATACCTTCGAAACTAAATAGAAAAATGTTTATCGGTCGCTCGTCAGAACCTTTCATCATTAAAAAATAAACACTTGAATTAATGAACAATTGCAAAACCAAAACTATATCACAAATAATTGCGACTTCCAATAAAGCAATTGTTCGGTTTACTTGAATGTTAGACATAGACCGCTTACAACAAGACTTATGTCTTAATAAAATTTTGATAAAAATATATAAACATGTAATACTTAAAGGAAATGTACTAACGATATAAATATACCGCATAAACGGACAATCATTTAGACCATAAAATATTTAAAACAACATGTATAATACACTGTATACTAAGACATGTCTTATATAAGCATAGAACACAGCACACAAAGACCAACACAATGATGCCCAATAAAAAAAAAACATTATTTTTAAAATAACAAGGACTCTAAATTATGGTCGCTTTGATATATATATATATATATATATATATATATATATATATATATATATATATATATATATATATATATATATATATATATAATAATTAAAACACATTTCAAAAGTTTCCACAAAGATCAGTAGGGCTACTCTTGAAAATTGATTTCAATTTGAAATAAATATTTAATGGGTTTTGAAATATTTCGTACTCTGGACAACTATATTCAATTACTAGCTGTTGCCTGCGACTTCGTCCGCGCGGACTTCGTTTACTCCGCACTGCTTCTCCCCTGTAGGTGATAGCGTGATAATATGTAGCCTATATGTTGACACGACCTATTAGTAATATTCATGTAAAATTTGAAGTAAATCCATGCAGTACTTTTTGAGTTTACCCCGGACATATATGTCCGGGGTAAACTCAAAATGTTGTTTTAAGTGATAAAGAAAATTACTTCTTGCTCGTTACCCACACCAAGCCCACGCAATATGTATTCCGAAGAAGAGCCTCACTCAGATTTTTACCGTATTGCGACATATATGTGTGTGTGTCACGTCATGTCAACGTCACAACCGTGTTTGATACCACCACTTTACCTATTCCGGACGCAATAACGTCAGTGCTTGTCACTGTCGTGTTCCGGTTTGAAGGATGAGATAGCCGGTAAACTTATGCATGTAGCATTTCAACTTCGCCTTCCCTTCATATAAATCCAAATTTCCCATTTCCCATAAAGACCTGCAGACCTAAATATTTAACCAATATTGATAAAAACAATAAGTTTCGAATATCGTCAAAAACGGTACTCTTGAAACCAATATTGCCTACATTGATTCGGTATAGTAACGACCGGTTTAATACGTCATAAAATAGAAAACCAGCAGATTAGTATACTGATGGAAAGACACACCCATGGCTTATAAACACCAAAAATATGAATCGTGCGTTTCTGTATTTTTTTAAAGGGCAATGGGCCCAACTCTCATTCCCACCACTGTAACTTCTGTAAACCAGAATCAACAGCGCAACCGACCTAATAACCACTGAGTTGCAAGCTCAGGGCGCTCTGGGGTAAAAGTCAAGCTGTCTTGGAACCCGCATAGAAATTAATCGGAAGTGTATAGGAGGAGTAGGAAAATACATCCAGTTTCCCCTTCCCTTTACAACAGGAGACAGCGTAAAGATAAAGCAAAAAACTGCTAAAAAATGAGACGTTTACAATCTGGTTAAGCCTGATTGCTATTGTATTACGGTAATTTAGATATTTGAGGTCCTATGAAAATGGCCTACTTAATTTTGCATCCAGTAGTACGTATGACAATATCGTTTGAAGGCACGGAAATTTCCACGTGTTGCTACAATGTCGGAATAGTAGATTACCCCGTATCACCGACCACACAGCCTATAGACGGCTAATGTTTGATTTTCCGTATTGAATGCATTCTGGCAACTAGCTGAGGTAAGACGAAGTGGGGTTGCAACGCCGTAATTGGCTAACTCAAGGCCACAGTGAAAGATAGTAATGTACAGAGCATCTGATTGGTCGACACTGATTACCCAATCACTACTCATTGGCGCGTGGACATTTACATCGGAACTATAAGTCAGATGTGTTGACACAAGTCATTCGCCTATTATTAGGTGTCTATGGGCTGTGTGGTCGGTGCCCCGTATATATATCGTATACTATCATTTGGCGACGTTCGTTTTGCGTTTCTGTATGTGTAGCGGGGTGTTAATGCCGCATGCAAGATTACAGTTCAGATTACTCACGTGACATGCATGCATGACAGTGACAGGAATATGTACGAGGGTGATACTAGAGCCCAGGCGAGATGTTGCAGATCTCTACCACCTAGTCGTCACAATTCTAAGCTCGTATAGCCAATCGTTCGCCTTTTACGAGCTGCCTGCCCGAATGATAGATGGTCTATTCAAAGGAGGCTCGGACTCACGTGATATAAAAATAATATAAAACCATCGTCCCAACTTGAAATGGATAGACTGAAATAAAATGAAAAAGGATTTAAATAAAACCTGGGAATAAAACCTGAGTGTGATCCTATTGCCAAGCCAACAATGCTGTTGTATGTGGTATCAGCCAGATCGCAGCACAGGATACATATATCTGATCTGTGGTGCCATAATGATTCATTGCTTTTGTCAAAAATGTTCTAGAATTTTCTCTGCAGAATAAACGTGAGTTTTTACTTTGGTGTATTGTATTAATTAATTACATTTACAAACTTGAAACCCATAGGGTTTTTCAGGAAAGTAGCTGAAAATCTGATAGTGACGTTTTAATACTCTCCAGAAAGTGTCAATAAGTATTACAGTTAGTTAAAATGGGGCGATTGCGATCACCGCATATCCCGTCAACCAACAAAACGATGAAACGTGGTGGACTTCTTTGATTTGTTGCGTGGCGATAGTTATTTATTGAGGAGAAATGAACTTACAATAAATACAAATATTCGCTAAGGGATAACATAAACGCAGTTAAGCTTCAACAACCGACATCCAACTTTTTACTCCTCTGGAACCTTGAATCAGGTCTATGCCGAAATTATATGGGACCAAAGGACATATACCCCCCTTCTAAATAAAAAGAAAAACATTTCTAAATTGATTTACAAACAATCAAGTTATGATAACATGTTTATTAACATGAAATCAAAATAAAACCGATTTAAGATCCTCCACCTTTTTAGTAAGGCCGTCGAAAAGAGAAGTTTAACTGAATACGAATTGAACTAATTATACTAACTAGCGATTGCCTGTGCCGAAATTCGACTATACATAACCACTAAAATCTATATAAAGTTTGACAACAGATTTTAGCTGTAAAGAAAATATTATACATGTGTGTATATTATCTATAATGTAGGTATGTTACATGAATGTAGTGTGCGTAATGTATATTTCTATTAATTTAATATATTTCTTTTGCATATTATTGGAAAATATTAGATTGCTGCAGTTCTCCACAATGTAAAATTTAACTGTATCTTCACGCCCATATCCCCGAAGGGGTAGGCAGAGGTGCAACAAGTGCACCCACGATTAGCCGAAGGTACTTGGTCCCACAAATGTGATAGGTGGCAAGCCTATCGCCAACCGGGCACATTCCAATCCCGGGCAACTTTGTGTTTCTCAGAAAACTGAAAAAAACACTTTTTTATGTGCCCGACCCGGGAATCGAACCCGGGACCTCATGTGGTAAACGCCAACGCTGGACCGCTAGACCACAGAGGCCAAATTTTAAACACTACCCTTTCGCGTAATCATCAAAGTAAGGGGTACAAATTTTTTTCCTTTACGTTTTAATATATAGATATTTATTTTCACCGACAATATAAATGCGGGTTGGTAACTTATTTAGAAAGTGGCCTTCGGGACTCGCACGTGCCCTAACTAAACTAATAACATCTGACTGGAATACTAATACAGGCAAATTCAAAACTACAAGTTTATTAAACAATATTTTTAGTTATGCAGCAATTCCATCAAACATCCTCTTTAATTTTCTTTATACATATATTGTAGAATAGGAAAAAGCAGATGCAACGGAAACCACCCGGTAACAACTAGCCCATTCATGGCAAGTAAATCTAATTCGAATATGACATGTAAACCAAAATTAGGTTATAACGTTAATAGTAATGTAGATGTTGAATGCATTATGAATTTTGACCACTCGATTGGTCGAGTAGTTAGTCGGAGCAATGTACGGTTTGCAATGCGTGGCGTGAAAATAAAAAAGTCATAAAACGAAAATTTTGCATTTCCCACAAGAAAAGGAACTGCTGTCATTACTTACTACATGGCTTATGTTTTCATATAATAATAAATTCAAGCAAATTGGGTAGTTTTTGCGAACAAACACGCCGCGGCGTATCAAAACATATTTTGCTTTATATCGTCAGAACTAGAATTAATGAAATAACCAAAACGGTTTAGTCCATGCAAGTAAAGCCACGGGCTGAAAGCTAGTAATAAATTAATAATAAATAAATATCGCTTGATCTAACCCCAACTAAGCAAATTATATAAATAGCGTGATATTATGGCAACTAGTTAACGATACTATACATATGTAAAAGGCGACCGATTGGCTATACTAGTCACTACCATCGTGACTATTACGTGATAGAGTTCTGCATTGTCTCGTCCGAGTCTGGTATAACCGCCTTACCTATTCCTATCGCAATAACGTCAGTGCTTGTCATTGTTGTGATCCGGTTTAGAGGGTAAGGTAGCCGGTAAACTTATAAGTGTGGCATAAGACCTCACCACAAGATAGCAACGCATCATTAACACCTTTGGTGTCTATAGGCATAGTATATATCTATGGTTGACTCTACCCCTCAGGAGACCCATGTGCTTGTTTGCTATCTTATAAAAAAGTGTCATAGAAATTTTCATTCCTTATTTTGACCATCTTGGGTATGATTTTGGCAAAATATATCTCATTTTCTCATTCATATTGTAACAACAAAAAATGTGAATAATAGTAGCCTTCATAGTCCAAGGGCTTAAGTACGATTCAGACCAACTGGCTCGCATCGGTCCAGCTCGGGCGGCATTTTACAATATAGTCAAGGAAACAAGTTGCAAGTTCCCAAAAAAGAATCACATTTTATATTTCCGTTACTTTCGCGTTGCACGACGGCTGAACAGCTCCCGACGGTTCCGAACTACTCCGTACGGCTCCGTTCGACTCCGTACAAACTCCAATATATATATAGATAGATAGTCGGCTCTGTCGGCGTTAGAGGCCGTTCGGAGTTGTACTTCCGTCGCGGAACGCGAATAAAAAACAACGGTGTAGTGAGTCGAACCATTTCAGTGACGTACGGCTGCCGCGGCACATGTACGTCTCCGACGGATGTGAACGGCAGCTACTGAACTTAAAATATATGTACTAATGAATCTAATATAAAACATATAAAAATTATCTTCATTTCGAAAATAAATATTAAAAATACCATTTGTGATACCCTCAATTAAGAAAACAGCAAAATAAACAAAACAAAATGCCTTCCTTTTTTCGTAACTTATTTTTCCATTGTACACTATGACTAGCCTTATATAAGCATATAACGTAGCACACAAAGACCAACATATTGATGTCCAATACAAAATTTTTTTTATTTCAATTAGCACACGGTCGTCTAAAAAATTCTCACTTTCGTATAAATAATAATTAAAACACACTTCCAAAGTTCCCATAAAGACCTGATTGATAGTGATAAAGTTCAAAAAGCTGCGCCATTTAGGAAACAAGTACCAGGTTGTGAATAAAATAATTGAACTCAGCACCGAAAGAACAAGAATCATTATTTCATTCACTCTAGAAATAATGAATACTGATTTTAATTCAGTCATTATAACCAAACACTTAAGATAATTGAATAGACATAAAACAGTACACTTTATTAAAAAGGCACGCTTTTAACAGTGTGACTAGTTTAAATATCAGAGAGTTGAATGAGATGTTACCAATTATATTTTTTTATTTCATTACTCGATACTCAATTGTATACATTAATTAGCTAATGAACAATTAATTATTTTGAGTTATATATACTTATACTAATCTACATATAAAGAGCGTGCATGGAGCCATATATAAATACACATATAAAAAGACACATACACACAGACACACACCAATGGATAGCGTGTATGTGGATTGAATAAGTACCTTATAAATTAAATTATTATTATGCCAACTATTTAGTAAAAGTTCTCAAACAATTGTAAAATTGATCTCCCATTTTGTAAAAAAACATAAAAGATATATCACTTTATGTGTGCTCACTCAATGCCCACAGAAGACCGGCCAAATCTATGAATGTAATGAATAGTACGGGAGCTAGCAACACTGAAAAAAAGAATTATAGAAAAGCTGATTCTTTAATATGTCATTTGCAATGCTCCCTCGAGTAGAGTGCGGGCCATCTGGCTGTTGGTAAACGGTGCATTCATTTACTGCGTAGCATACCTTGATAGGTAAAAATTTTGAATTTTGCATTATTTTAGAATGTTTTTTTTTTTTTTACCATTAACTTTAAGACTCTACAACTCTCTAACTACTAACATAATACCACCGTACTCTATTACTTTAAATCAATCAGGTTGTTGACTAAACAACCGAATTAATCTCTGGCAAATTAATGTTGTATTCATTTACTTCTTATTAAAATAATATTAACATTACCGACATTGTAAAATGGTTTAAAATTTATTTATTTTTATTTATATAAAGTAGCATCTAGCACATAGTTGTCAACCACAAAAATTTCTGTTAATTAGACATTAATTCTCCTAAGTGTCCAAAAGTTGATGGCAAGGAAAAAATCATTCTCAAATAATGTAAAATTCAACATTTTTGCTTATAAAGATGAAAAATAAGATTTTTTATTTTTATTTATATAAAACTGGTAGCGTCTGGCACATAGTAGTCAACCACAAAAAAATCTGTTAATTAGATATAAATGTTCCTAATAGTGTCTAAAAGTTGATGGTAAGGAAAAAAACATTCTAAAATAATGCAAAATCCACCAAAATTTTTACCTATCAAGGTATACCGGGCAGTAATGAATTCAACGTTTACCATCAGCCAGATGGTCCGCACTCTACTCGAGGGAGTATTGCAAATGACATATTAAAGAATCAGCTTTTATAAAATTCTTTTTTTTTCAACGTTGCTATACCCGTACTAGAATGTACATGTAAAGATTTGCATTATATTATATTTATATATCAATGATATTATAATACAAATCTTTATGTGTGGCGCTAAGGTGGCTGGTTTTTACGCGACTACAACGAAGCAAAAAGAGGGTTATGCTTTTGAGGTGTATGTAAGTATGTATGTGGGTATGGATGTTCATCCGTTCTCTCATAACTTTTAAACTATGTACTAGACACTGTCCATACTAATATTATAAATGCGAAAGTCTGTGTGTCTGTCTGTGTCTTTACGCTTTCACGGCTAAACCGCTGGACCGATTTTCATGACATTTGGCATGGATATAGTTGAAGATCCGGGGTCAAACATAGGCTATTTTTATTCAAAAATAGGGCTGAAATAGGGGATGAAATTTTTATTAAAAGCTATTTGGACGACTTATTAATACACTCGCGGGCGAAGCTGCGCGGGTCAGCTAGTTTAATATAAATAAAAATAAATAAATTTTAAACCATTTTAGAATGTCTGTAATTTTAATATTAAGAAGTAAATGAATACAAAATTAATTTACCAGACATTAATTCAGTTGTTTAGTCAACAATCTGATCAGTTTAAAGTTATAGAGTACGGTGGTATTATGTTACTTGTTAGAGAGTTTAAAAGTCTTAAAGCCTTAAAGTTTATGGTAAGGAAAAAAATTATCACAAATAATGCAAAATCCAAAATTTTTACCCATCAATGTATGCGGCGCAGTAATGAACGCAACGTTTATCAACAGCCAGATGGCCAGCACTCTACTCAAGGGAACCTTGCACATAAGATATTAAAGAATCAGCTTTCTAAAATTCTTGTTTTTCGACGTTGCTGGCTCCCGTACTAGATATACACATAAAGATTTGTATTATATTTTTTGTAAAAGTTGTGTTAAGTGATATTTTTTAATTACAGATGTCCCAGTTTAAAATTTCCTAAATAAATTTATATGCTTACTCAATCACAGTGTAAGACTGAAATGTTATTAAATATCTAGGTTTTTTAAAAAGCTTTATAAGAAATATAAATAAATGGTAAAGTACTAAAAAACCATTAAGGTGGCTGGTTTTTATCCGTCTACGGCAAAGTAAAAAGAGGGCTATGATTTTGACGTGCATGTACGTACGTATGTATGTGAGTATGGATGTTCATCTGTTCCTTCATAACTTTTAAACTGGTTATCATTATAAGACAAATGAAGGGTCCGTTAGAAGCCTCTTGATTGTCCGCTAGTTATAGGGTAGATAACGTCACGTTAATTTGACTACAGCGCCTTCTAGGGGACTCAAAGTAAAAAAAAAAATTTTTATTGTGTCGTATGTGGTATCAAATGAAAGAACTTTCCTAGCACATATCAAATATGTAAACATTAGGTATTTAGCTGTTGCTCAAGGCTTCACTTGCAACCACCAGATAATTGCAAGAATTTATAGATACCAGTAGATTTACGAATGATACAAAATATCAGTATGATGAAATAGTTCATATATTTCCTATTTTGAAACAAGTAGATGAATATAACACAAAAATGTTAGACAATCTATCATTGCGAACTAAGATGTATACTATAAAAGCAATAGATACATCAACTGAATTTAAAACGTACGGTCAAGTTCTAAAACCAGAATACTTACCTAGTGATCCCAATCGTACTGGAGGTATAATAAATTGTAACGATATCGGTATTGGCTCCCGTGTAATGTTGCGCAGAAATTTAAACATTAATAGAGGCTTAGTAAGCGGTGCGATGGGAGTGGGGAGGAAATTTATGTGGCCTGCACTTCGTTGCGATCAACTAGAGCACGGAGAACAGCCAAGCGCAGGCCTCATACAATTTGAAGACTGCACTGTAAATACCGATGAAGATGGGCTGGTCAGGATAGAACCGTGTTTGACAGAATTTGACAGCTTAAGAGGATTGGAGAAAATTCAGCGTAAAATGTTACCAATAATTCTTAATTAGGCAGTTACTGTGCACAACTTGCAAGGATGCACGCTCGACAAAGCAGTAATTTATTTAAGAAAGTCACTCTTTGCTAAAGGACAGGCTTATGTCACCCTTAGCAGACTCAGATCTATTGGTGAACTATTCATTTGTTCACTGGAACCTAATAAATTGCTAAAAAATTCTCATGACCTTCGAATATTTGAGGTGTTAGAAAGGTTAAAAAATCTATAAAACCAAGCCTAAACCTATGAATGGAAGTTTTACTACCTAGTTAAATACAATATGAAACAATAAAACGTTAACTGCTATATTAGGTCTGCTCTGCATAATGAGATACCTAACACGAATTCACACAACTCCAAAATAAGTTAAATAAGTAAAGTAAATAAGTAAGAAAGTTTAAAAACTAAAACCCGACTACTAAGTAAGCTGTCTTACACGTATTAAGACAACGCTATCTTGTGGCGAGGACTAATGCCACATGCATATGTTTACCGGCTACCTTACCCTCCAAACCGGAACACGACAGTGACAGCAGTGACGCTATTGCGGCAGGAATAGGTAAGACGGTGGTACCAGACCCGGGCGAGACAATGCAGAACTCTACCACCTAGTAATCTGTTTTGCTACTTAATAAAATCATTTCCTTTTTTTAACTTTTTGTAAAAAAAATTTTTTTTACTCAAATTTTTAAGTCACTACCATTGTGGCTACTAAATGGTAGAGTTAGTTAGTAAAAGGAAGAACCCTTCTAAATAAAAAAAAAAACATTTCAAAATTGATTTATAAATAACCGAGTAATAAGTTAACAAACATAGAACAAAAAATACAAACGAATTGATAACCTCCACCTTTTTGGTAAGACGGTTGAAAAGAGGACTTTAACTGAGTACGAACTGAACTAATTATAGTGATATTTGTTTTAGCCCGCAATATAAATGCGGTCTGGTAACCTGTTTAAGGAGTGGCCCTCGGGACTTGCAAGCTCCCTAACTAAACTAATAGCGTCTGACTGGAATACTAATACATAGCGATGTAGAATAACATGTTTATTAACAATATTTTAGTTACGTAGCAATTCAATTAAAAATACCTTGTTTAGTTCTTTTCTTATATTATATCATAGAATACCAATCAAGCTGGTGTTCTGATGAAAAGAGATAATCCTCTAGAAACTCTACAGATGCACAGTATGCATTCGTAGCACAAAAAAGATGCATAAGAAGCATATTTAAACCGAAAAAGTTAGAAAGTTGTAAACCAATTTTACTAATAATTTAATATTTTAATTAACGTGCCTCTATATTTATGAAATTGTTGTATTTGTTAGGACTAATATAAATTTATTTCAAAGTTTAAAATCGAGGCGTTGTCAAGACAATTTGAGTGCACTGCCGCATAAAACAGTCATGTTCATTAAAAACATATCTGGAATGGCTACTAAAATCTTTAATAAATTACCAATTAATGTCAAACAAATAGAAGATGTGAACGTATTTAAGTGCAAATTAAAAAAAATTCTTTACAGTAAAGCGTATTATTGTATTAATGAATATTTCTCTGATGATTTAAACTTTTGAATTAAATTGACATTTTTGTTTTACTTATTTCGAATTTTGTTTCTGTTGTAAATGTTTTATTTTTATACTAAATTAAATTAATTTTTTGCAATTCCATTGACATTTTCTTTTTTATTTATTTTAAATTTTGTTTCTGTTGTGATTGTTTTTTTATCTTTATATCAATTTAAATAATTTTTAATTACATTGTTATTTTAATATATATAAGTTTTATTTTCAATTTTTTAAACTATGTTATTGTATTTCGTTGACTTTATAGTTGTATTGAATTTTTGAATTTGAATAATTAAAATGGATTTTTTTTTAATAATCATTTGCAATGATTTAAGAAAAGAATAATTATTACTTCACTCATAATTTTTATAATTAATAGAATATTAAAAGAACCATATTGTTATTGGTGCAGCCTGTTCTATTTAAAATTAGCACACCATTTGTCTGGAAAAGTAGGTTTATGTTCATAATTTGTAATTAAATAACATCTAACACATTGTTACCCTACTTTAAGCTAATAAAGAGTTGATTGATTGATTGATAGAAGATGTATACTATAAAAGCAATAGATAGATCAACTGAATTAAAAAAAAACTGGTTTACGATGGTAGTGACATATCGATTAAACAATATTTTTAGTTATGCAGCAATTGTATCAAATAGCCTTGTTAAATTCTTTAATAGGATAGGAAAAACAGATGTTCTTAGTAAAAAGAAATAATTATAAACTCCAAAGATACCAATAATAAATAACGCATGATTTAACTCCAAAGTTAGCTAATTACATGCGCGTGATACGGATGTTAGTTAATGATGCTAATACATAGAAATACTTAAAATATATTTAATAAACACCCAAATGCTTGTCCTCGTCGGGAATTCAATTCGGGCTCCATTGATTTCGTAGTCAGAGTCACAAACCACTCGACCAACGGTCAATAATTCATAGATATCATGCGTATGGCAGGAATAGAATTTCACATATTATTTAAATTTACATTACTCTTCAAACTAGAACATAAAATGAAAAGCATTAACGCTATTGTGCAGGACGGGTAAAGGCGGTGTCACGAAAATGCGTTACTGAACTCTACCTTTTGATAGTTTCGGTTGTAGTGACACGTTTAAAAGGCATTTACGAATTGCCTAGCAGAATATCAGATGGTTGTTTTCCTTCCTAATTGAGTCCGGACCAATACTAGGCAAATGGATACTACCGCTTTACCTATTCCTAGTACAAAAGCATCGCTGCTTGTCACGTTCCATTGCATTGAGATATTCCAGTCTGGAGAGTAAAGTAGCTGGTAAGCACTTGCTTGCCACCACCGCCACGCAGATAACAACGCTACATTAACATCTTAGGTGTCTATTGGCAAGCGGATAAAATAGATAGAAGCGTAAGATTTATGATATAAAAATATGTTATTGTGCATCCGTTAATAAAAGGAAATTTAAATCTACAGTTTTAATTAAACAAGCGACCGCAGTTCGCTGAGTCTACTGAAATCATCCGGCGTTTGAGTGTATGTTCATACATAGGGGCCATCCAGGTTAGTGGGGAAGGGGATCAATGTGTCATCGTGTGACAAGGGGTACGGGGGTTCAAAAGCTTTATGACGTAACATGTTTAAAATCAAAATTACTGAAATGCGAAATTCATTTGTAAATCATAGACTTAAAAATATTACTAGCTCGATCTGTATTATGTTTGACATACATGGCATGACTTGCCTTTGCCTTTCCGCTAGTACTGTTTTAATTTACTTAATTAAGTATTGCTATATGTAAAAATGAAAAATATGTAATGTCACACTGAGGGAGAGGGGTTGCACAAGTGTGACCACCTGTGCCAAGGACAAAGGAAGGGTTAAAAAATCATAACATTTGTGGGATGTAATTTATGGATGGCCCCATATGAGAAACGTTTTTCAATGACCAATAAGCTCGCGCTGTGATAGAGTTTTCCTTGGCATTCATGTTGTACTAACTTAATCATTTATGGGTTACATGTTACACACCATATGCGATTACTGAACCGTTCGAATAAATCGGTCAAGGGGATGACGAGTAAGCCACCCGACCAACGGGGCGGTCAATGATGATACGGCGGCCAGTGCGAAACTATAAAAAAAACTTTCCCCTTTTTTTAAAAAAAGACTTCCCCTTTTCTTTCATAATCACGGTGACACGTGACATATTTTATAGACCAAGAGTTTTCTTACTTAAACATTTTTCAGAATGGACTGGGTTATGCCAATTCTCAAACCTCCTTTTTTTATTAAAAAAGATTTATTTATTTTAGAATAACCACGGAATTGTGCGATTTTCTAAGGATACTTTACTCTTATTTAAAGTGAGAAGAAACATTTGAGGTATGACGAAAAGAAAAATATGATTTCAAAAGTTATACCCTGGTTCAAAATAAATAAATTACTGTTAAATGAAACCAAAACCAAATATTTTAAATGTTTACATTAAATATGCATTATATTACATTGCAAGTACCTATCGTTTTTCCTTGGTCTGTATTGTTTCTTCCAAAGCCCTCTTGAATTATATTCGTCATAATAACGATGCTTTTAAAAACTGATCTGTAATTTAAAATAATATCTTTAAAAATAAAGTGAATTATAATCACCATTGACGATATTGTTTGATCATAGAAATATCTGATGTTAATAAAAGAATATAATATTTTACTTGGATACATAAAAATATCCAGAAACAAAAATAGATCACAAAGAATGGCGAGTCCTACTAAAGCAATTGTTCGCTTTACTTGAACGTTAGATAAAGACCGCTTACAGCAAGACATTACACTTAATACAATCTTTATGTAAAAATATAAACATGTAATACGTATAATAGATGCACACATAAATCTAATAGTAAGCATATGCAAATAATAGTGTGCATCTTCATTCTGACGATCAATATATATAATAACATGTATAATACCATCAATTAAGAAAATTGCAAAGTAAGTAAAACAAAATGCCTTCCTCTTTTCGTAACTTATTTTTCCATTGTACTCTAAGACTAGCCTTATATAAACATAAAGAATAGCACACAAAGACCAACACAGTGATGTCAAATACAAAAAATCTTCTATTTCTGTAAGCACATGGTTGTCGAAAAAAATATCGTTTTTATATAAAAAATAATAATTAAAACACACTTCCAAGGTTTCCATAAAGACTTGATTGATAGTAATAAAGTTTAAAAAGCTGCGCCATTTAGGAAATAAACACCAAGTTGTAAATAAAATAATTGAACTCGCCACCGAAAGAATAAGACTTATTATTTCACTTATATCAGCAATAAATGTTAACGAATTTATTAATACATCCATTATTATCTAACATGTAAGATATTTAAGAATGATGAACCAAGTATTTTTTATCGCGTTACTCGATAACAAATAAACACTAATTAGCTAATGATCAATCAGTTAACTTGAATAATACAAATTTACGAGTTAGGCAGAGAGTTAGGTAGATATATATATATATATATATATATATATATATATATATATATATATATATATATATATATATATATATATATATATATATATAAACGCACTCATATAACCTCACATACACATCTACACACTAACATTGACACACATGGATGTACCCATTTGTTTTAATAAGTGTTATTGTTTTTATATCCCTGCTGCTTATAATTTTCTATAAAAGTTATAATGAGCATTGAGCATAAAAATATATAACTGAAGTGGTAAACTGTAGCTCATTAACTACATTTAAATCGCTAGAAGGTCTTCTTATTGAAGAGCTAGAATAAATTATTTGACAAACGACCATTAAATAAAATGAAAAGATTTAGAAATACGTCTAACGATGACTGAAATTGTAAAGTGTAAGTAAACCGTAAAAGACATTAAAAAGCTGTAAACTTTAAATACGTGAAATTCTTTAATTTATTCTCTAAACCAAAATTTAATTTTTGTTTGTTCTTTTTTACGATTTAACTTTAAAACTTCAAATGATTTCAAAAATTCTTTTGCCTATAGAAAGCTGCATTATCCAGAAGTCACATGCCTACTTTTTTACCCAGCTGAGTAAAGGAAAAAATTGAGTTTTGATCACGCGAATGAACTCTCGAGTTACTGCTTATATGAAAGCTCGTCGCGAGATTTTCTTGATGCTGGGTTTGTACAATACCCAAAATGCAGTAATGTCGGCCATTGGTGTTGAGTTAAACAGTTTGGTTCATTTTCCTTATGAATACGTATTCATAGATTTTGGCTAACGAAAGTAGATACTCGAATTGTTGCAAACTTTGACATGGCTATGCTAAAATGAATGTCAACATCAAAACGGTAACAAAAATGACAGTTGTTTGTAACTGGGTGTAAATAGTTGTGTTCTAGTTTTAAAATTTTACTGGTGTAAAAATAAAAAAACGATCAAAAGTGGAGTAAGTATGTTGGATATTGTTTTGTATGATTTCAACATACGAAGAAAATAAACAAGAGAAATACGTCAAATACAAAACCAAGATTGGTTCCGTTTGATGTTAAATTTCATAGACCATAACCTGTACCATGAAGCTGCATTATATCTGGAGACAACACTTTTAATCTATGCATATAATAAAATCGTAGGAAAGTCAAAACTGTACATTGAATATTTTTTAATCTATCTGATCTGATCTACAGATCACGCCCCAAGTATTCTTTTAAAAAAAACGAAAAATCGATATCGAAGCCAAAAATATAGTTTTTAGAATTTTTGTCTGTTTGTCTGTTTGTCTGTTTGTCTGTTTGTCTGTTTGTCTGTTTGTCTGTTTGTCTGTTTGTCTGTTTGTCTGTTTGTCTGTTTGTCTGTTTGTCTGTTTGTCTGTTTGTCTGTTTGTCTGTTTGTCTGTTTGTCTGTTTGTCTGTTTGTCTGTTTGTCTGTTTGTCTGTTTGTCTGTTTGTCTGTTTGTCTGTTTGTCTGTTTGTCTGTTTGTCTGTTTGTCTGTTTGTCTGTTTGTCTGTTTGTCTGTTTGTCTGTTTGTCTGTTTGTCTGTTTGTCTGTTTGTCTGTTTGTCTGTTTGTCTGTTTGTCTGTTTGTCTGTTTGTCTGTTTGTCTGTTTGTCTGTTTGTCTGTTTGTCTGTTTGTCTGTTTGTCTGTTTGTCTGTTTGTCTGTTTGTCTGTTTGTCTGTTTGTCTGTTTGTCTGTTTGTCTGTTTGTCTGTTTGTCTGTTTGTCTGTTTGTATGTTTGTATGTTTGTCTGTTTGTCTGTTTGTCTGTTTGTCTGTTTGTCTGTTTGTCTGTTTGTCTGTTTGTCTGTTTGTCTGTTTGTATGTTTGTCTGTTTGTCTGTTTGTCTGTTTGTCTGTTTGTCTGTTTGTCTGTTTGTCTGTTTGTCTGTTTGTCTGTTTGTCTGTTTGTCTGTTTGTCTGTTTGTCTGTTTGTCTGTTTGTCTGTTTGTCTGTTTGTCTGTTTGTCTGTTTGTCTGTTTGTCTGTTTGTCTGTTTGTCTGTTTGTCTGTTTGTCTGTTTGTCTGTTTGTCTGTTTGTCTGTTTGTCTGTTTGTCTGTTTGTCTGTTTGTCTGTTTGTCTGTTTGTCTGTTTGTCTGTTTGTCTGTTTGTCTGTTTGTCTGTTTGTCTGTTTGTCTGTTTGTCTGTTTGTCTGTTTGTCTGTTTGTCTGTTTGTCTGTTTGTCTGTTTGTCTGTTTGTCTGTTTGTCTGTTTGTCTGTTTGTCTGTTTGTCTGTTTGTCTGTTTGTCTGTTTGTCTGTTTGTCTGTTTGTCTGTTTGTCTGTTTGTCTGTTTGTCTGTTTGTCTGTTTGTCTGTTTGTCTGTTTGTCTGTTTGTCTGTTTGTCTGTTTGTCTGTTTGTCTGTTTGTCTGTTTGTCTGTTTGTCTGTTTGTCTGTTTGTCTGTTTGTCTGTTTGTCTGTTTGTCTGTTTGTCTGTTTGTTAGTCTGTTTATCTGCTTGTCTGTTTATCTGCTTGTCTGTTTGTCTATTTGTCTGTTTGACTGTATGTATGTCCGGGGTAAACTCAAAAAGTACTGCATGGATTTACTTCAAATTTTGCATGAATATTACTAACAGGTGGGGTCAATATATAGGCTGCACATTATCGCGCTATCACCTACGGGGGAGGTGCTGTGCGCAGTAAACGAAGTCCGCACGGACGAAGTCGTGGGCAACAGCTAGTACTTACATAAAACACAACTTTTATTACTGCTGTCATCTTTCGAGGTTTTACCCTCTCTTTTTAACACAACTGTATAAAAAGAGATGGGGAGACCTCATAGAATGAGATGTAACGTAGGTATTTATTTCAAGTGATTAATACGAGTTCTTACGAAAGAATACTTTACCTAAGTAATACTTCATGGCCTGTACCAAGGGTACAAAGGAATTATTGTCATTGAAGTTCATCAACCTCTGTGGCCTAGTGGTCCGATGTCCCGGGTCCCGGGTTCGATTCCCCGGTCACACGAGGTCCCGGGTTCGATTCCCCGGTCGGGCAAATCAAAACTGTGTTTTTCTAGTTTTCTGATAAAAACACGTTGCTCGGGATTGAATAACCGCCCGGTTGGCGATAGGTTTGCCACCTATTATATTGTGGTACAAAAAACCTTTGACTAATCGTGGTTGCACTGGTCGTACCTCTGCCTACCTCTTCCGGGATATGGGCGTGAAGATGCTGTTTATCATCCAATAAAATAACCAAAATGGAGACTATCAGTTAGACATGTATGTATGTAATATTGTTGGAATTTGATAATATTTGAGTATGATGATACATTAAGGGGTCCAAACGTGCGTATCAAATTTCGTAAGTGTATGTATGTTCGTGCATTTATATGTTTGTAATTTTTAATGTTTGTAAACGACTTACCCAGGAACTAAAAGACGCATCAAGATAGTTCTTTTTGATTTAAATCAGGTATACTTATTTCAACATAAAAAACAATCTGAGTTTTATCAAAATCGGTTTAGTACTTTTTCATATATACTTTAATTTACATATAAATAGTTGTAAATTATTTCTAAATTAGGTACATATAGTTAATATTTGAAGACGGTCTAAATTTTTAAATTACTATTATTTTGACGTGTTATGGTGTTTTTGAACATTGAACAACAAAGAAACAAAAAAATACATAACAATATGCATTGTAGTAAATTATAATGTAACAACACCGAGTTACACAGCCATTATCAAAAAATAAGAAACTACGCACTATAATCCTGAAGCTAACACTTTTGTCCGACCCGGGAATCGAACCCGGGACCTCATGATCAGAGCCGAATAAGCTACTCCTAGACCACGAGGCAGCCTCTTAAGAAAAATTTGATCACATTGTTTGACTTTGTCTGTCTGTAACTTACATTTTTATCAAATCCATGGTAAAAAAACTCCAGACTGAAATTCCTGCAAGAACGTAAAACATTAAGCCTGAAATCGAATAAACTCAGGAAACGTTAGTGCTGTTCAGTGCAACAATGTCAGCTAGGCAGTTGCCGTAAATTAGGTTTTATCAGAGGCACAAGCTCATTAGCATAGCGTGTTGAACTCTTATCGCGATACTGCGTACTGCACACTCCAATATTTACTGATAAATCGCATTAATAACCGTTTGTTATTATATCGCTTAAATACCAATATCGTTCATATAATAATAATCTGCCTGTAATACTTAGTCAATTTTAAACAGACCTGCCAATAAAAACACTATCATGTCCTATCTTTTAAGTTGGAAGCAGTAGATATCTACAAAATTTCATTGAAATCTGTTCAGTAGTTTCAAAATCCATCGCGGACAAACCACATTACACGTAATTTATGTATATTAAAAACGATGAATAATAATTTATTAAGACTAGCTGACCTGCGCAGCTTCGCCCGCGAGTAGATAAATATGTCGTCGAAATAGCTTTCAATACAAATTTCATCCCCTATTTCAGCCCCTCAGGGTTTGATTTTTGAAAAAAATTTGTTATTAGCCTATATTTGACCCCGGATCTTCAACTATTTCCATGCCGAATTGCATGAAAATTGGTGTATCGGTTTAGCCATGGAACATAGAACAAGCGGAATTGGCAAGTACAAACATTTGTATCAGGACCGTGATCGCCATATTCACACATAAAATAAGCATTATTGCATATAAACTACTAATGCAAACATTGTTTCATTGGTCGTTTTCATTTTAAACAACAATAATCCGAAACACACAAAGAGAACATTTAAAAATATACCAAACTGCGTTACAATAAATTTTATTTTGCTACAAAAAAAAGAGTATTTACGTCCTTTTGTAGTCTGTTCAAAATAGACTCATCTATTTGTACAATAGTAAAACTTAAGATCTTAATAGTTTCGCTATTCTACAATAGATGGCAGTATTGATTTTTCCGTAATTTTCAGTTGATCATATTTGAGTAGAGAACTTTCTAGAATGATATACGTAATGACTGTCATTACGTATATCTTTCTAGAAAAATTAGGTCAACTTAAAATGAACTTTATATGTAAGGTGTACGGCTGATTTTAGCTTGACTTTCTATTATATAATTAGAGATTATATTAAATCAGGAATTTAATTAAAATAAAATGAAAATTGTACTTTCGAATGATATGAAATATCTCCATTTTTAATCATCTGTATTCTACTATCATTTCTGCATTCAAGGATGGCACAATACGGCATAATTTAGTGTATAATAGATTTTCGCAGACGACTATCTCCTAATGATATGGTCAGTATCACTAAGGCAATTTAGAGTAAAAGCGCATAATAGTGACGCACGCGGCACGCCCACTCTTCACTTCCCCTTGTTCTATGTTCCATGGGTTTAGCCGTGAAAACGTAACTGATAGACAGACAGACTTTCGCATTTATAATATTAATATGGATTATTGACTGTGTATTTTAGAGGTGATTACCATTTCAGAAATGTAATGATCATTTGGTTATTTCAAAACATGGTATCCCTGCTAGTTGCGATGATACGTTGATTACCTTAAAGGTACCTCGCTGAAGAATTGACCATGTGACGTTTTGCTAAGCTGTTTGTAAAAGGTGACGGATTGACTAAACTAATAATCACAAGCGCCCCTACTTTTGAAGAATAGGCCACCTGCTGTTTTGCCAGGCTGGTCGTAAAAGGCGACCGATTGACTATGCGAGGCACTAACATCATGGCTACTAGGTGGTAGAGTTCTGCATTGTCTCGCCCCGGGCCTGGTACCACCGCTTTACCTATTCCTACCGCAATAACGTCGGTGCTGATTTAGAGGGTAAGATAGCCCGTAGAATTATGCATGTGGCATTAGACCTCGCCACAAGATAGCAACGCACCATTAACATCTCTAGTATCTATAGGCGACGGTTGATTCCATCAGTGGACGCATCTGCTTGTTTGATATCTTATAATATAAAAAAAGGATGGTAGAGTTCCGTAACGTCTCACCCTGGAGTGTGAATCCTCCCTCCCTCAACCGAATTGAATCAATAACCGGTTTTTTTTCGGTTTTACTTGTTAATGCAGGTGTAAAAAAATTTGGTGTAATAACCAGGTGCAGGTGTAAAAAACTTCATTTAGTGAAGTTACAGTTACATATAACATCCTTATAAAGCGAAAGCAGTTGATAAATATATTTCTTTATATACGAGTAGACTATCAGATAGCAAACAAGCAAATGGCTCATCTGATGGAAAGAAAAAACCATCGCATATAAACTATTAACATATGTTTGAATATTCCGGTATTTAAATATACATTTCCCTCTAAACTAAACACGGCAAAGACAAGCATTAAAACTATTGCGACAGGCATAGGTAAGGCGGTGGTACTACAGACTACGAAACGTTACGGAATTCTCCCAACTAGCAGTCACAATTGTAATGAAAAGTTTGGCCAATTTTTAACCTTTTACAAACTGCCTGCTTTTGAAGAAAGAAGGAAAAAAAATAAAAAAAAATTTGAAAAATGAATGATCATCTACCATTTTGCCCGGCAGTTTGTAAAAGGTTAAAAATTGGCCAAACTTTTCTTTACTCACCAATACGATGCCATCGTGGGTATCATAATCGGTATCACTACTTTACGTATTCTTGCCGCCAAGTTATAAATGTTCGTCACTGTCGTGTTCCAGTTTGGAGGTTGATGTAGCATTTTTGTGACGGAATGGTCACACATTAGGTAAGCGAATGCGGCAGAAGGAATTTTAAAATTTGAATAACAGCCAAATTGGACAGAGGGTTGCCAGAATATATTATGAAACTAGCAGTTACTCGAGTTTGAGTTGAGTTCAAGTCGCGAGTAACTGCTACTTTTGGTACTGCAAAAATCATTATTTCCTTTTGCTCAGTTGGGTAAAAAAGTATCTTATGTCACTCCTGGACAATGTAGTTTCCTAAAGGTGAAATAATGTTTAAAAGTTTGAGCAATTTTTGAATTAAGTCGTAACAAACAAACAAATAAAAAATCAAATCTCTCCTCTTTATAATATTAGTTTAAACTAGCTAGATCCAAAGTCATTACTCCCTTTTACTAATTCGGGTATAAACTCCACTATCTTTCAGTGAAAGTTTTATAAAAATCGGTCCAGCCATTCCAGAGATTATGCCCTACAAACAGAATGACAGACAGACAGAAATTTCAAAAACGGTTGCTTCGGTTACCGTAAAAATAACACAGCACATGAAAATACCTAGTTATTTTGAAATTACAAACATACACTTCAATTTTATTTATATGTATGTATAGATAAATGTCCCTGCTCACATTCATCACTCACATCACAGGAGGCTAGAATCGAATGCTGAAACTATGCCATCACCACAGAGGTAACATTTCGGGACGAAACTCTACTATTTATTATGTAACTAGCTCCCGCCCCGACTGTACACGGGTGGCACTAATAATGAATTTTTGGTAAATTCGTTCTACCTACACAAAAATACAATAAAAAAATCATTAAAACAATCGCTACCGAATTTCATAAGACATGGATTCATACGGTTTTTGGATGACATTTTACTTTTACTATCGATCGCCCTTTAACCGAAATTCGACCACAGCTAAACAATAAAATCCTTTTAAGTTTGACAACAGACTTCAACCGTAAAATAATATTATACATAAAAGTATCTTCACGCCCATATCCCCGAAGGCGTAGGCTACTTGGTCTCACAAATGTGATATGTGGCAATCCTATCGCCATAATATTAATATATTATTAATATTATACATGCAATGCCATTTTACTAATACATGTATGGCATGTGCCTATAATAATATTTATTTATTTATTTATTTATTTAACACTTTATTGTACACAAAAACAGTTACAGTAAAAATTAAAATTAAATATTAAGACAAAAGGTGAGCTTATCTCATATTGAGATTTCTTCCAGCTAACCCGTATGAAGAAAACAATAAATAAACACAGACATTGTGCACAACATAAACAAAAAATGTGGCCTTAAAGCTTTTTAAAAAAGAAATATAAAGTAAAAAGAAAAGAGATAAAACAGTTACATAATAAAAAAGTATTTAAAAAAAAAATAACACACAAACAACAAAAATTAATATATTAACTTATTTTACTTTTGCGTCAGATAATAATTATTTAATCGTGTCTTAAAGATTGATAACGATTCACTGGAACGAATGTTAAGTGGCAGTGAATTCCACAGCCTAACTGCATGTACAGAAAAGGAATCAGAAAAAAAATTAGATTTGAAGGAAGGGAAACGCAAGAGGGAACTGACATTAGCGCGACAATCACTACTCGGGGCATGAAGAAAATGAAAACGCTGACGAAGATAAATTGGGGACCTAGGGTTATGAAGAATGTTATAAAGCAAAGAAAGAATATGAGTATTCCTGCGAAGACGTATTGGTAACCACTTAAGTTGAGCACGAAATTCTGAAACATGATCATATTTACGAAGGCCAAAAATGTAACGGATGCACAAATTTTGCATCCTCTCAAGTTTGTCCACTAAACCTTCAGTGGCATCAAGAAAACAAGAGTCTGCGTAGTCAATTATTGGGAGAATCAGTGTTTGCATTAACGTGATTTTTGTTTTCAGCGGTAACAATTGTTGCAATGGTTTCAAAGAATGGAAAGAAGAGTAAACTTTTTTGCAAATATTGTTGATGTGAGCCTCCCATGTCCAATCTTTAGAAAAAGTAACCCCTAAATTTTTAACAGTAGAAGAAAAGGGAATGAGAGTGCCATTATAAATTATCGGTGGAACATCAACATTATTTAACAATTTGTGCATATATCTACTACCAAAAATAATCGCTTGAGATTTAGAGGGGTTAACTAAAAGACCGTTTGAAGTCGCCCAAGCGTGAATCGCATCCAAATCTCGATTGATGCCATTGACCGCATCTTTTATATCCATGATACCAGCTTGACAATATAGCTGCAGATCGTCTGCATATAAATGAAATTTACTTTTTATAATGGTAGAGATGGCGTCAATAAAACTTGTAAAAAGTAAAGGGGATAAGACTCCACCTTGAGGGACGCCTGCAATGAGTTGGAGTGAATCAGAAAATATGTCGTTAAAACGAACACACTGTGATCGTCCTCGAAGGTATGAATCAAACCAGGCAACAGCACAAGAAGAAAGGTTACGGGATCGAAGAACTTCTAGCAGTATATCAAAATCTACTGAGTTAAAGGCACTACTAAAATCAAGAAGCACAGCAACAGTAAGTTTTTTATCATCAATAGCAGCACGAATATCTTCAGATACGTTAATTAGAGCTGTAACTGTACTATGCCCCTTCCGAAACCCTGATTGGAAAGGATTCAACAAGTTATTAGCTACATAGTAATCCGTCAATTGAGTGTGTACAATATGTTCTAACACTTTAGAGAGAAACGGGAGAATAGATATAGGGCGATAGCAAGATAGAGAAGAGGGATTCGGTACTTTTGAGAGAGGGATAACATGAGCGGTTTTCCAAGCAGAAGGAAAGGTACTACTAGACAAGGATAAATTGAAAATAGATGTTAATATTGGAATTATCATAGGGGAAGATAGCGAAATCATTTTGGAGGATAAAAAGTCACTACCTACAGCAGTGGATGAAATTGAGCGAACATGCCTTATAACTTCTTCATCTGTAACAAGTTGGAAATTGAACTGCGGAAAAGGTTTTAATGGAATAGATGATAAGTAATTTAAGGTATTGGATTTAGTGACGATATCTATAGAAGTAGGAGGGGTTGAAAAATGAGAGTTGAGGGAATTAATATCAATGTTACTGTTTGAAGATGGAGGATTCCTGCCAACACCAAGGGTTTTTAGAAATTTCCACGCTTGCCCTAAATCAGATTTTGCAATAGTATCATGGATATAAAGACGTTTAGCTGCACGACATAGCTGAGTACACCTATTACGTAATTTTTTGTATTATATGTGATGTTTATTTTTATTAATTTAATGTATTTCATTCTATGTATAAGAATTGTTTTATTTACCACACAGTACTGTTGGCAATAATTTACACAAATATACATAAAATGAGTATATGAGGCCATCAATTTCTAAATTATTGTGTCAATATAAAGCTGAAGTATCAATGCTTTACTAATTATTTAAATCTTATGGAATCTTTAGAATTGTTAATTATTTAACATGTTTTGAACTATTTAATTAAGGTAATAATTAGACGGTAGTAGACTAAAATAAAGCACTATAAAAAGGTCTATCAGATATGTTTTCGAAGCATTCGTATTTGTAAAATTGAGAAGTGAAGTTGCTTAATATACAATAAAGTGTAGTAAGTTTTGTATTTGATATAATTCGATATTCCGTTATTTGATGTTTAAATTAATAAACCTTATACCAAGTGGAGCGAACAGTACAATAAAAATACAATAAAATACATGTACACTAAATAACAATAACATGCGATAGTAAAAAAAAACAAAAAGCCAAGAAATACAGTAATCAAAAGAAAATGATACATATATTAAAAAACATCAATAGTTACAATTTTTACAACACATGCAAAGTAAAAAAAAGGACATATAGGTATATATAATAATGTTTATATATATCAGTATGATGGTAAAATGGCCACTCAGCAAACACACAGGGTGACAAGTATTCATATTAAGTATTTAAAAATATTAGGTTTCTGAACTCCTCCGAAATGCAAAGTTTGTGTGTCGGTAAAAATAGTACAATATTTTTTACATTACGTATTAAGGCGAGCCATCGGGACAAACGGGAAAAAACTGGAACGGGAAAATCACGTTTATTTGTATTGATTGTTAAATAACAATTACACAAATATACACGATATACCTGAAGATTTTATCTAAAGAATTTGCTAACTTATTACATGATAGAATGTACTTTACTCGATTGCATAAAGTTCCGAAAACAGGCTAAAAAATCTCTTAAACAAGTAATATATATATATATATATATATATATATATATATATATATATATATATATATATATATATATATATATATATATATATATATATATATATATATATATATATTAAAATGAACCTATATATCGAAAAAAAAATTCCCCTGCAAGGAGAGATTTTTAGCTTAATTTTGAAAGGTATCGGTGAGCATTCAAAGTTTCCCATTTAAATAACACGTAAAAAAATCTTTTTTCATTAAAAATAATGTAACTTTTGAACCACTTGAGATAAAAATTTTTTGATGGCAGATTCTTGAAGGGCACTAAATTTCCTACAAAATCATACCTGGTTCCATTTTTTAAAGTCAAAAATTCATATATTTACTGGCCATGAAAATTAAACAAAAAATCAAAATAAGCAATTTTAAGCATTTATTGTCAGAATACTTTTTATTAATCGAACTCTGACGAAAAACGAAGAGCAAAAACAATTTATTCTGCAAATAGTACAATTACATCGTCAGCAATATCCCAATTGTAATAAGTTAAATTTTATTAATAGCTAAATAAATGTTTTTAACATGCCTTATCTCATTTCAAACTAATTTATTTCCTTAAATGTAAAGATTTCTGACAATAAATGCCTAAAATTGCTTATTTTGATTTCATGTTTAATTTTCATGGCCATTAAATATATGAATTTTATACTTAATATATATAATAATAATAATAATAATAATAATAATAATAATAAAAATGGAACCAGGTATAATTTTGTAGGAAATTTAATGCCCTTCAAGAATCTGCCATCAAAAAATTTTTATCTCAAGTGGTTCAAAAGTTACATTATTTTTAATGAAAAAAGATTTTTTTACGTGTTATTTAAATGGGAAACTGAATGCTCACCGACACCTTTCAAAAATAAGCAAAAAATCTCTCCTTGCAGGGGAATTTTTTTTTCGAGACATAGGTTAATTTTAACCCATAAAATCGATAGGTTAGTTTTTTGGCTCACCCTCTAATATATATATATATATATATATATATATATATATATATATATATATATATATATATATATATATATATATATATATATACACACACACATAAATCAATTGCTGTTCGTTAGTCTCGCTAAAACTCGAGAACGGTTGAACCGATTTGACTAATTTTGGTTTTGAATTAATTGTTGAAGTCCAGGGAAGGTTTAAAAGGTGAGAAAATATAGAAACAAAGTAAGAGTAGTTAAAAAGGCAGAACAACGTTTGCCGGGTCAGCTAGTTTGTTAATAATATTTCTAATCTTCCACATGGTTTTCATATGATCATATTTAGTTTTAAATACAAAAAAGAATGTACTACATTTTGGTTTTCAGCTGAAGTCCTATATTTATGTATACGAAAATAAACACGTTTCCAAGCGGTTTCAGAACATGCCGTGCCGCCCATTTCCTATAGAACTGATGCGCGACAAAATATCTCGCCTTAATATATAGTTTCAGAGTACATGGACATATGGATATGCATAACGAAATGAAAAATACGATTTCAAAAGTTGTACGCTGTTCAACATAATCTTCAAATTAAAGTAAATCAAGTAAGCAATCCAGCTTCCCCGTTGATCAAGTGGTTAGCGAACCTAACTACGAATCGATGGGGCTCGGTTTCGATTCCCGATAGGGACAAACATTTGTGTGGTGAGCATAGATGTTTGTATTTCTGGGTTTGGGTGTTTATTGTGTATGTAACAGTATTTATATATTATGTATTTCTATGTATTAGTATCGTTGACTGACACCCATAACACAAGCAAATAATTTGGGTTATTTTGGGGTTAGATCGATTTGTGTAATTTGTCTAGTAATAATATTATTTTATATTATTATTATCTTTTAAGTTCTACCTTTATACAATAATAAAACATTTTTTCACTTATATAGATAGACTTTCAATTATTAGTCCTAATAAAAATATGTATTATTATTTATGACACTGATTGACATATATATGAGTTATATTCCAGATTAGTAAATTTGGGTAGTCAATATCAATCGTTCAATTTTTTTTTGTTTACAAAATGCAAAGTCAGCATTGCTAAATTTAATTAACTTCTTCTTCTTCAGAACTAATAACATATCTGTGCTCAGGTTTAGCTAAGGGTGGAGTTTGTCTTTGTTACGCTAGATCTATATTTACGATTCCGTATTGAGTTATTGGCGTGACTTTTACTACAAAACTTTCATTGTGTAATATTTTAATAAAACGATAGGGACCTTGCTAGTTTACATTAAATTTTCTAGCTTTCATTTACCACATTGATTGGGTGTTATCCGAAGGTAGTGTTAAGAGTCTTCGTAACCGACATGTTTGTATGAAGAGAGTAATTAATGTAGAGGAAGCAAGAGAAATCTGCAAGTATCGTGAAATACAACACTAGATTCTCACTGCCTACCTCATAAGGGATCTACCTCATCTGGAGTGAAGATACCTATTAATGTATACATCGTGCAAAAGAGCTTTAATATTCATTAATAATTTAAATATTATACTAACTTTAATTTAAAACAATAATATTTGTAAATGGCATTATGTAAAGCACTGATATTAAGTCACACTATATCCATCAAGCAACAAACTACATTCGAGTACATTCCATGTCGATTCCTCAGGGACCGCATTGCAGCGTTTGAATTATGTATCAGTTTCCTTTGTGCTTCTTTCAAAATCAAGTATTTCTAACAAGTTTTCCTGCTTAACCTACTATTTTACAAGCATTCATGTTTGTTTTGAAAATATTATAAATGCCAATATCTTAAAACGTGAAAGAAGAATGCATTTATCACATTTTACGCGTGTGACGAAGACAACATGAGATTATACGGTTATATCTGAAGACTATAATAATTATGATACAATTGAAAGCATATTTTAATAGTAAAAAATAAATCGGTTACTCAATTATGCAAAAGCTGTTCAATGTATTTTAATGATAGTACATCTAAGTCATTGACATGTATAATATTACCACTGGACAGGTTATCCCATACAAATGAAATAAATATATGTCAATTTGAAACGCTATCGGCGGGGGTACCGAGAACTAATTTTGACGTATGTTGCATATGGTTGCCGCGGTAATTTAAATTAATAAAAACAGTAGCTTATTTTTTAATTTGTGGACATTATAGTGAATTTTTAAGTTCATATTTTGTATACTATGGAGATTAAAAAATGAGGAAATGTGTAGTTTGTAAACATCGATACCAAAAGGGGAGCAAAACGACGTTTCAAGGTACGTGCATTTAGTCGCTGTTTTTAATAAAAATTGAGTGAAATTGTATTTTAAGCATCTGATTTTAATATATATTAGCGAGAACGATATAGATTTTTAACAGAATTTATGATATTTATTTAATATTGTTTTGCTTAGAATTGGCTAGTGATATCAAGAGGTCATATCGATAATTTCAATATCGATATTCTACTTTAGGTCTTTAATAGTCCACGCGGTTTTATTCATACATGCTTGCATATTTAAGTCACTTTATGTCACTTTATTTCCTTCGCATATTAATTCAGTTTATTTTTGTAGATTTCCAGTAGATTCAACGCTTAGAAACATATGGCTTTACAATATGAAAGCAGTAAATTGGCCTCCAAAAGAGTCAGATACTCTATGTTCAAATCATTTTGATAACAAATGTTTTATCAAACATTACAATAGAACAACACTGAACTTGGGTAGTGTGCCAACAATATTTAAAGGATTATGTGAAGGTGAGTAGTACATTTTGTTTGGTTTTCATCTAATCTAACATGCCAAGCAATGTATACTTGTATGTAATTACGCTGATAATTTAGCAACTGGACCAGTGCAGTTTTGAACAATATAACATGCTAATAAATATACATCATGTCCGGTTTCGGATTGGATTTTTAACTTCCCGCTACGTATGTAGATAAGGAAGATACTGATTTTGCCCCGATTTTTGAAAATCGAGTTTTCACCAGATCTCCACGTTTTCAGGTCCTAGGAACCTTTTCCGACTATTTTCACGATGACAACAGTATGTCTGTATGTATGTGTGGTTTTCCCCGTATTGGTTCCGGGCTCTTTTGAAGAATAGACCAACTGCCGTTCTGCCGGGCAGGTCGTAAAAGGCGACCGATTGGCTATGCGAGTCACTACCATCGTGGCTACTAGGTGGTAGAGTTCTGCACTGTCTCGCCCGGGTCAGGTACCACCGCCTTACCTATTCCTGCCGCAATAGCGTCAGTGCTTGTCGCTGTCGTGTTCCTGTTTGGAGGGTAAGGTAGCCTTTAAACTTATGCATGTGGCATTAGACCTCGCCACAAGATAGTAACGCACCATTACCATCTTTGGTGTCTATAGGCGATGGTTGACTCTTTCCATCGGGAGACCTATCTGCTTGTTTGCTATCTTATGATATAAAAAAGGATGTGTGTGTGTTTGTGTGTGTGTGTGTAAACATCCCATAACTTTTAAAGGGTTGACCGATCGAAACGCGGTTGGTGGCATTCGATTGGATTCTACTCAACTTAGACTTCCTGAAAATTTGATCAAATCGGCCTAAGAGATTTTGAGAAATTTTGAAAAAACCTCAAAAAAAATGTTGGCGAAACAGTATTTTTATAATATAACTTCCAGATTAATGTACCGATTGAGTACAAAAACTAATCAGCTCTATTCCTTAAAAAAATACATCGAATGCATAGATTTTTCAATCAATCATTTTTTGGTATCCTACGACATTTTTGTACTAAAAAAACTACGTCGAATGCCGTCCCTAAAATCAAAATCGAATTTAATTTTCAAAGGTAACAACCTTTCAAATATCAAAATTTCGTTGTTTTTAGCAAACTTACTTAATAATTTTTAAATAACTTTCAGACTAATACACCGATTCACTTAAAATCTTGTCAGCTTTTTTTCCTTTAATAACTGCGTCAATACAGTTAATTGGATCAAAACCGGATAATTGCCAACCAATTATCCGGATTTATCAATGACGAAAATTTTTGAAAAAAATGTTTTTTGACTTTTCTTCGAAATATTTCAATCATTCGATTATGTAGCTAAAGCAATATTTCAGATCTCAAAAATTGAATTGAATGCCATTCGAAAGATCAACTTCGATCATCGTTTCTAAAATATACCGCTTTTCAAAAATAAATATATTGTCACTTTAATAAAATATATGTTTGAACTGAAAAATTATATGCTTATAGTTTTTACTCTTTTCAGCTCAAAATACCTTAATTTAGCGGGAAGTTTCAAAGATGGCCTGTAGGGTCAACCGCTTACACATTTTTTCCTCCAAACCCTCCAAACCAGTACACGACAATGACAAACATTGACGCTATTACGGCAGGTAGGCAATAGGAAAGGCTTTGGTACCAAATTCACAGATGAGACGTTGCGAAACTCTACCACCTAGTAATTACGATGGTAGTGACACGTATAGCCAATCATTCGCGTTTCACGACCTGCCTGGCAGAACAACAGTTGGTCTATTCTTCCAAGGAGCTCGGACGACACGGCCAATTGTTCTGCATATGGGGTTCTAAGCCCCACTCATTGTTTGGCAGCCATTTTGGTTTTATGTTAGGTTCATATAGTTCAAAACCGGAAAACTTGTATTAATTTTAGTTTTTTTTTATATCATAAGATAGCAAACAAGCAGATGGGTCTCCTGATGGAAAGAGTCAACCATCGCCTATAGACACCAAAGATGTTAATGGTGCGTTGCTATTTTGTGGCGAGGTCTTATGCCATATGCATAAGTTTACCGGCTACCTTACCCTCCAAACCGGAACACGACAGCGACGAGCATTGACGCTATTGCGGCAGGAATAGGTAAGGCGGTGGTACCAGACCCGGGCGAGACAATGCAGAACTCTACCACCTAGTAGCCACGATGGTAGTGACTCGATAGCCAATCGGTCGCCTTTTACGATCTGCCTGGCAGAACGGCAGTTGGCCTATTCTTCAAAGGAGGCCGGGACCAACATGGCGAGAAGTGTCAATAAACCTAATTAAGTATACAATTATTTCAGACCCAAAGTTTTACAAAGCAGTTAAAATAGCTGACACAAACGATAAGGTGTCCGAAGAAAAAGGAATGGAAATGGAAGAAGCGCAACTATTAATGCAAAACAATTCGAGCACAAGTTCTTCTGTATTAAAGCACCAGTCGTAAAAGCAATGTGGGGTCAAAAAATTGCTAAGCGAAAATATCTGGGGGGAAAATAAATTTCATTTAAGTAAGTAAATTTAAATTATATGTGTGCGCTAGTAAACGTAATTGTAAACTTAAATTGCATACGGCAAGGCCACTCGTGTCGAGTTAAGTGCAAAAAGAGAACCGTCACAGGAATAATTAAAATAGTTCTTGAGCTTTTTTACCATTTTGTTATACTAACAAAAAAGTTGTTTGACACATTGTAGGAACTTACTAGTACGCCTTGTTATTTGACTGTAACACTACGGTGGTTACTTTTTTATTCTGACTAATAATTTGAATTTTTGCCATCTACTCATATAACTCACTTTTCAGACCCAAGTGCAACAGACAAGTCAGCTACAGATCTACAGGATAAAGCAAGGATAAACAAAGAACAACAAATCAACCGGTTTACAGATTTTTTGATAAATTGGAATTCGTAAAATTTCAATACACAAAAACACAACAAAATTCCCGAAGAGATTTTACAGTTTTATAAAATCATATCACTGGAATATTTGATGTTTTCTTTAATTTACTCATAGTCTACTTGCATGCCAAATTTCATCAAAATATGTTAAGTCGATATTGCGTAAAAGCGAAACAAAAAAGTTCGAATTTACAGTGGAAACCCGATTCGCGCGAATACAGAGGATTCGCGATTATCCGGACAGACCACAAACAAATAATGTTTTGTTAGCACACCACCATAACTAGGACCCATAAAACACTTTTATGAGCTCATCTCGTGCGAAACCGCTTCAAATCTTGAAAGTAACCTGCGAATATATTTTTAGTACCGACAAAAATATATTTGGTGAGTCTTAAAGCCACTAGCATAAGTTTAAGTTACCTTAACCTCCAAACAAGAATACGATAGTGACAATCATTGTTGCATTTGCGTCAAGAATAGGTAAAACCAAGAAACTTATCATCAACAGGTTTTCTCATCCAAGGATAAGGCGACGTCTTTAACGGGCTCTATCACCTAGTAGTAACTATGATTTTTATGTATCATAAGATAGCAAAGAAGCAGATATCTTTCCTGATAGAAAAAGACAACCATCACCTAAAGACACCAAAGATGTTAATGGTGCATCTCTATCCTTGCGGCGGGGTCTTAATGCCACATGCGTAAGTTTACTGGTTATCTTATCCTTCAAATCGGAACATGACAGTGACAGGCACTATTGTGACGGAAATAGGTATGGTGGTGATACCAGACCCGGGTGAGACAATGCAGAACATAAAGTAAATTATGCTGAACTCTAACAGTGTATTCACTACTCTTATAGCACTATGGATCTATTGTTTGCCTTTTCCGAACTAACTTGGCAGAATCAAATCTACTTTTCAAAGGGGGCTTAAACTAGACAGTAAAAAAGTAAAGCAAAAATTGTGTCCTTTTTTATTTTATAATTATATAAATAAATTATTCATTTATTACTCGTGAAAGCTTCTAATATATATACCTCACCGTTCTCGCAATTGCCTTAACAACGGGTTCAAAGATTTTCCTACACATATTAATATATAGATATTAAATATATATGTAAAAATAAAAGTCGCATTTGCTCATACACAGTGCATATACTACAAGGATATTGGGCGAGGCCAGACTCTTCCTAGATTAGACAATACATATTAATATTATGTGCAATTACTTTTCTTTATACATAATATATTCAGTTATCCGGACTTTCAAGTATATGGATGCCTTATCAATTAGTCCGGTGAATCGAGTTTCTACTGTATAATGTTACTAGCGACCCGTCCCTGCTTCGCAGGAGTCAATTTCTCAACTATACCAAATACTAAAATATTTTGTATACATAAATCTTCCTCTGCAATCACTATATTTCATAGTATTCCTATTAATTTTGTACATTTGCGCAAGTTAATAATACAATAATTAAAAAAGTATTTACATGAACCACAGCCCACCTGGTTGTAAATATTGAACGATCGATAAACTTATCCAAGCTGTCGACAAGAAGGCATCACTAATTTTAGTTTCACGGACACTCACATCTGTCTACAGCGCCAAAATGGCGATATTCAAATAGGCACAAAAATTCTGTGACAGCAGCCAGTCCAGTGGTAATATTATACATGTCAATGATCTAAGTACATTTCTGCGGAAGACATGTTTTTGGGAGCTATTAAAATTATTTTATATTAAATGATGCACCCCCAATAGATGGCACTATAATAAAATACTTTAGGCGCCTATACTTTAGGCGCTATAAAAAATTACTTTGGGCGCCTATAAGTTTCATCACATTTGCAAAGTCGTGAATGATCACCGGCACAGACTATTATGATCGCGAGTAGACCATAGGAAGCAAAACCGTGAAATTAGTTTTAATTAGTGAATTATTATACAAACTTCTGTAGTACATATATTTTTTCAATGTGTGTTATTTTCTTATCATAGGATATCAAATATATAGGTCCTCCAGATAAATAGAGAGTACCAACGTATATACCATTGATATTAATGGTGTGTTGCTTTTCCTGTAGCAATATGGTGGTGTCACACGTTAAAGTTTACCAGATACTCTAACTTTCCAACCAGAACATGACACTGACAAGCACTGACGCCATCGGAACAGGAATAGAAAAAACAGTGGTAACAAATCTCGGCGAGACGTTGCGAAACTTTGTCACCTAAAAATCACGATGGTAGTGACTCGTAATCGCCGATTGTTCGCCTTTTACGAGCGAATTTTAAGATAAGTCTAATTGTTTTTGAATTTCCTCATTATATATTATATATAATAAGGAAATTCATTATGTACTTGTTATAAATATATCATTGTACCTTTATAACAAGTACATAAAATAGAGAAAAAAGACCAGCCCGCTGAGTTTCTTTCGCCGAATCATCTCAGTGTGTGGCCACGTTCCGATCCGGTAGTAATTCTAAATAATCAATAGAATGTTTTAAATGTAATATTATATTATATAGACCGCCCCGTTGGTCGAGTGGTTAGAGACCCTGACTACGCAACCAACGGGGCTCGGGTTCGATCCCCGACGGGGACAAGCATTTGTGTGATGAGCATAAATGTTTGTATTTCCGGGTTTGGGTGTTTATTATATATATTCTAGTATTTATATATGTATTTCTATGTATTAGTATCGTTGACTAACACCCATAACACAAGCAAATAATTTGCTTACTTTGGGGTTAGATCAGTAAGTGTAATTTGTCCCGTGAATATTTATTTATATTTATTTATTTATTTATATAATGATATTTTTTTTAAATATTTGCACACCATATAATGGTAGAATATGTTGGTATTTTAATTTATTTTTAACAACTTGTAACACCCATATTCTTGCAAATAAATATTTTCTTTCTTTCAAATTATTTGTTACATCTGAAGATTTAGGAAATGGGTAGTAGGTACATTTTTTCGTACTCTTTATACATAATTCGCCAAGAGCGTTTTTTTTTTTTTTTTATATATCATAAGATAGCAAACAAGCAGATGGGTCTCCTGATGGAAAGAGTCAACCATCGCCTATAGACACCAAAGATGTTAATGTTGCGTTGCTATCTTGTGGCGAGGTCTAATGCCACATGCATAAGTTTACCGGCTACCTTACCCTCCAAACCGGAACACGACAGCGACAAGCACTGACGCTATTGCGGCAGGAATAGGCAAGGCGGTGGTACCTGACCCGGGCGAGACAATGCAGAACTCTACCACCTAGTAGCCACGATGGTAGTGACTCGATAGCCATTCGGTCGCCTTTTACGACCTGCCTGGCAGAACGGCAGTTGGCCTATTCTACAAAGGAGGCCGGGACCAACAATCAATCATATTGTTTATTCAATCCATCATTCCGCATTGTAAAATCAATCTCTGCATTCAATGTTTTCCTAGCTTTGCATTGGAATGGAACACAAATAACAGAAAGAAACTTTGTATGAAATAATCCTATATCTCTCAGTTTCATGGGTACAAAGCCGGATTTTATAGTAAGCTTCCATTGTATAGAACACACAAATAAATTTAAAAGGTATTTTTCGGAATAGATCTTTAGCTGTAGTCAGAAATATGTGTGCGTATGTAACTAAATCTTTATATTGTGAGACCGTATCTACCTCAAAAGAAAAAAAAAACGGTTTATGTGTCCACAGAATAGAAAAAACGATTTTTCCATTCCGTGTCTGTGGCTACGAATAGGCCTTGTCAATGTGTCGTGTCTGACATAGCCGTGCATTTTTTACGTTAATACGTCTACGTAACGGACAATTATAAATATTTTCTTTCTTTCTTTCTTTCTTTCAATATTTTGAGATGGTAACATTTTTATCCGTCATATAGATACCGTCGTTGAAGGTTTCGGACACCTTCATATTTTTACGTTCTCAGCACTACTTCACTAATTTATATGGAGTTTCAAGCTCAAAAGAAATAAATAATTAAACATGTACCTATGTACTTAACTTTTTATACCTAAACTCGGCGGTCGCACTACGGTTGTCAGTTCCACTTATGCACAAAACCTGGTACTGGCACTCGTATTTTACTGCTGTAAAATAAAGTTTCAAATCAGAATATGTCACTCTTCTTTGCATTTTGGATATAATGTAGTCTAAAAACGGTATGAAATGGATATGTGTAATGGTTATTTAGGCGACAACCACCGGAATGAGTTCAAAAAAAATTAAGTGTTTTTTTGCAATTACTCAAAAACAGTGAAATTTGACAAAAAAGTTTTGACCAAATATGTTAATCTTTTAGTTTTACGTCAAAAAAGTTATATGACTTTTCATCCTTTGGTTAAAATGAACCGAGTTAGAGAGGTTTTAAGTTTAAAGGAAAAACACACATTTGAAAAAATTGCTAGTAGAAATTAAATAATTTTAATTTTGTCAATATTTATCGATAACAATTTATTAAATACTGCGTCCAATGCCACAAATTTCATTTTAACAAATATCAGTTTACCCCTTCAGATATCGTTGACAATAATATTAAACAAATGTTTTTAATAACTTCGAGATGTTTCAGCCAATTGATTTCTGTATTTCTACAATATTTTATTACATAAAACTGTATCTGCATAAAATTGAATGCTGTTTAAAAAGTTAAAATAAAATCAAGTGTTCAAATTTTATAGCTTTAAAAATATTAAAATTATGTTACTTTCTATAAACTTGCTTCAAAGTTAGATAGGTTTAATTGACTTTTAGTATTACTACAGTTAATTAGTCTTAAGAACAAATATCTATTACGTGGTGTAGGAGAATGCGGCTTTTGGGTGGTCTTTCGCGAACTTTTTCTAACATCCTGGATAAACAAATGGTAGAATACCACTCGACATTAACACTATTTTGATCTTCAAGTTGAATTGTATAGATGGGACACGTAGCTGAGAAAAAAATGCGATCATTTTTTACCAACGTTTCTCACCTGTCTCACTTTTGTTGGCCTGTTCTCATTTTCAAACACCCATTCATATGATTGCTGTTTTTTTTCGAGTTCGAAACAATAAATCCAGGTTTCGTCTCCTGTTTCAATGTCATAAACAGCATTAGAATATCCGTGGTCGTCCTTCAGTAGCATCTGTGAGCACTATTCCACGCGAGCCCGCTTCTGCTTCGCTGTCAGTTCATGAGGGATCCAACGACAACAAAACTATTTGAATTTCCAATGTTATATTTTTAAAACGATGCAACCTTCTTAGTAATAAAAAAAACAATTGGTGGGAAATGATTCGTCAATTGTTTTTTTATCACACATTAAAGTTCTACGTACGCAACGAAAATGGAATTAAGTCGAAAAGATTTTAGAGCGATGATTTTTTACGATTTTAAAAGTTCTCTTTCTCCGCAAGACTGTGCCGCTCGCCTTCAAAATGCTTTTGGGAGAGAAGCACCTTGTTTGAGCACCGTGAAGCAATGGTTTGCTGAATTTGAGAGAGGTCGAGTTTCTTTACATGACGAATTTCGTGAAGGGCGGCCGTCAACTGCCGTCAACAAAAATAATGTGACTACTGTTAAGCGGTTAATTGAAGAAAACCCCCGGATTACCTATGAGACAATTCGAGGACTGTTGGGGATTGGTGTGATCCAAATTCAAAAAATTTTACACGAAGAATCGAAAGTTCGGAAACTTTGTTGTCGGGGGATCCCTCATGAACTGACAGCGGAGCAGAAGCGGACTCGCGTGGAATAGTGCTCACAGAAGTCACAGATGCTACTGAAGGACGACCACGGACATTCGTGGTCACGATGCCACGAATAGTTATTTTGGCGAATATTTGGCGACGTATTTGTTTCATTAGCGAATTCGAAGTCGGTCGTGTTACGAGATAGATTATGATGACTGAGTGTTATACGCAGATGGCTCTCCTGACAGAAAGATGGGCAGAGAAACCATCGCCTATAGACACAAAATATGTAAATGTAGTGTTGCTATCCGTGTGGTGGGATGGCAAGGACACATGCATAAGTCAACCAGCTACCTTTCCCTCTAAACTGGAACACGACAATGAGAATCATTGACGCTATTGCGGTAGGAATAGGTAAGGCGGTGGTTCTAAATACCCGGCCGAGACGTTGCAGAACTCTAGTACCTAGTAGTCACGATGGTAGTGACACCTATAGCCAATTAATCGCCTCTTACGACCTGCCTGGTAGAACGGCAGTTGGACTATTCTTCAAAGAAACCCGAAACAACACAGGGTAAAAACGACAACCAATTTTGTTTTTTTTATATCATAAGACAGCAAACAAGCAGATGGGTCTCCTGATGGAAAGAGTCAACCATCGCCTATAGACACCATTGTTAATGCTGCGTTGCTATCTTATGGCGAGGTCTAATGCCACAGTCATAAGTTTACCGGCTACCTTATTCTCCAAACCGGAACACGACAGTGACAAGCACTGACGCTATTGCGGCAGGAATAGGTAAGGCGGTGGTACCAGACCTGGGCAAGACAATGCAGAACTCTACCACCTAGCAGCCACGATGGTAGTGACCCGTATAGCCAATCGGTCGCCTTTTACGACCTGCTTGGCAGAACGGCAGTTGGCCTATTCTTCAAAGGAGCCCGGGACCAACACGGGGAAGAAATGATGAAACTTAGATTGTTTCCTAAGTTGAAATATAGGTAATATTTCTGCAGGCAGGTAAAAAGTGTCTACTCGCCCGTATACCCGAAGAGGCAGACAGAGGTACAACAAATTCACTCACGACTAGCCCAAGATACTAGTCCCACAATATAATAGGTGGCAAGCCTATAACTTCTATGGGAACCATTATGGGAACATGCCCGGTTGGTCATGCTCCCATAATGGTTCCCATAGAAGTTTTTTTTAATCAGAAAACTGAAAAAAAACACGCTTTGAAATTGCCCGACCCGGGAATCGAACCCGTCATCATGTGATCAACATCGACATCGGACCATTAGACCACAGAGGTGGCGAGGGTTCAAAACCCATAAAAGTATTCAAATTAACTAATATATAGTTATTTATATGCAGCTTTGCAGCTTTTATAATTTGATATATTTCGTTGAAAGCAGCAATAGTCCAAGTTTTCTTCGAATAAAACTCGGAGCAATGTTGTCAATATTTAACATATATATATATATATATATATATATATATATATATATATATATATATATATATATATATATATATATATATATATATATATATATATATATATATATATATATATATATATATGCGGCCATCAATTTCCAACTTTTTTTTTCATGGAAGAGGGGGCAAACGAGCAGAAGGTGTGTCACCTGATGTTGAGTGAATACCAGAAGTCTTGCAGTTCCGTTGCCGTCCTCTTATTATGTCAAAATAACGTTGTTATTCTTTAATAATTCAATACCAGAAGTCTTGCAGTTGCGTTGCCGCCCTCTTATTATGTCAAAATAACGTTGTTATTCTTTAATAATTCAATACCAGAAGTCTTGCAGTTGCGTTGCCGCCCTCTTATTATGTCAAAATAACGTTGAAATGTTATTCTTTATAAAATCATTATGGATTTTATCTACTTTAAATTAATATTACCTTTAGCCTAAAATAAAGTCAAGAATGTAATTAAGCTAGTAATTACTAATCGACCAGAATAAAAAAAAAAACATCATAAAAGTGTTTGACAGATATGTTAGGCATTCGTGCTTGTGAAATTGAGAAGTGATGTGTATTTAATATACATAATATGTAATTTAACAGGTACTGTTTAATTAAATAAATTCTTCTTTGGCTAACTCGAGTTACCACAGTTTAATTTTTGAATTTGACAACCCCTAAAAACCTAAACTGGCGAAAAGTCACGTAAGCTGGACCTGCAGCAAAAAGGAAGAGCCAAGATAAATAACAGCATTATTTTTGATTTGCCCGAGCCGGGAATCGAACACGGGACCTTATATGGCCAACACCGTATCGGACCACTAGACCGGCAATAAACATAGAAGCGTGCTTATAAATTTTTAATGTCACTTGGTCAAAACGTCGAGATTCACAAGTAAATTTCTATATACTCTAGGTGCATATTTTCATTTAATAGTATTTTAATAATAATAAGAGAAAGCGTTATTAAATGTTCAACACATTTTAGGGGAATGTGTCAGGAACGCAGAGAAACGTACACGATTTATTATAATATAAATGAGTTAAGTAAAAATAATGTATGTATAATAGTGTCTTAGCTGAGTCAACATCTGGCGCAGCTAGGTTGCTATATACATTCATGTAAGCAATCTAGTTCAAAGACAAAGTTATGGATAACAAAGAATAATTTACGATGAGATTGACATTTTGATTATATGAAAAAAATCTCTATTAAATAAAAGAATTCAAAAAAAGTGAAATTTGCATGTGGCCAACACAGTACCGGGCCACTAGACCGGCGATAAACATAGAAACGTACTTATATTTTTTAATGTAACTTGGTCAAAAAGTCGAGATTCACAAGTAAATTGCTATATACTCTAGGTACATATTTTGATTCGATAGTATTTAAATAATAATAAGAGAAAGGGTTATTAAAGTGAAATTTGCATGTGGCCAACACCGTACCGGACCACTAGACTGGCGATAAACATAGAAGCGTACTTATAATTTTTAATGTAACTTGGTCAAAAAGTCGAGATTTACAAGTAAATTGCTACATACTCTAGGTACATATTTTGATTCAATAGTATTTTAATAATAATAAGAGAAAGGGTTATTAACGTGAAATTTGCATGTGGCCAACATCGTACCGAACCACTAGACTGGCGATAAACATAGAAGCGTACTTATAATTTTTAATGTAACTTGGTCAAAACGTCGAGATTCACAAGTGAATTTCTATACACTCCAGGTACATATTTTGATTCAATAGTATTTTAATAATAATAAGAGAAAGGGTTATTAAAGTGAAATTTGCATGAGTCACGATAGATAAACAAATACATATATGTATAGGATTAAGCCAATGAGAAAATAATATAGAATATACCTATTATACAGCATTTTATATTTAAAATATCATGTAAGTAGTTGATGGTTCTAAAAGCAGCCAGATGCAAAATATTCAACGAATGAGATTTTACTGCAACTTTTACTTGCATACAAAATACGAAAAACCTTTTCCATGACTCCTTCAATTTATTTCTTTCTTTCTCTTTCGTTTTTTTTGTCTATTTAAACCAAAAGTTTCATACTCATACTCGATTTTTTAAACACTTCATAAAGCTAAAACTGAGGACTCCACAAAGAGAAATTACATAGTCACCAATAAAAACGAGCACACCGTAAATTAAAACCACTAAATAGTAATTTCTAAAAATAACTATTAGTGCTTACTGTTTTACGACGTGGACCAAAAAAATATACCCAACATTGCACAGCAGGAGCTAAGGATGTCTTTATGAAATTATGTTTTGCCCTGCGATGAGTGGGTGACATTGACAAATGATAGGTGGACTGTTATTCACTGTCAGATCGAAGTGACATGTTTACTCTGGTTCTGAAATGTGGGGTTCCCGAAATGAAATGTATACCAAAAAAATAGAAATTTAATTTTGGAAGTTAATGATATTCTTGCACAGACTAACATATTTTTATGTTTGACAGAGATTTCAATTTCTTAAGGTTGATTTTTGATATTTTCTAGATTTCAATTTCTTGAATTCTCATTTACTTATTAACCCTAGTGATCGAAATTCGACCATAGACTAAACAATGAAATCGACAACAGACTTTAGCCGTAAAGAAAATAGTACCTATACATATGTATATTATTATCACTAGCTTTCACCTACGGTTTTGCGCGCGTGGTGTTAGTAATAAGAATTTATTGAAGAGCGTATCCTACAGCAGCAGAAAATACAAATATCTGTTAACTTCTCGACCTTGCAAGCTATTCCCGAAATTTTCCGATATTTTTTTTGCTTAAAGGAGTAAAAAATATACCTAAGCATAGATTTTTGTTCTTTTTTATTTTAATTTATGAAAAGATGTATTTTTAAGCACGATGATTCATTTTTTGATCTGTAAAATGTTGTCTTAACCACAAAATTGATTACTTGAAAAATATCGATATACCTAATGGAATAAAAATTTGTTTCGGAAATTTCCGCCATGATAAGTGCCGAACAGATAAACCGATTTTAATGCAATTCGTGATATTTCGTCTCCTGTGACAATGCCATAAACAGCATTAGAATGTCCGTGGTCGTACTTTAGTAGCATCTGTGAGCAACATTCCATGCGAGCCCGCTTCTGCTCCGCTGTCAGCGCATGAGGGATCCAACGACAACAAAGTTTCCGAACTTTCAATTTTTCGTGTAAAATTTTCTGAATTTGGCTTATACCAATCCCCAGTAGTCCTCAAATTGTCTCATAGGTAATCCGGGGGTTTTCTCCAATTAACCGATTAACAGTAGCCACATTATTTTCGTTGACGGCAGTTGAAGGCCGCCCTTCACGAAATTCGTCATGTAAAGAAACTCGACCTCTCTCAAATTCAGCAAACTATCGCCTCACGGTGTTCAAACAAGGTGCTTCTCTCCTAAAAGCATTTTGAAGACGAGCGACACAGCTTGTGGAGAAAGGGAACTTTTAAAATCATAATCATCGCTCTAAAATCTTTTCGACTTAATTACATTTTCGTTGAGTAACAATTGACAAATCATTTCCCGCCAATTGTTTTTTTTTATTACTAAGAAGGTTGCAACGTTTTAAAAATATAACATTCGAAATTCAAATAGTTCCGATTAGCTAGAGGTGCAAAACTTTTAGTGTAAATATATATACATGGGGTAGGTCTCGCAGTTGCGTTGCCGGCCTTTTAAGAATGAGTAAGTTCTTTTCTTGAAAGTCCCTAATCCCTATATCGTTTCCGTTCGGAAATACCCCTGCCGGTTATTGATTCCACAACAGAGTAGTGCAAGGCAAAAAGTGTCAGAAGAATCGCACATATGTGGATTTCCAGACATCGAAATAGTGAGGATGGAACTTCAAATTTTGACGTCCGATAGTGGGATTCGGCGGCAGGAACTAATCCAAACAAATCGTTGGAACACTCCCCAAGATAAATACGATAGAAGACGCATATATAAACTGGTTTAAGCCAAACTGTGGAATTGTTTGTCACGCATGCGGAGAGAAAAATTTGGAGGAGCGATTTTTTAAAAATTCATCAGAGGAATAATTACAAAAACACCCCCTAAACAGATTTATTAATTCAAAAATTTTTTAATTTAACTTTATGAAAAACCGGTATTTTTAGAGTTAAGGTAGAGCCAAACCTTATAACCAAAACAAATACTTTTTATATACTTGCATTGATTTAGGTTTAAAACTTAACCGGCTAAAAATCCATGACCCAAACCCAGAAAAACAAACATCTATGCTCATCACATATGTGCTTGACCCTGTTGGGAATTGAACCTGAGCCCCATCGATTCGTAGTCAGGTTCGTTAACCACTCGACCAACGGGGCGGTTAAAAATCTTTAGGGCTTGTTTTTCGAAAATGTAGCCTATAATTGAAGCCAAATCTTAAACTATCTCCATACTAAACTTCATCAAAATTGTATCTGTGGTTAAACCGTGAAAGCATAACAGACAGACAGACAAACAGACGGACAGATAGAGATTTTCGCACTTAAATATTATTATGGATTGCCTTGTAATGAACATTGTGAAAAAGTTAATGATACTATTCATTAACAATTAATAGATGCGTTTTTATAGTGGATGCGTCGAACTGTATAAAAAAATTTAAATTGACTTTCTTTACATAAAGGCACGAAAAAGTTCAGTTTGTTTTTGACGCAATTCAAAAAGCCATTTAATCCAACTGGCTTCTATCTTTCTTTATAAAAAACATTCCCTGTGTTGATGCAGGTAAGTGATTGACACAGCACACTTTGATGTGTTTTAATCTAACGTAAGCCGATTGCATCGATACCTGCAGCACCTAAAAGTAAAATGAAAATAATACTTATATTTTTTTGTTTTACAAAACTTTTATGCACACAAATAAAATACTTTTATCGTATGCGCAAGTCAACACTCATTCTGTCTTGTTTATTACCAGAAAGCTTAATGTACAACAAGCTAAAGATGCTATGGTAACTAGAAGTCGTGTTTTAATACTTGCTGCAGCGATTATATTCGCGACCAAGAGTTCGTAGCCGTTACACGTTTCATCCGACAAGCTCTGACAGCTTGTCAGACTAGACATAAGACAATCAAAGCGATCTCATAAAAATTAATACTTACTCAGACTAATCAACAGATTTATGAAGAAGTCATACAAAAATAAACACTCACTCAGGCTTAACACCAAAGCAATGAAGCAGTCTTATAAAAATAAAACTTATTCAGACAAAACACCAGGCCAAAGAAGCAGTCATATAAAAATAAATACTTACTCATACTAAACACCAAACCAATAAAGCAATCGTTTAAAAATAAATACTTACGCTAAACAGCAAATCAATTAAACAGTCATCTATACATATAATAAAATCGTAGGAAAGTCAAAACTGTACATTGTATATTTTTTTAAAGAATATTTGAGGCGCGATCTACAATCGATATGGAAGCCAAAAATATAGTTTTTAGAATGTTTGTCTGTATGTCTGTATGTATGTCCGGGGTAAACTCAAAAAGTACTGCATGGATTTACTTCAAATTTTGCATGAATATTACTAACAGGTCGGATCAACATATAGGCTACATATTATTACGCTATCACCTACAGGGGAAGAGCTATGTGGAGTAAACGAAGTCCGCGCGGACGAAGTCGCTGGCAACGGCTTGTATAAAATAAATACTCACTCAAACTAAACACCAAGCCAATGAAGCAGTCGTATCAAAATAAATACCTTTTTTTATATATCATAAGATAGCAAACAAGCAGAATGGTCTCCTGATGGAAAGAGTCAACCATCGCCTGTAGACACCAAAGGTGTTAATGGTGCCTTGCTATCTTGTGGCGAGGTCTAATGCCACATGCATAAGTTTACCGGCTACCTTTCCCTCCAAACCCGAACACGACAGTGACAAGCACTGACGCTATCGCGGCAGGAATAGGCAAGGCGGTGGTGCCAGACCCGGGCGAGACAATGCAGAACTCTACCACCTAGTAACCACGATGGTAGTGACTCGATAGCCAATCGGTCGCCTTTTACAACCTGCCTGGCAGAACGGCAGTTGGTATATTCTTCAAAGGAGCCACGGAACCAATACGAGGAAAACTCCTGGCCAACACGCATTATGTCATGGAAACACAATCACAAGGTCATCTTAGTGTTCTTAATGTTGTTGTACGGTTAATATTGTTTCGATAAGGTAAGAAGATGGACCATTGTAAGAAGATCATTAGATAATCAAACGCAATTGACAAAAGATTAAGCGACGATTGACAATCTAACACAATTTGGCAATTAATTTACTGGACAGTATTTTTGAATACCTAGACCATTTGATAATTATTAGGTGACTGGTTAGTTTGAAGCCTGGTTGGTTTTATTATCAATTACGAACATTTGACGATAAGATCTCGACTGTATGCATTCTTTGAATTGACTACAAAAAAAAAACAAATAAGAGGTAATTCTAGTGGGGAATTTAGTTCACTCAGTTATTCAACTTCATATAATATTTATAGTAACTATATAGTTTGTAAACAAATATTAGAGACTATTAATACTAGGACACGCGTCAGTTATTTAATTCAATAAATACCTACTGAAACTAAACTCTAGATCAATGAATCAGTCGTATAAAAATAAATACTTACTCAAACTAAACACCACACCAATGAAGCAGTCGTATAAAAATAAATACTCACTCAAACTAAACACCAAACCAATAAAGCAGTCGTAAAAAAATAAATACTCACTCAAACTAAACACCAAGCCAATGGAGCAGTCATTTAAAAATAAATACTTAGTCAGGCTAAGTACCAGATCAACGAAGATGTCATAAATAAAAGTAAATACCTACACAAATCAGCACTTTCCCAAGTAAACCATCTCCTTAAATAATCTATCACGTACAATTTATGTCGTAACTGGCGGAGTTCGGTTTCTGTATAAGTAGATAACACCGCAAATCTAAACTGAAGGTATATAATAAAGATGTTTATCGAACGTGATTTCAAACAGAAATCCCTTGCGGAACAAGATAAGATAAGAGGGTTTCATGACCCATAATCTTCAAAACTTCAGTTAAAGAACTATGACGTGTACGTTCGTCTTTGTGTCTTGAAATTAATGAGAATTATTAAATGCGCAATTTTTCATTTTTAGAATTTTATAACTTAGTACCTATTTCTAATGCAATAGCTTTTATGCTTATCTCTGTTATGCACTTGTTTGGAGGGTAAGGTAGCCGATAAAATAATGCATGTGCATGGGCGTACCCAAGTTCTGGGCCTAGGGGGGAGGCAAATCAGTAAATAGTAATCGATCGAAACTGGATTTTCAGCCTCAACCGGAACTGAAAATTCAGCTTCTGTTCCACTTCCGGCCGAAAGCGAAAACGTAACATTTTAATACTATATCTTATTATATTTTATCGACAACAGTAAATAGTTAGTAGGGAGGTACCCAAATTCCCCTCGGTCATGTGCATTCCAGTCATTTCGAGTACAATAAAAACCAAGGAATTCATAAAAACTTTTTAATTAATACACATATTATTTTAATATTATCGGTTAAAGTCTAATCATCATTATGATTGTATGTAATTTAATTGCAACTAATGTTCAGAACTAATTTTAAGATATATAATTTTTCAGATTTCCTTCCATTTTCCTCAGACACTATCAATAAATCACGACTTGTTGATTATAGAATATCTTACCGTGTTTACTTACTCTTACAAATTAAAGACTTTTTGAAACTTATTTAAACTACTTAAAGAAAAATAAATCAAAAAAACAATTTTTCACAACCCAAGGACGCACTTCGCAACCATGTTGGGTTGCAAGGTGAAACTTCGGTTAAATATATAAATTTTGTATTTATAATTTTTGCGTCAAGTATATATATATATATATATATATATATATATATATATATATATATATATATATATATATATATATATATATATAAATTACATAAATTTCATTTCTAAATTATAGATTTAAACTAATAAATTCTGAATCTAATACAGTGTAAATTCAGTGTAATAATCTAAAACAGTGTAAATTCATATCCTGCTTATATCTACAATTTACAACTAGTGTAAAATCCTAATTAATATTCATCTCTCGTAACACGTAATTCGTAGCGTTGATCATGCGGCGGCTGTGCCTCGTTATCTGTTTTACAATTCTATACAAACGTCACTAAATAAAATGTAGAACACGTACATTATCAAATTGAAACAATTTCTATTAATATACTTTTGCTTATTTATTCTAACTTCATTTGTACAAGTATACAACCAATACGTCCTAATAGAAACTTAAATCAAGGTATCTTCACGCCCGTATAACCGAAGGAGTAGGCAGAAGTAGGTACAACAAGTGTACCCACGATTAGCCGCAGATACTTGGTCCCACAAATGTGATAGGTGACAAGCCTATCGCCAACCGGGCAGTTTCCGATTTCGGGCAAATTTGTGTTTATCAGAAATCTGAAAAAATACTTTTTTTAATTGCCCGAGTCACTACCATCGTGGCTATAAGGTGGTAGAGTTCTTAAAATTCGCGTTAAACACGCATAAAGCTACAAGACAATATATTTTTTATATTTATTGGTTTTTTATTTTTGGAAATACTCAAGTGAACATCATCTTATCTACAATGTACTTCCACAAACAAACATATTGTAATTTGGTAATTTTGTAGATACGATTTTGTTCTTGGGACCCGTCGTAGTGCGGAACCGTCTTTGTGCGAGTAGAATGCTTCGCATCGTCTACAACCATTCTACGACGTAGCAATGCAAGAAAATTGAGAGGTGAGTTATGCAAACGATCAAACTGTTAATTAATAAAAAATACTTAGTAGTAAATAGCTTTAGGTGTACAATAACATACAGTTGTCGCCTCTGTGGTGTTTTTTTATATCATAAGAAAGATATAAAAAAACACCACAGAGGCGACAACTGTATCAAAAGAAATGTGATCTTGCGGTAAGTTTTTTTTAATATTATAAGATAGCAAACAAGCAGATGGGTCTCCTGATGGAAAGAGTCAACCATCGCCTATAGACACCAAAGATGCTAATGGTGCGTTGCTATCTTGTGGCGACATGCATAAGTTTACCGGCTACCTTACCCTCCAAACCGGTATACGACAGCAAAAAGTACTGACGCTATTGCGGCAGAAATAGGTGAGGCGGTGGTACTAAAACTAGTCGAGACGTTGCAGAACTACACCAGCTAGTTATTAGACATGATATTAGCAGTTTCAGATTACCTACTTCTTAAAAACGGAAGAACCAACAAGCAAAAGAATCTTACTAACTTCGTAAGTAAATATCGTAAGTAAATATTAGTCTATCACATTCATAATAGCAATCTGAGTTTTAATTAGCAACGGCTTGTTGCCAGTTTATTTTTAAAACAATGCAATTTGACCTAAAACTATTTAAACAAGAACGTTCCACTGAATTACAGCTAGTGGCGATTACAAATTTTAAAGCCGGCCTGCTATAAAGAGGACCGACGTGTCTGTTTTAAACGGTTTACTATTTAAAGTGCCACTTAATTACACAATAGGCTAGCTTAGCTTAACAGAGCCCATTTTATGGCCTATAGCGAACAAGCAGATACACAGAACAAGGATAATTAAGGACGACTTTATAAGATTGAAATTAGAAACTGTGTCGAAAAATTGACTTATACAGCAACTAAATGATCCGCACATCTTCATCCGTGAGTAGATTAACATGTAAATATAGTACAAGCTTTCTTTCCCTGATCAGCCGCTTAATGGGTGATTTTTGAAAAAGTTAGCCTATCTTTGACCCCAGCTCTTTGTTTATCTCCATTCAAAATTTGTGAAAGCGTAACAGACTGATAGATTTTTGCATTTAAAATCTATATCTGTATTAATATTATAAATGCGATAGTTTGGATGTTTGGATAGATGGATGTTTGTTACTCAGTCACGCCAAATTAATGTATTTGAATGAAATTGACACACAGATAAACAATTATCCGAAATAGCATATAGGCTACTTTTTATCCCGGAAAAATCAGTTGTTCTCGAAGGGTTCACCAAAAACCTTTATAATGCAGCGGGCTGCACGCTGCAGTTAGTAGAGAATATATAAAATAATTAAGGATCGGAAGTAATGTCATTTTTGCATATGTCAAGATTTAATTGCTATTTTGCAGCTCACTCGAAAATTCGAATGTATTTCAAAATCATGCCAAAGTCTTTTTTTTTGTTTTTTTTTATATCATATGATAGCAAACAAGCATATTATGGGTCTCCCGATGGAAAGAGTTAACCATCGCCTACAGACACCAAAGGTGTTAATGGTGCGTTGCTATCTTGTGTCGAGATCTAAGGCCACATGCATAAGATTACCGGCTACCTTACATCCAAACCGTAACACGACAGTGACAAGCACCGACGCTATTGCGGCAGAAATAGGTAAGGCGTTGGTGCAAAACCCGGGCGAGACAATACAGAACTCTAGCACCTGGTAACGACATTGTAAGGTTATTGTGACTTTTTGCTTTTAAGCCAAATTTTGTTTATACAATTCACGGTAAAATATAGCCATTCATATATTTGTATTATATGTTTCTAAAGTTTTCAAGAGTTATGACGTAACAGTTGCGACTAATACATTTGCCATGTTTGTCAATGCTTTCCGAGATCTAAAATGTTGTTTTAGCTACATAATCGATAGGTTGAAAATTTTTGGTTAAAAAGATACATGTGATGTTTAAATAATTGTCTTAAATTGAATTTATTTGAATTTAATATTTTTACATATTGATTAAATTAAATAAATATTGACATTTCATGAATTGTTAATTTATAAATTTCTATTAATAGGCTAAAAATAGTTAAAATAGTTAAAATAGTTGACTGAATTTGAAAAACTGTTTGATACTTTACATTATTAGATATATTTACCAAAATTCTTTTATTTTTTAAAACACTGACTATATAATAATAAAAAATTCGCGCTTTCAGTTTTAACTTTAATTTATTGCGAAAACGCTCTGGACTATCATGGCATCTTATTGACGACACGCCGTGCCATGATATAGAAACCATAGAGTACATACATTATGTACTCTATGATTCCTATAAAAATGTCAAAAACAATAAGGCATTTTACGACGGTGTGACGTAACACTGCCTGATTAGCCTTTACTGCCATGTGAATTAATATCTATTTTTATTGAAATTATATCTTGAAAAAATTATTACTCGTTATCTTTTAAAATAGATATGTAAGGTTTTTTCTTAACTCCGTTTAAATGTCATTAGATACTACAATATATCCGATACATTCTTAGTGTAAACAAGCCTTTATGTGTATTTCTCCCTGCTTGACGGAGTTGTGCTGCTGCATAGGTAACATGAATAACGTCAAGTTTTCCCCGTGTTGGTCCGGGCTCCTTTGAAGAATAGACCAACTGCCGTTCTGCCAGGCATTTCGTAAAAGGCGACCGATTGATTATACGTGTCACTACCATCGTCACTATGTGGTAGAGTTCTGCATTGTCTTGCCCGGATCTGGCACCACCGCATTACTTATTTCTGTCACAATAGCGTCAATGCTTGTCAATGTTGCAACTACTTTTGCAAATTGTCAGCTTTATATTAAACAACGTAATTTTTTAGGCCTGATGATGCATTGAAAGGCAAAAGCAGCCGGTGTTAGTAAATTTTTTTATATATATAAAAAAAATTATAATATATAGGCTATAATATATTATAATTTTTTATATATATAATATTATAATTATATATAGGCTTACAACGACCTACGCATTCAACATAATAACGTTTTCAGAATGCTGATGTGGTTGCCACGCTTTTGTAGTGCGTCACAGATGTTTGCTGGGGCTCGTATCGGTGCCTTTTACAGCATCATTAGAAAAAGAACTGCATCACTTTCACTGCGACAATGCGACAAGACAATTTCACTGCGACATATATATATATATATATATATATATATATATATATATATATATATATATATATATATATATATATATATATACATACATATATATATATATATATATATATATATATATATATATATATATATACATATATATAATGACTAGAATGCGTGAGAGCTCCAACAGTATTCTAAAGATACTATCTGAAAAATGGTAAAATCCCTATATTAAACACACATTACGTTGGACACATTGGACACACTTGCATTTCACAATGAGAAATTAAAATATGTAATATGAAATGAAAATATTTTTTTGTGTAAATTATGTAGCATACTAACATAGTTATTAAGAAATAATACTAACATTATATGGATTGGAATATTTTAAATAAAATTATTTATTTATTATTATTATTTATAAGATAGCAAACAAGCAGATGGCTCTCCTGATGGAAGGAGATAACCATCGTCTATATACACAAAAAGTGTAAATGGCCGTTGCTAACCTTGTGGCGGGATCTTAATACCACATGCATAAGTTTACCGGCTATTTTGGCATTGCCATCCCGCCACATGAATAGCATTGCACTATTAACATCGTTGGTGCCTATAGGCGATGACACCTCTATCCATTAGGAGAGCCATCTGCTTGTTTGTTATCTTATGATATAAAAAAAGAAATATTATATTAAAATTTGCTACATACCAGTTTTTCTAATTTTCAAGTATCAACCCAATAAAAATATTGCAGATCTCGTTACATTGTAAATATAATTCAGTTACGGTATAGTAAATAAGATGATGAAAGAGATTTTTTATTTGATAGCAATGTTGTTCTAGTGGATGCTCTTTTCAACTGTTATAATAAAGTACTTGACGCAATTTCCGGGTCGTGCAAATGAACTAAAGAGGATTTTCCTATGTAGAAAATCTTACAGAATCAAAAATTTTAAATAACGGTAGAGTATTTCTCGAATATTTTTATGTAAATTTTTCAATGTAGGAAATCTTAATAACAAACTGGAGTTACCCGTAGTATATCTGTCGCTCCGTAACAGTATGAAGTCTAAAATTAAAGTTATAGTACCTCTCGCTGAGTTTTTATGTAGATTTTTCTAAACGGAATATCTCAACAGCCTGACCTTTAGACTTAATGGTATTTCTCGTCAATTTAGGTGTCGGTTATTACAAATGATAAGCGATTGTGTTTAAAATTAAGCAATGCGAAAATGGGTATAGAGTAAATAGTGATATACCATAGTGACTAAAACATTTAGTTCACTCTAATTACAACACAATGGAAAAGGCCAGATGATATTTATTAATTTTAATTTTTTATTGTTTCTCTGTATATTAGTTCCTCTCCAGATCGTGAGGTCCTAGGTTCGATCTCCCCTCGCTAAGCATAACATTCTATTAGAGAAACTGGTAGTTTCCAGTGTTAGTACCTCGGTGCATCGCGTGCACGTAAAATTAACGATTTCAGTTATTCTGTATAGTCATTACAGATCAACAAATGACAGCAATAAAGATCATTGTCAATGCCAAGAAACCGGTGCATTGTTGTGGTAAACCTGAGCCTTTTAATATGAATTTACTGCCTTTCAGTTCTTCAGTTCTTCAGAAGATGGGGCTTCTATACACGAGAATTGAGAACCAACGAGATTATATTTCTTCATTTCAACGATTTTATTACAAAATATGAATTTCTAAACGTAGAAAACGAGCGTCGCATTCTAAATATCATTTCAACAAGAAAACGTCTAACATTAATTCACGGCAACTGTATTAGCTGCATTATTGAAAGCTATTCATTTTCAATAAAATGTCAGCAGAACCTGTTTAAGAACAAATTGAGTCATATTTTACAATGATATTAAATGAGCAGTGAAGTATGAAGCCGACGTTTTAAGAAATAGTGAATGGCGTAATGTTTCTAAGGCAATAAATCGTGGTAAGGAGTGAGCTACGCCTTATTTGGCAGACGAATATACTTGACTCAATGTGATGCCTCCCTTCTGAACCCTTTTCTTGAGAGCTCTTGTATTTAATAAATTGAAAGCTGTTATATAGAAACGGAGAGAGATACTATTACTGTATCTTTTACAAGAATGCCACAATTTAGTCGCAATTTAATGGTTACCGGTGTGATTTTAATGGAAACTTAAAAAACTGTTTAACTAGGCTAATAGCCCGCACGACAAGTGTTTGAGTTTTTTGAGATGAAAGGTCTTCGAAGCGCTATTTTGATAGATACAGAAGTAAAATTGCGGAAATCCACAATTCAAACGCAAAATTAAAGTTATTAGTTTGCAACTTACCGTGAAATCTTCGATGTGATGTTTGCAATGCTACAACAGTAAACTATTAAAAACATTGATATAAAAAACCCTAGATGTACAGTCCCGAACAAAACTGACACTCAAAAGTGTCCCTAATTTCATTTAAGTAGTTATAGATATGGCAAAAACATATGTCTTAGCATATCCAATCTTAAGTGCAAGACTTATAGTTGTTTTTACAAAGTAAGAAAAGAAATAAAATTGACAGTATCGCGACTGACGCGATTCTATTTGAAATGAGCGCACAATTTAAAATTGTGCGCTCATTTTTGGAGGACGTTTTTGACACACTGATTGTGTATCTTGGGTTTTTATATCAATGATTAAAAAGTAGTTTGTGACATCGCCACCATCTGGCTTGCTATATCAAATATCGTATCCCATCTCACAAGGTAGGATTTTTTTATCCGACTGCAGTGAAGTGAAAGAAGAGTTATCACTTTGACCGGTATGTATGTATGTTGATCTATTCTCTCATAGCTTCTAATTTGACAAATGAGTTATAGTTAAAGACAATTTGATTGTCTGCTGGTTATAGAGTATGTTATAGTAGTAATATAGCAACCTCTGTATAAAATCACGAAAACATTTTTTTTTTTCGATGATGTTGTGTATCAAATGAAAAAATTTGTGTGGGAGTGCTATTTATCTAAACAAAACAATAGGTACATTCTCTCAAAAGCAAGTGAACATAAGGGCATATGACTACAGCTATTATTCTTTGAGCATCACTATAATTATATATTAATTAGATTAAATTATATAACGTGTAATTTATTTATTTTTTATGACATAAGTTAGCAAACAAGCAAGACCTATAGACACCAAAGATGTTAAGATTTATTTTTATTATTATTATTGTTAATAGTTATTTTGAGGCGAGATCTAATTTATTTATTTTAGCATTTAATTCAGGCAACAATGCCCATATTATAAATACTTTATTGACTCACATACATATTAATATAATATACTTAAGGCGAGGTCTCTTGACGCGCACCAATTCTATAGAAAGTGGGCGGCGCGGTATATTCTGATACCGCTAGAAAACGGTTTATTTTTCGGATAAATAAATATAGGACTTCAAATGAAAACAAAAATTTAGTGGATTCTTTTTTGTATTTAAAACTGAAAACTGAAAAAAAAAATATCACCATATAAAAATCACGCGAAAAATTAGAAATATTATGAACAAATTACTTGTTTTAGAGATTTTTTTAGATTATTTTGGGAATTTTGTGTGATCGAGTAAAGTACATTCTGTCATGTAATGAGTTAGCACATTCCTTAGATAGTATCTTCAGGTATATCGCTTAATTTTTGTAAAACCGTTATAATTTAACAATCAATATACAAAAATGTGATTAATCAAACCAGTTTTTTTCCATTTATCTCGATGCCTCGCCTTAAACTACACTTTGTCACGTGTTGACGGCGACGTGACACGCGCTTCATTCCGAAGTCTCCCCCGGAATCTCCGGTAGACTACACCAGTCAGACAGAATTCTTCCACCTCAAAGGTCGACAGAAGATGAGTCGGTACTCTCACTACAAAGGAACTAAAGGTGACCTTGAGGCAGGACTGCAGATGCTCGACCCTCAAGTGCAGTGACGTCTTCTTACTGATGTAGTCCACGACATCCTCGATATCCATGGACCAGTGCAGGCGAGATACAAGGGCATTGCGGGGACCTCGCTCCGCAGATGCAGCTCGGGTACATATGTTGCGGTCCCGCGATGGTTGCAGGCTGCTGGCTTCTTCTTCCTTCTTCTCTCTACCAGTGTGAAGCCCTCCTAATCACATCCCCTGCTCTCGTCCTTGCCAGGTAGAGAAGCCTCCACCTTGCTCTTGGTAGCTTTGCGGCTAATGCCACATGCATAAGTTTACCGGCTACCTTACCCTCCAAACCGTATCACGACAGTGACAAGCACTGACGCTATTGCAACAGGAATAGGTAAAGCGGTAGTACAAGACCCGGGCGAGACAATGCAGAACTCTACCACCTAATAGCCACAATGGTAGTGACTCGTATAGCCAATCGGTCGCCTTTTACGACCTGCCTGGCAGAACAGCAGTTGGCCTATTCTTCAAAGGAACTCGGGATCAACACGGGGGAAAACAGATTATTTTATAGATGATAAATCTATATTAATATTATAAATGCGAAAGTTTCAATGTTTGGACGTATGATGCTTGTTACTTAACCACGCAAAAGCGTCATTACCAATTTGGATAAAATTTGGCACTTAGACAACGACCTGGAATAGCACATACTTTTTATTCCGGACAAAATATATTGTTCCCGTGGGATTCACCAAAAACTTTTATAATGCAGCGGACTGCACGGTGCAGCTAGTATACTCGTATTTTATACATCACAATTTCAGATGAAAATATTTTCTTGTTTAATACTTTTTACAGCGTAATTTTTCGGTAGTCGGGTTTCAGTTTTTGAACTTACCTTTTTATATTGTAAGATATCACTATTATAATACTACTAGCTTTTGCCCGCGGCTTCGCTCGCGTTAAATTCATTCCTGGAAAGTGGGGGTTAGAAAGAGACAAAAAGTGGCCTTTGTCACTCTCCATCCCTTCAACTATCTCCACTTAAAAATCACATCAATTCGTCGCTCCGTTTTGCCGTGAAAGGCGGACAACCAAACTTACATACTTTCCCATTTATAATATTAGTTAGTATGGATTAGACTAGTTTATACTAGCTCACTGTAATAGGTCACTTTTTCTTTTTGATCCTCGATGACGTTACACCTTACCGACTGGCGAGGTTATCACGTAGCTCGCAATGCGAAATTATCGTAATTGTTTAGTTATTGCAATACACGACACGACACAGCCTTGTATATTAGTGGCAGTCATTGCCACTTGATTAGTTTTGATGTTGTGATATTGCAAAAAGTCCATCCAATGACCAGCAAGTAATTGGTGACGTTTTTAATGAGTTTTTTGTTACGCTTAAAAGTGATCGCTGGCGCATTACAAACGTTAGGTACCTAATACGCCTGCGGATAACGTGTACGCTTGTTTTTTGCGATAATCAAGATGAGCTAATTTACGTTCTAATCAATACCACGCTCGACACACCTCCACTAAAATCCGAGCTGTAGCGGAGATTTCAATTTAACCTCGTAATCCCGAAATTTCCATAACATTTCGGTCTGATTCTTGAATCGGACCCGGTACCTTATGATCTCAGCCAAATAAACAGTTTCCCGTGTTGGTTCAGGGTCCTTTTGAAGAATAGGCCAACTGTCGTTCTGCCAGGCATGTCGTAAAAGCCGACCGATTAGCTATACGAGTCACTAACATCGTGGCTACTAGGTGGTATAGTCCTGCATTGTCACGCCCCGGTCTGGTACCACCACCTTACCTATTCCGGCCGCAACAACGTCAGTGCTTGTCGCTCTCGTATTTTGGTTTGGAGGGTAAGGTAGCCGGTAAACTTATGCACGGGGTATTAGACCACGCCACAAGATAGCAACGCACCATTAACACAATTGGTGTCTATAGGCAATGGTTGACTCGTTCCATCAGGCGACCCATCTGCTTGTTTGTTATCTTATAATATTAAAAAAACTTACCGCAAGATCACATTTCAGCATAATACAAAAGTGCAACAGCTAACCAGTTATTCGACGCACGAGAAAGCCTGAATTATATTAATAAATAAGAAATCGTAATCTCCTTCAGAGAAATACACGAACAGGATTTGATAGAAAGTTTGCTTAAGAAAGTGCTATTGGCGTTTAGGCACGTTTGGTAAATTTAATTACAAAGTAAGACAGACGGTTGTATTATTAATTTTGTCAATGTTTATGTTTAAGAAAATGCCAGCACTACGATCTTTGTTAGCTTGTTTAGGCCTTAATAAGATGGGAAAGTAAAATATTTAATTAACTTATTCGTCGTATTTAATAATTAGCCTTTTGCTATTATTTTTTTTAATATTCTGAAGTCTGGTGCAATAAAAAATAAATATGACTGGACAAATTAAATTAATTAATGTAAAATAACTTATAAGGAAGTTTTCTGATTGTAATATAATATTATATTTATTAACAATACTTGTACGATCTATACCATACAAAATGGTCCTTACATCTTGGATCAAAAATAACCCCTGAATAATATAAAATTGGCAGTTCAACGAACTGATGGTTTTGATATTAAGTTTGGTTAGGAAATAATAATTTAAATTCATAACGTATCTCCCGGGCTTAGAAACACCGCCAGTGGCGTAGCTAACGCAGGGATAGACCCCGAGCCCGGGACACCCGAGCTCATCAGGCCCCTCGGACTTGGACTCAGGAATAAAGAACTGATGATAAAGTAGCTTTGCAACTGTAAAGTATTCAAATTTTAAAGATTTCTTCCGTAGACGTAGTTGTAAAGCGTATAGTCAGTCAAGAAAGTGGTGTTAATGGTTTAAAAATCTCTTCATAATTTGAATTCCGTGCCGAAAGGACGCTCACGGGATGTTATTAAAGTCTGTCTTGTATTGACTGTATTGTATGTCTGTCTGTATTGAATGGTTTCCAGGAGACATTTGATTTTCATAAAATAGTTAGACTTTAATTTTCATAAAATAGTTATAATTTCTTCATTAAAATAAGTTACAGTATTTGGTTTTTAATTTTATTATGGATTCGACTGTATTACGACGAATTTGGAGTACGTCGAATTCGGTCACGACGAATATGGAACAAACGACTTTAAATATTTTAGTCGGGTAGTTTATTTATTCCCTAGGCCTTTGGTTACTTAACTACACCACTGAACAATGAACACCGCTTAACTTATTCCTGTCGCAACTTCAGTGCTCATTGAAGGTTAAGGTAACCGGTAAACTTACCATCCCCCCAAACGGCTAGAAACGTGTTAACGTTAACATCTTTGCTATTTGTAAGCGATGGTTGCTCATTCATCAGAAGGGCCAACTGCTTGTTTGCTATCCTATCCACACTAATATTATAAATGCGAAAGTGTGTTTGTTTGTATGTCTTTCACGGCAAAACGGACTGACGTGATTTTTTAAGTGGAGATAGTTGAAGGGATGGAGAGTGACATAGGCTACTTTTTGTCTCTTTCTAGGCTCCCACTCCCCTAAAATGAATATAATGATGATATGAAGAAAAGCTAGAAATATAATAAAACCTTTTGTACATAGCTGTGTTTAGAATTTAGTAATCGATATATTTTCGCGCCATATTATTTTTGTATAATAATTCTCTTCATATTATAAAACTTAAAATATTACATTACGTTATTTACAAATACAAGTCTGACTATTGCACCAGAACTGCAAAATCGCTCCAAGAAAATGCATGTGGGAAAGCGACTGTAAAACAATGGCTGATCTACAGTACAAATTTCAGATGATCGGAGACCCTAGTTGACAATGAAGAATTAAAAGTGATCGTCACAGTGAAGAACCTTCACAAACCTTACTTAGGGACCTTGGTGACCTATTTAGGCACTTTCAAGAAAATAGTCTATTCATTCTTAAAAGGCCGGTAACGCAACTACAAGGCCCCTGGTAGTGTAGTTGTATATGGGCGGCAGTAATCACTTACCATCAAGTTAGCTTCCTGTGCGTTTGCCCCTCTTCTATAAAAAAAACCACGTCAGAGGCTAACGCTGGCGTGGTTTTTGAAGATTTGAAGAAATAGAATTTTGTGTGAATGGTAAAATAATAATAATTCATTTGGATTAAATTAGTAAATTAAAAAATCGATATACCACATGAATTGAGTGATATAAGGACAGCAACCACTGAATGCTACGTTACGCTCATCGAACATATGAAGCTATTATATCTGGAGGCAACACTTCTAATACCTACTTGAAACACAACTTTACATACTGCTGTCATCTTCTTAGGTCTCAGCCTCTCTTTTTAACACAGCTATATAAATAGAGATGGGGATACCTCAGCGAAAGAGATTTAACGTAGGTATTTATTTCAATTGATTAATACGAGTGCTAGCTCCACCTATACCTAATACTTCATGATCTAATATTACAGTAACGAAAGTTTTAATCGTTATCTGTGATGAAAACTGGATTATGTACGACAATCGAAATGCTCATCGCATGGTTGAACTAAAGAGTAACAGCTAAATTTCACCCCAAACGAATTTTGATTCAGTTACAGTTATTTGTGGACTTCTGAAAGATAAGTGCTAATGACATCCGCTGCAGCTTCCTATGTATTAGCTATACGATTACAGTAGATTTATTATTATTTAAGATTATTATATAATTAATTTATAATTATTTATATAATAATCTTTATTATATAAGATATTAACATTATTTTAAATCCACAATGAGCATCTAGAAGTCAAACATGTTTTCTAGCCCACTGCAGCTGCAAGGTAACCCTAGATCATATACTGCACAATAGACAGTGGCAAAATTACAAGATCTGTAATTGGAATGCCTTTGTCACCCATCGAAGAGTATATATTTGGTCTTAGCCTTAACTAATTTACTCCTTTTGTTGGAATGCAGACAATTTCTGGAAAGAGGAAAGAAATGATGAAGCTGTCTAAACCTTCTTTAAAGATTTAGTGGATTCTCGTTCCCAACAAAGGAATCGGTGAACTACCAACGAAATGATGGAAGTGTATAATAGACAACAGTGGTTTATACTTTAATTAATTTTATATTTATCATGTTTATGTTTTTAACTTCGTATGCAGATAAGGAAGTTACTGATTTTGCCCCGATTTTCAAAATTCGAGTTTTCACCAGATCTCCACGTTTTGAGGTCCTAGGAACCTTTTCCGACTATTTTCGCTATGACAGTATGTGTGTGTGTGTGTGTAAACATCTTATAACTTTTGAACGGCTTGACAGATCAAAACGGTTGATGGCATTCGATTGGATTCCACTCGACTTAGATTTCCTGCAAATCTGGACCAATTTGGTTCAGGAGATTTTGGGAAATTCTAAAAAACTCACAAAAAATTTGATGAAACATTTTTGTTAATACTACTCCCAATATCTAATCAGCACTATTCTTCAAAAAACTGTTTTTACATACATACTTACATACTTTTATACTTTTATTTTACTTACTTTACATACTTACATACATACATTTACATACAGCGTTAAATGCATAAATTTCATCAAAATCGGTTTATCCGTCCGGGAGTTATCGTTAACGCAAAATTTCGAAAAAGAGTGTTTATTCGATATAACTTAGAGATTTCTTTAACGAGTAAGAGCGATTATACACTGTTTTTTATTCGAATCCGTAAAATTATGTTCTGAATCAGATGTGAAATTATGGGTATGGAAGAATACGCAATAAATCAGAGCTTCGTCATTCGTATACTTTCCGAGTCACTAATTTAGAAAGGAACATTGATGGATTGAAGTAGCCATAATAAGAAACTTGTAAAATGCTAAAAATGCCAGCGAAAAGTCTAGAGGTATTACAATATCGATGAAAAATGCACAATAGCAACCATTGACATAGTATATATACATTGATTTCGCAGATAGCAACGGCAAAAATTGACGTCAATTGAAAGTACGGAAGAATAAACGATGTCAAAGCTCTGCTGTTGCTCTGTGCATTATTACTCGTCGCGTTCGCGCTAAAAAATGTCCGGGGCAAAAGAACTACAAAACGCAAAAAGAGCTACAAAACGCAAAAAGAGCTACAAAACGCAAAAAGAGCTACAAAATGCAAAAAGAGCTACATATTCGCTTTAGTCGAAATTAAACCTTGATGTAATGATTTAGTGTTTAAATTACATTGTTAATATATCTATTCTTGTGATGTGTAATTAGGACATTTTTGTCGCGATTTTAGTATGCGACCCGATGTCCATAGTAATAATATGTCAATGTCTCATAAAAATTATTTTTACAAATGCGGTTCAGGAGTAATGCGAAAATTCGTATTTTCATGGTTTCGGATTGGGTACGGTACAGTGCGTAATCGCGCCCACTTTTTTAATTGTGATAACCGATACCAACTGCTTTCATGCTCATTCAAGTCAGGGAAATGTTAATACACAATTTTTTTCCTTGGATAAAATCTTAATTATCTTAAAATACATCGAGAAGAGTAACGTAATATTTAAATGTTTGATCTTTTCTAAGGCTTTCTTATCAAATAACCATCAATCACTAACTACTACTAATGGACATAGATTCAAATATAAACTGGAAAAATCATATAAAAAAAATTAAAACAAAAATGTCGAGTTTTACTTACGCTTTAAGAGAACTTCGCAAAGCAACGGACCTTAACACCGCATTGTCCGCATATTATGCATATGCAAACTCATGGCTTACATATGGCATTCTACTATGGGGAAATAGTGTGAAAGTACAAGATATATTTATTTCCCAAAAGAAATGTATACGTATTCTCAAGAATATCAAAGACACTGAAAGCTGCAAACCATATTTTAAAAGCCTGAAAATATTAACGTTATCGTCAATGTACATTATGGAAGCAATTAAATTTATAAGAAAATATCCTCAATTTTTTAAAAATCAAATGGATATTCCACGACGCTTCGAAAGTAGATTTAAGTATAATTTAGAATTGCCACAATCAAAATTAAGAATGCATAGTTCCGGACCAAATATAATGTGTGTGAAAATATATAACAAATTACCAGATAAAATTAAATCGGAAGAAAATGACCGTATATTTATAAAACTTGTGAAAAATCTCCTGATAGAAAAATGTTACTACACTGTTAACGACTTCCTTAATGACAATCACATAAATCTTTCATGAAATGGATCGGTCCAGTCCTACATTGCAATACCCTAATAGGGTGTATATGTTCACTATCTACTAATTATTATTGTAATACCTAAAATTGTTTGTAACATATAATGCAATAAATGATTGAGTATTGAGTATTGAGTACTTACCCGTTGACTTAAAAAATATATATTGTGTATTCTTAATAAATTGAGTAACATAAAAATGTCAAAGAAAATATAATTTGATGAGTACGAAACAAGATTGCCTCATATAGTAGAAAAATGTATTTTCAAATTCTGTAACTCACAAAATGAAATCCATAAACGAATCAGGCACAGAGCAAATATGACAAAAGCGGATAAAACGAAGCAAACGGCACGAGTGCGAAGAATGTAATTAAAGCCGAGCAATAAAAGAGCACATTTTACAGCTTTTGACCGCGACGTTGTATTCAGTAAAGGTTATTATCTGCTTTTTAAATTTCTCTCTCAGATAGCAGAATTAAAAATGAAAACATAATGCCTTAGGCTTTTATTTTTGCGAGCCTCATACGAAACAATAGAAGCAGGAAGCGGGCTCCGTTTTATGTTTTGTTTAATAAAAACGTTTGTATTGACGCATGAAAATATTTTATTTTTATTGTACCTGAAAGCGACTGAACAAATTTTTAGCGCAATTATTTGCTACAAATAATGTAAAGGTACCAACTGATCTGATTGTATATAGAAAACATCTACGTAATAGATTTTCTTCAATATCACTACATAGTCTAAAACAAAGTCGTTTTCTCTGTCTGTCCTTATGTGCTTATGTATGCTTAAATCTTTAAAACTACGCAACAGATTTTAATGCGGTTTTTTTAATAGATAGATTGATTCTCGAGGAAAGTTTAAGTATATAAACATTTCCGATATTCCTACGGGAACAAAAGCTACGCGGGTGAAACCGCGGGCAGGCCGCTAGTAGTGTATAAATTAAAATTTACAAATTCACACGTAAATTGCAGATGTTAGATATAATTATACCTATTCTTTGAACTTACTTAAGTTGCGCTTAGGTTATTTTTAGTTTTATACTCTTTGATCCTTTCCATTTTAATTTTTCTTACTCGTCGCATTGTCGCCATGTGTTACAACAATGTGTTACTTAAAAGGTTAGGGAGTAAATAATGAAAGTACGGTATTATAAGTTTCTAATCTTTGATAACAGGGCCGTTTCGCTGGGTCTAGGTCCAGTCTTTTACTGGGATGGGCTACATTACGTTTACTGGTCTTGCTCAACTAGCGCGAGCTAACGTCGTCCGGCGTACGACAACCAGTGCGAGCTTAGCGCTGATGCCATAGTTAGAGAGCGTTTGCCACCTATCTAGGGGGGCAGGGCTACGCAAGTACCACGAGCTGAGTGCCGGGTCAAGACACGGCTGTCGCCACCCCGTGACACTCTTTGATGTCGATATTTTAAATGTGATTGGGTTCTTTCCCAGCTGCCTTGGATATTTTTCAGAGACTTTATTAGACGTTTGTTAAGATTAATATTTTATTTATCCTTCTCTATTGTTTCACCAGGTATCACAAACGAGTCTCAATGAATCTGCTAATAGTTTATTGTTGTATTTTTATAGAAGACGAAATGACACATTTGGTATACTCCATCAAACTTACTCTAATTAAATATAATATGTACTTTAAATTTACTTTTTTGTATTAAATCTACTTGTATTTATTACTGTACTATATCGCCAAGAACTGCAGCGGAAATTATCTTAAATATCTACTTTGTTAATTTCTTTTTCCTATAAAAGTTAAACTAATTTTAGACAGAATGTGTGTTAAAATTTTCCGGTCTTGTCTGACACCAGCGAGAAACCACAACCCTGACCATGACTTCCTATCTATTTCCGTCTATTACCTAGGTCGCACGGTACAGACATCGTCCATCGTTCAGACAAGCAGCAACACTCCAAGTTTTCTTCGAACAAAACTCGGAGCGATGTTGTCAATATTTAACACATATATATATATATATATATATATATATATATATATATATATATATATATATATATATATATATATATATATATATATATATATATATATATATATATATATATATATATATATCTATATATATGTGTATATATATTGTAGTAAAAATTATCTTCACGCCCGTATCCCCGAAGGGATAGGTAGAGGTACAACCAGTGCAACCACGAATAGCCAAAGATACTTAGTCCTACAATGTGATCGGTGGCCAGCCTATCACCAACTTAAGATAGCAAATAAGCAGATGGGTTTCCTGATGGAAAGAGGCAACCATCGCCTATAGACATCACAGATGTTAATAGTGCGTTGCTATTTTGTGGTGAGGTCCAATGTCACATGCATCCGTTTATCGGCTACATTACTCTTCGAACCGGAATACGACAGTGAACAGCACTGACGCTATTGCAATAGGATTAAGTAAGGCAATGGTATCAGAACCAGGCGAGACAATGCAGAACTCTAGCTACCATCTAGTAGCCATGATGGACGTGATTCGTATAACCAATCAATCGCTTTTTAAGACCTGCCTGGCAGAACGGCGGTTGATCTATTATTCAAAGGATCTCGGACCAACACGGGGGATATCTGTGTATTTTTTTATATTTAAAGAAGATTAATTTATACAAGTAATTTAGAGCACCGTCCGGCTGTTTTTAACTGGGTTTCTTGTTCCTGTGAAAAACGATGCGGTTATATGAAACTCGTTTGCTTTAAAAGTATTGGAAACTGAATCAGTACAATTTACTTCATCAGTGAGTTCAAACATTTAAATACCAATGATAATGAATTTAATTTATGAAACGATTCAGGCGGAAATTTATTTGGGCAGATAATCATACTTTATGTTTGGTTGCATTAAAAATTGAATTGGATTCTAAAGATAAAAAAGAAATTGAAATCGGTTGTTGAAATTGAAATCGGAAGTTCTACCTATTTCCTGCTTTAAGCGGAAGAAAAATATTTTCCCTCCTCCTATATATTTCTTAAAAAAAGATTGAAGAAATCGGCCTAAAAGGGCCACAAGAATAGAGCGTCAGCCGAAATTATAAAATATAAGTCAATATTCAACTTTTAATAGCAAATTAATTCAACGGACACTTTTTAATAGCAAATTAATTTTAAAAGGATTTTAGTTGGAATGTCACGAAACTAATAAAACTTGTATGCTTTTTCTTATTTTTAAATCAAGCAAAGTTTTTTTTTCTGACATAAAGATAACACTTTCTTTTATTAAATTCAATGACCAAACAAATTATAAAAAATGTCGGTTAGGTAATAGGTAAGGTAAGATGCAAAATTTTAAACAAACTATTGTATAAAATGTAACAAAAATGAAAATATTTACTACTATAGTCGCAAAGTAATTCAGTGGTTAAAACTTACAACATAGAAGGCTGTATAAATAAACTACGCTTAGTATAATCCTGAAGAAACAAAAAAAACAAGTGTTCTATTAAATATATCTATTTAAACTGTGAAGGAGTAACAAATATTTTAATGTAAACAAAGTTGTTCGTCTTTTAATTTTTAAGTGGTTAAAATCAAATAAATTTCATAATGAAAGATACGAAAATGCATTATATCTATGTTGACGATATATTGAGAGGTATAGTGTCATAATTTTGAATTCAAGTAATATGAATGTTTAAAGTTTTTTTGTGAATTTTAGAAAAAGTATCCGTGATACAATTTGTATTTCAGAAGAAATTAATAATATATTATAATACGATAGGCACTTTTAACATGTGTTGCATTTTAAGCCAACTTTGTATGGACCCTCATCATTCTCCTTTCATTGCAATTCCAGGATTTTACAAATTTAATCAAAAAATACGCACTGTTATTTTTGTTGTGTGGTTTGTGGTTAAAATGAGAACTAAGTACATTTCGTCATTTATATCATAAGATAGCTAACAAGTAGATGGCTTACAAAAATGGCACGACAAACGTGCATAAGTTTACCAGCTGTCTTTCCCTTCAAACCGGAATACTTATAACAGTGATAAGCACTGACGCTATTGCGAGAGTATTAGATAAAGCATTAGTAACAAAATATGCGAGATGTTGCGGATTTCTACCACCTAGTAGTCACGATGGTAGGGAGTAGGGACACAAATGGTCATTCGTTCGCCTTTTACAAATGACTACTAAGAATGGCAGATCATCTATTGTTCAAAGGGGATTCGGACCAACACGATGGAATTATATTAAATTTCGTCTACTTTCTTGTTACAATGTTAATAGAAAATATCTATTGATTTTCAATAAATCCCTACAAATACATTTCCGGCAGCTGTCGCTGAAAGTGAACTATTTTACGATCTCTATTCTAAGCTGATTCATAGAAGCCTTAAGTGAATAATATATTATGGACTAGCCGCGTCCTGTAGCTCGATGTGTAACTATAAAAGTTTGTTATGAATGCTACGTGAACAATGGTTTCTCTAAGTCGGTATGGGCCCATTCTGAAGAATAAACCATCAGACTTTTTGCCAAGCCTTTCTCAAAAAGAGCTCCTTTGAAAAATAGCCAACTGCAGGTAGGTCGTAAGAGGCGATCGATTGGATTTACGAGTCACAAACATCGTGGCTACTAGGTGGTAGAGTTCTGCATTGTCTCATCCGGGTCTGGTACCATCGCCTTACCTATTCCTGCCGCAATAGCGTCAGTGCTTGTCGCTGTCGTGTTCCAGTTTGGAGGGTAAGGTAGCCGGTAAACTTATGCATGTGGCACTAGACCTCGCCAAAAGAAAGCAACGCACCATTAACACCTTTGGTGTCTATAGGCGATGACTTTTTCCATCAGGAGACCCATCTGCTTGTTTGCTATCTTATGATTTAAGTAAGTATCTTCATGCCCGTATCCCCGACGAGGTAGGCAGAGGTACAACAAGTGCACCCACGATTAGTCGAAGATACTTGGTCCCAAAATGTGATAGGTGGCCAGCCTATCGCCAACCGGACACTTTCCAATCCCGGGCAACGTTGTTTTTATCATAAAACTAAAAAAACACATTTTTGAATTGCCCGACCCAGGAATCGAACCCGCGACCTCATGTTGTCAAATATTTAAAAAAAACCGGTAGCAGTCGTGGGACTGCCGATAGAAGTGAAAACGGAACTATTAAGTTGAGAGTAATTAAAACTATATGCAAAACATAGCTATAGATATACTATTATCATTAGCATGTCGGTGACGCGAACCGAGGATTTTACCCTCTACCAAAACGCTCAACGCGCCTAAAGAAGTTTTCACTTCAAAAAAACTATCGTGACTACTAACTGGCAAAACTCTGCAAAATACTATCTATATTAGCTACCATCACCTTTTAAAATCAACATTATTCAAGTTCAAATTATCACGGAATAAATTCTTTTTATCAATGTTCAGAAAAATACTAATGCTGAATTTTATTATACATTTCTCATTTTAAGACGCTAGTCGACTATTGTAATCTATGACAGTTGATGTTCTTCTATCAATTCTAAATACAATTAATATGGTAGATTTTTGCATTGTCTCGCCCGGGTCTGGTACCACCGACTCACCTATTTGTCGTAATAGCGTCTGTGCTTGTCACTGTCGTGTTCCGGTTTGGAGGGTAAGGTAGCCGGTAAAATTATACATGTGGACTTCACCACAAAATAGCAACGCACTATTAACATCTTTGGTGTCTATAGGCGATGATTGACTGTTTCCATCAGGAAACCTATCTGCTTATTTGCTATCGTGATATAAAAAAAATTTAGAGGGAAAATAATATTCTTGTTTCATAAGTAAAAAGTAAAAAGTAAAATGTTTGGTTGTATCTGGCTGGTTCCGAAACCATTAAATGATATTTAAAAAAATATGTAAATGGTTGACCCGGCGGGCCGTCCCTGTAACTGCCCGCTAAATTAGGGTATTTTGAGATCTAAAATATGCTTTAGCTAAATAATAGGTTGAAAAATGTCGATGCAATGTCAAAAAGCATTATTTTCAAAAATTTTCTGATTGATAAATCCTAAAAAATGTACCAATTTTGATCTAATTATCGGTTTTTGACGCAGTTTTTAAAGGATAAAAGCTGATAAGATTTTTCAGCCAATCGGTGTGTTAACCTGAAAGTTATTTCAAAAATAATAATAAGTAAATTTGCTAAAAACAACGTAATTTTAATATTTAAAAAGGTGTAACTTTTGAAAATTCAATTCGATTTTAATTTTTGATACGACATTTGACGTAGTTTTCTTAGTACAAAAATATCGTGGAGTAGGTACTAAACAACGATTGGTTGAAAAATTTCGAAGCTATGTTGAAAAAACACTTTTTTCAAAATTTTTCGTCAACGATTACTCCCATTACGGATAAACTGATTTTGATGCAATTTATGCATTAGATGTAGTTTTTTGAAAAATAGAGCTGATTAGTTTTTGTACTCAATCAGTATATTATTCTGGAAGTTGTATTAAAAAAATACTGTTTCGCCAAATTATTTTTGGGGTTTTTTCAAAATTTCTTAAAATCTCCTGGACCGACTTGGTTCAAATTTTTAGAAACTCTAAGTTAGGCGGAATCCAATCGAATGCCATCAATCTCATTTCGATCAGTCCAGCCGTTCAAAAGTTATGAGGTGTTTACACACACGCACAGGCACACGTACACGTACACGCACACGCCCACGTCCGCACCCGCGCACGCGCACGCGCACGTTTGCACACACGCACACACGCACGCACACACACACACGCGTGCGCGCGCATCGTGAAAATAGTCGGGAAAGGATCCTACGATCGCAAAACGTGGAGATCTGTGAAAGATCGAGAATCGGGGCAAAATCAGTAACTTCCTTGATCTACATGGGTACGCAGCGGTAAATTAAAATATAATTAAAGGTTAAGTCAGCCCGTGTTAGTATTACATTTATTTATACTTACAACAATCTATTCTAAAATAGCGGTCACTGCATCAAACGTTATTTCCGTTCGACAAAAAAAATTTGGTTTCTCTGAACTGAATTGTTACTTAAAGAAAGAAAAAGTGTGTTACTTCAGAAACGATTTATTAATCGTGAAAACTTTGGATACTTTTTTGAAATTATGCACATGAAGGTGGTGAAACTGAGCGTAGTTACCTTTAATTCTTGATTTAAAATTACGCTTAGTAACAGCATTATTAAAAGTTTTATTTTCCTGAAGGCGGTATCCAGACCTACGTATTTGTATGGAGAGAGACAAGAACGTGCAGAAAACAATCTGCGTGGATCATGATTCCTATGGCAGAGCTTACACCGAATGAAACAAATTCATTTAACGATAATTAGATTTAAATAAAATCGAGCCTAAAAATCGTAAATTTTTTTATCTATCTCAAATATTAGCAGGTGTGTCCGCTGATATCCGGTGTATTAGAAATATATTGTTATAAAAAAACTAGCAGTTTACGAAATGATATTCTGGACTCCAGTGGAAGTACAGATGAAGAAGCCAGATGTCTTTCTGTTACACAGGTTGTCATATGCAAAAGTTTAACCAAACGTGGCTAACCTGGTCAGACTTTTACAACCTCTGAATAAATATAAGTGGTTATGATTAAACCCCGTAGCATATTAGTGGCAACTGATTTTAGGGATGGGGTAATTACAATTAAATAAATCTCTGTTTTCTTTTTATTTACATACCAAAATAAATGATTACAATAATATATTATTGACGTTTTGTTTAGTCTGTGACACTCGTAGTACATGACTTGGATATGTTCCATATTAATGGAAGTGAGGCTTGGTCTCCTAATTGAAAATATCCATTTGAGGCAAGAAAATGATCTTTCAACTTCTACCGACATCACTGGCAAAAAGTTCATAATTAAAATCAATAACAATAATATATTATTGTAATTATTTATTTTGTTGAGTAAATAAAAAAAAGAAAACAGATTTATCGAATTATAATTATCCCATCCCTAAAATCCATTGCCACCAATATGCTACATCGAGAACGGGGTTAAGTTATGATAATCGAGATTGATAATATTAGTACTCTTTTAGGTATGTACGTGCGTGTTGATAAAGTATAAATCCTTTGAATGTAGACTGCTTCTGTACCTTTTACAAATGTAGGTACCTATGGGCTCATTGATCTAGTTTTGAGCGACCTTGATTTCAAAATTGATTAAGCTTGGATTCGATTCCTGACGAAAACAAATATCATAAAAACAGCAATAAAATGTAAATTAAGGTGTGTTAAGTACTTTTTGTATCTTTTAAAACAACGTAATTTTAAACAAATTATTTAAACAGATTTACTATATTTATTTATGAATTCTTAAACGATGATTTGACGTCGCTATAAAATGGACTGAATGTCAAAGGCTCTTTACAAAGTACATTAAATATCATAAACAATTACTAAATATCTTGTTAGTCACAAAATAAATGTATTTATTTTTTCCCTACCTAGCGAAGAGAAAATTTTATTTGAATTTATGACGTCATCACTTTAGAAGTTCATAAATAAATTGCATTATATTAGTATATTAATTGAAAAAGCCACAAGTTACATTTTACATAAATGTGAATCAGATTTATTGTCCGGTGAGGGAGATTAGTGTTTTGTCAGTTAATAACTAATCAGGTTAACGTTCCTTTTTGTTTGCTTACTTTTCTAGAAGACCACCGTGATCATATTAACTTATCTAGATACTGTAAGGTTTAACATGTTACATATAAAACTGTAAGATGACTTTAAACATTTACATTTAAATTTTTGTTGGTCTTGTAATAAAATTATTCAAAAAGGAAGTCTGAAGGAGGCTGCCAAGTAATTTGGCATGGCACGCGACGCGGCGCCTCGAAGATAAAGCGTTATTTACAGAGGCTGTTGCAGCAGGCTACGTCGTAACTTCTCCTTGAATACCTTGTTACAGTTGTTGCCCAATTTTAAAAGTGTTAAGTGCTTGGCATATTGTTTAGTAAACTGCCAGCGTAATCTAACACCTAATGGACAATAACACTAATGAAAGTAAAGCTAAACATATTTTATATGATAAGATAGGAAAGAAAAGAGACAATTATCGCATATATGCAAATAGAGGATAAAGATGCGTTGCTAATCGTGTAACAAGATAATAATGCCCATTGCTACCAGCTACCTTACATTCTAAACTAAAACACGTCAATGACAGTTATTTACGCTATTGCGGCCGGCAAAGTTAAAGCAGTGGTACCAAACCCGGGCAAAACTTTGCGTAACTCTAATCCTCAAGAATCGTGATGGTAGTAACATGTTTGCGAATAGCTCGCCTTTTACGACAGTTCGTTTGGACAAACAGAATTGCAGATGGACTGCTATTCAAATGGGGCTGCAGAATAATGGAATTTCCGTCAACGGTTATAGTATAGTAAATACTAAAATTTTTTTAATCATAATTTAATTCTCTTGGTATTAGTATCTTGGTGTTGACATCAAGAAATATAACCTAGAAATACCCATGCTCTTTGTTCAGAGTATTGGTTTTTTTTCTGTTTGGAATCGAATCAAAGACCCATCAATTTCGGTGTCAGGGTCAATACCTCAACTAATCGCAAATCAAAAATGTGTTTTTTCAGTTTTCTGATAATAAAAAGGTTGCCCGGATTGGGTAAGTACCCGCTTGGCGATAAGCTTACCAACTGTTACATTATGGTCTTCGGGGGACATATGGGACGTGGTAATTACTTACCCTATTTTTATGGGTGGTAGTGATGACTCAAAGGTCTGATGTTCTTTTTATAGCACTCGATAACATACAAGCACATGGATTACACTTACTACTGGAAGCAAAATTAAGTAGGCCATTCTGGTAGGTCCCTAATTTCCAAACTTCTGTGGTGCAATAGCAATCAGGCTTAACCTGATTGTAAAAGTCTCATTTCGTAGCATTTTTATGCTTTTAACATTTTGCTGTCTCCTGCTAAAAAGGGAGGGAAACAGGATGTATTTTCCTACTCCTCCTATATACTTCTGATTAATTTCGTTGCGGGATCCAAGACAGCTTAGCTTTTCCCCAGGGCACCCTGAGCTCGTAACTCAGAGGTTATCAGGACGGTTGCCGCTGTTGATTCTGGTTTACAGAAGTTACAGTGGTGGGAACGAGAGGTGGGCCCATTGCCCTTTTAAAAAAAAAGCACATGGATCTCCTAATGGAATAAGATAGCAATCGTCTGTTGGAACCTAGGATGTTAAAGGTGCGTTTTTATCCTTCCTTGATGATAGTTTTAACCAGGCTTATTCTTGGTTAAAATAATAATTGTAATAAGTGCTAAAATGCGATTTTTTATCAAACTTATCAAAACTACGTAAAGAATGCATCCCAAAATATTCCCGTAGATCGTCAAATTGAAGGGTCGTGCCGGAATAGCGAAGAAATTGAGCGCAGTTTATTAATAAAGAAATTAGGTCATTCCGTAACGGTCAACATTTGCGATTGGCACTTACAGAATTCAGCTTTTATTAAGTCATGGAGCGTAACACACTATGAATCTCGAATTTGGTTATTAATATACGTATTCGCTAAATGCGAAGTACCTTTGACAAGAGAGTAGTTTCCTTTATCTAACGTATGTACTCACAATTTTATCTAGACCAGCACGCCTTGGTAGAAATTTTTAGTAATTTGGGTACTACAATATTTTATTTGGTTTTTATGCGCAATTATTTTTTTGGAAGGAAGTCCCTCATGGGGCGTTGCGGAGTGGTACCTACCCTAGTAGGCAAAAATATTCGTAACGTTAAAAAAGCGTAAGATTTTTTATAATAAGAATCTTTGTTCCTATCTGATGTCCCATAACACCACACGGTTTTTTCATCTATGTTATTTTGTTATGTATTAAAGAGCAACGGTAAAAGTAGTCAGTGCAAATTTTACAGTTTCCTATAGCGTCTTAAAAATTGAGAAATGTGATAAACGGATAATTAGAATTAACCACATAGTTTGGCCATAAATGCTGTTATAATTTAAAAAAAAAAAAATTACGTTTGAATTTATTGGAATCTGTCATTTTTATATGATTGTTCATTGTGTTTTCTCATTTTGCGCCAATACATTGTAAAATATTTTGTCATATTAAAATGGAGTGGGGTGATAAAGAGAACCGAATCGCTATGATTACATTATACAAAGTAGGTATGGAGCCAAGTACAATTTTTAAAACTCTCTAGATAAACTTGGTATTAGTCAAATGTTTGTGTACCGGGTTATTGATAGGTATAATGAAACCTCCTCTGTTTGAGACAGAAAAAGATCTGGCCGTCCACCAGTGTTCATACGAAAAAGAGCGATCAAACCAGTAAGTAAAGGAAAGAATTCGCAGAAATCCTATCCGAAAGCAAAAGATTTTATGTCGGGAGGTGAAGGTAGCATGTAGAACTACGTCGCGTATTTTAAAAGATGACTTAGGACTTGCAGTCTATAAAAGATGCACTGGTCATTTCTTGGCTGATAATTTAAAAAAGAATAGCGTGGTAAAATCAAAACAACTACTTAAGCGGTACGCAAAGGCAGGTTACAGAAAAACTTTGTAGATGGATGAGATTTTTCTTACAACTGAGCAATATTTTAACAAACAAGATGACCGTCTTTGTACTCAAAGCTCTAAGAAAGCTTTGCAATTAGATAACAGAGTACAACGTGAGCATCATTCCATTTCAGTGATGGTTTGGTGGGATGTTTGCCACGAAGGAGTGACTGAGCCATATTTTTGTGAAAAAGGTATCAAAACATCGACACCAGCGTATCGAAATACCATTCTTGAGAAGGTTGTTAAGCCCCATAACAACATGTTCAATAACCAAGAATGGTCCTTTCAGCAAGACTCGGCGCCGGGTCATAAAGCTGGATCCATCCAAACTTTAAGTAAGTAGCCCAGGCTAGAAACCAAATTTCTGGACTTTATTAGAGCTGAAGACTGAACGATATATAAAAAATCTTCAAATACTTGAAACATTCCGTCATACGTAATATTTAAACATACAATATACATCTGATTCTGTTCAATAAGCGTCTCATTATCTAAGTAAGTAAGCAACGTAAGTAACGTAATTCAATTACTGCTTCATTTTCCGCGGGATACGCTTAGCATTGCGGTATTATACTGATTTCAAAACCTCATCGATAGATGTGAAACCTCGTTGATGGATATTTGAAGAGTGCTTTTAATAGATGTTAGTTAACTAACCAGCGTACAGCCAGGATGTATCTCTAGTATTGTTAAATGTCCAGTTTCCGACGGAACAGTTTAGTTTTTATATTATGCCAAAGTGTTGAGAAAAGGAAAGAACTTTCTGCCATTCTATCACGCAGTTCACAGAAGGCGAACGATATGCTTAATTTGTCACTCCCGTCGTGACTAGTAGGTGAAAGAGTTTCGCATCGTCTCGTCCGGATATCGTACCACCGCCTTATCTATTTGTTGTTTTGCGGTTTGAAGGGTAAGGTAGCCAGTAAAATGCATAAGGTTATACCATCCCGCCACATAGACAGTATCGCACTATTAAAAACCTTTGCTGTCTATAGACGAAGTTTTTAACTTTCCGCCGTATGTAGATAAGGAAGTTACTGATTTTGCCAGAAATTGAGTTTTCGCCAGATCTCCATGTTTTGAAGTCCTAGGAACCTTTTCCGGCTATGTTCACGATGACGTCAGTATGCCTGTATGTATGTATGTGTGTATGTAAATATCTCATAACTTTTTAACGTCTGTACCGATTGAAACGCTGTTGATGGCATTCGATTGTATTCCGCTCAACTTAGACTTCCTGAAAATTTGAACCAAGTCGGCTCAGGAGATTGGAAGAAATGTTGAAAAAACCCCAAAAAAAAATTAGTGCAACTGTATTTTTTTTACATAACTTCCAAATTAATATACCGATTGAGTACAAAAACTAATCAGCTCTATTCCTCAAAAAATTACATCCAACATATAAATTTCAATAAAATCGGTTTATCCGTTTGGGAATAAGTGTTGACGGAAAATTCTGTAAAAAGTATTTTTTCCACATAACTTCAAAATTTTCAACCAATCACTTTTTAGTATTTTACAATATTTTAGTACTAAAGCAATTGCGTCGAAGGCAGTATCAAAAATCAAAATCGAATCTAATTTTCAAAAGTTACAGCTTTTTAAACGTTAAAATTAGGTGTTTTTAGTCAATATTTCTGAATTAACTTTCACGCTAATACACCGATTGACTTCAAATCATACCTTTAATTGTATCAACATAGATCAACTCGTTTGGGATTTATGGATGAAAATCAATGCTTATAGTTTTTACTCTTTTGAGCTTAAAATATCTGAATTTAGGGGAAAGTTTCAGAGATGACCTGCAGGGTTAACTGTTTACAGATATTTTTTTCCTTCTACTTATCTGCTTGTTTATAACCATAAATATATTAAGGATATGAAGAAATAAAATGCTAGCACAAAACTAGACGATTAACCCGTGAAAGAGTAGATAATAATCGATATTATTGATAGTAATACACATTGATATAAAAAACCTATCAATGGTAATACATTTATAATTCCATCATGTTGGGCCATTCCATCCACTTAGGCCACAACGTCGTAGCACGGTAGATGGTACGTATGGATAGATGGTAGATTATATATATATATATATATATATATATATATATATATATATATATATATATATATATATATATATATATATATATATATATATATATATATATATATATATATATATATACTATTTTTTTTACAAAAAAAAATATATATATATTTTTCAAAAAAATAATATATATATATATATTTTTTTTTTTTTTTTGAAAAGTCACAGTTTAGTACAGAGAAACGAGAATTCAAATTCACTAATATCGGTTCCTCAATTATATCCTTTTATTTATCTCCATAAAAGTCACCAGTTTTATAACAACAAATTGCACAAAATAATGTAAACCTCGTCCGCTATTGAACCACACCACCGACCACACAATCCATAGACCCCTAATAACAGGCGAATGACTTCTGTCAACACATCTGACTTATAGTTCCGATGTAAATGTCCATGCACCAATACCCAATCAGTGTCGACCAATCAGATTCTCTGTACATCACTATCTTTCACTGTGGCCTTGAGTAAGCCAATCACGATGTTGCAGCTCAGCTCAGCTAGTTGCCAGAATGCATTCAATACGGAAAATCGAACATTAGGCGTCTATGGGCTGTGTGGTCGATGAACCACACCCTCTACCGACTTTCACAGACAACTTAGACACGCTTGAAGCGCGGCAAATTTTGACGCGCAAACTTCTACGCTAATGCTACAAGAAAAAATTATAAAAAATAGAAATAATGAAATCTGTACATATAATAAAATTGTATGAAAGTCAAAATTGTACATTGAATATTTTTTTAAAAGAATACTTAGGGCGTGATCTACAATCGATATCAAAGCCAAAAATATAATTTTTAAAATTTTTGTCTGTTTGTCTGTTTGCCTGTTTGTCCGTTTGTCCGTTTGTCCGTTTGTCCGTTTGTCCGTCTGTCCGTCTGTCCGTCTGTCCGTATGTCCGTCTGTCCGTCTGTCCGTCTGTCCGTCTGTCCGTCTGTCCGTCTGTCCGTCTGTCCGTCTGTCCGTCTGTCCGTCTGTCCGTCTGTCCGTCTGTCCGTCTGTCCGTCTGTCCGTCTGTCCGTCTGTCCGTCTGTCCGTCTGTCCGTCTGTCCGTCTGTCCGTCTGTCCGTCTGTCCGTCTGTCCGTCTGTCCGTCTGTCCGTCTGTCCGTCTGTCCGTCTGTCCGTCTGTCCGTCTGTCCGTCTGTCCGTCTGTCCGTCTGTCCGTCTGTCCGTCTGTCCGTCTGTCCGTCTGTCCGTCTGTCCGTCTGTCCGTCTGTCCGTCTGTCCGTCTGTCCGTCTGTCCGTCTGTCCGTCTGTCCGTCTGTCCGTCTGTCCGTCTGTCCGTCTGTCCGTCTGTCCGTCTGTCCGTCTGTCCGTCTGTCCGTCTGTCCGTCTGTCCGTCTGTCCGTTTGTCCGTTTGTCTGTTTGTCCATTTGTCCGTTTGTCTGTTTGTCTGTTTCTCTGTTTCTCTGTTTGTCTGTTTCTCTGTTTGTCTGTTTGTCTGTTTGTTTGTCTGTATGTATGTCCGGGGTAAACTCAAAAAGTACTGCTTGGATTTACTTCAAATTTTGTATGAATATTACTAATAGGTCGGGTCAACAGATAGGCTACATATTATCACGCTATCACCTACGGGGGAGGGGCAGTGCGGAGTAAACGAACTTCGCGCGGACGAAGTCGCTGGCAACAGCTAGTTCAAAATAAAATCCTGAATCGCGATATCACAATCTTGCAAACACTATATTATACAAGTTTCCACGCTTCTTAGATGGACTTCGGTCCGCAGGCAGTACACCTTGTCTGGCTTTTCCAGGAAATCTTCGAAAACCACAATAACACTTTTGCATGTAGCATTACCATCCCACCTCATGGATAGCAACGCATTCTACCAGATTCGCAGGCATGGTCACCATTTTACGAAACCATATTTTTTCGCAATTCCAATCCGCCAAAAGGACCTTCCCAAAATTCGTCGCCAGCTCCCAGTCTATCTACAGCGTGCTAGGGACGGTTTGCCGAATAATTTAAAAAACATGCCATTTTTACGTGCTAGTCATGATAGTCATGATGCGAGTTATGACTTTTTAATTTTTACGCAACGCAATGCAAAGCTTACACTATTCGGGCTCGTTGCTTCTGCAGTACTCTCGAACCAGAAGTATAAATTGCACGGCATAATACATTACTTATTTTGTGTATTTCTTTTAAATTTAGTATGTTTTTAGAAAAAACACCGTAGTTTATCAGAATAAATCAAATTGTACAATGCTAAGTTATAATCAAAAAGTTTTAAAAAATCCCGCACAAATTTCCTACAGTTCCCGACTCAGAATCTATGGATTCGATTTTCGATAGACCGTCCCATACATCCTATATTATGTTTCACATATTGCTGCAAGCTTTAAGAAGATTGAGAGATATTTGGATCGCTTTCGGGATATAGACATAGATAATTTGCCTTAATATTGCTAGATCTTTACCGGTAGGCAGAGAAAACCGAGTGTCATACATCGCGATCCTTGCAGACTTGCCTCGCTTCCTTCACATTCATTACTTTCCTCATAGAAACACGCCGGCTGCGAAGGCACTCGGTACCACCTTCGGACAGTACTCGATCAATCTGATCATGGTTCGTCAGTCTTGGTCTTCGTCGATACCTACATCATTTCACATACGTATTGTATATCTGTTTTGTTTACCTTTCGTCTACCATTTTTTCTACATATCCGAACCAACGGAGCAATTTCGCATCTTTACACCGACACTTTCTTCCAAGGCTAATCTTTCTCTCACAGTTTGATTTAATTTATTTTTATATCTATTTCTTATACATTTATAATTCAGAATAAACTTTGATTTATTAGACTTAATATTAATTTTTACTTTGAGCTTTGTGTTCATATTTTTAATGATCAAACTACCCAGGCATTGCCATGCATATCAATTTGCACATAAAATAAATTTGAATTTTAAAATACACAAGATTATATTATTAATTCTTAATCTAGTTCAAATACAATACGGCATCTGAATAGAAGAGTAAAGATTTATTTTATTGCAGAATAGAAACCGAAGGGATAATTTATAGCGACCATAAATAGAGAGCCGTAATTTGTCGTCAACAATGGGCACCCTGCCTCTATCTATATTTTATTCTCTTTGTCATTCGATTTCTTCGTCCATTGAATGCATAGTATTGTTAGTGTTACCTTCCTTTATTGCTTTTTACTAGCGCTGTAGCATTAGAAAACGTTTTTGCCAGTAATGGACCGGGATTTTTAAGTAAAAGATCATCATCCTTTTAGACAAGTAGCTCATCAGTCATCAGAGAGGAAAATATCTCAACTACCCTGTATTTTCCCTGTGTTGGACTAGGCCCTCTTTAAAGAATAGACCATCTGTCGTTCTTCCAGGCGATTCGTAAGAGACGAACGATTCGCGTGCAAGTTTAGGAAACTCTGCTTTAGGAAAACCTTCTACTTCTTTCCTGTTGAGAAATAAAATCAGCAAAAGATAAAAAAAATCTCCTTGTTTACTTTAGCTACATCATTATGTAGTTTGCGTAAAGAGCAAACTTACACGACATTGGAGATTGATATTTATATTAACAATATTTAACAAGCTCCACATTTATGAGATACGCTACAACTTTTACCAGCCGTTAACGATAACTTTAACGTTTCCAATTTTTTAATGAAACGGAACAAGTTGTTCAATTTTGTAGAGTTATTATACTTCATATTTTCAACGTTTAACTTTTATGACATCGATATTTGAGAAATATATTACCAATCTTTAAACAGCTCTATAAGATGAGCAATAACTACAAAATCAAAATATTTAACATAAAACTACTAAACTAAAATCACCTATCACTTATTTCTAACGATAACCGGAACCGACAGTTTAAGTGCTTATCCGAGGCATGGAGATAGTAAAACACCATCGGCTAGACTCCAAACTGCTACTCTGAGATATTAAATTTTCAAGAGCGACCTAAAATCCTCAAAAACATTGTTGCCCAACCCGGGGATCGAGCCCGGAACGTCAGGTGTTGTACCGAATAGGCTAGGCCATAGACCTCGAAGCGAATATTTAGTGTTCCTGAAAAATCTTCTACAAACGTAAAACAGATGTAACTTAAGTTCTTTGTATCCCTAATGGTGTAATAATGTTTAAAATTATAATTCTGACATTATTTTGTAAGTAATTACAGTTAATTTAAAGGGGAATAAAATTATATACTAGGAAACACCTAAATGTTTCGGGAGAATCGTGTAAGCTGGCAATACAGAAATTGTGTTTATTTTTAAGTTTACCCACTATCATTTTTAAAAAAATACTTTGTTAATGTTATATTTTAAACTAAACTGTCAATAAAGAATATCACGTTCTGAAGATGCTTTAAAAAGCGAAACCACTCGATAAAATTAAATAATTTGGTATATAATAATAGTAAAATAAAAGTACAAGTGTGTGATAAACTAGTCTCAACAAAAAAAAAAATTAGCTACAAACTCCAGTGTGTGGCCCGTTGCATTATAAAAGTTTTTGTGAAACCCCGCAGGAATAACTCTTTTTTCCGACATAAAAAGCAATTTATGTAATATTCCAGGTTATCATCTACGTGCGTGCCAAAATTTATCTAAATCCGTTCAGTAGTTTTAGCGTGTTTGAGTAACAAATATCCATCCAAACATCCAAACTTTCGCATTTATAATACTAGCTGCAGCGTGCAGCCCGCTACATTGTAAAAGTTTTTAGCGAATCCCGCGGGATAACCTAATTTTTCTTGGATAAAAAGTAACCTGTGTGCTATTCCAGATCATCATCTACTTGTGTGCCAAATTTCATTTAGTAGTTTTTGTGTGATTGAGTAAACATTCATCCAGCCATTCATCCATCCAACAATCCAAACTTTCGCATTTTTAATACTAATATAGATTTAATTTACGATAACAAGTATGAACAATGTATATATAGCGAAAATTTATTAGTTATAGTGGATTGATTTCAAGTAATCAAGTTGAAATTTAAATAACCTATTAATATTTGAGCTCTAACAGGTAACATTTCATCAATAATTAACACCCTGCGAAATTCCGTGATGAAGTTTCGTAATTTCAAGAAATAGGACAATATAAGCTTTTAGTATCTTCACGCAACTATCCCCAAATAAATAGAAAGAGGTACAACCAGTGCACCCACGATTTGCCAAAGATACTTAGTCCCGCAATAAGTGACAAGCTTATCGCCAACCAGGCAATTTTCCAATCCCAGAGAAAGTTGACTTTATCAAAAAACTGGGAACATATATTTGTTAATTACCCGACCCGTGAATCGAACCCAGGACTTCATGTGGTCAACATTGACATTGGACCGCCAAACCATAGACGCGATAACTTTTTAATACAGATAACATTTCATCAATAATTTCCTGCGAAATACTGTAATGACATTATAGACCGGGAGATGATGACACAAAATATTAGATAATTTGTACCAGTATGGCGGTCCTTCAGGGGTCTAATTACGTTATAACAAAAAGCAAAATAATGGTTATAGCGCTGATACCAGCGGTGTAATCGTGTGGTCTTAATCGAACGTTTCGGAAGAATTACGAGTGTCGAACGATTTGTTTCACAACAATTCTTGTATTTTCCGATAGTCAATTTTCTTCTCCGATGTGACAAACAATCCGCTTTACCGACGTGAATACATAAATTAAAAAAAAACAATTCAACAATTTGTACCTGGCTCATTTTTGGACATCTAATCACTATCGAGTAGCTTTTTACGAATATCACCATGCCATATTTTTTTGACGGTTCCAAACGGCCGCCATACCACTATTAAGAAATGAATTATTATTTTTGCCAAACGATTTGTACCAGTATTGCATTTGCATTTTTGGAAAGTGTGATAAAATGTGATTTTTATTATATTTACCATATTTTTAGAAGAAGAAAAAATGCTGCCATACCTGAAAATTTCATTTAATAGTCACGTTTTAAAAATACGACTGTACAATATTTTTTTACAGCATGGCATTATTGTATTTTGTTCGTTTGGATACAATTGTACCTAAAAAAAAACCCATAATATAACCATGGGGCGGACACCTTAAGCTAAGATGTTAATTTTTTTTAACGATATGTATCAGTATCGCTTATGGATTTTGGGAAATTATATGATGAAATAAAACCATTATTATATTTTCCATACTTCTAGTAGGCGGAAAAAGTGGTGCCATCCTTGAAAAACTTGATTTTTTGATACGGTTTCAAAGTACAAGACAAAAAATTATTTGTTATAGTAAGGCATGAACCTAGACCTATATAATTCGAGGAATCGTTCGAGAGGTAGAAGGAAGGAATCGTACATTATTATAAGATATAACATCATACAAGATTTTTTGTGGAACAAATCGTTCGACACTCGTAATTTTTCCGACACGTTCGATTAACGGTCACGCGGTGGGCCGCCGGTATCAGCACTATGACCGTTATTTTCTTTTTTGTTATTACGTAATTAGACCCCTGAAGAACCGCCATACTGGTACAAATCATCTAATATTTTGTGTCATCATCTCTTGGTCTATTACGTTATTTCGAAAAATATAACAGTATGAGCTTAAAGCATATTTACGCCCGTATTCTCGAAGAGGTAAGCAAAGGTACAACCAATGCAATCACGATTAGCCTTAGTCCCACATTGTGATAAGTGACAAGGTTATTGCCAATCGGGCACTTTTCCAATCCCGGGCAAAGTTGTTTTTATCATAAAACTGAAAAAAAACACATTTTTGAATCGCCTAACCCGAGAATCAAACCCTGGACCTCATGTGGTCAACACCGACACTGGACCACTAGACCACAGAGGCGATTAACACGTATAGTGACAATAATATAAGCGTATTTCGTAAAAGGATCCATCTGTATATACTTACTATCTCTGAATAAATTTGCGAATGTTCTTAGCTACGATACGATCACTTCAACATCCCTTAAGTCAAGACAACGCCCGCAGGGGCTCTCCTTAGCTACCCTTCTACTACAGCAAATATTTGTATAGATAATAAGCGTACAACATATGCGGGTTAATGTCTCGTTATGCATTCATAACACAAGCATTGTGTCGACTTGTACATACAATGTTGATTCTATTATGCGGCTGAAACGGAAGCTTGTCAGACGCTTTTGTTTCTGCGGAGGAGACGGGTGATACAAAAATATTAAATATTAGCTGTCGTACTCAATCCATTGTTCTATTATTCAACCTCGTATCTCTGTAGAGCATCTGAATCGCGAATCATCTATGCGACTTAACAAATGTGATGCCTCGTTTGTAAAATTATTGGCTACCTAATCTTGAAATCTGAACCATAACATCAGTTACCGCTGTCGTTATGGCAGTAGTAGCTTCTTGTGATCAATTTTCTACAAATGAGGAAAGTAGTTTTAAAATATATGACGGCGTCCGCGTCATCAAATGCACGAATATTGTAAACAACAGATGCACCGCCTAAATCACCGCCGTTAAGGCAGTCTTGGCTCTGGCGTGGCTCGGTACACTTGTTGTATCTTGCTAGTAGTTTATCCTTGACTCTTGGATAATTAATTTGTGCAAACAAATTAATTATTATTGTCAACTATAAATTAGTGGCAGTACAATTTATAATTGACTAGCGGCCCGCCCCGGCTTCGCACGGGAAAAAATGATTAAAATCGATCCAGTATTTTTGATTTATTCATTACTACACGTGGCCCGCACGCGTTAAATTTGGAATAAATGATTCCCCTTTCCCTATGAAGATTTCCTGCTATCTTTGCAATATCTAAATTCATATAGGTACTACATTTTTAGTTTTTAAATTTTTACCTATTTCTTTTATTTTTACAATTAATATATTATGGAATGTCTTTATATACGACGTTCACAGCTTTCTTGGCATTAGACAATACAAATATGTTTTCTTTAGAGGTTACTCTTGAAAGAGCGATATATAGTTGGTCATGTGAAAAGCAGTCAACGCTCAAATCTAAGCCTGCAACGTTGAAGGCTTGACCCTGCGATTTATTAAAGCGAGGCATCAGGACAAACGGGGAAAAAATGTGTAAATGGTTGACACTACGGGCCATTCCTGAAACTTCTCACTAAATTAAGGTATTTTAAGCTCAAGAGTAAAAAATATAAGCATAGATTTTTCAGTTCAAACATCTATTTTGTTAAAAATGACAGTATTATTAATTTTTGAAAAGCTGTATATTTGAAAACGATGATGGCATTCAACTCAATTTTTGAGATCTAAAATATTGTTTTACCTAAATAATTGATAGGTTGAAAAATTTCGATGCTATGTCAAAAATATTTTATTTTTAATTTTCTTCATTGATAAATCCCAAACAAATTGACCAATTATGATTAAATTAACGGAACAAAAGCTGATAATATTTTTAAGTCAATCGGTAAATTAACTTGAAAGTTATTTCAAAAAACTTAAGTAAGTTTGCTAAAAATAACATATGAAAAGCTATAAGTTTGAGAATTAGATTTGATTTTGATTTTTGAAACGGCATTTGACGTAGTTTTTTAAGTACTAAAATATCGTAGAACACCAAAAAATGATTGTTTGAAAAATTTCGAAGCTAAGTCGAAAAAACACTTTATCAAAATTTTTCGTCAACGATTACTTTCAAACGGATAAACCGATTTTGACGCAATTTATTTATTAGACATAGTTTTTTGACGAATAGAGCTGATTAGTTTTTCTACTCAATCGGTACATACATCTGGAAGTTATATTAAAAAAATACTGTTTCGTCAAAACTTTTTTGGTGTTTTTTCAAAATTTCTCAATATTTCCTGGACCGAATCGGTTCAAATTTTCAGGAAATCTAAGTTGAGCAGAATCCAACCGCATTTCGATCGGTCTAGCCGTTCAAAAGTTATGAGATGTTTACATACACACCTACACACACGCACACACACACACACATATACACACACACATACATACATACATACATACATACATACATACATACATACATACATACATACATACATACATACATACATACATACATACATACATACATACATACATACATACATACATACATACATACATATATACATACAGACAGACATACTAACGTCATCGTGAAAATAGTCGGAAAAGATTCCTAGGACCTCTAAACGTGTACATCTGGTAAAACTCGATTTTCGAAAATCGGGGTAAAATCAGTAACTTCCTTATTTACATACGTAGTGGGAAGTTTTTTTTTCAAATAGCCTATGGCACTCAGTGAAAAAAAAAGAAAAGTAAAATGAAAAGTAAGTAAGTAAAGTAGTAAAAAACTGGTTTGCTAAATCACGTTTATTGTTAAATAACAATTTTACAAACATTATACGATATACCTGAAGATATTATCTAAGGAATGTGCTAACTTATTACATGATAGAATGTACTTTACTTGATCATATAAAATTCCGAAAACAGGAAAAATAATTTGTTACAGTACCCGGCGATAAATATTGCACATCGACCTTTGGAAAGAGACAATCGGCTAATTTCGGCTTCGTAGAGCGTTATCTCTGTCGCACAAAATACAAACAGTCCGGTACCTATTAGGAGCTGTTAAAACAAGTGATTTGCTTCTTTTGATATTTTTATTCTTTGTATAAAATACACTAATTTTTCTATAAGTGATGGCTTTAGGTTGGGGTAAAATAAAATAAAAAAACATTTTTACATTATGTTTACGTATTTAATTATTTTGGAACATTACAGCTTTAGTGTACATAATAAACACCATTATACCTATTGCTAAAATGAGACATTGCAATAAAAATAATAATAATTCTAATTCTCAATTACTTCCATTTCACTATCTGTGCTCTCAAAGAGGTCAATATCACTGTCACTATCAGCCGTATTTATTACTAATCTATCAGTGTAATTGTCTAAACTGTGTTGAATGCTTCTATATTCATTCTCACATTTGATTGCATGATCGCAAACCTTTTTCCACTCTTCAGCGCCGATCATGTTTACTTTTTCAGTCAATAATGTTTTTACTGTAGTTAAGTTCATACCCACATTTCTAGAGGCTACATAGCCTTTCAGTTGAGACCATATATTTTCAATTGGATTAAAATCCGGATGATATGGTGGCAATCGCAACACAGTGTGCCCATGTTCGGCAAGTACTTTGTCCACAGAAAACTCTGTATACCTCTCCTTGTGCTGACATATAATAGCGTAAATCTGGGTTTTTGTTAATTTTGGATCAACTGGAATTTCATGTCTGTTTAACCAGTTGATCATTTCCCGTTTAATGGTGTTTGAGTTGGGGGGTCTCTCAACATACTTGTTGTGATAGGGTGCGTTGTCGATAACTATAATTGTCGATAACTATTAATCCAATTGAAAATATATGGTCTCAACTGAAAGGCTATGTAGCCTCTAGAAATGTGGGTATGAACTTAACTACAGTAAAAACATTATTGACTGAAAAAGTAAACATGATCGGCGCTGAAGAGTGGAAAAAGGTTTGCGATCATGCAATCAAATGTGAGAATGAATATAGAAGCATTCAACACAGTTTAGACAATTACACTGATAGATTAGTAATAAATACGGCTGATAGTGACAGTGATATTGACCTCTTTGAGAGCACAGATAGTGAAATGGAAGTAATTGAGAATTAGAATTATTATTATTTTTATTGCAATGTCTCATTTTAGCAATAGGTATAATGGTGTTTATTATGTACACTAAAGCTGTAATGTTCCAAAATAATTAAATACGTAAACATAATGTAAAAATGTTTTTTTATTTTATTTTACCCCAACCTAAAGCCATCACTTATAGAAAAATTAGTGTATTTTATACAAAGAATAAAAATATCAAAAGAAGCAAATCACTTGTTTTAACAGCTCCTAATAGGTACCGGACTGTTTGTATTTTGTGCGACAGAGATAACGCTCTACGAAGCCGAAATTAGCCGATTGTCTCTTTCCAAAGGTCGATGTGCAATATTTATCGCCGGGTACTGTAATACTATTTCTAATCATCCACATGATTTTTATATGGTAATATTTAGTTAAAAAAACATGTACTGAATTTTGGTTTTCAGCTGAAGTCCTATATTTATTTATCTATAAGTCCTATATTTATTTATCCGAAAATTAACACGTTTCCCAGCGGTTTCAGAACACACCGCGCGCGCCGCCCGACCGGGCGGTAACTCCGCAACCGCTATGCCCCTGCATTTTAAATCTGTAATATCTTCGCAAATATTCATTTAAATTACATGCTGTAAACGGCCATATTGCTCTATATTAAATCAGCAATGTATTTACCTTAAATTTAATTGGATAAGGATTAATGCTGTATTGCTTAAAATTGCTTCGAAAAAAGCCATTATTTCTCGTAAAAAGTAAATGACAAAAAAATGCTATTGTGGGTTATCCATAAGAGCTAGACATATACCATCGCGAACTTTTCTGTAGACCTTTTCAAGGTGTATAAATACTTAGTACATTATTTTGATAAATCTTGTAGGGTTTAGCCCGCGTTTGCAATATAAGCGGAAAAAAATATAATTATATACGACATGACATCAGAAAACTCAAAAATTGCAGTATTTCTCTACAATATATTGAATGTTATTATACACATAAACCTTTTTCTTTAATCACTCTATCTATTACAAAAAACCGCATCATAATCCGTTGCGTAGTTTTAAAGATTTAAGCATACATAGGAACATAGGGACAGACAGAGAAAGCGACTTTGTTTTATACTATGTAGTGACTATCAATAGCTTGAATTATGACTTATTTGTAATAAGGAATAATTAAGTTACCTATGGTGGGAATTGTTAATGAGAACTAGTAACTATTAATGGAAGTTGATCAAAATATAAAGAGCTGTTATATCACCACATCCGCATTTTATTCATTGTATCTGACCCACTTCCTTCATATACAATATAAGACTTAATCGGAGTCAAATTACTACGAAAACAATATGTGATAAATAACAAATTAAGAATAACTAAATATTATAAAATAAACAAATTTCAAGAATTAATCTAATACTAAAATAAGCGAGTAATTGCTTGCGTTATATTGTGTCAGACCGCAATACTTATACATGGGAATACATTAACAATGATTTGAGACGTATCTAAGTAATTACAAACATCTATGCCCATCAAACACATCTTTGTAAAAGATCAAACTCTGATCTCGTCTTGGCCAAAAAGGCAGTGAAAATACTCAACAAAACATGAAAAATCGATACAAACCATTGTCCAGCTAACTGATCCACCATCACAACGTTATGATGCTGGGTATTGGATCGAAGCGATAGTATGTTCCGGTCCATAGTTTGTCTTCGAAAGCACTACGCGCCCGATGGACGGCAGAGTTTCAGTAATAGGGCCCCGTTGATACTCATGTGGTCCAATACTCAAAAATCTTCGTTTGTATAGAAGAAGAAAAAATTATCTTGGAATTTATCAATTACACCGCAGGAGGTACTAAGGATGACTCATAAAGGTTTTAATTTCTAATAAAAACAAACGAAAGGAAAAATAGTTTCAAAGATAGGTACAATCAATGCTAATAGATTATATCTATAGAATAGAAAAGTTTTTGGTTTATTGATTTTGATTTGGAGGAGTTACTTGTCACAATTAGGAATAGTTGATAAAATATTGGATGTGAAACTTTATTAAATTCAGTTAGTTTAAAATTTAACATGAAAACGAATATTTGTATGATGGACTAAATAAAAAACTTGCTATGTGACACAATTTTCCTATTCATATTTTAAATAGATGTTAAACATTCTATTTGTGTTTTGTTAAAGCAATAAAATAAAATAGCTGAAGGTATTAAATAATTTTATTTTAGGCCCAAAACTCTAGCCTTACCAGTTATTAACATAGATACGTATATTTAAATAGAGTGTAGTTTAGAGACAGTCTGTTATCAAGCACCCAAAACTTTTGGGGAACATTTTTTTTTGGGAAAAATAGTATTTATTATCGAAAGCAAAAAAAAACATTGAACAGGAAATAACAAAATGTACATAAAATAAGCAATTAAAACAGTAAATGATACTGTATTTTTTACAAAACTGTATTCACTAATTTTTTATACACAAGTTTTTTCTATGTATATTTTTTATGTAATTTTATCAAAATCAGAAAATTTCAACTCTTAGATCAATATTATTTTATTTTATTATTATTAAATGATAAGTTATTGCCGCGTGTATAATAATATGGGTTTGAAATAATAACTGCACGGTTACCATGTAACGGGAAGAAAATTTAAAAAAAAAGTATCTTCACGCTCATATCTCCGAAGGAGTAGGCAGAGGTACAACAAGTGCACCCACGATTAGCCAAAGATACTTGGTCCACAAATGTGATAGGTGGCAAGCCTATCACCAACCGGGTACTTTCCAATCCCGGGCAACTTTGTCTTTCTCAGAAAACTGAAAAAACACTTTTTTATATGCCCGACCCGGGAATCGAACCCGGGACCTTATGTGGTCAACGCCAACGCTGGACCACTAGACCACAGAGGCGATAGATAGAAAATTTTAAACTGTCACTAATTGTAAGCAGTCTGAAATATGCATCTTTCTTCCCGCAAACAAAAGAAGAAATTCAAACTTCCGGTCGTGGTATGATGAAAATATTATTTTCTAAAAGTGCAGTGCCTCATATTTTTTACACCCCGTATTTTTTCAGTGGTACCCCAAGAGCAAATATCAAGTACGCTTAAACCTGGAGTATGTTCGCTTATGCTCCATCATTGTAAAGCTTTTTATGTATACATTTAATTTACAGTGATTTATTTCGTGAATATTTTATATTTTAATCTGGGACCCTACTTCGTTGCTTCCACAATGTCCCCGCATCGCCAAAGTAAACAAAGTTGGTTACAAATTAATTCTACATATATTATTATACCAGTACGTGCCCTATAATTATTCCCTCCTTCATTGTAAACCCACAAAAGGCTCATATTCATAAATTCGTTTTAAAAGTTGTTTTGGTGGGAGTGAATCTGTTTTGAAAGAACTTTATTGTTATAATGTTTTAGGTTTATGTTTTTATGCGTATGTTAAATAGAATTTTATGCGTAGCTAAAATTATCTTACACTTACTTTAATTAAGGTTACGAATTTTTTGGTTTGTTTTTATTTGAATTTATATACTTATGCACGTGGCATTAGAACTCGCCACAAGATAGCAACGTGCCATTAACATCATTGGTGTCTATAGGCGATGGTTGACTCTTCCCATCAGGAGACCTATCTACTAGCTGACCCGGCAAACGTTGTTTTGCCATACAAGTTACTTGTATTGAATGTTTTGGTGGCGTACTTGAGAGGGGTAGGGTAATTGAGATAAACACCATTCTATCTTATCATCATAAGTTGGACCAAACAGTAGATATCTACAAAATTTCATTGAAATCGGTCCAGTAGTTTCGGAGTCCATCGCGGACAAACAACGTGACACGTAATTTATATATTGTTAGCAACACTTTCCGCTAGACAAAAAAACAAACGTCATCGCATCTATAAAAGGCGTTGCACCTGTGTGGGGAATGCTACAGCAGCAAAACATAGATATGTAGCACTAATAGATGTAGCACTAATAGATGAAACCTTTCTGAACCCGGCGGAAAGGTTTCATATTCCTGGATATATCACATATAGAAAGGACGAACAGTGTGCGACACGCGTCTACCGAGGGTTGGCCATACACGTCCGTAGGAGGATTATTCACCCATCGACCTCCAGTCAACATCCATATCGTCAATGGGGGTTGACATCCCTATCGGGGGAAAAGACCTCAGGATTTACGCAATCTACCGCCCAGGTATTAATACTACCGAGATACACCAACTGATGTGCACAAGTGGATCGGTTATTGCTACCGGCGACTTCAACTGCCGGCACATCAATTGGAATTCCAACTACACATGCCCTAACGGACGGAAGCTCATGAAAGATGCTGATGATCACAAATACCATCCTATGAGCCCAGAAACACCTACCCATTACCTCGATGAAGATAACCTGTGCCCTGATATAATTGACTTTGCACTTGTTAAAGGACTCCCTACCAGCCAACTCTCACTTGAAGTACTTGACTACCACACTAGTTCCTAGCCTATTTTGATAGAACTAAAACAAGAGGCCGCTAAAGTGCTTTATCCAGCTCAAAGAGCTGTAACGGACTGGATAGTCTTCCACCGGGAGCTAGAGAAATCTACAGTCACTCGGCCTATCAATCTGGTAGAAGACGTGGACTATCTAGCCAAAAACCTACAGCAGAAGATGATAGAAGCCATGAAGGCAGCGACTAAGGAAATTCCTACCAAAAATAGACGTCCTCCCTTACCCGCCCGTATTCTTAATTTAATAAGAGGGAAAAGGACGCTGAGGAGAACATGGCAGAATACCAGCCCCATTCAAAAACGCCTTAACCACCTAGCCGAGAGAGTCAAGGCAGAGTTAGAAACCCATAACACCCAACAATGGGAGAAACATTTCGGCGAAGCCACTGACGATTGGCAATCATTACATAAACTTTGCCGGCAGTTCTCTCGTGCTAAGAAACCTACCAGACCGCTGAAATACCCAGATGATTCGCTCTGGTACATCGCTAAAGATAGAGTGGAAATATTTGCGGGGCATATGGAAGAACAGTTTAAACTCAATCCACCTCATGATGAAGACCACGCCGAAGACCTTGAAGACAAAATGAGGAGATGCCTTAACTGCACAATACCAGAAGAAGAAGACCCCATTGTCTTCACGCCCAACCAGGTTCGTCAATGCATCTCACAAACGAAACCTCGGAAGGCACCAAGTGCAGATAAAATTCCAAACTCTGCCCTGCGCCAGATGCCTTACAAATACATCTCAGCCTGGACCCAGCTCTTTAACGGAATCAAAAGGACAGGACGCTTTCCTCATAGTTCGAAGATCGGAATTCTGCTGCCAAAGGCTGACAAAAACGTACTGCAGCCTAACAGTTACAGGCCGATCACACTCCTGCCGACCATATCTAAGGTCTTTGAAAGACTTCTTCTCCAGCACATCAACCATCACTTCACACCAAGGGCTGAACAGTTCGGCTTTAGGGCCGAACACAGCACAACACTCCAACTCACAAGAGTTCTACACGCCATGACGGCTGCCACTAACAAGCGTGAGAGGGTCGCGGCCATATTTTTAGACATGGAGAAGGCCTCCGACACGCACGCCGGTCTCATCCACAAGATGCTCGAAACTAACATCCCAAGGAGAATCGTACGCGTCGTCACCTCTTTTCTCAAGAACCGCAGATTCCAGGTGTCGGTGAAGGGTCAGCTCTCCTCGGAGCGCCTTATCAGAGCGGGCATCCCGCAGAGCAGCTGCCTATCGCCTACCCTCTACTCTAACTATACCAACGACATCCCGGTTCCAGAAGGTACAACACTGGCACTGTATGCTGATGATGCCGCGTACGTCAACTCATCTCTAACAACTGACCACGCAATAATCAAATTGCAGAGAGCACTCGACGCCCTAAAGCCCTGGGTGGAAAGATGGAGGCTAGTGGTGAACGTACGGAAGAACCAAGCGTTTACACTGAAGATGGGCAACTTGGCCCGAAGATTACCTACCAAAGCTAAAACTCGCAGGAGAAGAAGTCCAATGGCAGAAGCATTGTAATTATCTGGGGGTCATCATTGATGACCAACTGATTATGAAGCCTCACGTTACCCAAATAGAAAAAACAAACCAGGGCAGCTATCTCCCTCTTACATCCCGTACTCTCATCCAAAATGCCAATTGCTCAGAAGCTGGCCATCTACAAAATCTACATTTGTCCTCGCCTTTCCTATGCTGCACCTGCTTGGTTCCAGCTTCTGAGCAAAACTAACAAAAAGCCTATTGAATCTTTACAGAACAAGTGCCTGAAGAAGATAGTTGATGCCCCTCGTTATGTAAAGAACTCCATCATCTCCCGGGATCTTTACATGACGACGGTAGAAGAGTTTGTCATCCAACTCGCCCGGAGGTCCTACGAAAGCACTAATAGATCCAAACACCAACACATTCGAAGCCTTGCCCCCTGGACAGCTACACCCTGGAATAAGAAGCGTTATCCAAGGGACATCCTCCCGCCAGAATTTCGCCTGCCGGGCTTCCCACCAGCGTGTTTCACCCAGAGCGGCTGACCTGCGCGGAGCGGCGTGAAGAATCGGGAAATACCCCCCACCCCATAGGAAAACCAATAAATAACCAAGGTTATGTCCTAATGACCGGCTGGTATTCACCAGCTGCGATGATCTCACGGCCAGGGGGCAACGCCCCGAAACCGTTTCCCCGCATCCGGAAGGAGCGCGAGAAGACCAGTGACGCCGGGGCGCGCTAATTTTGATATTAGTGCTCGAGGCGTTAACGTGCATGAAGCTGTATTATATCTGGAGGCAGCACTACTAATACCTACTTGAAACACAACTTTAAATATTGCTGTGATCTTTCGAGGTCCTACCCTCTCTTTCTAACACAGCTGTATAAAAAAAGATGGGGAGACCTCAGAGACAGAGATATAACATAAATATTTGTCTCAATTGATTAATACGAGTGCTAGCTCCACCTATAGCTAACACTTCATGCTAACGCGTGACGCACACTCGCATATTTCAGTTCACTTGCAAAGTATCTAAGTCTAGCGACACCGGCCCCGCGTGAGGTCCAGGGTTCTTAACCCCGGTCGGGTAATTCATTCTAAATTAGTTTTTCAGTTTTTCGGAACCCATTATATAACGTGTTACATACGTGTACCGTGGGTACAGTACTTGCACCTCTGCTTACATTGACTTGTAAGTTAATGTCTGGCGTAGCAGTTTTATGTTCGTTGCCTCAGAATTCAGTCATTTATTACTTACCAGGAGTTGTGAATCCCTAATTTATTTTCAATTCGGTCTCATATGCATATGGTAATTATTTTTTTTTAAAGGGTCTCCTGATAGAAAGAACCAACCATAGCCTATAGACACCAAAGATGCTAATGGTGCGTTGCTATCTTGTGGCGAGGTCTAATGTCACATGCATAAGTTTACCGGCTACCTTACCATCTAAACCGGAACACGACAGAGCCTAGCACTGACGCTATTGCGGCAGGAATAGGTAAGGCGGTGGTACCAGACCCGGGCGAAATATTGCAGAACTCTATCACCTAGAAAATCTGATGCACGATTTCAGAAAAACCTATAATTAGAAGTGTTTTACAGTTTTACTGCGTTTAAATTATTTTTTAAAATTTGCACTTTGTCGTGTCCACGCCAGTATAAGACAGAATTATATGTAAAAGTGAAAAGTAGTTGGTTGGGAAATAGCTACTGAATTCCATGCAACCATTTTTAGCATGTTATGTTATAAATTTTAAAAAAAATAATTAAAAAGAAAAAAATGGACACCTTTTTAAAGAGTTGATATACAGAAAAAATAAACTTAAATCAAGGTAATAGGGCCTAAAATATTTAAATCTTTAAATTTACAAATAGATAACCATAAATATATCTATGAAAAACATATATAGTAATAAATTTTTTACTTTATAGATACTTTTATAAATAATGTATATGTTTTGATATTATAAGATAGTAATAGGTACTATCAGTGTATGTGTTGAGATCCACTATCGTGGACCCCATTTTCATTTCATGGACCCCCAAATTTTTTTTCGCTGACGTAGACCTCTTGCAGGTTGTCATAGACCTCTAGGGGTCGATATACACCACTTTGGGAATCACTGATCTAATTGATTCGTAATTCTATTCTAACCGTTTATTTACATTTAGGTTATATTTTCAGCTAAAAATAATCGAAGCAGCTAAGAATATATTAAAATATCATTCACGTGTAATATTGGCAAAAAAGACGTTTACTTAAGTACAGTTTTCATCTTTTGGTGAGAGCTTCGCACTAAATATACTTCTTTTTGGTCGTATTTGCTGTGAAGTGGTTCAAATAGATAGGTGTCTTTCTCATCGCCTTAATTCACTGTGATTGGTGTTGCTAAGATAATTTTTCTCTTGGTCATTTACTCTGTGAAATCTTAAATACTTTAAAGAAATATTATCATATTTTTAAACTGGTAGCAACTAGCAATGCATTAAAACCTACCACTTTATTCCATTATTAAACCTACGTCACAAATCAATCGGTTTTTTTCGCAACATATTTATTAACGACGAGTTACGATACCTAAACATATTTTTTATACAATCGCTAATTAAAACCACTATGAAAGGGCTATTTGAATCAGTTAAATAAATGCAAAAGTAAGTTTGTTTGTTTTGTTTATATATATGCACATATCAGATAGTAAATAGATCATTATGAAATTTTGCAATAGCATTTGCAAATTGCATAGAGAAAACTACATAAGGTACCTGTACCTTTTATTCAGAAAAAACACGGACTACACAAGTACTAATAATACGGTGTTTGGCGGAAAATATGTCGCTGCTCATATGAGCAATGTATGTAAATTTCAAACGTTTGTAGATTTTTCACATCTTGAAAATATAGAATTATGCCGTATTGTGCTATTTTATCGTGTCGTATAAAAATCCAAGGTTTAAAGAATACCTATGGAGTGATTTTATTTCATCGGTAAGTATTATAACTCTGTATTTCGGGGTGTAAATTCATCGACAATCTAAAAAATTACCCATAAAGGCGTATCCAGTTTAATCCGTGAAAAAAGCTATGTTATATATACTAGATATATGTGTTATAACTATGTAACCAAGGTGATAATAAATTACTTATAACGCGAGCAAAGCCGAGAGTGAAAGCTAGTATTTCATAAAAAAGACAAATGTGTCGTTAGCATGGGTCAACCTTACACATAAAAATTACATAATATGAAACATCCCAGCTAAGAACAAGATATTTAATAGTACAAGGTATTTTTTAAGAAAGACTGTAACACAAAAAAATGAATATATAAAAATGAATTAAGTTAATTCCATTCAGTATTTCCAAATGTTCCGCAAAAAAGGGAAAAGAATTGCGTGCGTGTAACATTAACGCATATTTAAAGTGAAACTACTTTTATTTAATAACGCTCAATTTAAAAATAATTTTAATAATTATTATTTTATCATTTATAATATTACTTAAAATATGTCGAGGACACACTTCCCTCGACATATACAACATCTTTTCTGTTAAAAATGGCAGTATATTAATTTATTTTTTTATATTAATTTTTGAAAAGCTGTATATTTTGAAAACAATGATGGCGTTCAACTCAATTTTTGAGATCTAAAATATTGCTTAAGCTAAATAATCGATAGGTTGAAACATTTGTTTGTGATATTTCGATGCAATGTCACAAAACATTTTATTTTTAATTTTCTTCATTGATAAATCCCAAACAAATTGACCGATTTTGATTAAATTATACCGTTAATTTTTGAGCTGTCTAAAATATTGCTTTAACTAAATTATTAATTTTTTTTCATCAATTGTTTATCCCAAATAAATTAACCGATTTTGATCTAACTAACGGTATTTGACGCAGTTTTTAAAGGAGAAAAGCCGATAAGATTTTTAAGTCAATCAGTGAATTAACTTGAAAGTTTAAGTAAGTTTTTTTATAAAAATATTAAGTAAGTTTGCTAAAAACAACGTAATTTTAATATTTGAAAAGATAAAAGTTTTGAGAATTAGATTCGATTTTGATTTTTGAAACGCCATTTGACGTAGTTTTTTTAGTACTAAAATATCGTAGAACACCAAAAAATTATTGAAAATAAAAAATTTCGAAGCTATGTCGAAAAAACACTTTTTTCAAAATTTTTCGTTGTCAAAGATTACTTCCAAACGAATAAACCGATTTCGATGCAATTTATGTATTAGACGTAGTTTTTGGAGAAATAGAGCTGATTAGTTTTTGTACTCAGTCGGCACATAAATCTGCCAATTTCAATTTCGCCAAAATTTTTTTAGTGTTTTTTCAAAATTTCTCAAAATCTCCTGAACCGAATCGATGCAAATTTTCAAGAAGTCTAAGTTGAGAGAAATACGTAGGTCACACTATAAGTTTTGCGTAACTTAAAAAAACAACATGTTATAACCAACATATTATGTTTATTGCTTTTCAAACATTTTTTCATGCGATCGAACCATTTTTTAAAACAGGAGGACCACAGATCTAAAGGCATGTTTTCTACGTGCTGATTGAACGCTATCACTGCCTCTTCGGAGTTGGTAAAAGTAAAACCTCTCATCAAATCTTTGATTCTGGGGAAAATACAGAAATCACAGGGTGCTAGGTTGGGGCTATGCGCAGAATGAGTGACGAGATGTACTTTTTCGGAAGCTAAAAATGACTTTGTTTTGTTGGCCGTGTGTAAAGAATCGTTATCATGGTGTAGGAGAATGCGGCTTTTGGGTCATCTTTCGCGAATTTTTTCTAACACCCTGGATAAACAAATGATAGAATACCACTCGGCATTAACCCTCTTTTGATCTTCAAGTGGAATTGTACAAATGGGGCCGGTAGCTGAGAAAAAAACGCGATCATTTTTTTACCAACGTTTCTCGCTTGTCTCACTTTTGTTGGCCTGTTCTCATTTTCAAACACCCATTCACAAGATTGCTGTTTTTTTTCTAGTTCAAAACAATAAATCCACGTTTCGTCTCCTGTGACAATGTCATAAACAGCATTAGAATGTCCGTGGTCGTACTTCAGTAGCATCTGTGAGCACCATTCCACGCGAGCCCGCTTCTGCTCCGCTGTCAGTTTACAAGGGATCCAACGACAACAAATTTTCCAAACTTTCAATTATTCGTGTAAAATTTTCTGAATTTGTCTCATACCAATCCCCAATTGTCCTCGAATTGTCTCATAGGTAGTTCGAGGGTTTTCTTCAATTAACCGCTTAACAGTAGCCACATTATTTTCGTTGACGGCAGTGAAGGCCGCCCTTTACGAAATTCGTCATGTAAAGAAACTCGACCTCTCTCAAATTCAGCAAACCATCGCCTCACGGTGCTCAATTAAGGTCCTTCTCTCCCAAAAGCATTTTGAAGACGAGCGGTACAGTCTTACGGAGAAAGAGAACTTTTAAAATCATAAAAAATCATCGCTCTTATCGAATCGCATCGACTTAATTCCATTTTGATTAGAACTTTGATGTGTTCAAAATTTATGAGATGTTTACACACATACACACACACACACACACATATATATATATATATATATATATATATATATATATATATATATATATATATATATATATATATATATATATATATATATGTGTGTGTGTGTGTGTGTGTGACATATTGCCGACATCATGAAAATAGTCGGAAAAGGTTCCTAAGAACTAAAAACGTGGACATCTGGTGAAAGTTCGATTTTCGAAAATCGGGGTAAAATCAGTAACTTCCTTATCTATATACGTAGTGCGAAGTTAAAAATCTGAGTTATTCTCAAGTCGCGCCTAAAGAAGTTTTACTTAAAAATATAGTAATTATACTTGTTAGTAATTAATTGGTGGAAATTCTAACAACGCCAAACTACTAACATATTATTAAGAATACAAATCAGCGTTTTTCTTAAGTTTGAAACGCAATAATTAAAAAATTAACCAATAAATAATTAGATATATATTTGTGATAAATACATGTAAAATTAACATATCTCTTACCTACTATTTGGTATAAAATATTACATGTTGTTTTTATCCAATAATCACTTTACCTATCAATACAACAATAAAAAATAAACCTTTGTCGTTACAAAACCCTTTCCTATTCATAATAACACATTTCCGACACGAATATTACGTTCTCACGGATTTTATTTGCTTTATAAAAAGCTCCAAAGACTAACTTATCTTTCTACACAAATATCTTGTCACTTTACACTTCAAAAACGCCGCAGGGATTTCGAAGTTTTCAAGATAATCTAAATAATTTGCACGACTGTTTGAAATTAGTCCCAAAAGATTTTTTGGACGAGTTTGATTCAATTTATATCTCGTATTTTACAGGTCCCAATGGAATATCATTGGAAATGTATTTCGCGGAATTAATTTTAGTTTCGAATTATGAATTGAAATAGTTTTGTATAAAATTGTACCTATAATATGTTGTTTAAAATAATATATGTTTTTAATTTTCATTGTTTTGTTTTAGCCTTTTAACTTTTAGTTTTTTAAAAATATAAAATAGGATAGATCTTTAATATTTTTATAATATAGCATCAAAAACATGCAGATAGTTATCCCAAAAAAGATATACGGACGGCGGAGATTTATAACTCACTCACACAGTCAACTTTTATTAGCTAGCTCACATTTTAGTCCACGGAATAATTTAGTTTTTCATCTGTGCCTCAAACCAAAACACTGCAGTGACAAACACTGGCATTATTGCAACAGAAATAGATAAGGTAACAATACTAAAGTCAGGTGATACGTTGTAGAAACACCACTTAGTAATCACGATGGTAGTGACACTTTTTAAGTGACCTTTTGCTTTTTACAAATTGTCCCTCAATCCGATATACTTAAATGGAGAGATTCTAAGCAAGAAAATGGCTATTAACTCGTGGTCATAAAAAGTTTCAGATCGAAAATAATCTGTTCTACACAGAATAGAAAATAAATAAATTGTAAATTTGTATCAGTCATTATTATGTCTTAGATGGAACCTTACAAGGAATACTTATTATCTCTCCATATCCGTCCATTCGTTTGACCGCCCCGTCGGTCGAGTGCTTAGCGACCCTGACTACGCAATCGACGGGGCTCGGGTTTGATTCCCGACGGGGACAAGCTGTTTTATGATGAGCACAATTAATGTTTATATTTCTGGGTTTAGGTGTTTATTAAATATATTCTAGTATTTATATATGCATTTCTATGAATTAGTATCGTTGACTAACTAACACCCATAATACAAGCAAATAATTTGCTTACTTTGGGGTCAGATCAGTAAGTGTAATTTATCCCGTAAATATTTATTATTATTCGTCCGGTTTTCCACAGCTTAGCTCTGAGACTAGTCACGCCGACAAAGGGTAAAATAAAATATAAGAAAAAATATAGATTTCTACTCTACGGGGATCTAATGGGGATGTCTTTTTTTCTTGGCCGTGCAAATAATAAAGGAAAAGGAAAACTATTACACATGAGAAGTGTTACAAGTTTACAAATATCAGTCAACAAACTTACGAAATGTATTTGAAAATGTAAAAGCGTATATAGGCGTCATTAGCGTTGAAAACGTTAAATGTTCCGACGCGCAGAGTGGGCCGGTTATGTTATATTAAAAAACTAGCTGACGTGGCAAACGTTGTTTTAACTTTTTAACTACATTGTTTTTCTATAATTTCACACCTTTTAAACCTTTCCTGGACTTCAACAATTAATTCAAAACCAAAATTAACCAAGTCGGTTCAGCCATTCTCGAGTTTTAGCGAGACTAACGAAGAAGAATAAGATGTAAGTACATCTTTAAATTAATATGTTCAGTGGAATATTTGTATCCCTTTTTAAGAACATTGCAAACGCAGTGTAGGTGAAAAAGAAGTACAGAAAGCTAAATTTTTGAGGTTAAACTTTTTTCAAATTATTATTAATTGAAATTCCATGAAACCAGAAAATGACAATAAAAAGAGACAAAAACATACATCTATATAGAAAACAGCCTGCGAGAGAATGCGATAGAACATACCGTACCATCATATTACTCCGTCTCCTCTTGCGATGCTTCGTAGCCGTACGACGCCATCTCTCTCGGTTCTTCTCGACATTGTATATAAGCGGCCAAAAATACGCATCCGTACCTACCCTGCTTAACCGAAAAGAGCGAGAAAGCTACGAAGCATTCTACAAAGAGGACACCGAGTAATATGAAATGCTGTATAATGTATTTTATCTCATTCCTTTTCGTCACTATTTATATTATCTTATCACTTTGTAAGGGTGCAGCTACATATATCAGGCTACGGCGAAGGTTCGTGCTATCACGATATCCCGAATTGTTTCGCGAAGGGCCTTGACGCGTCACTGCAGTGGGCGTCAAACTGCGGTTCGCGGGTGATATATTTAGCGCGGCCAACACAATTAGATAATATAATTATAATAAACAAAAATAATAATGGCAAACTCAAATTTACACAAGAAGTTAACTAAAAATAAATACTTAGATATACCTATATACATTTCCTCGTGTAACCCGTCTGCTTGCATCACGATTATTATGACCAAAAATATACTAGCTGAGCCCGCGACTTCGTCCGCGTGGAAAAATTTCTAAAAAAGGTAGCCTAAGTTACTCCCTATCACATCAGCTATCTTTTTTTTTCATTTATTCGTTAAAATATATTTATACAAGTTCAATAAATTAGCACTAATAAAAATAACTACGTTAAAAAACCGACTTCAAAAACTAAAAATAAAAAAATAATAAATATTTAATATTAATTAAATACTACCTATTATTTATATGTGCTATTTACTAATAGGTTTGAAGTCGGTGCCAAGCCAATTTAATACTTACACCAGCAGCAATGCGCGAGCAGACGTCGTTGACGAAAGTCTTGAATAAGTACATAAAATTTTTGAAAGAAAGAAAGAAAATAGTTATTTGCAAGAATATGGGTGTTACAAGTTGTTAAAAATTAATAAGGCTACCAACATATTCTAATATTATATGGTGTCAATTTGAAATTAAAAATTTTGATGCCTTTTTGCTTTTTATTAGGTTTATTTACGTATCTTAATCTTTAAAGTAGGAATTTAATTGTATTAATTTGCTCGTATTCATTTAAGTAATTAAAACATTGTTATTTGCTTAAGGCTTGGCACCGACTTCAAACCTATTAGTAAATAGCACATATAAATAATAGGTAGTATTTAATTAATATTAAATATTTATTATTTTTTAATTTTTAGTTTTTGAAGTCGGTTTTTTTAACGTAGTTATTTTTATTTAATACTTTTTAGTGTATTGTTGTATTGTCAACTAGTTTTGGGTAGACTTACAACAGGTGCTGCGCGCCTTAACAAATATAGATCTCAAGAAACGGGAACGAATAAAATAGTAGGTGAGCCCAAGAGGGGATTTTGGTATTTACCCGAGCGCGGCAGATTACCATAGGAGGGGGTACCTCGCATACTGTTAGGTCTCTCCACCAAATATAAGCCCTTTCTATTGAGGGGGTAACTATGGCAGAAAAAAACAAAAGATCTTCGGATCTTCGACAAGAACTTGGGCTTGTGGAAATTGTCAGATTATACTTTTTTCGTAATTCTTATATAATTTCCTCCATAATAAAAGAATATTCAGACGCGCTCGATAATGTCAAGACAACGTTTTCTTTGCAAACTTGTAAACCTCCCACTACCTTACGCTACACTGGAATCGTCAGATTTTCTAAATTTTAGCGGTAATTAACCCACCATACCCTAATCTAACGCGCTTCAGTGTTTCCATGTCACTGATTTTTTTAAACATTTTTTAACTAGATTTTTCCCCACCATTGAAATGAAAAACATTATATAACTTTTTATTTTTCCTATAATTTAGTCTACAAAATCCAATAGGTCCCTACGACGCTCGAGTAACTACCTATTTAGCATCTTGGTCTCCCCTACTGAAATAAAAGTAGTCGTCTCCGTAAAAATGCTCTTCGTAACACAATGTCACGTTCTTGTGAGACTACTAAAGATCGTGAAAAACGTTTGTTGGCCATGAAAGCATAATATATGAAATCACGTATACGTCAAGAAACTTTTGAACAATATAATTCTAGACTCGGTAAGATCCAAGAGCGTCTAGCGAATGGGTCTTTTAAGCAGAGAGCTAATAGACTTGATTTCATTAATAAGCGTCTATCGAAAGAGTCTGCCGAGCAGGAGCGTTTATCTAAGCAGTCCGCCAAGCAGAGAGCTCATAGATTAGAAGTGATACGAAAGCTGCTCGGCAACGTAAGAACCGGCTAGCGGCAGCACGTAAGACGTCATAAGGACTTCCGTTTAATGACTGAGCGTAATTTTATAACCACCATAAGTCAATACATTGAAGTGGCTTGTACAATCTGTAAGAAATTATTATATCCAAAACAACAGACGTCATTAGTCACAGCACATTTTAATTTCCTTCCGGAGCAGCTACCGTTGCTCGACTACCATAAAAAAAGTTCCTTCTCAGGCCTACTGGAACAACACGGAAGTTATGTCTTTACCTCCTGATCTGATCGACTTGACAGACGTAGAACGAAGACTTTTGTCAAGAGTGTCTTTTATTTTATAACTAGTTACCAACCGCATCAAAATGCTCAACACGAACCGAGTAAGCCCAAACTCGATAGAGTCGTGTCATTTAATTACTGAGCTCATATGGTCACCTTCTGGCTTCATCATGGAGGATCCTAGTTACCACCAAGCACCTAAATGCTCGTCAACACAAATCAAACGAGCCCAAACTCAATAGAGTTGTGTCATTTAATTACTGAGCTCCTATGGCCACCTTCTGGCTTCGTGATCGGAAATTGGAGGATCCTAGTTACCACCAAGCACCTAAATGCTCGTCAACACAAATCAAACGAGCCCAAATTCGATAGAGTTGTGTCATTTATTTACTGAGCTCCTATGGCCAGCTTCTGGCTTCATCATCAAACCTTGGAGGATCCTAGTTACCACCAAGCACCATAGTGTTCGTCAACAAGAATCAAACGAGCCTGAACTCGATAGAGATGTGTCATTTAATTTACTAAGCTCCTATGGCCACCTCACGGCTTCATCATCGGACTCTGGAGGATCCTAGTCACCACCAAGCACCATAGTGCTCGTCAACACGAATCAAACGAGCCCAAACTCGATAGAGTTGTGTCATTAAATTACTGAGCTCCTATGGCCAACTTCTGGCTTCATCATCGGACCTTGGAGGATCCTAGTTACCACCAAGCACCATAGTGCTCGTCAACACGAATCAAACGAGCCCAAACTCGATAGAGTTGTGTCATTTAGTTACTGAGCTCCTATGGCCAGCTTCTGGCTTCATCATCAAACCTTGGAGGATCCTAGTTACCACCAAGCACCATAGTGTTCGTCAACAAGAATCAAACGAGCCTGAACTCGATAGAGTTGTGTCATTTAATTACTGAGCTCCTATGGCCAGCTTCTAACTTCATCATCGGACCTTGGGGATCCTAGTCACCACCAAGCACCATAGTGCTCGTCAACACGAATCAAACGAGCCCAAACTCGATAGAGTTGTGTCATTAAATTACTGAGCTCCTATGGCCAACTTCTGGCTTCATCATCGGACCTTGGAGGATCGTAGTTACCACCAATCACCTAAGTGCTCGTCAACACAAATCAAACGAGTCCAAACTCGATTGAGTTGTGTCATTTAATTACTGAGCTCCTATGGCCACCTTCTGGCTTCATCATCGGAAATTGGAGGATCCTGGTTACCACCAAGCACCTAAATGCTCGTCAACACAAATCAAACCAGCCCAAACTTGATAGAGTTGTGACATTTAATTACTGAGCTCCTATGGCCACCTTCTGGCTTCATCATCGGACTCTGGAGGATCCTAGTTACCACCAAGAATCTAAGTGCTCGTCAACACGAATCTAACGAGCCCAAACTCGATAGAATCTTGTCATTAACCGATTTTTAACTCCTTATTTACTGAGTTCCTGTAGTCACCTTCCGATTCCATCATCAGATCAGCTCTATGCAATAATAAGTTTACATTGTCATCCAATTTACATATGTATACAAAATTTCACCTCAAGCGGTAACCGGGAAGTGGATCAAATTTACTTGCGAGATTTGAATTCAGACATCGGGATAGGTAAAATAACTAAAAAAATACTCATAAAATAAAAACTACTGGGCCTATGTGAATCAAATTTTTATGGGACCAATTCGAAACCATTTCGCATCAAACAAAAAAAGAATCACGTAAATCAGTTCAGAAACCTCGGAGAAATCGGTGTACATACATAAAAAAAAAATATACCGGCCGAATTGAGAACCTCCTCCTTTTTTGAAGTCGGTTAAAAAATCACACAGGTTTAACAACTTAGCGCTGGGTAAGTTTACGTAATCAAAACATATGATGTAGCATAAGGTACTAATAATAGGTATTCATCACTATAGATACAGAATAAAAAAACAAAATAAAATAATCAGCTTGTGCTTTAACATTTCCTTTGCAACAAGGTGCTAAGTAAGGATAATAAATATATATCACACGCATACACACGAATATATATGTATATATATATATATATATATATATATATATATATATATATATATATATATATATATATATATATATATATATAACGTAAACAGATGTCACGATGTAGTTCGGGCTAACGCGAACCTTCGCCGTAACTCGACATGTGTAGCTGCACCATAAGTAATAGCTTAGATTAGTTTCTGATTTTAGAAATATACAATGTGTCGGATAACATATTTAGAATGCGCGAATGTATAATAATTATCAGTGAAACAAAAAACATGTTTAATCCGCATTCAATTAATGCTAAAATCGGTTTTAAATATCTCTACTGTATTTCGCCTTATACGATACAGCTTCATTGATTGTGTCTTCGTGTATTGAAATTGAGCTGGTGCCTAATCGTGTTTTCGAGCGCTGTGGGTCCAATCACCGCCAGATAACTTGGTTTAGTTTGTGATCGTGGATGCAACGTGTGAGATAACTCATCTGAATTAATAATCAGTTTATCAAAGTTTAATACAATGGCGTTAGCACTACAATATAATTTATAACTTTACCTATACGTGCATTAATATAATATAGGTAATAAGAACATTTTTCTTACATATGACTTACTAAATTTAGAACTGCCAATCCTTTGAATATTTGTTTTAATTTGATTAATCAACGAAAGTTTCTGTAAAAATAAATCATCACGCCTAGTTTTCTTGCAGGGTGGACAGAGTAAACTGAACGTCTATATACTTTTTCGGTTCACCACGATTCACCGGTTAGTCGGTTAGCGAGATAAGTCCTGTCGCTGCATGTTACCGACATGGTAACGATTACCGACTACTTCTAGCGATAACCGGGACCAATGGCTTTACGTGCTCATCCAATGCACTGGAGTGGTAGGACACCACCCACCAGCCTTCGAGTTGCTGGTGAGATTTTGGATTTTAGAGAAAAACCACGAAAAATCCTCGAGGACCCGGGACCTCATGATCTGAGCCAAATAAGCTAACCACGAAGCAGTCACTGTTGCTGTAAAGGAATTATTTCGAATGGTTAATTAATGTAATACAATTTTTATATTTATTTTACATCATAAGATAAAATAAAAGCAGATGGGTCTCCTGATGAAAAGAGAAACCATCGCCTATAGACACCAAAGATTTTAATAGTGCGTTGCTATCTTGTGGCGAGGTCTAATGCCACATGCATAAGTTTGCCGGCTATCTTACCCTCCAAACCGGAACACGACATTGACAAGCACTGACGCTATTGCGGCAGGAATAGGTAAGGCGATGGTACCAGACCCGGGCGCGACAATGCAGAACTCTACCACCTAGTAGCCACGATTGTAGTGACTCGCATAGCCAATCAGTCGCCTTTTACGACCTGCCTGGCAGAACGGCAGTTTGCCTATTCTTCAAAGGAGCCCGAGACCAACCCGGGACCAATCGTTCGTCTTTTAGAAACTATTTGGTTGGAAGGCAGATGGTATAATGTTCGAGTTTTAAAGTTTTAGTGACCGGTTCAAGCCATAGACGCATCATTAGAAAACAAACAAGCAGATGGCTCTCCTGATGACAAGAGAAACCATCGCCTATAGACACCAAATATATTAATAGTACGTTGCTATCCGTGTAGCGGGATGGCAATGTCACAAGCATAAGTCTTGGGCTATCTTTCCCATCGAACAGGAACACCACAATGACTAGCATTGACACTATTACGAAAGGAATCGATAAGGCAATCGTACCAAATATCCGAGCGAGACATTATGGAACTCTACCACCCAGTTATAGTCCACCACCATCAATCGTTCAATCTTACGACTTGCCTGGCAGAACGACAGTTGGTCTATTCTTCAAAGGAACAATGACCAATAAGGGGCTACACATCACATTGTTCATATAACATGTTCCCCTGTGTTGAATCCGGGCTCCTTTGAAGAATAGACCAACTGCTCGCATAGCCAATAGCTCGTAAAAGGTGACCGATTGGCTATGCGAGTCACTAACATCGTGGCTACTAGGTGGTAACGTTGTCTCGTCCGGGTCAGGTACCACCGCCTTACCTATTCCTGCCGCAATAGCGTCAGTGCTTGTCGCTGTCGTGTACTGGTTTGGAGGGTAAGGTAGCCGGTAAACTTATGCATGTGGCATTAGATCTTGCCACAAGATAGCAACGTACCATTAACACCTTTGGTGTCTATAGGCGATGGTTGACTCTTTCCATCAGGAGACCCATCTGCTTGTTTGCTATCTTATAATATAATAAAAAATGTACCTACCTACCTTTTATACTCCACAAATTATGCAGAGAGATCACGCTCAACCTACGCCTTAATAGAATTCATGTTCTGTACAGGTCACATCTGTTGCAATTAACAGGCGTTGTGCGGGCTGGTGCGCATCGCGAACATTTACTCACGCGTGGTTACACGTTACCAATTTGCATCGCACGTATTAATTTCATTTGTGCTGAATTTGCTCTGTTCGTGTTAGTTCAGTGTGCTCACCTGAATCGTTAAACACTGGTCGCCAAAGTCTGGGTAATGTGGACTTAGATTTACATAATATGTAACGCACATCGAATGTCTTGTACATCAGTTATTATTAATATGGATTCCGAGAAACATCTATACATATAATAAAATCGTAGGAAAATCAAAACTGTACATTGAATATTTTTTTAAAAGAATAGTTGGGGCGTGATCTACAATCGATATCGAAGCCAAAAATATAGTTTTTAGAATATTTGTCTGTTTGTCTGTATGTATGTCCGGGGTAAACTCAAAAAGTACTGCATGGATTTACTTCAAATTTTGCATGAATATTACTAACAGGTCGGATCAACATATAGGCTACATATTATCACGCTATCACCTACGGGGGAGAAGCAGTGCGGAGTAAACGAAGTCCGCACGCACGAAGTCGCTGGTAACAGCTAGTAAAGAATAAACGTATTTCATGGATTCCACGAATAGAAAACAGAAAAAATACAGTAAGATTCCAAGAAATATTTTATTTTGGTTTGTCCAATATTGGAAATATTTTGTAGAATATTACAGTGCAACCTTAATATAACGTACCTCAATATAACGACTTCCTCGATTTAACAAATTCTTCGTAATCCCCTTGAATTTTCCATAAGAGTCAATATAAAATATACCTTTACATTGCGAACATTCTTTGCGTACAACCTCTTTATAACGAATTTTCAACTATCAAGAAAAAGTATTCATACCTCTAATTAACGAATTTTGCCAACCCAAAACCTTTATATAAAGTTTCCACCAATAATATAACTCTTAATCTTACAATGTGATTCATGTCTCGACATGTTTCGACACGCTTTTGTTTGTACAGTAATCATTGTTGTTTTGATGGAAAGTAATGTAAACACCTCTGCTCGTCACTATTGTTAAAGACTTAAGTTAAAATGGCTCAGAAACGTAAAAGGTGTTCCTTATCGGTCGCAGAAAAGCAAAACATTATTAATTATGTTGACCAAAATCCCATGACGAAAAAATTAGACATAGCTAATAAGTTCGGGATTCCCGCAAGTACATTGGCTACAATTTTAAAATTTAAAGATAAGTTTTTAGAAGAAAGTGGTTTGAATGTAAACAGTAAAAGATTAAAATCATGCGAGTTCAAAGACGTAGAGGAATGTGTGTTAAAGTGGTTAAAACAGTGCCGAGACAAAAAAAATCCCAATCGGAGGCCCTATTCTTCAGGAAAAGGCTCAGCGGTTTGCAGTAGAATTGGGACATGAAGGGTTCCGTGCTAGCAACGGGTGGCTTCAAAATTTCAAAAAACGAAACGAGGTTGTTTTTCGAAAAATATGCGGTGAAAGTGGTAGTGTTAATGAACAAGTATGTGATGATTGGAAAGACAAACTGGCAGAGCTGACCACTGGATACGATCCCGAAGACATCTTTAACGCCGATGAAACTGAACTATTCTATAAATGTTTACCTGACAAAACCTTATCATTTAAAAGCGATAAATGTAATGGTGGGAAAAACAGTAAACTTCGCTTAACAGTACTGCTGGGAACAAATTGTACTGGGACTTACAAACTAAAGCCACTCATCATCGGAAAATATCAAAAACCGCGATGTTTTAAGAATGTCAATAATCTGCCAACAAATTACACGTCCAACCATAAGGCTTGGATGACCAGTGATGCTTTTTGCAATTGGCTTAAAAGTCTGGATAAAGAGATGAAGAAAAAAACAAGAAAATTCTAATGTTCATCGATAATTGTACTGCACACGGAGAAATTCCTAACCTGAAAAATATAAAAATAAAGTACTTACCTCCAAATACCACTTCAAAACTACAACCACTAGATCAGGGCATCATCCAAAGCTTCAAAATGCATTATAGGAAGGAAGTTGTCAGAAGATTTCTTGCTGATGTTGAACGTCAAACACCGACTACAATTGACGTTTTACAAGCCATGTGGATAATCGCCAAAGCTTGGAATTTAGTCACTGAAAAGACCATTGCAAACTGCTTCAAGAAAAGTGGGTTTAAAGTAACATGCGAAGATGAGGAGGACGATTTACCACTCGCAGAACTTGCTAGGACTTGGCAAAGAGTTCAAGAAGAATTACACCTTCAAGACACTGACTTCGAAGACTTCGTTACCTTTTATAATGATTTGGCCATCTGTGGAGAACTAACTGATGCTGACATCGTCACATCTGTGTTGCCAGTTACTAATGCAGAAGCGGATGAAGACGAGGAAGAAGAGGGTGAAATTGATGAGCATAACTTCACAATAAAAGATGCTTATAATGCTTTGAATACAATAAAATCTGTGTTTCTCAAAAAGGGAGGTTTGAGTGACGACGTAGTGAAATCCATCACGAAATTAGATTGCGCTTTGGATGTCACAACTCATACTGGTGGTAAACAGACAACTATCAATGACTTTTTTTCTAATCAATGAACAAAATTGAGATTAAGCTACTATATAACCACATTGTTAATTGTTTTTGATTATTAATGTAAGAAAAATTTTTATTATCTACCTAATTTTTTTTTAAATACATAGCAAATACATATAGTAATTTGATAAAAATGTGTTATCATTTATTAGTAGAAGTTGTTCGCTATAAAACTATTCTTTTACCTCTTTATAACGAATTTTAGACCAATCTAACCTCAACATAACAAACCTCAGTTCAACGAATTACTTGATATTACGAATATTTTCTTGTTCCCCTCCGATTTGTTATATCGAGGTTGCACTGTATTATGAAATAGTCCAAAACATCATGTGATGAGACAAAATATCACTACTTTATTTTACGTGATTATTCACGTTTTTAACTTCCCGCTACGTAGTACGTAATGTACGTAGATAGGAAGTTACTGAATTTGCCCCGATTTTCGAAAATCTAGTTTTCACCGGATCTCCACGTTTTGAGGTCCTAGGAATCTTTTCTATTTTCGCCGTATATATATATATGTAATCATCTCAACTTTTGAACGGCTGGAACTATCGAAACGGGGCTGATCGCATTCGATTGGATTCTGCTCAACTTAGACTTCCTGAAAATTTGAACCAAGTCGGCCTAGGAGATTTTGAGAAATTTTGAAAAAAACCCCAAAAAATAATTATGGCGAAACAGTATTTTTTTAACATAACTTCCAGATTAATGTACCGATTGAGTACAAAAACTAATCAGCTCTATTCCTCAAAAAATTACATCTAATGTATAAATTGCATCAAAATCGGTTTATCCGTTTGGGAGAAATCGTTGACGAAACATTTAAAAAAAGTGTTTTTTCGACATAACTTGGAAATTTTTCAACCAATCATTTTTTGGTATTCTGCAAAATTTTAGTACTAAAAAAATAAAAAAAATACGTCCGATGGCATTTCAAAAACCAAAACCGAATCTAATTTTCAAAAGTTACAGCTTTTCAAATATAAAAATTACGTCATTTTTAGCATATTTACTTTATATTTTTAAAATAATTTTCAGGCTAATACACCGATGGACTTAAAAATCTTACCAGCTTTTCTCCTTTAAAAACTGCGTCAAATACCGTTAATTGGATCAAAATCAGTCTATTTGTTTAGGATTTATTAATGATGAAAATATTTGAAAAAAATGTTTTTTGACATTGCTACGAAATTTTTCAACCTCTCGATTATTTAGCTAAAGCAATATTTCAGATCTCAAAAATTGAGTTGAATGTCAATCTAAAGATCAAATTCAATCAGGGTTTCCAAAATATACAACTTTTTAAAAATCAGTATACTGCCATTTCAACAAAATAGCTGTTTAAACTGAAAAAATCTATGCTTATACTTTTTAATCTTTTGAGCTTAAAATACCTTAATTTAGCGGGAAGTTTCAGGGATGGGCTGTAGGGTCAACCACCTACACATTTTTTTTATTATCATATTTTTGAAGTGAAAACTTCTTTGACCACGTTAAACTTTTTGTAGGGAAAAATTGTAAGGGGATCGCGACCACAGAAAACATATGTATATAGATCGCGACAGCGCGCGTCTGTGACATCAATATGCTAATTATATATTATATAACAATAGTATATTCATGTCTGTGTCCTCGAAGACGTAGGCAGAAGCACAAGTGCACCCACGATTAGGTGAAGATACTGTTCCACAATGTGTTAGGTGGCAAGCCTATCGCCAACCGGGCATTTAATCCAATCCCGGCCAACGTTGTTTCTACCAAAAAACTGAAAAAACGCATTTTTGAATTGCCCGACCTGGGAAACGAACCCGGGACCTCATGTGGTCAACACCGACACCGAACCACTAGACCACAGAGGCGAAAATATTATAGAACTAACGAATGTCACAAACACCTTGTGCCTAATTTTCATTTTACGATAATTGTTATCTTTCCACAGTATAGCGGACCCTAACGTACCATAACGTTGTTAGCAGTATGCTTATCTCGTATTTCATCAATATTGGGCGTCAATTTCACAAGCTTTTGTTGACACAATGGATTTAATAGGATTAACCGAGTTTGACGTTCACCAACCAACACACAATGATATTGAAATCAACAATTATTATATGTATATTGTGAACGTGTGAATAATTTATTCACGTATTCATTACTATTATCCTAAGCCCATTATTTATCAATTATAAATACAGCACATAGCTACATCATAATACAATGCAGGTACGGCAAACAAATGAATTGATGAATTGTGAGTTTTGATTAAGTCTTAAATTGATTAAGTTAATTACATTTAAAAATTCTAATGACCACTCTTTTTTTGAGTTTCGAAGTCTACTTATAATTTCGCCATATGGCGAAAAAATCTGAGCAAGCCTGTGGGCGGACATACAGACATATGTCAGTATATCCGTCCACAGCCTTGCTCAGATATTATTTAAATTAGAAAGCTGTAATTTAGTCCGGACTCCGAATATACATATACTTGAAGGCCGTTCAATTATTAGGTAAACAGTTTTTTATTTTTTTACAATAACAGTACCTACGTAATAATGCCTATTTCCTCCAAATCATTTACTAGTATTGATGTGTATTTTTAGAGCGTAAAAGAAATGTAGAATACCAATGTGTTTTAGAACTGAAATGTACAGTAATTTTACCATGTTTGTTTATTTTTGCGGCATGTATGGTTTAAGTATGCGGTGTGAGTAAAAAAACACCATTATTTATTTAAAACAAATACTGAAGTCACTGATAACTCATATATCTTAGGAATAGTGAGAAATTATATGTACCAAACCAAATAGGTATTCATAAAAAAAATGTATATTGTATGTCAATCGATATATACAATCACATGTTCCTGATGGTCTTAAATCATTACCTTTAAACCGATTTCAAAATATTTTTTTTGATTTAATATATTATGATGTTAAAAATATTGAAATGTGATCAACCAAATTTAATCTAATTCAAAACCAACAAGACACAAGTTTTTGCATTTACCGCCTAAAAGTCGCCTTTTGTTACGAAACCGTTTGATACCGACCGTAAACGATAGGATACCGTTTAGTAATACCATCATGAAGTGTCGTGGTAGTTTGAAAGTAATGGCTAAAATAGCCTCCAAAAAGCTTGACGTTTTTATCAGGGTCAACTAGTACTTCGTGGCTTATCACCTGCAACATTATAAAGCGCACATTTGGTCTCAAATTAAGTTATGTGTCATCTTTCTGTCATCTTCCAACAGGTCAAAAATAAAGGGTACTTCCCGAAAAAAATATTTTTAATTTAGCATAACACAAACCCATTTTAACAATATGAAAAATATAACAAGGCTCTCAACAATAGCGCTCCTATGTCAAACTCCAGTCTTGAACCTTGGAAATAGGTCATGTCATCTAAATAATGTCTAAGCTAAAACCGCATTGTGTTTTCTACGACCTTGTACCGCCTAGGGCATCTCTTTATAAATAAAAATTGTTATCACAACTATTAATAAATTAATAAAGTACAGTTCAATTTTATTAATATCTTCTTCTAAAATTTAGGTATAAAGTTTGTGAAATCTATCATTATTTCAAGGACACTAGAAGAAGGTTTCTTTGAAGGAGGAGCAAAGGAAGCAAGGCAAATCTGCCTGGAACGAGCACTCCACACTTGATATTCCCTGCCTACCCTGTAATAGATTTGATATGAAAACGTAAATACATGACATATTTAACATACTTTTCTTTTTTTTTTAAATGTTTTACATGTCTACATTTATCGAGATATTTAGGTAAGATAGAGAAAATTGTAACAAATTTTATTTTCTTTTCCTCTCTATCAATGAGATTTTAGGTTCACTCTATCATATCACTCTATGTATGCTTTCTCTTTGATTCTGAAATTTATTTTATAAACACTCAGAAATACTAACTTCTTTGCTCATACACAAATGTAAATACAATGTTCGATATTTAACAGGGACTTTAAATATCGAATTCATCCCCATCGTTTGTGTAGTTAGTGTCGCAATTCGCAAATCACTCAACAAACTAAACAGTCAATCAAAAAGATCTATTTTTAATTACGAATCCTGTCAGGCTGAACAAAATCACAATAAAATGAATGTAAGGATAAAAATACTTTGAAGATGAATACCCAAGGTTTCATTGTTATTTTTGTACGGGTTTTTTACGCTGGTTGCTAATGGATTTTCAATATTTGTGTTGACAGACAAACAAGGGGAATGGCGTGACCTTTCAATGTGCTTGCTGATGTATTTTTTCAGTTAAACATAACTGATTTGTTATAACTTTATAACAAAATCTGTTCATGGAATTTTACCTTTTATTTATTTATTTATTTATTTATTAACACTTTATTGTACACAGAAAATAACATTAATAAGAGAATACAAACGTAACTATAGTACAATGGGCGAGCTTATCTCTACTTAAAGAGATTTCTTCCAGCCAACCCGTTAAAGGAGAATAAAATAATGAAAGAAAAGAAATGAGTAGACCTAGTGCACAAAAAAAAGATACAAATTACATAACTAAACCTAACATATATTTACGATTTAAAAAAAAAAAGTAGAAAAATATATATACAATACAAGAGATATTTAGACTTCAGCTAGAAAGTGTTCCTTAACTCGTTTTTTAAAGGATACTAAAGTCTGGCAAAGGCGAATCTCACTGGGCAGAGAATTCCATAATTTTACAGCAAGTACTGTGAATGAGTGCGAATAAGCAGCAGAGTTGCTAGGAGGAAAGCGTAACAAGGTTCTAACATTAGAGCGACATGGGGACTCAGGGGAGTGCAAGAAACTAAAGGAATCACGAAAATACTTTGGAGATTGTGGATTGAAAATAATTTTATATAGTAAACAAAGTATATGCATTTTTCTCCGCTGTCTTATTGGAAGCCAGCCAAGCTCAGCCCGAGAACTGGAAACATGATCAAATTTTTTCATACCGTAAATGAAACGGATACAGAGGTTCTGCAATCTCTCAAGCTTGTTTACCAAGTCTTCAGTTGCGTCAAGGTAACAAGAATCGGCATAGTCTATTATAGGGAGAATGAGGGTATGCATTAATAAAATTTTTGTATTAATAGGTAAAAAATTTTGAAGGGGTTTAAGAGAATGAAATGCATGATGTACTTTACGGCTCAAGTTATCTACATGAGAGTTCCAGGAAAAGTCGGAATTGAAAATTATTCCCAGATTAGAGGCAGAGGAAGAGAAAGGTATATGTGTATTATTATAGCTTAATGTTGGTATGGCACTGCAGTTAATACACTAGAAATAAAACGGATAAAGAGTAAATGTACCGTAAATATGTTTTCTCATGAAGCACAGGGTACGTGTGTAAATGCACCGTATTTAAAGTAGATTGATACGCTCTCATGTAAACTTTACCTCGGGCTCCTTCTAAAGAATAGGCCATCTGCCGTTCTGCCAGGCAGTTCATGAGAGGCGAACGATTGGCTATGCGACTATCTTCATCGTGGCTACCAGGTGGTAGAGTTCTGCATTGTCTTGCCCGAGTCTGGTACCACCGCCTTCCTATTCCTGCCACTATAGCATGAGTGCTTGTCACCGTCATGTTCCAGTTTGGAGGATAACTAACACACAAACTTAAAGTACACTAATCATTTAGCATTAAAACTTCGCCGTAAGTGTAGCAGTGCATTATTAATATCTATGGTGTCTATAGGCGATGGTTATCTCTTTCCATCAAGAGAGTCATCTGCTTGTTTGCTATCTTATGATATAAAAAAGGAGTTAGCAAGTTGAAATCGTGTTCTTTGTTAACTTATGTAATTGCCAAGCTCTGAAAGATATTATCTTTGAACATTTGGTACCGGTATCAGAAGCTGGATCGCCATGAGACGACCACAAGTCTTCAGATCGTTCAGTCTGTGTTAAGTCTCGAATTCTTATAGAGAAGGATGAGGTAATAGTATGTTAATAAACGCTAAGGCTTATGAGTTCTGTTGGCTCCAGGTGAAATTAGTGGAGAACACAATCGCTGCTTTTGTAAACACATACGACTATTTGTTGTTATTTACGATTACCAGGACAAATAATACGTGTTTTTCTGAAGCAACTGTCACGACCAAACAGCCGCTACTGAAAATATCGTATACACTTAGCCTTAACAACTCTTGTAGATTATTGCCCCCTAGTATAGTGAAAGCCTAAGACCTTAAAATGAGATCAGATTTCCTATAACCTGATTAGTAATAATTAACACGAATTCATTTTTTTAAAACTATCTTTTTTAAAATCACTTAAGCTACTTTAAATAGGTATGACTCGGAACGAAACGAATGCCGAATTTTATGGTGAAAAATTTTAATACTTTTTAAAGAGGAATTTAAAACTGCAGTTCATAAGTTATATACGACAAAGTTTCTTAGAACTAAGTGAGCCAACTTTGTATAGCCATATCTTTGTTCCCACAGTATAATATATCAATACTAGCTGTCTCGGCAAACGTGTTTCTGCCTTTTTAACTACTCTTATTTTTTTCTAAATTTTCTCATCTTTTAAACCTTCCCAGGACTTCAACAATTAATTCAAAACCAAAATTAGTCAAATCGGTTCAGCCGTTCTCGAGTTTTAGTGAGACTAACGAACAGCAATTGATTTTTAGATATATAGTTCCTCTGGTCAAAATTCGACTACATACAACAAAATATTTTTTAAGTTTAATAACAGACTTTAGCCGAAAAGAAAATAGTATACATGTGTGTATATTATGTATGTATGTATGTTAAATGAATATAATAGACGAAATCGATTACAAAGCAAAGAAGAATTTCGCAAAGTTGAACCAACTGACAATAGCGTAGTTAGTTAGGGCGTGCTGGCCAGGTGCAACGTCCCAGGTTCAAATGCTGGGATGTGGATTTTTCCTTTGTCAAGTTTTTAACTTTTTCCCAAGCACGGGGAAAGCGCTAAAACACATACCTACAATTTAATATATTTCTAATGCATATTATTTAAACATATTGGACTTCTGCAATTCTCCGCAATGTGAACTTTAACCGTGCCAAAGAACAAGGGTGAGTTCATACCTTGTATTTAAAATAATCGTCTTTAGTCAAATCTCCTACTATAAATAACCTTGTAATTTTATAAAATTTTACTCGTATTTATTATGTTTGAGTAAGGTCTGTAAAAAAAAATATTTTTTAAATGTAGCCTTTTTTTGAGCCATTTTATTTGTTATCTATGTTTTCTTAAAAGTATGATACTCAAAATGTTGCCGTTTTAAATTAGACCACGTAATTAATAGATTTTTCCCTAACCACTGCACCTTTTGTTTTAAATATATCATTCTTTAATATAATAATATTTCATTTATAAAGTGACGGAAGAAAATGAAATAGATTGTAGACTACCTAGATGACTGTCATTTGTCAATGACGTTAGCTGTCAAATATTATCAAATAGTAATTATGAGCTAAGATTGCCGCCGGTCGCCCGTTACGCACTAGATCTTAGAAACTGCCCAATGCGGCTATTTAAATTAGTATTAATTATATCACATCACCGTGTCATGGCATTACTCCGACACTTTTTCGTAAGGTTCATTTAATGACAGAAAGTGTGTCCCGACTCCTGACCAAAACTGCTCGCTCAATATAAAATTTTATTTACCTACTCTGACTGTCTAACTTATATAGGTTAGTGAGATTACAGTTTGGCTGAACACTCCTTAAACCTTTGATACAATATTTTGGAGTTACTAATTTAATGATTTTTGTTTTTATTTAGAAAAATGATTACTTGTGCTTAATTTGTAAAAAAAACTATAAAACTATTTTACTTTCTTGTATTTTTTTATTAATTTACTTCATCTCAAATATTTAAGCATTTTTAAAAATTTAAACATTTAAGTTCTTCCTCCTCCTCAAAGTATATAATTTTAAATATTCTAGCATTTATTTTAATTCCAAAAATCTTCCAGTTAGTGAAGACGTTACAATACTTCTTTCAGGTATTTTCTTGTATGGCAACTCGCCATTGTTCTTTAATACTCCACCGTTCGTGTAAATTTCTTAAAAAGGGAGACATGGGTAAAAGTTTTTACTTCATTTATATATATTGTATTTGTATTAATATATTATAAATGTACTAAGACAACTTTCAGGTTATTTAAATTTCTACAGTTAATAGATAGCATACTGTTTCTCTACGCCGCGCTGGCAGGATAGGATAAGAAGCAACTATCGCAAAAATATTTATTTAAAATAATAACGTAGTTTAATAAAAGTTTTACACGCAGTACTTGTATTTAAAGGTTTCTTTTTTGATTTAGTAAAAAATACACGAACTACTTGTATTTAAGGAAGATGTTAAAATAATACGCACTCAGCGCAATGAAAGTTTTGAGATATTCCCATGTTAGCAGTGGGGATCAAAACTCGCTGACACATACGTAGCTGATATTATAATATAAATCCAAGCACGTGTAATGTAACTATAATCGAGTCGTACGTATAGGGAATGTTATTTTTGAAGCCATGCATAAACTTTCTCAATCTGATATTTACTTGGGCACGATGAATCAATAACTTCTTATAATAGAAGTTTAGCAAAACTTGTTGACTGTTTTATTTTTACAAATATCAATATTACCTGCAACACGACACGTTACTTTTTCTAAGCTGTGAACTGTCGGCTAATGTGACCAAAAATTGTAGTAAAATTATGTGTTCCTGAGCCAAAATAATATCCACTGTCTTGTCTAGACAGGATATGTAAACCTCATCATTCTAACTTTGAGCCATTACGCACTGTCGACTAGTCGCCGGCGACTCGGTCTCTCAACTCGGGTCATGCGACCAAACCTAGCGACCGTTTGGAATACGGTACATTCTTGCAGAATGGACGTTGAAGAAGTTGCAATAGAAGTGCCAAATGGTATCCAAAGAGCTACGAGACGTGGCATAACATAAAAATATATATTTTCTGATTATTCTACTACTAAGGAAAATATATATTTTCTGATTATTCTATACTACTAATTCTACTACTACTACTTCTGATTATTCTACTACAATGATCTTAGCAAAGGAGCCGAATTCATTAAAAAATAAATTACATATATATTTTTTTATATCATTAGATAGCAAACGTGTGCGTTGATATCAGTGTGGATGGCAATGCCACATGCATGAGACTACCGGCTACCTTATCCTCCTAACTGAACTCTATGCTGCCTAAATTCTTTGTTTATAATGTAAAATTTAACACCCACAGTTTTTATACAATTAGATAGCAAACAAGTAGATAGCTCTCGTGGTGGAAAGAGACAACCATTACTTTTAGACGCCAAAGATGTTAATGGTACATTTCTATCCGTAAGGTGGGCAGTTATTGCCACATTCATAAATTTACATTTTAGACCAGAACACGATATTGAAAAGCATAAATTTTTAACCAGTATGAATTTTCACGGACACATATGTTTAGTATGCATATTAAAGTAAATCCTAACTTAGTATATTTTATTAGCAAATCCACCTCTCATAGTGGTTTATACTCTTCGGTATTAGATGAACAACACAAACGTCTGCGGTCGGCCGGGCCCTCGTGACTGACGTGCGGTGTGTGGTCGCTGGTCAGACTCCTGCCATATTATCCGAGGAGCCATGTCGTGCGTAGTGCATGCAAAGTGAAGCCCTTGCTAAATAGATATATTGGATGTAATTTTAGTAAATGTTTCTAAATAAAAATCCTTTACATATACTATATACATACATTATGGATTTTTATTTTTAAACAATCTTCTACAAATCCTTGTCGTATATTCCTAATTGCGGTAAATATTAGTAAATAAACTCAGGTACACATTTTTTAAAAAAAACGATTGTACTATTTAATCTCAATCAATTTGTATAGAATCTTGTGTATAAGTTAAGTATAACCTTTGTTTAAAGGGCAGTGGATCCACTTCAGCTCAGAATAACGTTACAAAGTAAATTCTTATCTTTGACTAATGAGACGTATATAAGAGAAGTGGGTGAGTACATCCAGTTATCCGCTTTTTAAAACAGGAACAATAAAAGATTCATAACATAAACAGACTGGCAAATGAGCAATTAAACCTTGACTAGTATTGATGTATTTATATTAGTATTGGTGTATATATATGCATGTACTTCATGGTCTAGTGGCTACCATAATCGGCTGAGATCTTAAAGTGATGGTCTTGTAGAGAAAGTATTTTTTTGGCGTTAAAACCGCCTTTGTGTATACAAGTTTTGTGTTCAACTGTACTAAATATGTATTTTTAATTGTAAGTTCATGCACAATAAAAGTTTTTCGATCATTCCTTCATTCAAGTCCCGGCTACTCTGTAAGAGTCGGATAAATATGTTAATGCCCTATCTTTGGGGGAGTTTAATAGTGCGTTATCTCTTTTATATCTCAATCGTAGTAAACAAGAACTGAGAACCATCTTAAATCATTTAGGACATTCTGTTACCGCAAGAAAAATGAGGTGATATTATTTAATTTGTTACATTCCACAGAGAAACCTTTGAGAAGTTAAAAAAACTAAGTACCGATCGCTCTCTGGTCGAAACTCTTAATTCTATTAATGTTCATGCACAAATATCTAAAACCCTTCGGCCTCACCTGCGTGTATCGTCCCGAAGTAATAATACACGCTAAAGCTTTTACTCTTTTAAATTACAAGTGTGTTAATTCATAAAATTGTATATTAAAAAATGTAATTTGTGCACCATATATGGTAGAACATGTTGATAAACATACATTAACTTGTACAACTTGTAACACCCACCTAAATTGTTATAAATTATCTAGGTATTATCTTCCTTCTGTCTTTAAACTTTGTAAAATGTTAACATTTGAATTAAACAAAAAATGAAGTTTGTAAATTATAGAAATAAGTGTTGTGATGTGAAATAATGTTTGTAATTTGTATTATGTAACTATAATTGAAAAAAAAACACAAGCCCGCTGAGTTTCTTCCGTCGGATCTTCTCAGTGTGTGGCCGCGTTCCGATCTGGTAGTAATTGTAAAAAAATCGACTCACAACATTTTTAGTTTAATAATAAATAACTAAAATATTTGAACACCATATCATGATAGAATATGTTGGTAACTTAATCAAATTTTAATAACTTGTAACTCCCATATTCTGGCAAATAAATAATTTCTTTCTTTCTTTCTTTCTTTGTACTTACTTAGAATACTATTACTAGTACTATTTGAATGTATCAACTGCCTTACTGCCATTTTCTAAAAGGCAAGAGAAGTCAGTAACATCGTGACAACTAACTAGGCGATAGAGTTCGGCAACGTCTCGACCGAGTTATGTACCACTACCTACCTATTTCTGATGCAGTAGCGTCTGTGTTTATCTGTCATGCTTTTTTATATAATTAAAAAGCAAACAAGCAGATGGCTCTACTGATAGAAAGAGAAAACAATTATATATAAACAGCAAAGACGTTAACGTTGTGTTCTTGTGGCGGGATCTTAAGACCACATGCATAAGTTTACCGGCTACCTTACCCTCCAAATCAGAACACAAGAGTGACAGACACGAACGCTACTACGGCAGGAATAGGGAAGGCGATGGTACGGGACCTGGGCGAGATTATGCAGAACTCTTCCGCCTAGTACCCACGATGGTAGTGACTCCTATAGCTGTTCGTCTTTGCCTGGCAGATAAAGCAGATGATCTATACTTTAAAGGGAGCCCAGACCAACACAGGGAAAGTGTAATGTAAGGGTTGTTTCAGTATGAAGAGGAAGTAACGCTTGAGAGAGATGGTCGCGGGTTGGAGTCTCGCGTGTCGACATTTTTCTTTGTTGTTTTTAAAGTTTTTCAAGAGTAAGGTAGACTATTAACTTATAAATGTGGCATTTCAATCTTATGACAAATTTACACAGCAACGCACCATTAACATTTTTGGTGTTTAAAGGCGATAGTTATTTTTATCCATCAGGAGAACCTTGCTTGTTTTCTATGCTATGTAATAAAATAAATTAAAAAGTCTCACATTACGTTACGAGACAAAGCTAAGCTATGTTCAAACAAATAATATGATACCATTTATAAATTTGTTTTGCCTTTGCCTTTTACATGTTTTTTTAAATCAACTCGTATATTTAATTCAAGAAATAGAATGTTTCGGAATAGCTTACCAAAGAGAAAATGCCTGAGGCATTTATCTCGTCGCTCGTATGCATTTGTGGTGAACAATAAGTTTCAATAAGTAAATATACCTTGCTGTTAAGTAAATTATATTACTTTACCAGTAAATCGTCGTCCTCGCCCTGCCTCCATATTATTGAAACTACGCTTACGCAGTAGATAGTGGGTTTAAATCCCAGATCCGGAATTCGTTCTGAATGAGTTTTATATTACTTGCTCGGAATTCATCGACGTTAGAAATGTAGTAAATAAATATTATTACAATTGTTTATGAGTGTTTTAATCATAATAAACAGCCCTTTCGGATTTCGGATAGGTGGGTGGAGTTCCGTTTCATTTTCATTTTGCTTTAATCACTGCTTTTTACCGTCGTATTATTTCACTGTTAGTAACAACAATAGCTAAGCATCTGGACCCCGTGTTAATTACGCCCCCTTGAAGAATATACCCTCTGAAGTTCTGCAAGACTGTTTGTAAAAGGCACGATGGATATGCGAGTTACTTCTACCATGACTACTTGGTGGTAGAGTCTGCATTGTCTCGCTCGGGTCCGGTACCACCGCCCTACCTATTTTTGCCGCAATAGCGTCAGTGTTGTCACTGTCGTGTGCCGATTTGGAAGATAGGATAGCTGGTAAATCTACGCATTTAGTATTAAGACCGCCATAAGGATAGCAACTCACTGTAGCTGTTCAAGCTATCTACAAACGCTGCCAGAAACAAATAGAAGATAATGAAATTTAAAAATATAATCCTAAATCTTGACACAATATGTATCACAATTATTTATATGTTGTATACACTATATTCAAGTCACAACGCTTCTCAAATAGTCTCACCGATTCCGACAACCCGATAACTCTGGTACAAACGGTACAAACGAAAACATTATACACCTACATACGTGGTGGTGGTGACGAGGACCCTTGACCACGACCCCAGTCTAAGCCAAGGATCGGTCTCGCAGGAGCAGCCCTTAGGGCAGAGGGCGTACAGCCCCACACCTTTAAGATCTGGCTAAGCACTCTGCTCGCCCCCGCGATCGATGAAGCTGTGACGGCCCTTAAAGCCAGCAGTAATTGAGACATTCAGATTTTATTCTCAAATAGACTTCGATCCTCAGGCAATACACCTTGCCTGGCTGGGAAAAAATTCTTTTCCAGATCGTCAACGCAATTGTGACGTCATCAACATTCTTAGTTATGACGTCACTCTGATAATAGTTGGCCCGCTAGTTCTTCCGCTATGCTCTCTGGTTGTATCGATCTGAGGCGCCATAGCACCATTAATATCTTTGGTTGCCTCTTTCCATCAAAAGAGACATTAGGTTGTTTTCTACGAGTACCTTATTGAATAAAAATATCTTTGAACAAATTACACGAATTGATCTAACGCCTCACTAGGCGAATTACATTAGCTGAGTAATTTATTTATAACTCGCTTATAACCGCCCTCCCTTCTAGGCGTAATATCGTTAACGATAAAAAATATTCTTTAGGCCATCATTTTTGTTCATACTAAAACGAGTATTTTTTACGAAATTTGACAAATAAAAAATAGTATCGATTATTTACTACATATTTCTTACAACATTTCGGGTTAGATATACCTATTTTGAGAAACCCTTTTAAATCTGTACTTTTGGAAACAGTCTATTGGTTTGAAGATTTACGTATTTTCTACCCCGCAACTTTTTGTAGCAATAAATCTTTAGTTGTCGATGCCATTGGAAGACCGCAGCATTTTGTGGAACGATAAAATTTACATAGGACTGAAAGATCGCTCGCAATTCTCGCTGGCCTTAGATTGCTATGTCGCGAAATAAAATATTTCTTATTGAGGCTACAATACTTGTATCAATTTTACTTTATAGATTTTATCAGCATTTTTTAAGTTTATATTCACATCAGATAATGAACATTTATAGGCAATAATATAAATACCACAAAAATATAAAAAAGTATCGTCACGCCCATATCTCCGAAAAAGTAGGAAGATGTACAACAAGTGCACCCACGATTATTCGAAGATACTTAATACATATACAATCCCAGGCAACGTTCTTTTTATCAGAACACTAAAAAACACATTTTTTTAAATGCCCGCCCGGGAATCAAACCCGAAACCTCATGCGGTCAACGCGAAGACAAGATCACAGAGGCCATCATCATGAAAACAATGTTAGAATTGTATATTTTCTTAATTTTACGTACACTGTCTCTTTTATTAAGTGCCTAATAAAGTATGACTCAGGTAAAAATAAAATGTATAATGAATGAAAGAGAAAATATATTCACGCTGTGTCCTTGCGAGAAAGCTAAACTAAACTGAACATCCATAGTCATCATGTGAGATGTTCTTCATTGCAGCAATTTTTACCTGTAACCCTGACCAACAGCTTGACCTATTTTCTGAGGATCCAAAGTGTTAATACATCACCAACCCGAAATCGAAGCCTGCTTTACCAGTTTTTAAAATATCATCCTTTTTTACGCCATCTTGTTCTTCACTATGAATTATTATGACAAAATTTAAAACAGAAAAATATTAAAGCCTGAAAAATTATACAAAGGTATTCATAATGTTAGCAGCGTATAATCCAAATTAACCTTTGTTTGTATTAAAATAAAATTATTATGTTTTCAAAGAAAAGGATGCCATTAATTTCAAAAGGTAAATGAATCCCAGCGCGCCGCACTCTCACAATAGAATAAGGAGATAAAGAAAATTAAAATATGTTTCACGCTCTCCTTTATCGTGTTCAAGATTGAAGACGGTAAATTGAAAACGTTGGAATAGAAACACCTTTTGCGAAGACCTCAATTTTATAAATATTCCTTCGAAAATATTATTAATCAATGCGAATACGTATTTGTGGATAAAGAAAAATATTTTGATTAATTTTCTCTCTTCTTGTCCTTTGCTTGTAGCTCAGATCTTCCAATCCGATTTTAATTCTTAAGTCGAATAAAAATTTGTTTATGATGTGTGTGTGTGTGTGTGTGTGTGTGTGTGTGTGTTTGTGTGTGTGTGCGTGTGTGTGTATATATGAGTGTGTGTGTAAGTGTACGTCTGTATGGCTGCGTGTACATATACTTGTGTAAACTTCTCATAACTCTTTAATAGCTTCATCGATTGAACAGTGGTTGAAAGCATTCAATAGGGTTTTGCCAAACTTAGTTTTCTTAAAAATTTGAACCGATTCGACTCAGTTAAATTCAAGCAATTTATAAAACCTCATTAAAATTATCCATACTAGGTTTTTTAATAAATTACAGACTAATGTAACGATTGATTCAAAAATTTAATCAGCTCTTTTCCTTAGAAACTGTGTCGAATGTTGTAAATCGAACGAAAATCTGTCAATTCGTTCAAGAGTTATCTATCGTTGGTGAAATATATAAAAAAAATGATTTTCAAAATAAATTCGAGATTTTTCTACTAATATTTTTAGAGCTCAAAAAGCTGCGCCGAAAGCCATTTAAAAAATCAAATACAGTCGTCGCATTTAAAAATTAGAATTTCTAAAAAATAAAATCGTACTATTTGTTGTATTGAAAATCACATATTTTTTTTATATCATAAGATGCAAACAGCAAACAAGCAGATGGGTCTCCTGATGGAAATAGTCAACCATAGCCTACAGACACCAAAGGTGTTAATGGTGCGTTGCTATCTTGTGGCGAGGTCCAATGCCACATGCATAAGTTTACCGGCTACCACACCCTCCAAACCGGAACACGACAGTGACGTGCACTGACGCTATTGCGGCAGGAATAGGTAAGGCGGTGGTACCAGACCCGGGCGAGACAATGCAGAACTCTACCACTTAGTAGCCACGATGTGAGTGACTTACATAGCCAATCGGTCGCCTTTTACGACATGCCTGGCAGAACGGCAGTTGGTCTATTCTTCAAAGGAGCCCGGAACCAACCGGAACCAATATGTTTAGGTAACTGAAAATTATATATGTTTAGATAATTTCACATATGTTTAGGTAACTTTTCTACTGCTATAAGCTTAAACTATCTCAAATTAGCGGGAAGTTTCAGAGTTGGCTTGATCATGACAGGAATGTCGATTATAAACCAGTTTACTTTTTGTTTGCTTGGTGTGCAGAGTGTACTTTCCCTTTGGATCCATATAAAATTGGCCAAGATCTTTATCAAGAGTTCAAATATACAAGCTATATACACAAATACAAAAGCGATTGTTGGAATTTTAATGCCTTTAAATTAATTATTAAACAACCAATAATTAATTTAAAGGCATTAAAATTTTGCTATTTCAATTGAACGATTGGTTCAGTTCACATCAAGATTGGTTCCTTGGTACAATTCAAGGAAGTGTTACTAATTTTTTTTTGGGGTTATCCTACTACCACTAATATACAACGCTGCGATGTGTCTTATGTGATAACACCGCGCTGAACACAAACTTATCGCTTTTACTATCCACACGGCCCCGTTTTCACTTTGATTAGTGCGAGCGCGAGTGTTTAATGCAGGTGCTTAGTATTAAGGTAAAAATACGTGAAGACAGTCGTTGATCAGTGCGAGTAGTAGTAGTAATACTAAGCACCTGCATTAAACACTCGCACTTGCACTAATCAAAGTGAAAACGTGGCTTACTCTTTATTTCTATTAAAATGCAAGTGATCTCGCAAGCAAAAGCTATTTATATAAAATAATATTATAATAAACGTAAGAGATTGATAGGAGTAAATGAGTAAATATTAAAATGGAATATACATGTTCGTTGTGCTCCACCTTTAACCGAATAATTCGTTTCAGTCTACCCAGACACGCTAATGAAACCTAATTGACAACAGAGGAGAATTTCGGTGAGGAATTTCAGTTGAAAATTTACTTTGTTTTACTAGATATTGCATTTCTCAAAATTCAGTCACAGAGTTAATGGTATTGCTTTGTTGCATTGTAATATAGTCGTTTATTTTATTCTTTTGTCATGATATTGATGCTTTATCTTTATAAATACCGTAGAGTTATTAACCTCGAAGTAAAAAGCATACAATTAGTATTTTATATATCATGATATAGCTAACAAGCAGGCGGCTCTCCTGATGGAAAGAGAAACCATCGCCTGTAGACACCAAAGATATTAATGGTGGATTGCTATCCGCATGCTGGGTTTGCAATGCCACATGCTAAGTCTACCGGCTACCTTACCCTCCAAACTGAAACACGATAGGTAATGATAGTTACTGATGCTATTGCAGCAGGAATATGTAAGGCGCTGGTACCATATACCCGAGAGAGACGTTGCGGAACTCTACCACCTAGTAGTCACGTGTTGTAGTGACACGTATAGCCAATCGGGTGCCTTTTATAACCTGCTTGGCCGAACAGCAGTTGATGTATTCTTCAAAGGGAACCCGCACCATGAAGAAAAATGGTATACTCACGATTAGCCAAAAATCAGTACTACTTGACCAAACACTGAACAGTTTTATTTTGGACAATCTTCACTAATTATTTTAGGTGTACAAGATCAAAGATAAAGATAAAGATACAGTACAAGTTTTCAAATCATTTTTAAGTCGGGACCCCCTTAGCATGTTATGAAAAATCGCGACCTTTACCCACTGCCGCCTAACTTACATTAAAAGAAACCTTTAAACATTTTTCTTTCTTATAAAGTTTTTTTTTTTAATAACACTAAACTTATCGTCCAATACCCCCTTGCAAAGTCCTCGCGACCTCCTAGGGGTGAGCCAAATTTTGAAAAACACTGCTTAGATTAAACATCTCATAATATTTTAGTTACATCTATTTATCCTTAAGAATTGTGGTAAAATGTTATAATGGTAAACTATCAAACAAAACAGTATTTTCCTCAGTATATACAGAGTAAATCACAGGTAAACTAAACCAAGAAGCTGAGGTAATTTGAAAAATTGTTCTGTGAGAAGCGCCTTGCTTGCTACATTTTTTGCTCGGCTCCTACGTCTCGCCTAAACTACAATTTCCTCAATTTACTGTGCTCCAAAGAAATGCAGGATAAGCTCCTTGTAAGGATTCACGTAGACGTGACGAGTTTGCTTATTTAACTTTTTATTTAATATATCATTTAGGCAACGATTTTGTTAAAAATATAGCAGGGTTGAATTTGCAACCGATTTCCCAAAAAAACGTGTGACTCCAGATAGGAATGAAGTTTATTTATTTAAATTTATGCACAATTACAGTACAGTAAGTGACATAAGACCCTTAAGTTCCTTATTATAAAAAAATTACGTTTTTTTAACGTTACTGATGTTTTTTGCCGGCTAAGGTACCCCTCCGCAACGCCCCATACGGAACTTCGTTTCAAAAGGGGTTCTAAATCGGCTGTATTTCTTTTTTAACCCCCGACGAAAAACGAGGGATGTTATAAGTTTCTGGTGTGTATCTGTGTATCTGTGTATGTGTGTATCTGTGTGTCTGTCCGTGGCATCGTAGCGCCCTGGCGGATGGTCCGATTTGGTTGCGGTTTTTTTAGTTTTGCTCTGTTTTGCGAGATGGTTCTTAACTATGTTTCAATAGAATCTGTTCAGCCGTTTCAAGATCACCAGCTCTTTTCTAATTGATGAAAGGAATTAAACAACTTGTGATGGCTTTATTTATATTAAATTTTGTATTCTCTTACTTTATTGATATTACAATTACATAGTAACCTTGACGTGTTACTTCGAGATCCTCATTTGAAGATCATCAGCATCTATTTAACTGGCAATTTTTGTATGTAAATAACAGATTTTCTAAATATTGCAAGCAACTTTTTAATGACTTTCTAATATCGTTTGTACAAAAACTTGACAGACTTGTAAAAGCTCAGTGACAATGCGACACTATGGTACTATCCAACAAAGCTCATTATGTAGGGACTGGAACTCTTTGATCCAGAGTTTTAACAAGATAACCTTGTTTGGACTCATTGGTTTTGTTGCTAAAAGTACAAAGTTTGATTAGTGCTCATGTTGACGAGGATCTGAAGATGCAGCTGAAATAGTGGTACCGAAAACCACGCGTAGAATGTAGAAAGAGATAAGATGGTCAAGTTCGGACTCGATGGATTTTTGATGACCCGTACTTTCCATTATATATAATGTCAAAGATCTGAAGATGGAGCCGTAAGTGTATCATTGTAAGAATCCAGCTTCAAAGTACAACTACAATGAACGCCTAAACTAAATGAGGTAGTATTTTTGAATTAGCACTTAATTTCCTTGTATTGGCAAACACAAGTGCTGGATGATTTTTAAGCTCTGATGATGAAACTGAAAAGTAACCATGAGAACTCCTAAACTAGATAAAATCGAAATTGGACTCATTTGTTCTGTTTGGACAAGCACTCTAGTGCTAGATGACTTGCACAGTCTCGTGATAGGGCTGGGAGTACGTTATGGGAACTTTGGATTAAAATAGAGAAACACCATCTACTCTGATGTCATTTGTTATTATAAGGAATTTGGAGCGAAATGGCTTCCAGTGCCTGATGATAGAGTTGGAAGATGTTCCCGAGAACTCTTCAGCTAAACCAGGTTAATTCATCAAGTGGAGACTCATTCGGTTTGTTTTAGCAAACAATTTGGTGCTGGACGATTTTCAGTATCTGATGATAGAATCGGAAGGTAATCATGGGAACTTCTAAAGTAAACAAGATAAAACTATCGAGTTTGGGGTCCTTTGTTCTGTTTTAACAAACATCTTGGTGCTAGACGATTTCCGGGATCTTATAATAGAGCTGATGATGGAGATGGGAATTTTGGAATAAAATGGAGTAAATTTATACCAAAGTATTTGGAGCGGGATATTTTCTAGTGTCTAATAATAAAAGCGGAAGAAACCCATGAGAACGTCTAAGCTAATCTAGATAAACCCATCAAATGTGGGCTAATTCAATTTATCTTGGCAAACACTTAGGTGCCGGATATTTTTTAAGATATAATAATGATGGAACTAGAAGGTGGTCATCAGAGATTAGGCTGATATAGTTGGCCTTTATGGATAGGAAATTTGCAGGGTTTGATAATGAAACTAGAAAGTGGCCATGGAACTCTTGCAATAAACAAAATAAGCCCATTGAGTGTGGTTTCATTTGTTATATTTTTACATACCCTCTGAATCAAAATAACTTCCAGGGTTATTATAATAAAGCTGGAGGCCATGAAAGTTTTGCAATAATACAACTTAAACTCATTGAGTAAGGAATCGTGGTAACTTAGCCTGATGCTAGAACATCCTCTTTTGAAGATCATTAGGCCCTTTCACGTTTTGCCTTAAAATTATGCATATGTAGCAGAATGGCGGTCTGAGGATGTGTCGGGGGTTCTTGAAATGTGTTATTTATGTTTGTTACCTCAGAACTCAGGTTGATTTGAAAAAATATGTTTCGTTTTTATAGCCGATGGGTTTTCTTTCCATCAGAAGTGTCATCTGCTTGTTTGCTATTTTCAACTGACGATAAAAAGAAGGTGGTAGAATTCTGCATACTAGGTGGTAGAGTTCTGCATTGTTTCTCCCGGATCTGGTACCACCGCCTTACCTATTCCTGCCGCAATAGCGTCAGTGCTTGTCACTGTCGTGTTACGGTTTGGAGGGTAAGGTAGCCGGTAAACTTATGCATGTGGCATAAGAACTCACCACAAAATAGCAACGCACCATTAACATCTCTGATATCTACAGGTGATGGTTGACTCTTTCCATCAGGAGACCCATCTGCTTGTTTGCTATTTTATCATATATAAAAAAAATTAAAGTTATGTTCGACTCGTATATATTTTTTTTATTGGATAGAATATTTTTATTGGAATGGGTATACTCCGAGAGTCCCATTAAAAAAATCAAACTGTAAGTGTTTGTAAACAAGAGATTATTCACTTACTTACTGATTTTAATGTATGCCCAATCATAACTTATTGTCAGTTTAATTTTTGTTAAAAAGATATTATATGATATAAAAAAGTATTCATCCCAATTGGTCCCATTTAAAATGGTGAAGATCTTATCTAGGATGCTAAAGATAGCGGATAGTTGCAGTTGAATCACAATTACCTCAGTTACACTTAAGTAACAACAAAATAATTGTCAGCATCTTTGTGTACGTTGAAGGAATTCAAAAGATCCATGTTCCATGTTAAAAGAAAATAATTAACTTACTTTGGGGTTTTTTATGTCATTAGATACTCGTGGTAAACAAGCAGATGGCTCTCCTGATGGGAAGATAACCAGCGCCTGTAAACACCAAAGATGTCAATGATGCGTTACTACCCATGTGGTCGGATGACAATGCCATGTACATATGCCTATTGGCTACCTTCCTCTTAAAACTGGAACACGAGAATAACAAGCATTGAAGCTAGTGCAGCAGGAATAGGTAATGCGGTGTTAGCGAGTTGTTATGGAACTCTACCACCTAGTAGTCACGATAGCAGAGACTACTACACGTATAGCCGTTTGTTCGCTTTTAACAAATTGCAATGTATATTCTCAAAAGGGGGCCCAGATCAACATAGGGAAATGAAATGAAAAGAAAGAGAATAACGATAAATAAGTTATACAATCCAGCCAGGTTTGCCTTAACCTATAGTGCAGGGTGTGCAATGCAATGCGCCGCCGTCTCAGGGGGCGCCGCGCTCCCAGAGGCAACTAAGAGCATCGTCTATATATATATATATATATATATATATATATATATATATATATATATATATATATATATATATATATATATATATATATATATATATATATATATATATTCGTGTGTATGCGTTGCGTAAGGATTTTCAAAAGCAAACCACAATTTGCACAAATATCGGTTCCTCAATTATATCCTTTTATTTATCTCTATACAAATCATAAGTTTTTATAACAATAAATTGCACAAAATAATCTGAACCTCATCCGACATTGAATCACACGTCACTTCGACCGATGCACCCTCTACCGACTTCCACAGACAACTTAGGCACGTGCCAAGCGTGGCAAATTTGAATTATTAAAATATTATTTCATTACATATGTTTAAATTATGATTAAACATTTAAAATAAAAAGTGTTTTAGTAGATATGAGCTAAAACTCGTAAGGGTTTCGCTACAATAAACAATCCCATTTAAAACAGGAAAAAGTTATCAAACTTTATGTCTATTCACATGGGATTTAAAGGCAATCTTCTGAGAAGAGATAAAGAATCAAAGAGATGCGACGATTAGCTCCCAACTGTGAATCAAATCCACAAGAATGGATCTATGGGAGCTATAAAACTAAATTTAATTATTTTGGTAAATTTACTTTAAAATAAATTACAGACTATTTTTTGTCCAGTAAAATACAGTTTGATTGGTAAAAGATTGTATACACTAAGAACACATTGTTCACTACACGATTCTGATACCGTATATGTAAAAAAATAGGTACTTACATTATGTATTGATATCGAAGTTCATTGTTTACAGACATTTGCCGCGCGACACAAGTCAAGGCGCAAGTCTGTTGCCTGCACGGTGACCATATTTTTTTAATATTACTACATTTTTTTTATTTAATATTTTTATTTAATCTTACTACTACTATTTTGTTAAAGTTTACAATGTATTTAATCAATATTCTCTTTTTATTGCATTTTATTGGTTACATTATATATATAATATAACCAATAAAATGTAATAAAATAAGATATATAATATAACTTATAAAGGGTTATTCTTTTATAACCTGCCAAATAGGTGGTTGAGACCATGAAATTAAACAACTTTCTCAAAGAAACGTGGGTCGAAAAGTGAAAAAAAAATTCGGCCCTCCCATAGAAAACTGCTCGATCACATAGTCGATTTCGTATGGAAAGTTTGAATTTTTTTTCACTTTTCGACCCGTATTTCTTTGGGAAAGTTGTTTACTTTCATGGTCTGAACCACCTTTTTAAATTAGGCAGGTGATAAAAAAATAACCCTGTATATGACTATTAACTATTGTGTTCTACAATGTATACTTTCTGTCTTTACTAGTCAAATCATAAAAACCCATAATTAGGCTTGGTAGCAAGTAGCTTATCTATACTTATATTACAAAAAGAAAAGATTTTTTGTTAGTATGGTTGTAATAGGTAATTCAAAAACTACTAAACCGATTGGAAAATTTTTTTCACCTATGGAGAGTTATATTACTTTGGAATAACAAAGATTACTTTTTTACTCGACAAAACAATAGGAAGTAATTTTATTAGATCACGTTAAAGAAATTCCTGATGACAACGTTTGTTTAATGGTCAGTCTGTTTGGCTCAAACTGTAAGGTTTCGAGTTCAGTATCAGTAACTGTAGCTGTAGTGTAATTTTTTAACAATCTCAGTAACATTTCGTAGTCTGATGGTGTAAGATTACCGATTACTCATGTGGCAATACGTCCCTACTGCTAACTAGGTGGTATAGTTCTGCTACCTCCCACTTGCGTTTGATATCACCGCCACGCGTAATATTACACATGCCTATTAGCATCAGTGTTTGATGTTATCGTTTTCAGATTTCAGGATAAGATTATTCAAGTTGCAATACATCCCCGCTACATGAATAGCAATGCAAAATAAACATCTATAAGGTCTATAGACAACAGTTTTTTTTATATCATAAGACAGCAAACAAGCAGATGGGTCTCCTGATGGAAAGAGCCAACCATCGTCTATAGACACCAAAGATGTTAATGGTGCGTTGCTATCTTGTGGCGAGGTCTAATGCCACATGCGTAAGTTTACCAGCTACCTTACTCTCCAAACTGGAACAGGACAGTGACCAGCACTGAAGCTATTGCAGCAGGAATAGGTAAGGCGGTGGTACCAGACCCGGTCGAGCCGATGCAGAACTCTACCACCTAGTAGTCACGATGGTAGTGACGCGTATAGCCACTCGGTCGCTTTTTCCAACCTGCCTGGCAGAACGGCAGTTAGCCTAGTCTTCAAAGGAGCTCGGACCAACACGGGACGGGAGCTATCTCCTTTTTTATCAAAAGCACCATTTGTTTGTTTGTTATCCCGCATTATAAATAGCATTCACAAAAATTCGCAACGGTTATTGCAAATAGAAATCGACATTTCCATTCCGGGCTTTTCGATCCGGTAGATGTTATAAAAAATGTTGAATTATCAAGTGTCTGCAAAAATCATTTAGGTATTTGATCAAAACATTTTTGATTTTGACAGTTGTTAAAAGTTGTCAAATATGAGTATAAGAATAGGAATTTACCTCATTGTCAGCCAATATAGCTAGTGAAACGTGATGCCGTTACCGTCATACGGACACCGAACAATTAAAGAAAACGTAAGAATAGTTTAAAGGTTCCCAAGAAAATTACTTGTTTTATTATGTAAAACAATTTCTCTAAGAGTCAAGCCGTGACAAGATAGAGTCGTAGGCACGTATGCCAACAAGTTACTTACTTATTATAGGTTAGAGTATCAAGTACGCACGCCTATACGTTCCTGAACCGTAATAGAATAGAGTAGCACTTAGCAGGTACGCACGCCAATACGTTACTGGACCGTAATAGGTTAGAGTGGCAAGTACGCACGCCAATACGTTACTAAACCGCAATATGGTAGAGTAGTAGGTACGCACGTCAATACGTCACTGAAACGTAATAGATTAGAGTAGCAGGTACGCATGCCAATACATTACTGAGCCGTGATAGGTTAAAGTCGCAGGCACGTACGCAAACATGTCACTTACACTTCACAGTCTATGCATCGTGACGAATCTGAACGTCTTCGTTCAGTTTTCAATTTTTATTTGATAACTTACGAGTGAATAAACTTTATATTAAAATATTAAAATTAAAATTCTACACATCGTATCAATACGTACAATACAATTTTCAAAATTTTAAATAAAATCGCTAAGTGTCCTTGTGTACGTAAAATCGTGTATTATAGGAGTAGTCAATCGCTAACAATATATTATGTCGTGAATATATAATGAAAAAAAATGTCACCGTCAATTCAAACTCGTAAGAAATATTACCTACTTATCATTTAATTCCTGTTTTGAAAATAACTTCTTATTACTGGAAACAAATAAAAAATAAGTGACATTGATCCTATTATTCAGTGACTAAATCAAAAGGGTCGGTACAATAAAACTTAGACAATTAAACGTAAGTCAGAGCCATCGGAAGACGCAAGATAAGACTTAGCGGCGTCCCTTACTTGAGTACTTTTGTTATTAACAGGGTGCCCAGCCTTACTGAAACTGTCTCGATTCGTGATTAGAAATACTCTTGACGCCCGGGTATTACTGAAGGCTTATAAAGGAATCCCCCATCCATTCAGTTTAAGCCTCTCTAACCTATATGAACTTTGTGCTAATTATTCACTAGAATGGATCTCTGAATTTGAAAATATCACACCTTCATATGATTGAAAATACAATCATGATTTTTATTTTATGTGTATTTATACAACATATCACAGAAAGAACGCACATTATGAAACACGTCAATTTGTATTTTTTAATAAAACCATAAATTTGGCACAGAAAATCTTTCATGATTTTAAACATTGTTTTTTTTATGAATTAACTGATCCTAAGTGTGAACGAAAATACGTTTTCATAGATATATTTATGGTTATATATTTGTAAATTTAAATATTTTAGGCCCTATTACCTTGATTTAAGTTTTTTCTGTATATCAACTCTTTACAAAAGGTGTCCATTATTTTTCTTCTTATTTATTTATTTAAAAAAAATAGATAACATATGCTAAAAACGGTTGCAATTAATTCAGTAGCTGTTTCTCAACCAACTACTTTTCACTTTTACATATAATTCTGTGACAGGTTATATGCTGGCGTGGACACGACCAATTGCAAATTAAATAGCAGTAAAACTGTAAAAACAGACTTCTAATTTCAGGTTTTTCTGAAATCCGGCATCAGATTTTCTAGGTGGTAGAGTTCTGCACTGTCTTTACCCGGGTCTGATACCGCCGCCTTACCTATTCCTGCCGCAACAGCGTCAGTGCTAGTCACTGTCGTGTTCCGGTTTGAAGGGTAAAGTAGCCGGTAAACTTATGCATGTGGCATTAGACCTCACTACAAGATAGCAACTCAACCTTAACATCTTTGGTGTCTATAGGCGATGGTTCACTATTTCCATCAGGAGACCCATCTGCTGGTTTGCTATCCTGTAATATAAAAAAACAGATTTTTACTATATGTATATGGGACCGAATTGAAAGGATACCTTCTCAAACAAATTAAGAATTTACAAATCCTGGTAAGTAATAAATGACCGAATTCTGAGGCAAAGAACTAATTACTAATAGATACGGTGTTGGGCGCAAAATGCGTAGCCGCTCATATGATCAAATGTATGTAAATGTAAAACGCTTGTAGATATACTATATCGTAAAAAATAGAAATATGCCATAATGTGTTATTTTATTATGATGAATAAGAAGCGTAGGCTTAAGAAATATCTCTGAACTGATTTTATTTCATCGGTAAATATTATAACTCTGTTTTTCTCTGTGTAAATACAAGCGGCGTTACAACTTAAGAAATTGCCTTGACAAGCGTAACCAGTTTAATCCGTGGGTAAAAAGTAATGATTTATTATTTTTAAAACTGTGTCTAATTAAGATGCCTTCTAAACTAGTTAACAGATTATATTAACTACCGATCGCCTGTGGCCAAAAATCGACCATAGACTTCAAACTAAAATCTTTTTTAAGTTTGACAACTGACGTTAGCCGTAGAGAAAATAGTTTAGTATACATGTGTGTATAATATCATGTATGTTAAATGAATTTAGCGTGTGTAATGTTTATTTTTATTAATTTAATATATTTCTAATGTATTTTATTTGAAAATATTAATTATTCCGCGGTAATGTAAACTTTAACTGTGCAAAATTTTGTACTCCACCGGTGGCGCAATTGTTTTAAAAAAGGGTCCAAAGTTTTCCCTTTACGTATTAATATATAGATAAAATCTATATATATATATATATATATATATATATATATATATATATATATATATATATATATATATATATGTATAAATAAAGTATAAAGGTAGAGCAGTATTTTGCATTGTGCCATAAGAACACGCAAAATTAGAGTACAACGTGAGAGAGTGGACGCAAATTTCTGCCACGCTGCGTAGTTATCAAAGTAGAGGCAAAATAAATAGCTGCAGTGCATCCAAATTATGGTTTAAAAAAATCTCTACCGACTACTGAGTGTAGTCAGAATAGTAGTGACATTTTAGGCTTGCCGCTTGCCTCTTACACGCTGCCTGCTATGAAGGCAGATAGTCTATTTTTTGGATTTCCCCCGTGTCGGTCTGGGCTCCTTTGAAGAACAAACCTAACTGATATTCTGCCAAGCAGGTCGTAAAAGGCTACCGATGGCCTATACGTGTCACCACATTAGTGATTACTAGGTGGTAGAGTTATAGGTAACACCGCTTTACCTATTCCTGCTGCAATAGCGTCAATGCATGTCATTGTCGTGTTTTGGTTTTGAGAACATATTTATACATGTGGCATTGCCATCCCGCCATACGGATAGCAACACACCGTTACTATCTTAGTCGTCTTTAAGCGATGGTTTCTCTTTCCACCAGAGCTTTTTGCTTGTTTGCTATCTTTTGATATAAAAAAAATCGACAGGTGGAAGATGATGAAATTCACATCACTTAACGCTTTGCAAATATGTGTTAACAAGCTCATCATAGTTTACGTAATACTGCTGCTGCTACTAAATTGTTATTAGTAGTAGTAGAATTACTTAGACTATCATTAATACGTTCCATAATATACTTGTATTTTCAGTCTATTTTTTAAAAATTATTCTCATTTTCTTTAAAGATTATAAACCACAAAAAACTTTTTACCTTAAGAATTTAAAAGTTAAAAATGCGCATAGAAACGTCCGGGGTAAAAAGTTACGTAACCGAAATTTAAAATTTAAAATGGAGGCATGATAACGAATCCGAATTTTCAGCAAGAAAACATATTCACCTTAGTTATAATTGGCAAAACTTCGGTAGGCGACGGCTGGGGAACCGCGTCCAACTTTTGCTTATGCCTATTTAATTGCTTTCATTACTTTCCGCCACTATTAAAATATCGTTATTCAAGATAAATTAGACTGCTCAAGTCGTATATTTTATTTTATATTTGAATGAAGAAATGATTTTTCGAGTTGGCAGTAGGGAATAAAATTAAATGAAAAACGCATTTAACGGCTCAAAGTACTGAATCTCTGTTAGTGCTTTACTCCAGACACCCTATCAAATTACTTTTAAAGTATCCTTTTAAAATCAGTATAAAAGCTTCTCTACATTGTAATTTCCACCAAATACACACAGACAAATTGAGCTAGTGGTACTATATGAAACTAATAGATGTTTTTAATTGACTATCAGTTAATAGGTATCTAATTATTGCTTTCTTGCGATTTTAGTTATACCTACTGTAATTTAGGATTTATGTGATAGATTTTTTTACATCATAAGATACCAAACAAGCAGATTACCTTTATACTAACTCTTCTGATGAATAGTGTCTATAGGTGATGGAAGCCATCGCCTTTAGACACTAAAAAATTTAATGGTGCGTTGTTATCCACGTGGCAAGATGGCAATGCCACATGCTCTACCGACTACCTTGCCCTCCAAAAATGATGCCGGAAAAATCGAAATATGACAATGACAAGCATTGATATTATTGCGGTAGGAAAGGCGGTGGTACCAGGCCCGAGCGAGATAATGCAGAACTCTCCCACATAGTAGTCACGATAGTAGTCACTCGCATAGCCAAACATTCGGCTCTTACGAGCTGCCTGGCAGAACGGCAATTGATCTATACTTCAAAGGGAAGAACAGATCAATTGGCAGAACCAACACTAGGCAAATCTTTGATGTCGATAGCCACTGGTTATCTCTATCCACCAGGAAGCTTGTTTACTATCCTATATCGACGGGTCCTACGTATACTAATACAAGTGCAATGACGCAACTTTACAGGAGAGCGGATTAAATGTACAGCTTGTAATTTTGATATAAATCAATAGAAGTATTTGGGTACTTTTATACATATTTTCAAATACTTTATTACATTACTACATTAGGACAAATATAAGGTAATTTTAAGGCTTTTGGTGCAAAAAATGGTTTCCGTTGTTTTGCGGGTTGCACCAGTATGTATACATAGGGCCCGCCGATATATTATAGGAATAAAAATATTTAGCGTGTAAGGGACGGTCAACCAAAAAATTAAGAAAAGTGTCAGTTTTACGCTATCATGATAACAGTTCCCTTTTGGTGGGAAATGCAAAATTTGCGTTTTATGATTTTCTCTTATTTTCGCATTGTTCCCCAACTCATTGCGTCTGTTGCGTTCTCGAACCAGCCTTTATTTAGCGCGGCATGTGTAGCATAATACATTGCTTATATTGTGTATTTCCTTATATTTTACTATTTCTTTATAAAAAGTACTACAGCATATCACAATAAATCAAATTATATAAAATTACGTTAAAATAATCAAAAATTTCTCACACCCATATCCAACAGTATTAATCTCAGAATCATGGTCCAAAGCTATGGTTCCGATTTTTAGTAGACCATTCCTTATACCCTGTAAGATGTTTGCTTTATGGGCTTTCATAATATTACCGAATGAATGGACTTGGGCAAGCCACGGTGAGGATCTTGTGTGGGGACACTTTTGTGTAAATTGTGTCATATATTATGTGATGGAATCATTGGGATTGTAGGTATGATGCAGGTATCTGCAATAAACTCGACTGCCCATATCGATTCGTTGTTTTTGAATATAAGTTCACTGGACGAATAACTCGAATTGATCTAACTCCAAAGTAAGCAATTGTTTGCTTGTTAGATAGGTCAATAATACTTATACAAAAATATATATACTAAAATATATTATAGAGTAAACACACAAACCCAGAAATATAAACATCACATTTATGCTCATCGCATAAACGCTTATCCCTAAGGAAAATCGAATCCAGAATATAATATCTATAATTCCTGAAGAGTATAGTATAGAGGCGGATTAATTCTTAAGAGTCGGCAGTGTATCTCCCCTTATGTTGTGGATGTCCATAGGCAGCGCTGACCGCTTTCCTCAGGCGGCCCGTTTAGAGTATTAAAATAAACCAAATAACACAAAGTTAAGGTTTGATTCCTTATTATTATTCGTCAAAAAAAACCTAAAATTTCCCACACAAATTTCCAACGGTTTTGAGAATCATATCCCTAATCTATGGTTTCGATATTCGGCATGGTATCGTCCCTTACACGTTGTAAAGTGCAATATTTTAATATACAATTTCTACTCACTAAAACTAAACAACTTTATTGGATTCTTATTGATACTTGATATATATCCTACCAAGGTCGAATGGGTTCGAATTCGGTTTTGACCACAGACCACGTGAATACTAATAGACACGTTATTGGGAAAGAAACATGTCGCCGCGCATATGAGCGAACGTTCCTATTACTTTTAAAAATTTCATAAATTTGTAGGTTATAATATATTATGAAAAATTAGAAATAAACCATGTTGTGCTGTTTTATCGTACCGAATGAGGTGACAAGGTTTAAAAATTACTCTTGAAATGATTTTATTTCATTAGTCTATTCATCATCTAAATTGATGATGAATAGACTAATGAAATAAAAATTCATCATATAAATCTGTACTTCTGTAATTTCAAGCTACGCTGACGAACTAAGAAATTGCCTTGGAAGGCGTATCCATTTATTCCGTAGTTCTGACTTATTATACACTAGCTGCAGCGTGCAGCCCGCTGCACTATAAAAGTTTTTGGTGAATCCCGCGGGATCACCTAGTTTTTCCGGGATAAAATGTAGCCTATGTGCTATTCCAGGTCATCACATACCTATAATACCTGTGTGCCAAATTTCATTTAAATCCGTTCAGTAGTTTTTGCGTGATTGAGTAACAAACATCCATCCAAACATCCATCCACACATCCAAACTTTCGCATTTATAATATTAATATAGAAAAATATAGATATAGATTTTATATTTGTAGGTTGCCTAACGTAAGCGAATTGGTTTAGGGTTATTTCAATGTAATTTGTACAAAACAATGTAATTTCAATCAAAATATTGCTAATATCATATAGCTTATATATAAAAAAAGCAAATTAAGTTAAAGCGTCTGAAAATAAGACTCATATTCGATAACAAGATAGTATTTTATCAGTTTCGTCAAAGACGTCATTGCTTAAGATTGATGATTCTCGTGTCTTCATTTTATTTCCCCACGGATAATCTCGTTGTCTCCAGCTTAAGGACATGTGAGACGGAAATACGACAGCAATTTTCCTTCGACTATAGAAAAATGAGGACCGCTTAACATCGCGGTTGGATACCCATGAGTAGATACGAAGTTTATTTCATCAGCCGTAAGTAAAGAAACAAATCATATGTGTTTTGTGTCTTTTATTATGTAAGGATAAAGGTTTTATTTACCGAATTCCAAATACGTTCTATTTTTGAACTGTATCTTTTGTTTAATTGCATCTTATAGTGATATTAATAAAAATACAATAAAAAAATAATTTTTATTTTGAAGTATATATAGTAATTCTTATCCAATTTCTGTCACAAGAACCTGCTGCCAGAGTTTGTTACTGTTCTGTTCTGATTTGAAGAGTAAGACAGCTGATATATTTGGATATATATTCATTCATTCAACCTATTAACAATTTTAAATTTAATAATATAGATGGTGGTTGTTCTATATTTACTTCTTTACTATTCTAACTTATAAAAATGCTGTACCTACTTCGTAATAGGTATATTTTTCAATTAACGGTAAGATAATGAATGTTTAAATATGAGCTTTGTGTACAATAGGTATTTATCTTGTAAACACGCGTACGCGTGCAAAAATGCACACACGCACATACACTCGCGCTTTTCCTAAAGTATCAAAATTAATATAAGTATCCTATCAAGGATTACAAACATTTTTCATACAAATTATTTTTTATCATAATTCATTCGAATTATGTATTTATTTTGATTTTGTATACTATTAAAATAAAATCACCTCTGTGGTCTAGTGGTCCAGCGTTGACGTTGACACAACCACAGGCACATTAAAAAAAAGTGTTTTTCAGTTTTCTGTGAAACACAAAGTTGCCCGGGATTGGAAAGTGCCCGGTTGACGATAGGCTTGCCACCTATCACATTTGTAGGACCAAGCTAATCGTGAGTGCACTTGTTGTGCACTAAAAAAAGTATCATCACGCCCATATCGCCGAAAAGGTAGGCCCTCCGGTGATACGGGCGTGAAGATACTTTTTTTTATTAAAATAAAATATTTACAAATAATAACGTAATTACCTTTTTATAGAAAAATGAGTAAACGAGCAGGAGGTTCATCTAGTAAGTGATTAATTAACACCGCCCCTGGTCAATCGCAATGTTAGAGATTTTACTTTTGCCGGCCTTCTAGGAATGAGTAAGCTATTTGCCTAAAAATCTCCAAGGTGTGTTTGTTCGCAAACATCCTCGCTAGTAATTGATATCATAGAGGAAGAGTGCGAGGCAAAAAGTGAAAATTTCCAGGTAGTGAGGGCGATATTTTGAAGTTTGCCCTGATGTCCGATGACGGAGTTCCGCAGCAGGAATTAATCGGAACAATTATTGTTAGAAAAAATGAATTTCGATTCGATTGAGAAATGCGATAAAAGGTGCAGATTGAACCTATACTTCTACGCCAAAATAAAAGTTTAGAAATAGCCTGGTCGTCAAGAATTCAAATTCCAAATCGCAATACGCTGAATGCGATCAAATAGGAAGACGCTGTCACTGGGAAACTACCATCCAGAGATGAGAACAGTACTCGATATTATTTTTTTCAATCTGCACTGTTACTTTTAGGAATCAAACGTTTAAACTGTACCAGTACTTTGGGAACTTTTATCTTTATATAAACCAATTACCGGAGAGCAGACCGCCTCGTTGGTTGAGTGGTTAGCGATCCTGACTATGCAATCGACGGGGCTGGGGTTCGATCCCCGACGGGGACAGGGACAAGCATTTGTGTGATGAGCATAAATGTATTTCCGGGTTCGAGTGTTTATTAAATATATTCCAGTATTTATATATGTATTTCTATGAATAAGTATAGTTGACTAACACCCATAACAAAAGCAAATAATTTGATTACTTTGGGTAAGATCAGTAAGTGTAATTTGTCCCGTGAATATTTATTGTTATTATTACTATTAGGTGATATTTTGGAAGGATACGACTAAGGTAGCTTTAGACCGCCCCGTTGGCCAAGTGGTGGCTAACCACTACGAATCGTTGGGGCTCGAGTTCGATTCCGAACAGGGATAAACAATTCTATGATGAGCATAAATGTTTCTATTTCTGAGTTTGGATGTTTATTATGTATGTTACAGTATTTATGTATGTATTTCTATGTATTAGTATCGTTGACTAGCACTTATTTCATAAGCAGATAATTTGCTTACTATTAATTAGATCAATTCGTGTAATTTGTTCAGTGATATTTATTTATTTATTAAATTATCGTGAAATTATCAAAGAGCTTTAATAAGTTCTCATTATTAAAATCGACAACGCAAGTGCTACACTTTTGGCATTGTACCTCGGCGGTATTTATAATTGTTTTAAAGCCACGCATAATGTTTTTTTCTTCTGCAGCAACATTTATCACAATTTACGGTTATCATTCATCGTAGGTACTTTATGGTTATCATTTACCAAAAGGTAAGCCTACAGCTCGTTGCCGCATCATCTATAAAAAATTAAAACCATTAAAGCAAATATTATAGTACACAGGCATTTCAATTACTCTATTATTTCCATCTACATTTACATGCAATATAAACATAGGCAGTATGGCAATATAAAAAGAACGAAGATAACAAACGAAAATAATCAACCTCGAGGGACTCACCTATATTTAAGAAAGTGGTCCATAAATCAAGTGGATTACTCTTATTTCAAATATACCTATACGATACAGGCAAGGATTTAGTGGCTGGGAGATGTGCCCTACGACTTGCGAGCTGACGGATGTCTTGATTACATTCCTTTGACTCTGACAGTGACTCTGACAAATGACCTCACTTTCATTGTTAGAGTAGAAAAGCGAAGAAAAATCAGTATAATGCTAATATTAAAAAATAAAAGTAAACAATATTACAAAATAAAAGTAAACAATTATAAACCCATAATATGCAAAATGTATGATTACAAAAAAGTAATATCGCCGGAAATATAAAAGAAAAACGTAAATAAATATTATTAGTTAACTAAACAAAATACAGGATATTTAGTTCTCGTTCAATATTTCAAATACCTGGGTTACTAGTGGAACGACATATGACTAAAAAATATTAAATAAATTTATTTACTTTATATTATTTTTCATCTAATTTGATAACACTTAGGTAATACTAAACTTCATTTAAAAACAATTTATCTTAAAAATTTTAATAGAAAATTACAGTGCTTAATAACAATGGCATCGTTAAGAATATAGGTATCCGAATGCTTAGTAATTAAAAAAAAAACATTTCGTAATATGTTTTATATATACTCGAAGATGGCCGATCAGTTGGACTATAATTTATGACTAGCTGGTATTCTACTTCTTGTCATACTCTTAAAGATAAAGCATCTTGCTAATCTAATACCATTAAAGATACTTAGTATTTAATTTGTTAATTAACCAGTGATCTATTCTTATTTCAAATCTACATCCGGGAACTAAGAACTACCTCGCTCACTTGATTATTTGACTCGATGAATCTTATAAGCTTTTATTCCTGCGATTTTTTGTTAGAATGCATTCAGAATACTAACAAAACATATAATACTATCATCCCACTTCTGATAATACTGTTACAAGATGGGTGCAAGTTACCTTTTCGAAAAACTATAATTTTTAAAACTGATAATTTATATAAATTATTAAATATAAATTAAACTAGCAAAAAGCAGAGCTTTGTAAGGGCTCGCAAAGTTATACTATCTAGTAATATTGTTAGAAAAATATTTTTATGAGAATTACATCTTTTAATGTATAGACTTTATTTATAATAATAAAGTCTATAATCTTTTAATGTATAGAAAAATAAATAATAAAGTATTGCATCTCTCGCATTGTATATCGGTTTTGTTAATCTTTCACCTACCATTCTTTCTACATGTCCGAACCAACGGAGCATACCCTTTCTCTTCTTTACGCCAACACTTTCAAGCATAAATTCTCTCTCACTTCAATATTACGAACCTGGTCCGCGAGAGTTACGCGACATATTTTTCATAGCTGTTTGTTTCATCGACTGCGTTGTTTATACTTTCATGCCCTTCTAACATACCCAACTCTCACTTTCATACAATATCGTTGGGATAGGCACATGATTATGCAGGGCAAGACGGGCGTGGACCCTGACTTAAAACTGGGCTTTTAAGTAATCTCTCTAACGCTCTATTCATTCTGTTCCCCGCACACATTCCTGCTCTAGACCTAAAACCCCCTTGTGCCTAACACAATATTCCTTCGGACTTCCCTTGGATTCTCCTTACTCACTGAAACAAAAAGTCCTTATCGGTTCAGGCGTCTTCGACTAATCAGTGAACATACTTAAAAAAAGATTCCGACCAAATAGGAAATTTAAGGGAAGTCGGCTGAAAATAGTGAGTAGCAAAAAATGCTTAGATACCTAATTGCTGGAAAAGTTGAAACCGAGTTTTTTTTAATTTATTTGTTTCACGGGACAAATTATGTGCACTACAGCCGGGGGAGCCAGCGGACTGTATATCTGGTTCTTCTCTTCGACGCCCCACCAGCCGTAGTGCTTTGACCGCAAGCCGGATACCGGGAAAATAATTGAGACCACAACTGTTCGTTGCAAAGGTGCTTTATTTGTAACGAAATAAAGCAATAAAGTTAGCACCGTTGCAAATATTTGACCTATTGTATGGAGAGCCACTACTTGCCCTAACACTGCCCTACTCTAAAGCCGGTACCCTATAGATATATACTAAAGCCCAGGAACTTGTCTGGGAAACTTATTGAGTCGTAACGAAACTGAACGGAACTGGAACGGAACTGATTGTATGGCCGCGCTCTCCGATATTTATAGTGCGCGGCCAGACGCGCGGCGGCAATCTTCAAAGAAAAACGGCGCCGGGTGTGGCGCCACAATGTCTAGGATTTGTTAAATCCTACTTTTCGCAATCTAATCTTAATAATTTTATCTTAGGTAGCTTCTTCTACCTCTAATTAACTAGTGTGGCCCTCTAGCGAGTGCAACGGTACTACCTTTTTACAAATATATGCAAAACAAAGTACGTAATGTGCCCTAAGACCTATCGAAAACTAATTACAATGTGTTATTTCTTATTTATATACAAGGATCTAACACAAATAGACTTATACAATAATAAACAAGAGCGTTATATACATTATACGTTCTTACAGGACCTCGGAAACTCTTACAGTTACAGAGTTGTACGCCTTTTCAGGTCGTACTATCCTGTTAACTATCTTTATAGTACCGAAAAGTGTCTAAACATATGCCTAAGGCTTATACTTACATTATACATACTATTTACAATAGAAAAACATTCATTATCATAAAAAACTTTGCACTTTTCGGATTTTCGTAATTGCGAGTTCCCGCATATAAATACTATCTCGCAAGAGTCGACTCGTAATGTCGTCAACTGCGTGGAACTCGCTTTACTCGTAATATGCCTATTAGGCAACGATCATAGTTACATAAAGCCTGTTTATTTCTATACAATAAAGCTGTATGTAGGTCTTAGGGCGAATAAAAAACGAAAGCGAACATTATTTATTATACAAAACTTACGAACTAAACGAAATATACATTCTATCCTGCCTTACTATCTATTTACATTAATATTTACAATAAAAACATGTCTGTGCTGCACATTCTCCCGCCTATACACACAGTGTTATACTAAATATGGTGCAGCCAGACTAACTTCTTAACCGGTCTTCGCATGACTCCCGCAGCCGTACGTACGTCAGCCACTCGTACCACGCCGTATGCTCCAGGGTGTACTGCCTCGATGATCCCCGTTGGCCACGTATTTCTTGGCAGCGCGCCGTCAGCGATGAGCACGATGTCGCCGACGCGCAGCTCTGCTCCTCTTCCATGAGGCTCCCGCCGCTTTTGGAGTAGCGGAAGCGCTTCTCGTACCCAGCGTGACCAGAAGTGGTTGGCCAGCTGTTGTGAGTGCCGCCAGTGACGGCGGCCGATGGTAACGCCTTCGGAGAACGCGCCCGGGACAGGCGCGCGTGATGGTCCGCCCAGCAGGAAGTGATTGGGCGTCAGTGGTGCCGGGTCTTCTGATGAAACCGACACGTGAGTGAGAGGTCGGCTGTTAAGCGTATGTTCGACCTCTACCAGCAGTGTGTGCAGTACCTCTTCTGGTGGATGCCGCTGTTGCAGCACGGCGAACAGTGCAGCCTTGACAGAGCGCACCATGCGCTCCCATGCGCCTCCCATGAATGGCGCGCTTGGCGGGATGAATTTCCACTTGATTGAATAGTTGGCTGCTGCTTCTTTAGTGGCGTCTAGTGCGGCGCGCCTCAGCTCTGCATCAGCGCCGCGCAGGTTGGTGCCGTTGTCGCTCCAAACCTCGGTGGGGCACCCGCGGCGCGACATCATGCGCCGCAGTGCCATTACTGCGGAGTCCGTAGTCAGGTTGGCGGCTATCTCCAGGTGGACCGCCCTTGAAGTAAGGCAGGTGAAAAGCGCCACGTATCTCTTCTCGTGGCGCCGCCCGATGGTCACGCTGTATGGCCCAAGAAAGTCCAGACCCACGTAGGTGAAGGCTCGCTGATGGTGCGCGACCCGGGACTTCGGCAGTCGCCCGTAGGCGGCTGTGGCGGGATAGCGCTTCTCCTTCTGCAAAGCGCGCAGCTCTTTACTATGCCGCGCACGGTGGGGCGAAGCCGTAAAACCCAAAATTTCTGTAATATTTCACTCGTAGTTGCTTCCACCCCGCTATGGTGAAGACGCCGGTGTTCATGTTCTATATAGAGGCGGGTGTATGGGTGACGGCCATCTAGCACGGCCGGTTCTCGTAATTCTTCATTTATGTCTTCTGCCGCCGCTATTCGTGACTTTATTTTCAAAATGCCTTCTTGATCGATGAACAACGATAACTGCTTCAAACGGCTGTCTCTTGCTATCGCGCTCCCGCCCGTAACAGCTTCTATTTCGCTAGCAAAGCTTTCTTGCTGTGATAATTTTATTAACAATTTCTCGGCGCTAATGATATCAGCGCCATCTAGCGGCAAGTAACGTCGTTTTTCTTCAGAACTTCGTGGCTTTTTAATTTTCTCTATTTTCCTCGAGCTTTTCGTATACTTTTTTCCCCAATCTTCATCATTGGAGGCACTCGGAGCTGTGCGCTTACGCACACCGGCGACACATTTCTTATTTGGTCTGCAGAGCTCGATGAACTGCAGTATGCGCGCTGTTGCACGCACCAGTCGAAGCCACGACGAAAATCTTGTCACATCCGGAAGTGCTTCTGTAATACATAATTTTTCTAATGTTATTTACAATATTTACACTATTTACAGCTGCCGACGGTTTTTCTTCGCCTGTTATTTCGCTACTGGTAGCGACATCTTGCGGCCACTTGTCCTCTTCTAAGTATAGGAAGGCCGGACCAACGAACCATCTATGTTGGTCTCCAAATTCTTCCGGGATATGGCGAGTAGCATCATCAGCTACATTGTCGCGAGACGGCACCCATCGCCACTCTGCGACCATCGTAATATCTTCAATCTCTGCTACTCGATGGGCAACAAACGGCTTAAATGCTCGCGAGCCTGTGCGTAGCCACGATAGAACTGTGCGGCTGTCTGTCCAGTACACCCTGCGGCTTGGCTGATACTCGTACTCCTCCATGACGTGCTGAGCTAGGCGGGCACCTAGTAAAGCTGCTTGAATTTCTAACCTTGGTATGGAGGTAAACTTGAGCGGGCTGACTCTTCCTTTGGCTGCTGCTAGGCTGACGCTGACTTCGCCGTCCTCGTTGACTATGCGCCAGTAGACCGCCGCTGCATAGGCAGACTCACTGGCATCCGTAAAGATGTGCAGCTGCCGATCTCGCGCTCGCGCCAGGTTAGAATGTGCGCGAGGTATTTCCAGATGTTCCATTCTTCTCACGTCTTGAAGCCAGCTTCTCCATGTCTTCTCTAAGTCCGCAGGTAAAGGCTCGTCCCATGTTAGTCCGATTCGCCACGTTTCTTGAAGTAGATGTTTCGCGTGAATAGTTACAGGTGTAATTAAACCTAAAGGATCGAAAATAGACATAGCTACCCGTAACGCGTGTCTCTTCGTAGGTGTTTTATCTTCATCGTACACCGCTTTAACATTGAAACCCAGCTTATCGTTGTGAGGTTTCCATTTTAATCCCAAAACCTTCTCGCTTTCTGTGCTTAGTTCCCAATCTACGCCCAGAGATGGCGCTACTAGTAGCGTTTTAGCTACGGCCGAGTTGTTCGTTTTCCATCCGCGCAGCTGGAAATGCGCCTGTTGATGAATAAGGCTAACCTGCGAGGCTATTCTGATGGCATCTTCCTCGTTATCGAAGCTCTGCAGGTAATCGTCCATGTAATGGTTTCTTACCACGGCTGTAGCGGCGTCGGGATAGAGGTGGGCGTACTCTTTTGCGTTCTTATTTTTAACGAAGATAGCGGTGCTTGGTGATGACGCAGCTCCAGATACGACGCTGGTCATCCGATACTCACGTGGCGAATCTTTTCTATCGCTTCCTCGCCATAGGAAACGTAATGCGTCCCGGTCTTGTTGTCGTACACGTATTTGCAGAAACATTTCTTTTATGTCTGCTGTCACGGCGATAGGCAGCTGTCGAAATCTCATTAGCACTCCGGGTAGGTTCTGCAGAAGGTCTGGACCAGCTAATAACATGTCGTTGAGACTTACTCCATTGACCCGCGCAGCTGCGTCGTACACTATTCGCGGCTTAGGTTTTGCAGGATTCACTACTGCAAAGTGAGGCAGGTACCAGCTGCTTTGGCTAGGTGACTCGTAGGCAGGTTCGGCGTAACCACTATCAAATAAATGTTGTACCTGTTTTTCATATGCCTCCTTTAGCGCGGGGTCCTTGTCCAGACGTCTCTCTGTATTATACAATCTTTTAATAGCTAGGTCGCGGCTATCAGGAAACTCGCGGCTATCTTCTTTCCATAATAGACCTGCCTCGTAACGCCCGTCAGGTAAGCGCTTACACGTACTTTCTAAAATCTGCAGGGCTCGCTGCTCGTTCTGGTTGATGGGCTGGCGCGGAGTGATGCCGACACTGTCCAAATCGAAATAATTTCTTATTACCTTCTCTATATCTTCATCCTGTTCGGCATAGGCAGCTCTCTGCACTAGGTGGACTCGCTGCTTGTGGCGGTAGTCCACACCATGTAGCACCCAGCCAAGGTGCGTGAGCGATGCTACTGGTTGTCCACGTCTTCCGCTCTTCACAGCCCTCGTCACAATCAGGTGCCAGTTGTCCTGGCCGATGAGCACGGTTGGCACGGCGCGCTCCATGATGACATCTTCTTCTATATCTTCCAGATGTCTGCAGTTGTTGACGATGGATCTACTAACAGACTGTGGCGATAGGTTAAGGTTACCTATAGTTCTTCCTATTATCCGATGTCGCTGATGGTGATGAAGGCCCTTGATGGTGACTGCGATGCGGCGCGACCTCTCTGCGTTGAGTCGCGTGCCGCCAACTGTTTCTATATGGAACGGCTCCACCGGTCCGCGAGCTCCTATTCGTGCAGCCACCTTCTCTTCCACCAACGTGACTGTAGAACCTTCATCCAATAGTGCGTATGTGTTCACGCTGCCCCTGGAACCTGTCAGGACAATCGGTACAACTTTAAGGTAGGCGCGTGGCGCGCTAGACTGCGTTGACGTCACCACGGCGTCGCTGTCTTCTACTTGATCTTCAGGTGTCTTCTTGTATAACTGTTGCGGCTATTGTGTAGCCGCCGATGGTGCGAGCTCTTGCACCCGTCGATGCCGCACTGCCGAAACTTGCACTCGTGTTTTGGCTTTCTTTTTTGCAGACACCTGAAACATAAATTATTACGTTTTGCCATAGCCCACCTATCGTCAACACTAGCTTTCGTAAACTGTTCACATATAGAGCTAGTATGTGCATCTTAACATATCGCACATTTGTCTCTCTTCACTTGTTGTTCATATTTCTGTGTGTGTGTTCGCTGTGTTTTCTTAAAAACTTGCTGATTTTCTTTCGTAGGTTCATGTGGCACCAACGCAGCACACATCTCGGCTTCTTTCATTAAAAATTCGCTAATCATTTGCAGATCGGGTTTTCTATCTTCCCGTCTTGCGTACTGGAACCAGCTGTGCTGCAACGTATAATTAAACTTCGCTAATAAACTATTCACTGCCACCGTATCGTGTAGATAGCTTTCTCTGTTGAGAGCTCGAATCGTAGCGACGATATTATTCACTTTACTGGCGAACACACACGTTTCCCGCGCACTTTCTTTCACTCGCGGCAATGACTTGATTTTTTCTAATTCTGCATTCACTAGTGCGTCGGGCCGACCAAACTGTATTTCCAAATGGTCGACGATTTCACTTGGGTCGGTTTCCCCATAAAACATGCAGGCGACGGCTTCTTTGGCGTTTCCACGTAAACATCTTCGAATTCTTGCCCGATTTTCCGTCTTGCTAAAATATTTCTCCGTATCTCGATATGCCGCTTTAAACTGCAACCATTCTTCACCAGCGCCATCGAAACTTGGTAACTCCATACTGTAGCGCGGCGCCCCTCGTGATGCTTCTGCCAGGGCGGACGCGAGCGCGGTGATATCTGCGGCCTTCAATGCACCAGACTCTTGTTTTGGTGCCGTATTTTCAATAGGCGTCGAAATCTTCGCCTTCTCTGCGACGGACACATCATCTTCCGCCGGACGTACAACGCGCGCTGAAATGCCCGCCGACTGCGCGGGCGACGTAGCTTGTGGCGCCTGGGCCACCTCTCGTGGTTCGGGCGACTCATGGCCCGCCGAATCTTCTTGGTGCGGCGTGTGCGCCGCCTCTTCGTATTGCGGCCTAGGTGCCGCCTGTCGTAGTGGGTGTGGCATAAGTGCCACCGAACTGGTGATTGCCAGCGGCTCTGGTGCCGGCTGGCGATCCGTATGGGTTGGCCGAGCGGAGTCCATCCAATCTTCGACCCTCGTAATGGCAGTTGCTTGCCCTTCTTCGTAAACAGCGCGCGCGAGTTCCGTCCGTAGGCGCGCCTCTTCTGCTCGTAAGCGCGCTTTCTCTAATTTGGCGCGTAGATAAACGATACGCGGCGACTCGACTGCGGATGGTACCGGCTTTTCACTATTTGCAACGGTGCTCGTTGTGGTCTCGATCGCCTCGGTGTTCTCTGTTGTTGTTGTGCCGCTAGTCTCCGTAGCGGACGTGTTGGTACCGCTCGTTTCCTCCTCGTGACTAGCGGCCTCTTCCTCTCGGCGACTCGACGTACTTCTTGTCTCGATCGGCATGGCTCAGTGATCCGGCTCGAATGCGACCAGAAAATGTGCACTACAGCCGGGGGAGCCAGCGGACTGTATATCTGGTTCTTCTCTTCGACGCCCCACCAGCCGTAGTGCTTTGACCGCAAGCCGGATACCGGGAAAATAATTGAGACCACAACTGTTCGTTGCAAAGGTTCTTTATTTGTAACGAAATAAAGCAATAAAGTTAGCACCGTTGCAAATATTTGACCTATTGTATGGAGAGCCACTACTTGCCCTAACACTGCTCTACTCTAAAGCCGGTACCCTATAGATATATACTAAAGCCCAGGAACTTGTCTGGGAAACTTATTGAGTCGTAACGAAACTGAACGGAACTGGAACGGAACTGATTGTATGGCCGCGCTCTCCGATATTTATAGTGCGCGGCCAGACGCGCGGCGGCAATCTTCAAAGAAAAACGGCGCCGGGTGTGGCGCCACAATGTCTAGGATTTAACAAATCCTAGACATTGTGGCGCCACACCCGGCGCCGTTTTTCTTTGAAGATTGCCGCCGCGCGTCTGGCCTACTTCCTATCCTACTTTTCGCAATCTAATCTTAATAATTTTATCTTAGGTAGCTTCTTCTACCTCTAATTAACTAGTGTGGCCCTCTAGCGAGTGCAACGGTACTACCTTTTTACAAATATATGCAAAACAAAGTACGTAATGTGCCCTAAGACCTATCGAAAACTAATTACAATGTGTTATTTCTTATTTATATACAAGGATCTAACACAAATAGACTTATATAATAATAAACAAGAGCGTTATATACATTATACGTTCTTACAGGACCTCGGAAACTCTTACAGTTACAGAGTTGTACGCCTTTTCAGGTCGTACTATCCTGTTAACTATCTTTATAGTACCGAAAAGTGTCTAAACATATGCCTAAGGCTTATACTTACATTATACATACTATTTACAATAGAAAAACATTCATTATCATAAAAAACTTTGCACTTTTCGGATTTTCGTAATTGCGAGTTCCCGCATATAAATACTATCTCGCAAGAGTCGACTCGTAATGTCGTCAACTGCGTGGAACTCGCTTTACTCGTAATATGCCTATTAGGCAACGATCATAGTTACATAAAGCCTTATTATTTCTATACAATAAAGCTGTATGTAGGTCTTAGGGCGAATAAAAAACGAAAGCGAACATTATTTATTATACAAAACTTACGAACTAAACGAAATATACATTCTATCCTGCCTTACTATCTATTTACATTAATATTTACAATAAAAACATGTCTGTGCTGCACAAATTACGCTGACTGATCTAACCCCAAAATAAGCAAATTATTTGCTTGTGCTATGGGCGTTAGTCAACTATACTAATACATAGAAGTACATATATAAATACAAGAATGTCGAACCCTAGCCCCGTCGATTGCGTAGTCAGGGTTGCTAACCACTCGACCAACCGGGCGGTCAAGAGTGGAGTTGGTGCTACAGAAGAGCAGCGCAAGGTAAAAATTATCTCCAGAATTGCATAATTATAAATCACAACTCAAAAAACATCAAGATGGCAAAATTTAAATTTTAACATAATCTGTATTATTAGTTACAATTTGCTTACTTATTTTTTGTATCACTAATCTGGAAAAAGTGATAACTCAAAATTTGGAGGCGCCTAACCTCAATCGATTTTAACTTATTAGTTTTATAATAGATGGCGTTACTAGAAATAAGATTCTAATACAAAATGTATCTTCTATCGATTTTAACTCGTTAGTTTTATAATAGATATCGTTATTAGTTATAAGATTTTAATACAAATTGTATCTTCTATTTTTTTAAGGTCTGTAAAATGGTATTTTTATGGTAGATAACATATCTAGACATGAATTTAAACTACTAAGTCGATGCACAAACCTGAAAGTCTGATAATTTTTCGGTAAAATGTACCACAAAAATGCATAGAACGTGGCCTAGTGTAATAAGGAACTCTAATCAATTTGACAATAAAACAAAATCAGTCTGAATATAATTGTATAAAATTACTAAATATGAAATCATGCAATGGACATCAAAACACAAAATTGTATTACATACTCATACAAATACGATTTAAATTCTAATGCTAGACCTAGCCAGTTTCTATTTTCCTCCATTTTCATTTTATTTTCTGAACGTACCAGCTTTACGTTATTGCTATCTGTGTGCGGATTTACCGTCTAAGCCTTAAGTTAAGGAGCAATTGTACATGACAAAGATTTACTATTTCAAAGCAAATATATTTGCTTTTTGATGTGATAAAAATATACTTACGTTTATTTAAGACAAATATTTGTTTTTCATCATAAAACTATAACAAACAAACGCATGGCTTTCGGATATCTATTGTCTATAAATTCCAAACATGTTATTGTTGCTAGCTTTCAGTTTGACAGGGATATGCATAAGTTTACTGACTACTACAGCATTACAGGTCGTCGCTCATTGGATGAGCATAAGCTGAAGTACAAAATGCTAGGCATATAAGGCCAAGTTGGTTATGCTTGGCATTACGTGTAGCGCATTAATTTACTCATGACTATGATGAGGCTTAATTGGATACCTTTTCACAATTTAATCCAAATTCTGCTATTTTTACAGGTAAAATACTGAAATTTATGTTTATGAATATTAAATACGTATACTAAGATCTGGCGAACTCAACTAGGTCTCCGAAACTAACCATTGTGTAAACTTGAAACTTACATATTTACACGTTCCGTGATACATAATTTTACTAAGATCACAGTCCACACTCATAACTGTGGCGCTTTCTAAAACTATTTGGTTTGTCTTTTTGTCTATCTCAAGGCTTCTCAAACTGTGTGTCTAAAGACACTATCCCAAGGGCGACGTGAGGCTATCTATATAGATAATGTAACTGTCAATAAAAACAAAAAAATAATAGAATTGTCCTGTGATTTTAGCCTAAAGCTCCAATATGTCAAACACAAACTACTTGAATTTTGTATTTTCTAATAAATATCGTGCTATCAGCACTATAGCATGGAGAGTTTAGCCAACAAAAAATAAAATAAATACCTCTTTTTATCTTAATTTTAAATGTTTTGCTTTTGTTCATATATTCAAGTTAAAATTATAAATGTTATTTGGAGTTTTTTTTTTCTGATAGCTTGTCACTAGAACTACAACTGTTAAGTACTTTTTGAAGAGAGCTAGGGGAAGGCAAAGGAAGGTTTTCAATACTCGATTCTAACACTGCATATATATAAAAAAATTAGAACTTAAATTTTGACCTAATTTTCCAATAAAAATATTTAGTACGGGAACCGCGCACGACACATAGAAGTTCATTGTTTACAAACAGCGACTTACCGAACTCGCAACTAGACTAGTTAATATACCTACGTGTGACATACCTTTTGAATATTACTACACTATTTTCGCCAAATAAACCTTGACAAGGCAAAGTAGTTATGTAATATTCTTATTTTATCACCTCTGTGGTCTAGTGGTCCTGTGTCAATATTGACCAATTCTCAGGTCTCAATTCCCAGACCAGGCAATACAACATACATACATATCTTCACGCCAGATCCCTTACGGGGTAGGCAGAGAGAACCGAGTGCCATACATCACGATCCTTGCAGGCTTGTCTCGCTTCCTCCACATTCATCACTCTCTTCATACACACACGCCGGTTGCGAAGATTCTTGACACCACCTTCGGACAGTACTCGATCAATCTGATCGTGGTATGTCAGTCTTCCCCGGTACCTACATCCTTCCACATTCGCATTGTTTATCTGTTTTGTTAACCTTTCATCTACCGTTCTTTCTACATGCCCTTTCTCATCTTTACACCGACACTTTCTTTCAAACCTAACCTCTCTCTCACTTCGACATTACGAACCCGGTCCGCGAGTGTCACACCACATATTTTTCTTAGCGACCTCATCTCAACCGCGTTGATTCTACTTTCATGCCCTTTCTGACATACCCAACTCTCACATCCATACAATAGCGTTGGGATAAGCACATAATTATGCAGGGCTAGACGGGCACCCTGACTTAAACTTGTACTATTAAGTAATCTCCCTAACGCTCCATTCACTCTGTTCCCTGCACACACTCTTCTTTCAACATCAGCGGTGTACCTTCCATCCCTGCTAAAAGCACATCCAAGATATACAAACTCATCCACTTGTTCCAGCACTACATCATCTACCACAATCACTCTTACGTCCGTTCTGGTTGTTTCTCTTTCAAATACCAAAACTTTAGTTTTCTTCGCATTCAAATGTAAGCCCATACTCTTACAATCCTCATTCATAACTGTGACCAGTGTTTGCAGCTCAGATGGTGTTGAGCCTAGAACTACAGCGTCATCACATAAAGCAGGCAGTTCACCACTAGACCACTCATGTGCATTACCACATTAAATGACCTCAATCTTTGGAGACACTTATCCAGATATAGAATAAACAGACGAGCTGACAACACACAACCCTGCTTGACGCCGATATTGACATCGAACCAGGGCGATATGTTGCCGTCCACCCGCACACATGCTTTGCAATCCCAGTACATGGATTGCAAGCACGCAGCAGACGCCCATCTATCCCATAACTGGGTAAAATGTCCCAAAGTTTCTTTCGCACGACTCTATCAAACGCTTTCTCCAAATCCACAAAACCGCAGAAAACCTTCTGGCCGACAGCCAGATGCTTCTCTACGATGTTGCGGAGTGAGAAAACTTGATCCATACATTCTCTTCCAGATCTGAAACCCCCTTGTGCCTCCCACAACATTCCCTCGGACTTCCTTTGCATTCTCCTTTCAATGATCTTACCATACACCTTCGATGCTAAGCTGATCAAACTGATGGCCCTATAGCTATTGCAGTCTATATGTGAGCCCTTGCCTTTATACAAGAGCACGATGACCGCGCGCCGCCAGTCTTCGGGTACTCTACCGGTCCTCCAACATGTATTGCAGAGGACCCAAAAAGAGTCCCAGACGGCAGGACCACCGTATTGATCATCTCAGCAGTCACCTTATCTATTCCCGCAGCCTTTCCATTTTTCATACTTCTTATCGCCCATACGATCTCTTGCGTAGTAATGTCCTGGCATGCTTCCACCGTCTCTGAATCACTAACTGAGTCAGAGACGGAGGCAGCGTCCTGAACAGCATCATACATATCTCCAAAATATTCACTCCATCGTTTTAACACGCTTTCTGTGCTTGAAAGAATGTCACCATCCTTAGATTTAATCCTATTCATTCTAGAGGCTGCCGAACAACTCCTAGACTTCTTCACCTCCCTCCAAAAAAGTTTGGTGTTTGCCTCGAAGTTGCTCGCCAGTCTCTCTTCCGCTTTCAAACATTCTCTTTCACGCTTTTCTTTCACTAAGGTTTTAGTGGCATTCTTACAACAACGATACAATTCTATCTTCTTCTCTTTCATACCATAATTCGCTTGCAAACATGATACATAGTCTAGCCATGCTTTCTTCTTTCTCTCAATCGCAGCTTTTACTTCATCATCCCACCATGCATCACCTTCCATTGACTTGCACAGTTTTGCACTACCACATACTTCTTTCGCGGCTACTATCATACTATCTTTCAAAGCTTTCCAACATTCGTCTACATCCAAGTCCGGTAGGTTCACTTTCCTATCTCGAACCTGAATCTCACACATACTCCTTACACTCGGATCTTGCAACTTTTCGCTCTTTATTCTTTCAAGCTCTCCGAATGGAACACGCTGTCGCCAATGTCTCCACTTCTTAAACAGACCTCTATATCGGCTTACTACCAAATAGTGGTCTGTTTCCAGATTGGGACCTCTGTAGGCGCGCGTATCCATTATACAACTGCGGAGTCTACTATCAATCAAAATCAATACAAAAATGTGTTTTTTCAGTTTTCTGATAAAAACGATGCTGCCTGGGATTGGATGAAATGTCTAGTTAGCAGTAAGCTTGACACCTACGACACTGCCTGGCATTGGATGAAGTGCCCGGATGGCAATAGGCTTGACACCTATCACATTGTTGGACCATTTTCGGCTAAACGTAGGGGCACTGGTACTGGTACCTCTGCCTAGCTTTACGGGGACACGGTCGTGAAGATACCTTTTTATTGATTACATGATATGACTATTAAATTATAATGTCCTTCAATATACACAATCTTTTACCAGTCAGCCTATATATATATATATATATATGTATATATATATGTAAGGAATTTCACCGGCATACGATGCTTTACATCGAACCGCTTAGAGCCTATTTCTTATTACCCTTATTTAATTACGTTTTAGATTTATATAATAGGCTTAATTTAAAGGAACTAACTTGGAGCTTTGGGTGTAACCTTCAGTCTAAGCCATTTAACAAAAGGAAAATTTAACCGCCGTCATAATGTATCAAAGTTATTCATGGGTGTAGATTTTATATTGCCAAGGCTTACAGAGCATCAGACGACTTCAATTTTAGAATAACACAACTGCTAGAATAATATATCATCGCTGCGCCTGACAAATTCCATATGTGATATTTGTAAGGTTTTGGAAAGCAACAAATAGTCTATTTGATAATTAAATAACACGTTTTTTGTTGTTTCCCAAAACCTTGCAAATATCACATATGGAACTTGTCAGGTGCAATGGCGATATTCATATTTTAATAAATGAAGCTAACGAATAATATGTAGATAAGGTAAAGTTAAGCATTTTTTTTACTGTCGATAGGGAAGCGCTTGACCACGATATCGCCTGATGGTAATCTAAGATGCGACCTAAGATGGAACCTACTTATATTAATCATTATTCATAAATAATGATTAATCTATATATATATATATATATATATATATATATATATATATATATATATATATATATATATATATATATATATATATATATATATATATATATATATATATATATATATAATAAAATCGTAGTAAAGGCAAAACTGTACATTGAATATTTTTTTTAAAGAATACTTGGGGCGTGATCAACAATCGATATCGAAGCCAAAAATATAGTTTTTAGAATTTTTGTCTGTTTGTCTGTTTATCTGTTTGTCTGTTTGTCTGTATGTATGTCCGGGGTAAACTCAAAAAGTACTAAATGGATTTACTTCAAATTTTTCATGAATATTACTAACAGGTTGGGTCAACATATAGGCTACATATTATTACGCTATCACCTACGGGGGAGGTGCTGTGCGAAATAAACGAAGTCCGCACGGACGAAGTCGCTGGCAACAGCTATTATAAGAAGGTAGAGTTAATTTTGACAACATGTCACACGGATTTGGAACCACTGCTTTGCTTACTGCTGTCGTACTTGCGTCATCGGTCGTGACATTCATTTTCCCGTTAGAAGGGTAAGATAAGTTAACTTAGGCTAGTGATATTACCATTACCATCCTGTTATAAGGAAAGCAAAGCATCACTAATGTCTTTGGCGTCTTTAGCCGATCGTTGTATACTATGTAAGCAAACAAGTTAATGGCTCTTCCATCTCTCTATAATATAAAAATTGGTAATGTCCGTGTCGGAACACGCGCAATTTAGGATTCCGAAGTTGCTTATCACAATAATACGGACTAAGAAAAGGACTTTTATAGTTTCATACTATGAATATTTAAGCTATTCAACGTAAATAACAATATTTATCCGCACCACAGGCTCACCGCCTATTACTCAAAAACTTGTAAAGCCTTCTAAGCCGTGATAGTTTTCCTTTTAATTTCATTATATTTACTACTACCATGATTTTTTTCTCACCTTCAAAACCAGCCGTTTAGCCTGCAGAGAGGGGGGGACACTTACTCTTACGAAAATTAGCACTTAAAAGCTTAATATTTTACAATCGAATCCCTTAATCAAAAATTCGTTTTCAAAAACCTAAAATGTTTTTAAAACCTCTCCACCGATACCCCACACAATGGGGTACGTGAGAAAAAAATTAACATCCCTATTGTACATGTAGGGAAGCTACCCTGAAAAAAAATATTTTTCAAGATTTTACGTTACCACTTTGTTGATGTGACTAATATGTATATTTTTGCCAAATTACATCTTCATAGTGCTAAGTAGATCTAAGCTATTGTGCGGACGGACGGACGGACGGACGCCGGGCATAGCGAAGCTATAAGGTTTTTCTTTTTTTTATATCATATGATAGCAAACAAGCAGATGGGTCTCCTGGTGGGAAGAGTCAACCATCGCCTATGTACACCAAAGATGTTAATGGTGCGTTGCTATCTTGTGGTGAGGTTTAATGCCACATGCATAAGTTTACTGGCTACTTTACCCTCTAAACCGGAACGTGACAGTGACTAGCACTGACGCTATTGCGGCAGGAATAGGTAAGGCGGTGGTACTAGACCAGGTCGAGCCGATGCAGAACTCTACCAACTAGTAGTCACGATGGTAGTGACGCGCATAGCCACTCGATCGCCTTTTACGACCTGCCTGGCAGAACGGCAGTTGGACTAATCTTCAAAGGAGCCCGAGCCAACATGTCCTAAAAATTAAATTTGATGACTGTATTTATAGTAATACTAGCTACCTGCCCGCGGTTTACCCGCGTAGCTTTTGTTCCCGTGGGAACCTGACCTGAACCTGACCTATTATAAGGTTCTCTAATACAATATTATCACTCAGTTAATAAATAGCACAAGGTTCTATGTGTACTTTACTACCATTTTGCTATAAACAAACCACTAGATGGCAGTGATTTTCTACAAAATATTAAATTTTACATAGTATTGTTTTATTTACAAAAAGAAATAACATGGTATGTTAAACATAGAATCATTTATTATGATTTTTATTTATTTCTAGTCTTCTAAGATTCTAAGTAAATATTAAACTTGGCAATAAATATTTGTCTGTGACTTATTTCAGAGGAACAAAAATTATAAGTTTGGGTTTTAAATAAATAAATAAAATATTTTTTTCTGTCACAAACTTCTACGTTATTTTAATTTTGGTAATATTTTATATTATAAAAGTCAATATGCTATATTAAGTTCCTAGAAAGTATTATGTAGGTAGTCCTAAATTACGATATATTATAACGTTACTTGAGCCTAAAGTTACATTATAATATACATTCTACTAAAGTAAAAAAAAATAAAATAATTACTTAAATAGTAAATTGTCTGGCAGAGATCACTCTGTAGCGATAAGACCGCCTTGGTGTATAGTGCGCGCGGAACTAGTTGGCCGCGCCTTAGGTGGTGACAGGGGTAAGGGGGCGGGTTGTCAACTGCTCGCAATGCACATGAGCTTAGACAGTGATGACCAATCTGAAGATATCGTGAACAATATTTTTTCATTTATTGAATAGAATAAATAAAATACAAATTGAACTTTGTAATGTTAGTTCAGTAATTTGGTAGTTTTACCTGGAAAGTTTTCCGGTAGTTTTGAAAATTGCTTGTTTTATGGATTTCGGTATGCTCTTTTTGAATTTCAACTTTGCCACCTCGTATCTCCGCCACTCGCGCCGCCATATTGAAAAATGGCGCCTAAAAACGGTTTTTTGGGAATATCTCCTTTACGACGCATTTTACGATAGTACATTCGTGTACTAAATTAAATTAGAGGAAATTTCCTACACTTTATGTACTAATATTTTTTTTCATAAAATCAATAGTTTTGGCGTACGAGCGTCAAAAAATATTATTCGTTCCGTTTTCTTGCACCACCACGTGTTTTATGTATATTTTTCTAAAATATTCTACTATTGCCGCCGATATTAGAAAAGCAGGTATAAGGGTAATGTGTCGTCTTTGTGTTGGGTTCCTTTCTCTCTATCTATGGGTCTCTTTCTATCTCGACCTTCAACGAAACACGTGTCAGTGGAAGTTACGAAAAGTATTTAGTTCAGGCTGAGTCATCAGTATACGTTTATCGTGATCGGCATTGAAGACACTCTGCGTTGAATGCGTTCAAGAGGAAGGAGCTGGTATTGTGGAGCCCCTGGCCAAAGATGAGAACAGTACTCCTATGAAGCCTGATTTGTGACTTGTAGAGTCGCAAACAATCGACTGTTTTGCCCTGTTCAGAACAAGTTTCTTGGACGAAAGCTTTGCTTTTGCCTCCAAATGACCACGAAACGAGATAATGATGAGTTATGGATGTGTATTAAATATGTGTATTATATAATAAAAATCAGAATTATTCAAATCGGTTAAGTAGTTTTTGGGATTACCACGTTCAAACAAACAAACAAACTCAATTCTCAGAATCACTTGATTCTGAACTCTCTGAACTTGATTCAGAATCATCTTGTAAACTTATAATGATTTGGTCCATCATAGTATCAAATTTCATATCATGATTCCAGTATTCCTGTTCATTTTTTTGTACGTGGTCATCGCATTTTTGCCATTGTTCGGCAGAGAATTCGGAAAATAGCCTTGTTAGTATTGTCATTTTCTCGTCCAATGTAGCATTAATGTGATCTCTGGCCAGGCAATTTTTAATATTTGCCCACACAAGCTCGATCGGGTTGAGGTCTGGATGATATGGAGGTAGTCTGAGAACAGTATGACCTGCAGCTTTCAGAAGTTCGTCAATCTTGAATATTTTTTCTGATTGGGTCGCATTAATCAACCTCAGGAGTTCAGCTTTGATCATCGTGGGAGAAAATGTTACATTATGATTTTGCAACCAGTTCTGCATATTAATTTTCAAACTGGACATAGTCGGTTTCTTCTCAACTTGCACACAATGATAGGCAGCATTATCCATAACTATGACTGAGTTAGGTGGAAGTTTAGGTATTAATTTTTGACCAACCCAGTTGTAAAAATTTGTAGAGTTCATGTCTCCATGATAATCCCCCGTTTTTGAATCTGATTTAAAAATTAGCAAAGCATCGTCAACTAACCCGTTCCGGCTACCAGCGTGAACTATTATCAAACGCCTTCCTTTGCCTATATCTGTATAAATTCCAGGCTCCGACGAAGATTGCCAACATTTTTGGACATTGTGACTTTGGTTAACGTAAGTTTCGTCCAAAAAGAATATATTTCGTTTGTCTTCTCTGAATTTTCTTATAGCCCTCATATATTTCACTCGCCATTCAACAATATTTGGTCTCTCTATTAAAAGGCATCTCTTCGTTTTACATTTTTTAAATGAATATCCCAGTTTGTGCAAAAGTGTTCTTAAAAAATTCAATCCGAAGTCTAAAATATTATCCTCTTTTAACACAGCATTTAGTTTTCGTAGACTTGGAATTTTTTTCTCTACCGTATAAAACTGATTTATTTTTCTTCTTATCACTGCTAAATCAAAGTCATCAACTTGTATTTTCTTTTTTATTTCTTTTGGTCTACGTGGAGAACTAAATCTTGCTTCCCCTGTATTTTGCAACGATTTTTTACTTTCAGCAATCACTCTCCTAACACTTCGTTCTGATATCCCTGTTGCTTCTGCTACTAGTTTATGTATATTCGCATCAGTTTTATATTCTAAACTATTGACATCGGCTTTCCGTTTATTAAAAAATGTATGCACTTTAAATATTATTTCCTTAGATTATCTTTTTATCGGCGGACTCATCTCGCTATTGCAATCTTATATGCGTTTTGTCTAAACTAGCCGGAACTTTCAACGCGTGTTGCCGTCGCAAAGTACGGCGCCGCACTGAGTAATGACAGCAAGCGCCCCTGCCTCTCCGCCCCACCGTTCACATACCTAAGGCGCGGCCAACTAGTTCCGTGCGCACTATACCCGTGTACCTACTTCGTATGATTGTATAATATTTATTAACGTTGTCATTATTGGTGCGGTAAATTTTGAAATAAAAATAATATATTTTTATTTTAAAATTTTACAAGGTACAATATATAAAACACTCTGACTCCTAAAATTGTAAAAACTGTATTCATTCATTTATTACACTAGCCGACTTTCTATGCACTTTTGTGGTACATTTTACTAAAAAAGTATCGCACTTTTAGGGTTGAGCTTTGACGTGGTGGTTTAAATTCATGTCTAGATATGTTATCTACCATTAAAATGCTATTTCATAAACATTAAAAAAATAGAAGATACATTTTGTATTAGAATTTTATTAATGCTAACGCCATCAATTATAAAACTAACGAGTTAAAATGCTACAAAGCTACACTAGGCGACGATCTGTGCACTTCAGTGGTACATTTTACTGAAAAAATATCGCACTTTTAGGTTTAAGCTTTGGCGTGGTAGTTTTATTTCATCTAATTCATTTTCATTCACTCCATTTTAATACAATATTAATCCATTAAAACACTTGTACTTTTTAACTTCCCGCTACGTATGTAGATAAGGAAGTTACTGATTTTGCTCCGATTTTCAAAAATCGAATTTTCACCAGATGTCCACGTTTTGTGGTCTTAGGAACCATTTTCGACTATTTTCGCGATGACGTCAGTATGTCTGTATGTATGTGTGTATCTTTCTCTCTCTCTCTGTATGTGTGTGTGTGTGCGTGTGTGTGTGTGTGTGTGTGTGTCAACAACTCATAAGTTTTGAATGCGTGGTCCGATCGAAACGCGATTGATGGCATTCGATTGGATTTCGCTCAATTTATATTTCCTGAAAATTTGAACCAAATGGTCCCAAGAGATTTGGAGAAATTTTGATAAAACCCAAAAAAAATTGTGGCGAAACAGATTTTTTTTAAATAACTTCCAGATTAATGTACCGATTGAGTACAAAAACTAATCAGGTCTATTCCTCAAAAAATTAAGTCTAATGCATAAATTGCCTCAAAATCAGTTTATTCGTTTGGAAGTAATCGTTGACGAAAATTTTGAAAAAAGTGTTTTTTCGACATAACTTCGAAATATTTCAACCAATATAATAATAACCAATAAAAAAACTTTTTTTTTATTGGTATTTTTTTTTTTTCAATCAATCATTTTTTGGTGTTCTACGATATTTTAATACTAAAAAAATTACGTCGAATGCCCTTTTAAAATCAAAACCGAATCTTATTTTCAAAAGTTACAGCTTCTCAAATATAAAAATTACGTTGTTTTTAGCAAACAACTTAATATTTTTGAAATAACTTTCAAGCTAATATACCGATTGACTTCAAAATCTTATCAGCTTTTGTCCTTTAAAAACTGCGTCAAGTACCGTTAATTGTATAAAAAGGTCAATTTGTTTGGGATTTACCAATGACGAAAATTTTTGAAAAAAATGGTTTTTGACATTGCTTCGAAATTTTTGAACCTACCGATTTTGTAGCTAAAGCAAAATTTAAATTGAGTTGAATGCCATTTGAAAGATCAAATTCGATCATCGTTTCCAAAATATACAGCTTTTCAAAAATCAATATACTGCGATTTTTATTAAATTAGATGTTTATACTGAAAAAACCTACGCTTATTATTTTTTTCTATTTTGAGCTTACGTTAATTTAGCGGGAAGTTTCAGGGATGGCTTGCAAGGTAAACCATTTACAGATTACAGACAGTGATAGGTGACCAGTCACCAACTGGGTACTTTTCCAATCCCGGGCAACGTTGTTTTTATCAGCAAATAGAAAAAATACATTTTTGATTTGCCTGACTCGGGAATCGAACCACGAGAGTTTCTCTGAGGGAAAAATTAGAAAAATTTATTCGCTGAGTTTCTACCGCCAATTCTTCGTGCCTGCGGTAAGTCCAATATTAATTCTAAAAATTTTGAAGGTTAATTAAATTAAATTTTCTTTACAAGATCAGCCTTTATTTTTAAAACACATTTTTCCTAGCAAACTCTTTTATAAGAAAGTTACCATAAATAAAAATTGATTTCTATCAATATAAGACTTTAAGAGCGAAGTGGTGGCGCGAGATAGATCTTGAGTTGCTACATATTATAGGTAAATACTATATTATAGGTAGATCAGAAAATATGGTGTAAAATATGTAGATAATCTTTATAATTGTTCTGTGTACATAACATTGATAATTATAGAAATCGTGTTTTTAATAAATCAAGAAAATTTTAAAGAATTTTTCTTATACATAAGTACTAAAAAAATTTATCTTATAAACATTTTATTTTTTATTATGGTTTTATTTTTCTGCACCTCCCTAAATACAAAGCCTGGCGACGCCTTTGATGCGAATGTAATAAATAAAGTCCATGTCCAAGTTATAGTCCATACATTAAGAGATGTTAAAGTCCATGATACATTAAAAGATGTAATTCGCATAAAAGTACTTTCCAAAGAATATTACTAGGTAATATTAGCGAGCCCTTACAAAGCTCTACTTTTTGCTAGTAATAAACTTAATTTAAGTTAAAATAGAACCTTGTAATAGTGAGCCAACCATTTGTATTAGATGTTCTTACTTCGATTAATTTTATTGCTATACAATTATACATATTATCTGGGATAAAAAGCAGGGTGTTTCTAGCAGCAATTGCCATGATCCTTAAACGATCTTTACTTTTTATTGTAAGCGTGGCACTTGGTGCTACTCGGCAATTAGAAATAAAATACAGGTTTATGAGTCGACCATAGTTAATTTACACTGGTTGATCGTGCTTTTCTATTGGCGTTGATAGTGTTATCTTCATTAAGGTTTAAGGTTAGTTTTTAGCGAAAGAGACAAGATTGCCAAGATAAAGACAGCAGATTATGGCGATTTATTAACAACTTCGCTTCGCAAAAGAAAAATTTTTACACGACTTGATTTGAAATAGCGAACTTACCTTAAAGCCAGGCAACATCCTTACCGCTGAGCTACGTGTCGTAGGTTCAACTTGGCAAAATTCTCCTTTGCTTTATGATCGGTGCCGTCAATTGTACTGGTGGCTAGATATGTACCTACGTATATACTGTCTGGATTTATGGTCATGTCGCTAGATTAAATCCAGTCGTCAAATTTTTTCTTTATGGAAATGATTCCACTAATAAATTTTGCATGCGGCACGTACGATCTAGGATTGTCTAGGCTCTAGAATAACGCCTTATACTTCGGTCAAAGAACCTTGGTAACAATTATTTTCTAGGGGTAAAAACTTGGTAAAAAGTAACTTATGAGTTACGTCTGAACGAAGACTACAAATACCTACACTAAATTTCATCTAATTGCACTTAGCCGTATTTGCGGGATTGAGTAAAAAATAGGCAAACAAACAAACTTTAATACTTAAAATTAGGATTATATGATCATATCTAAAATATAAAATATTAGACCGAAAACGTAACGACTATGCGCATTTCCTATTACAGAGCAGAGTGTCATTTTGTAGACGGAAACTACGCATCAAGCCTTCGAGTACCTATGCTGGAATCTGTTTATAGCATCTAAGCTTTGAATAGATTTTTCATAGAAAAGTGTATTCTGCGTCAGAATATAAGATGAACATCGGCTTTCGATCTCACATTCGAGTGCAACGAGCTTATATATATAATAAAACTAAGTTGATAAAATGCGTGCTGATAAAACTTAAAAAGGAGTCCCGGCACGATAAAGGGACTTACACTTAGAGTAATAACGCTTAGAGTGATAATTGCATTCAACGTTTCGTTCATATTTTAAGCCAAAACCGTATCGATGTGTGCATGACGTTCGTCAACCTTCGTGTAATTACTTGCGTTGACACGCACACAAAGACACATTATTGCGTAAATAATGTTGCAAGAAAATAAATATTTTCCCAAAACGGTATTTAAAATAAGTCTACCTTACAAATAGGCTTCATATAACATTAATAGTCATTTAGTATAAACTTGAAACTTATACTTTTTATTCGGTTACGTAAAATATTTTAAATGCCGAAAAATATATTCTAGATGTTCTCAAGATGATATTCCAAAGCTATTTAACCTTATATTTTTAAGCTATTGCATAGCTTCTATCGCGGGCCTTGAGACCGAATCCAGAAATTCCGTAACGAAAAACCTAACACCCCCCCACTCCGACCGGCACAGCGGTGATACTTTTTAGTTTTTCCATCTATCGATAAATACCAGAACTTTTAATGACTTTTTGAAATATCACGCTTGTCTCTTTAGTTCAGCAACCCGCCTTTAGGTGGCATTGGTTGTATTGGAAAACTACCGTAATCAGCTGTTTGTGAGAAAGTATATAGGTGTATAGGTATTTATCATCTACGTACAACAGTGAATATCTGTACTCGTATAATTTGTGCACAAAGTGTTTTAAATATGAATAAACAAAGAAAAAAAAATACTGCATAAATAAAATAAATATATAATTGTAATTGCATAAGTTGATAAAAAATGCTATGCAATAGCTTTACCGCGGCAGTCTCCGAGTGCCACACGTCTTTTTTTTTAGTTTTTGTGCTTTTATTTGTAATTTCAAATATTTTTATCTCATTAAAATAAAGATTGTCTCTCTTTCCAATAGTATTATTAGACTTATAGAAAACTTAAAACTTACATTTTTTATCCCGGTGAGGTGAAATGAGTAGAATTACAGGGAAATGTTAAAGACGTTCTCAAGATATTTATTTTTTTGTATATTTCAGTAATCAAACAGCGGTAACCAACCAGCACCAACCGTAAATAAAAAATATGGCCAATACAAGTTTACATTATTGAAGTTATAAAAAAAAAATGATTGAAGTAATTCTTTAAAAAAACATTATTGAAATATATCTACTAAAATACAAATGTTATTACAAATTTGTGTATTGCTTGGCGAATGCTTGTATGTCTTTATGTGTATGTCTGTGTGCGTGTATGTGTGTATGCGTATATGTTTGTTGAAAGCTAAACTAGCTTAAACGTTAGCAGATGGGCGGGCAAGCAGGAACAATACTTACGAGCACTTTGAGGTAAAAAATAATAGGAGTAATAGGAAATCAGTTTAAAAGGTTAAAATGTTTTAAGGTAAACATAATATTTCTTACTACTATATTGAATCAAGCTACTATTGGCTCTGTGCACGACTTGAGCACCACCTATCGTGCGCAACTGTTTTGGTTCAGATCTTAGAATATAGAAAAACGTAATCCCTGTGCTTAATCAACCCTCAACAAACATCAATCTCTATGCTAAACAATACAGCTCTTTGTGGCGACTCTTTGGCTTCTACGTGCTATTATATATGCATTGGATTATATTGCACAAATCAATTAAGTCGTGTATAAATAGTCAGTCGTATGAGCAAAGTCGTCATTCACAGCATAAATTTCAAGCTATGTAGTATTAAAACTTAATTATCAGCGTAAACATATTAGGAGGCCAACATTTGGCGCTGACCGATTTTAGGACACGTTACCCTACATTATTTCGTCGATAAAACTCAAAAATATCGCCAATAAAACAACTTGACACTAAGCAAAACACGAAATAATGCCGTACGATGACATATTATTTCATAAGAAAAATTTAAAAAAAATGTCTTTTTGGCAGCAACAGTGTTTTTCTGGTGATTACAGCGGCATCTAGAATGCTAGTTGGAACAATTTTTTGCCTTCTAAAAGTCCTCATTATACACGAATATAGGCTTTGTAATATTGGTTTGACAAACGGTTTTATAATATTTGTAATATCGTTCAACTTAGATATTTACGATATATTTGTTTGGATTTTATACAAAAATATCCGATGCCAAGTAGTTCTTAACTGTGAACTGTGATCTTCAAGTCCTAAATACGCTTTTGTGAAGCACGGTAACAAGCTTTCACCACACAGTAACTCACATTTTTTTAAATTGCGAGAGCTGTACTCTGTGTAGCACGTGTCACATGTCTGAGCGGCCGGTGAGCGTAAGAAGCATTTTCAGGCTTCTTTGAAATGGTTTAATATTGCGCGGGTCGTCTTGGTTTCTATGCGTTATTATTCTATGGACTTACATATACACAGTCGAACAAGAAATTTCCCGTTTTAACCTAAACATGTTTTTACAGATATAAGGGCTTTGCCAACCCTTCAACTTGGAAATTAAGTGTAGTGGTGCCATCTGTTGTCGAGTATTTGAACTTCATTCAGAACAACGATTATTTGGGTTGCATTTTGAAAGGCGCTGCGAGCAATTGCAGCATGTGTAGTGTAGTAGTGATAAGGTAATATGTGTAAGTATCAACAATAATGGTATTTTTGAGTACAATCCTAACGTTACGATAATATGTATATGCTACGCATCAAAAGAATAAAGTAAAAATAGTATTATAAAATCCGACCCTGGTACTAGCTAGTATCGAGATGTGAAAGCTCAGAGCGGCACGCCGCCGCGGTCGCAACAAGTCGAGCTGTGGCATACCCAGATGGTCGCGCGACTCACCGCGCCGCATTTCGCGTCGCAGGTCGCGCCGCGGGTAGCTGTGGTCGGTCGGTTAGAGTCCAATTAACAGCTTTCATTGTTGTAGTCATATATTTGTTTCCGTTAAATCGACTGGAAATCTGCAAAATAAAATGTAATTAAAATCATATTTCGCTACATGAAAAAATTTTATCCTATAAGTGAGGCATATTTAATTAAAATGCAAAAGAAATAAGACGACTATAAAAATTGTATTGCTGCTTATTGTTAGTATTGTACTTATTGAGGTAATGAAACCCTATCGACAATGGACTATCAAGCGGCAACACTATAAATCAAAGGTTTCGAGTTTCGACACTCATTCCAAAATGTGTCTTGATATAGTACGTATTTCTCATACTTCTTGTGAAATTCAACGTCTATACTATACCTCGATTCTTATTTAAATCATGTATTACATAATATTATCTTCCAAACAGTAACCGCACGGCCACGCGAAACGGCGGCGAAAATTCGTCAGTCACCCTGCCGCCGGTCGCCACGCCACGTGGCACGTATAGTACTTTTCAATACATTTATTTCAGATGCCAGACGCTTCGCCGTTCGCGGCACACGAAAAATCGCGGGCGCGATTAAATATGAAATAATCTTTTCTTTGGATAAAAATTTAATGTAGAAACGCAACCACACACAAAAGAAAATAGGTAGACGAGTGTTCTCGGTGGTCACGCCGCTACGACTATATTCCCTGCCTCCCTGTGTCTTAGTACACCCTTGTTGGTCTGGACTCCTCTAAATATTAGACCAACTGCCGTTCTGCCAGGCAGATCGTAAATGGTGACCGATTGGCTTCACTACCATCGTGACTACTAGGTGGTAGAGTTTCGCAACATCTCGCCCAGGTATTTGGTACCACCGGCTTACCTATTCCTGCCGTAATAGCACCAATGCTTGTAATTGTCATCTTCTGGAGGGTAAGGAAGTCGGTAAACTTATACATGTGCCATTGCTGTCTCGCCACACGGACAGTAACACACCATTAATACATTTAGTGTCTATAAGCGATGATTTTTCTTTGCATCAGGAGAGCCATCTGCTTGTTTACTATTATATGCTATTAAAAACACTACCCAATCAGCAGGGCGGCAAGAAGGTTAAAAGATTGCAGTCATTCAAACACACATACTCGAACCTAAACAAGACCTTTAAGTTCTCTGACAACATGTTCCTTATCAAAATATCCTGCACCTGTTAATATGGCCCAAGGAATTAGGTAGTGTAATACGTGTCTTACTTTAGACTAAAGCATCCAATAACTTGCTTGAAAATAATCATTAGGTTTACACTCTAACGCAATATGGTACCTTTACCAAACGGTTCCTAGGCATTACGCTACGTTCATTGACATTTCACAATCACAGTGGTGATTGCAATCCTTGCCATCTGTTATCACAATCAGTATCAAAACATCTTTTTTAGGTAAGTCATTTTGTTGAATGAAATGTCATTGTTAACCAAGCAGTGGGCCCCTCTACCATAAAAAAGACACTTTAGTTATATCTACGTACCTACCTAAAGAACAAATTGCATAACTACGCATTTTTGCGTCAAATATATTCCATACACGACTGAAATAACATTACAATTTTGACTAAATCACCAATAATTGACGATCAAATGAGAATTAATTTAATATAAAACGAAGTTTAGTTTCACATTGATAGTCTGCAGCACAATAAAGTCGTTGTAAAATTACACTGTAGCTACAACTAAAGACATTTAATCCGACAATCGCTATTAGAGCGAGATAATGCCGGTCATTGGTGTTGTGCCAGAGCGTATCCTGGGCGCTGCGATCTGGCGGCAGGCCAGGAACAATGGGCAATGCGATTGTATTCGCGGACAGAGATCAATGCGAAACGTCGGGGTTGATGCTTATTTGCATATATGTATATACGTAATAAGTTCCTTTTTGCGTAGGTATACGTGTATGGTACTTATTACAAAATTGAAAAAATACCACGTAAATTTAACTTATGCGTCTGTTCATCTGTCCGCGTCCTAGACCTCAAACAAATAAACTTCCTTTCTTGTTCCGAACATGGATTTGACCAGAGAATAATTGTTATTATTTAAATACTTTTATTTAACCAGAGAAGTTTTATTGCATTTAAATCTTATGATCTGAAGTTGTACTTTATATATATACGAGTATCACACGAGCTGCAACCTCCAGCCCGCTACATTATAAGAGATTTTGGTGAATCCCACGAGAACAGTTATTATTCCGGAACAAAAATAGTCTATGTACCTACTATTCTAGGTCATCATCTACATATGTACCAAATTTTATACAAATCGGTTCAGCCGCTTTTGCGTAATTGAGTAACAAACATCAATATCACAAATCCGTTGCAATTATAATATTAATATTAATTCAAGTAAATCCTCGTTAGTCATACTATTCTACATATAGGCAGGTATATGGGGCATACTAAAAGTTTTGCACTTCTAGCTAATCGGAACTATTTGAATTTCGAATGTTATATTTTTAAAACGTTGCAACCTTCTTAGTAATAAATAAAATATTGGCGAGAAATGATTTGTCAATTGTTTTTTTATCACACATCAAAGTTCTACGTACGCAACGAAAGCGGCACAGTCTTGCTGAGAAAGAGAACTTTTAAAATCATAAAAAATCATCGCTCTAAAATCTGTTCGACTTAATTCCATTTTTATTGCGTACGTAGAACTTTGATGTGTGATAAAAGAACAATTGTCAAATCATTTCCCGCCAATTTTTTTTATTATCAAGAAGGTTGCAACGTTTTAAAAATATAACATTCGAAATTCAAATAGTTCCGATTAGCTAGAAGTGCAAAACTTTTAGTGTGCCCGATGTAATTTGCTTACTTTGAGGTTAGGTCGATTTGTGTGATTTATTCGGTAATTATTATTATTATTATTCCATTAAAAAAATCAAATTATTGTGGTATTTGAAATCTTTGTATTTTAACCTACAATTTCGCTAAAATTTAGCAAATGTTTTAAACATGAAAAAAGTGTTGTATAACACACTTCGTCGAGTAAGCAATTGGGGCGATAAGAAACGATACGGCAAAGATATACAATACTCAGAAATCAGAAATACTTTATTCAATAAAACTTTTTACAAGTTATTTTGACACGTCAACAAATTTTTTTAAAAACTACTACCGGATCGGAAACGCGGCCACACACTGAGAAGATCCGGCGGAAGAAACTCAGCGGGCTTGTCTTTTTTTTCATATCGTTGATTTTTTTACATTATCACAATATTACAAAAAATATATATGAGATCGCTATGAGGAGCAATTAATCCCACGTTTTTTTGGAATCCCAGGCTTTTTTACTACGTAAGGCGACAAGGGTGCGACGTCGTATTCACGTCTAGGTCTGTCGCCCTCTTTTGTTCGGAATATTCTGTAGACATACTTAATTTTGCAAAATATGTCATTGGTTGAATATTTATTTATTTATAATCGCAAAATAAAAGCATTTTTCACACGATGTATAGACGCAATAATTTTAACTACAATTAAGATTTTTAGTGTTTTTTCAGTTTTCTGAGAAACACAAATTTGCCCGAGATTGGAAAGTGCCCGGTTGGCGATAGGCTTGCCACCTATCACATTTGTGGGACCAAGTATCTTCGGTTAATTGTGGGTGCACTTGTTGTACCTCTGCCTACCCCTTTGGGGATATGGGCGTGAACATACTTTTTTTTTAAGATTTTTAGTGCGCAATAGAAAAAAACAGATTTCGTTGATAAAATAATATTCCAACTCCAAATAACAATGTCAATTATTCTATTTCATTCTTTTAAAAGTGAAGGTTTTTTTATAATGCAAGTATTGTTTTAAATAGCTTAGCTTATTCCAAGAGACAGACAAAAAATATTAATAACAAATAATGCTGCATGTCTGTTGGTCTTAGCCTACACCATTTAAACAAAAAATAATAAAAAAAAACTTTCGCGGGCTTTCTACTGTCAGATGTGTCAAAACAAAATTAAAATTGTTCGTGTTCAATCATCAATGTTCACAACTTTGTTGTGGAACTTAAAAGCATGAAAATATTCTGTGTTTCAAGTTATTTATGTGTTAAGTTATAGTGATTTTTATTTAAAATGAGTTCTCTGCTATCAGCTGAACTTTCTGCAACATGCAGCGCCTTAGGAACTTTTAATAAAAAAACTGGAAAGTATATGATTGATGATTTTACTCTAAATACAGTAAAAGACTTAATAAGATACTTACGAAGAGATGGTGAGGATCATGAAATACGTCAACATTTTGGACAGACTAAAGTTTTGCAAACTGATCTCTTGCCTATGTTAGTTGATCACTGGGAAAACACTGAACTTTTCGATGTTGCACTAAGGTATGACATTTTGTATATTATTAAATATTATATAATGTACTTTTCAAATAAAATATAAGTGCTATATTTTCAGGCTTATTGTAAATCTAACCAATCCAGTTTTGTTATTATATCGAGAAGAGATTCCTATAGAAAAAACAGCCCGTCACAATTATTTACAAATTTTATCCCACTTGCAATCTTACAAGGAAGAAGCATTTACTAAGGTTGAAACATGGCAGGTTTTTGCTAAAAAATTAGCAAAAGTGTTAGAAATTGTAAGATGTTTTTATTACTATGTATTTGTAGATATAATTTTTTGTACTGTGATAATTCTAAACTTTTTTACCTTCATGCCTGGCTATAGTTAATAACTACCTAGGTAAAATATGTGTACCAAAACTTGTGTGATTTTACAATGTTTACAAGTAATAGTACATTGATCATCTGTAGCCAAGCTATATAACACAAAACTACCAGCCACCACAAACATTTTTGCTGATCCTTTTGCTACCATACTTGGTAGGATCACCTGCTGGGTTTATCTGTTGCATAAAAATCTTATAAAGATAGCAATTTTAGAATCTATAGGATGCATAAAGACGTATATACATACATGGAGATATATGCAAGACCTTGCATATCTCTATTGATAATTGAATTAAATCAACATATTAGTCATCAAATATTGAATGTGGCTCATTGATAAAAGAAAAGTATCAGTTGAGGTAGAATTTAAGAAAACTAGGTAAATAGTCACTTTTCACAATTTCTTCGACCCTTCCAAAAGGCCGAGAAGCGATGACCCTTATATACAAATTAAAAAGGTAAATGCAATATTTTATCTCCAAGTTAGAATATAACATATGAATTGAGTATTTACACAAAATATTGTGTTTACCTAAACTTTTTTATTCTTACAGGAGTGGTCTGAAAGAGATGAAGATACTGGTCTTATCATAGAAAGAATACTTATTTTAATAAGGAATGTTTTACATGTACCAGCAGATCTTGATAAGGAAAGGAGGCCTGACAATGATGCTAGTGTTCATGATCAGGTATTGAAAAATCCCAAATTTTTTAAACAAAGTTCTGAAAAGTATGAGGTTCTTATTTGAATCTTCCTTATATGAGCGCTAAGCTGATTTTGCACATAGTATTGATGAGCGGACAATAAGTGATACAGTTGTATACTTTAATTTAAAAAAGTAATAAATAAATACTTGTTAACTTAATACAAACATTTGACACCAAAAATTGTTTTCATTTATATGTTTTCACTCCTGCCAGAATTCTGGCTCTGCTTATGACTTGCTTTGCTTTTTATTTATTGTAGTCTTATTTTGCATATTTTTCTCTATCATTTCATCACAAAAAAATCACTTCTCTACTCCAAAACTATCAACTACACTTAAACAAGAATTCTATTGTATTGCACTTCTGATAAAGTAGGGGTACAACTCAAAATTTTAAATACATATTTTAGTTTTTAATGTTTGAAGATTCAATATGGTATAATATTTAGCCTATCGCATGGTTTTAAAACAAAGAGAAAACAAACCACTTTACAGAAGATATGTATCTCTTTTACATTTACTTCTTTCGGAAACTGGTTACGTTTATTTTCCCGTTAGGTTCCAGGATCCATTGAAGAATTGGCCAACTGCCATTCTGCCAGGCAGGTTGTAAAAGGTGACTATGCAATTGGCTATGCAAGTCACCACCATTGTAGCTACTAGGTGGTAGAGTTCTGCATTGTCTCACCCGGATCTTTCTGTTTTATATCATTAGATAGCAAACAAGTAGATGGCTCTCCTGATGGAAAGAGAATCCATCGCCTATAGACACCAAAGATATTAATGATGCCCTGTTATCTATGTGGCGGGTTGGCAATGCCACATTCATAAGTCTACCGGTTACCTTACCCTACAAACTGGAACACGACAATGACAAGCATTGACATTGTGGCAGGAATAGGTAAGGTGATAGTGTATTTGATACGATGCAGAATTCTACCACCTAGTAGTCACAATGGTTGCGACATGTTTAACCAATCGTTGCTTTTTACAACCTGCTTTGCAGAATGGAAGTTGTTCTATTCTTCAAAGGAGCCTGGACTGACATGGTGAAAACCTGTTTTTTTTAATGTGCAAGAAGCAAAGAAAGTGTCTGGATTGAGATTTATGGTACTTAATATTTTTCTCAAATGATTCTTTTGTTTTAGGTATTATGGGCATTAAATCAAGCAGGAATTCTAGATATAATATTATACATGTCTTCAGAGAATGAGAAACAATATTTTATGCATATCATAGAAATTTTATCTCACTTGCTTAGAGAACAAAATCCAACAAGTTTGGCAGATGCAGCTTTGCAAAGGAGTGTTGATGAGAAACTCAAAGATGAACAGGAGCTTCTAATGATTCGGATGTCAGAAACTAAAGAAAGGCTCAATAAAATTAAACAATATTCTGCTACAAGGTTTTACTTTATATCTTATTTCTTATTCTACAAGATTTCATAGCCTTGTTACTACAGTCAATCTAATTCAACTATTATATATCTTCAGTATTATATAATTAAACTATTATTCTCGACAATTCGGCTATTTCTAATCGGCCTGACTGGCATTACACAGAGATGTAGGTTCATTCTGCATCCTTTATGGCATCCAGTAAGGAGAGTGTTCCGGCCACTTGTTTAAATCAATTCCTGCAGCTGAATTCATCATCGGACATTGTATCAAAATTAGAGCAGGGTAGTCAGAGTGAACCAAATTACTTTCTAGATCACCAGAATTCAACAGCTTTATGTATGTGATAATGATTACTGCTTATTTCTAAAGATATTCAGGACTGACAGGTTTACATACTCATCCGAGGCACAGGGTTGTTATGGGACTCAACAGATACCAAGCTGCTTCTGAGATTTGAATATTCAAGGAAAAGCTCAAAAACAACTTAAATAACACTATTTCCCATCCAGGGGATTAAACCAGGGAACTCATGATCTAAGCCGAAAAGGCTAACCCCTAAACCATGAGGCAAGCTATAAGTACAGTAATAATTAAAACAATATTTGCAGGCACTCAAGATTTGGAGGTACATATGTAATACAGAATATGAAGTCAATATCAGATAATGAACTTATTTGCCTTAAACCTTTGAACAAAATTTCAAAATTAGATTTTAATGGTAGTAAAAAATCTAAGCTTGTTAAACCTAAAAACAGACGACCTATGGAAAGTGGAACTATGGAGCGAAGATCAGCTTTTGCTATAAGGTATTGAAAATTTTATTTGTATTACATTACATTCTTTTATAAATTGTCAATTTATCTTAATTACGTTATAGTCTTAAGTACAAAGCAGAAGACTATTAGCTACAATTGTGATTTGTAGCTAATAATCATTGTTAACAAACTTAGCCTTTAAATTTCCAGTTAGGTTAGGTGGACAATTATCATTGAAAGATCACATTTGTTAACTTAATGTGTATTTTTTATTATCCTTTTACCTTAAACATGACACTATTTTAAACAACCAGATAATAGTTTTGCTAAATGTGCAACAGTTCTGTATGATTTTAATACGCTTTAATAGCTTTGGTTGGATGTTTGTATGTATGTAATGAAAACTTTGAACATAGATTTGTAGTACTTTAAAACGTCGGATTAATTTGAAACTTGGCAGTCTTATCAAGCACTGATGACAATACAATAATATAAATAGTTAGTCCTGCTATCCTTCATCTTCAGGATAAGCAATTTGATTTTCTTTACCTGCGGGGCAGGGCTATCACTTATCTCGAAATGCACAACTATTGTAATTGTTTATCTATCCCAAAACATATAATAGCTATATATATGGCAGTCTAAAAAAGTCTAGGCTTTGTAGAAAATCGAACTAAAAAATATATTTTAATTAAGAACAGTGTAAATAAGAAAAAATGGAATGCACAATGAAATTTGCAATACATTTGCAAATGGCATGGTATCAGTGGATATCTTTGACCGTGAGTGGTTAGCGACCCTGACTACGCAATCGACAGGGCTCGGGTTCGATCCCCAATGGGGACAAGCATTTGTATGATAAGCACAAATGTTTGTATTTCCAGGTTTGGGTTTTTATTAAATATGTTCTAGTATTTATATATGTATTTCTATGTATTAGTATTGTTGGCTAACACCCATAACACAAGCAAGTAAATGTACAAGTATAATATTGATCAGTAAAATTTATTAACATATGATTATTTTAGGTTATTTTTAAAAGAATTTTGTATAGAATTCTTAAACAGCTCTTATAACTCAATGATGCATTATGTTAAAGACATTCTTGTTCGAGCAAAAGCACAGCAAAATGATGAATCTTACTATCTATGGGCTGTTAAATTTTTTATGGAGTTCAACAGGGGTCATAACTTTAATGTTGGCTTAGTAAGGTAAATACTTTTACTTAATAAACATTTTTTGTATTTACTATACTTGCGGGACAAATGTAAAAAAAAAGTAAAATAATTTAAATTTTTTTGGAATTATGTAACATAGCATATTCACCTATGTGGTATAGTGGCATAGTGTTGACCACGTGAAGTCCTGGGTTCGATTCCCGGGTCAGGCAATTCAAAAATATTTTCTTTTTTTCAGTTTTCTGATAGATATAATGTTCCCTGGGATTGGACAAGTGACTGGTTGGCGATAGACTTGCCACCTATCACATTATGGGACTGAGTATCTTCGGCTTATTGTGGGCACATGGGTGTGAAAATACTTTAATAAGCATATATGGGCAAATGCATATGAAAGGCTATAATGTGTGCTGTAGCCTGTCATAGCCCCTTGTCGTTTCGAGTGTATTCTCTTAATTTACCAGCAAGCTTATTCTTATGATCTAATTTCAAAGAATATCTGGACGAGTCTTTCTGTTGGTCGAGTGATTAGCGACCCTTTTTGCAAATCGAACAAACATTTGTGTGATAAATGTAGATTTTTGTATTTCATGGTTTTGGTGTTTATTAAATCTATTTGAGCATTTGTTAATTTATTATATAAATAATATTTCTATGTTTAAATTTATTTGAGCTTTTTCAGCCTTATCATAGTTTTTGTGCTTACTGTTACACTATGACTTTCTTGAAGTTTTTAGTTTAATAAAATTTAAGATCCTGTTTCTAAGCGTTGGTAATGATGAATCGATCAACTCTAGCAACAAAGAACACGGGCAAGACTTCATACATCGTATTTTTTAGTGATTACCTTAAAGTTTAATATTTTCCGTAAGATTCCATATCAACTCTTTAACTTATACGTATTTAATAAATATTTTTAAAGGTGGGGAATAGTAGCTAAATAAAGTTATAATTTAGGTAAGGTTGACGTATTCATTTTCTCCTTAGTAGTCTGTATAAATCTTGTCATTGAGTGTCTTTAGTACAACTGCTAATCTCAGAAATCTAAGTTAGATTGTCAAAATTCTGAGCTAAGGTTTTGCCAAGATATTTTTAGATACTTAAAACAACAAAAAAAGAAATAAGCTTTAAACTATTCTCTAGTACAAAAACAGGTAGAATTTTTATTTCATACTTATAATGTAAATTATGATATATAAACTCATTGCTGTTTTAATGCAAATGTAATTCAAGTTTTATACACTGGTAACATAACTTAAATATGGTGATGGAAGTCATCAAATTAATGTCTCAATATTTTTTATTTGATTGCTCCTAGTGATATATTTTATTTAATTAATTTAAAAAACGTAGAAAATTATTCTAGTTCATCTAATATTCGTCACTCCGAAAGACACACAAGGAATGTGCAAAACCAAAGCTGCCTGTGTTCTCTCCATTATAGTCCTTATCTTGCAAATTGGTGTTGACACTGACCGGTCCCTCTGTTGACATCTCTCACTTTCTAGGTATAGACAAACTCAATTTTGGATACTCACAAAATTTTAGCCACTTGTTTGTTGGTGCGTCAATTTCCCCCTTAACATAGTCATAGTACTAATTTTAGTGGCCGGCAGATCGTACATGCCCAGTTTATTTCCATTTAACACAATGTAAGTAGTCAATGCAAAAATTTAAACATACCTAAAATCTTAATTCAAATCGAAGAGATGGCAAATTATTTCGCAGTATGAAAGAACACAGTATTACCCAATAAATAATTACATTAAAGTAAATCGAAAAGAAAATGTTTTTTTTAATAGGACTTAGGTACTAAAAGTGGTAGCCAGTAGGCACAGTAAGATAATTTGACTATAACAGGAAAAATCTAACCTATATTGCATTCCTCTACATTTAACTAAGAATATCGTCGTTGTTTCCTTATACCACCAGATAGCAAACAAGCAAATCTTCTTCCTGATCCGTGTAGCGGGATGGCAATGCCACGTGCATAATTCTACCCGCTATCATGCCCTTCAAATCGGAACTTGACAGTGACAAGCATTTCCGCTATTACGACAGGCTGTTGTTCGCCTTTTACGAACTGCCTAGCGGAATGGCAGGTGGTACATTTTTCAAACAGGGCCCGGACCAATACGGGGTACAGGTTACGAAGATCATTCTTTACTGTACTTTATTAAATAGTACCTGGAAGACCGAGCTGTAGTCGGGGTTATTTTTCAGGATGTTTTCTAAAAATAAAACCTAGCTAGATAACTTTATTACCCCCGAAACCCCTTGCATACTAAATTTTATAAAAATCGTTAGAGCCGTTTTCGAGATTCAGATTATATATTATATTTATAAATTTAAGAATTGCTCGTTTAAACGTATTAGATAAATGAACATTCATCAGTAAAGCTGGGTCCACACTTGAATCGAATATTCGTATCCTAAGTGTGGACGCACATTTCTACCATGTCGTATCTTTTACCGTGTGATACCATAGTCAGTCCTGCCAAAAACTACGATCACACTTACGAGACTTTGTCAAGTGTCAGCGTGTTGTCAACGCGTATCGCCATGTGTAGACGCTTTTATTTTTCCTATGACCCTCGTATCCAAATCTCCCTCTCTCTCAGTCAACAATTTTCATTAAGTTCAGACATGTATTGTATAAAAAGGTATTACAAATAAGGCTGGGTCCACATTTGTATCATGAAATCAGGCTTATCGTATCGAATATTCGTATCCTAAGGGTGGACGCCTATTTCGAACATATCGTATCTCTTATCGTGTTTTGCCACAGTTCTGCCAAACTCACGTTCTCACTTACTATACTGTATATTGTCAGCGTGTCGTCAATGTGTATCGCCATGTGTAGACGCTTTTATTTTGCTTACGATCCTTGTATCCAAATCTCCCGTTCCTCGTATCATTCCCTTGTGATAGTCAACAACTCTAATACAGTTCGGACATGGACGCAGAACCCATCTCCGTTTGAGCTCAGAGTGTAGCAATGACATGTGCTTGTTTTATAATATAGCATCCGCGTACACCGTATGCAAAGGAATTAAAAATAATGAGCGGAGGAGCATGCCCGTGCGATAATCACAAAAATTATGCACGTCCAAACTGGTATCGGTTTTGCATATACATTTGATGATGAAAAACCGCCTCGACATAGATCGCGATGTATCATGTATCAAATGACATAGACGTTGGTAACACAGTATCAAAATGTGTCCATACTAAGATTATTCTGCTGATCATGACACACGTGTATGAGATACACGGTTATACATATAGGGGATCAGGGTATATCAATCTACGAAGTGTAACATGATTGCGTATGATTTTGCGTCCACGCTAGTAAAAATGATACTCGTCGTTGCCACGCGTCAGAGATCTCATGCAATATCAATACATTAAAATAATACATGTGTGGACCCAACGATAGCGATAACGACCAACAAATCAAATCTCCATTAGTGTTTAATATAATAACATTTGATTCACTCTGCAAAGGAAATGCAGTATAAATATAATGTAGGCATTATTCTTATTTATTTTTTACCATCCTCTCTAGACCTGATAAAAATCTTCATATTTTTACAGTTGTTAATATTTTCCCACTCGATTGACGGATTTGAAGTCGAAAGCAATATTTTTATGTGTTTAATGTTTATATATAAAAATACCGTGTTCAAAACAAAAAATATATATATTTCATTTCAGTAGATATTTATTTCGCATTTGATCGTCCAAATACATTAGTAAAATTTGATGTTTTATGGTTAATGGTATATAGATTTAAAAATTTTAAGCTGTGTAAGAAATTGATAAATCTTTCACTACGCGTGAGACACTAGATTAGAAGTCTTAAGTTCGCCTTGCTTTCCAGCGAAACAATGTCAGTGCCAATGTTCCATTACGTCCAACAGCAGATGGATAAATACTACGACATGATCAAAGTGGAAAAGAAAAAGTTTTCAGTGTGGATCCGACGCTTGCACCTGGCATTAAGAGCTTACAAGGAACTCCTCAACACGTTACAGGCTATGGACAAGAGCTCGGATCTCACTGTGAAAGAGTCCGCTAAAGTTTTAAAGAGTAATATATTTTACGTTCTGGAGTACCGAGAATTTATACTGTTTATGTTTTTGAATTACGATGAAAATAAAATGCCAAGGTAATAACAATGATATTTTGTTAAGATATTCTGTGAAAGCGCTTGCTATATCGACGACGTGTTAGATTAACATATCGTCCATATAGTTTATCGTACAAAATTCATCCCCTATTTAAGCCTTTTAGGGGTTAAGTTTTTTAAAGAAAGTTAGCCTATGTTTGAACCCAAATCTTCAACTGTATTCATGTCTAATTCAGTTTAGCGGTGTACCCGTGAAAGCGTAACAGACAAACAGACAGACTTTCGCATTTATAATATTATATAGGTACTTTCATCTGCCATTCTACGTGTCTGTATCAACGAAGCATATTTTTATTTTTATTGGAGTACCATTAGTATAAATAGTAATTAAGAAATTAATAAATAAAAAAGATACAGTATAGAAAGTTTGCTTTTCACTAAGAAGAGATATCAGAGTGCTAAGTGTGAGTTTTTCTTTCGCATTCGATCGTGAGCGCGTTTGGAGTTTACTAGGAATTTGTATGTGATTTGTACAGCGCCACCTAGTGGTAAACGTGAGAAACCAGTTTACCACTAGGTGGCGCTGTACAAATCACATACAAATTCCTAGTAAACTCGAAACGTGCTCACGATCGAATGCGAAAAGAAAAACTCACACTTAGCACTCAGAATAAAACAAGTTATAAAAGAGTAAACAAGTTTACAGACTTTATGCGTCTAATTTCTACTTACAATTTGTAGAAGTTATTTCCTTAATGCTGTCCTAAGTTTGATCATTGATTCGGTCCATTAAGTAATCTTACAACTGATAAATTGGTTCTAAGAGGTTGTTTTTAAGTGGACTTCACTGGCCCATTACCGATTGAATTTATGGCAATAATAATGGTAAATACTAAGTATTTTATTTACTTGTAGGTCGTATTTACTGGACTTAGTGGAAACAGTACACTTGTTTTTAAAAATGTTAGAACATTATTGTAAAAAAACTGGATTGGTTGTACAGAAAAAAGTTCGGAAGAAGGCAAAAACTAAGACCAAAGGTATGTATAATGCCTTTCCGTTATTCTAAATATAATTTATGGTAAAGATGATTCAGAAAAAAACTTAAAACTTACATAATATCGATACGAAAATATCGCAAAAAATATTGGACTTCATCATGCTCATAAGTTAGAAATTCGAATCATGTAAGTATGCCTACCTGAAACAAATAGGTAAGTAAATAATTCGTAAAATAAACATGATGGTTTCCTTAAATATATATATGTGTCACAGATTATTCACAATAGGGACAATTTTGTAAAGTTTAAAACTTGACCGTTGTGGCAATCGCAATAATTAATACTCAACAAAAGACTTCAAATTTTTAGCAATATCCAAAATTTTATTTCGTTTTATATACGCGACTAACTAATATATATACATATATATATATATATATATATATATATATATATATATATATATATATATATATATATATATATATATATATATATATATATATATATATATATATATATATATATATATTAGTTCAAACATCCATGCTTAGGACACCTATTACAATATGTTTTTCGAATTAAAATCAGTCTTGACAAATTTTGCAAAAATAAATGTCAGGACCGAGCAGAATTTTCACCTTATTTAAACTTAATTAGTTTATAAATCCTTAATTATACAATAAGCAATTTTTGAAAATTTTATCAGTTTTCAATAAATCACACTAATATTATAATTTTTTTTTGTTATATCATAAGATAGCAACCAAACAGATGGGTCTCTTGATGAAAAGAGTCAACCATCGCCAATAGACACCAAAGATGTTAATGGTGCGTTGCTATCTTGTGGCGAGGTCTAATGGCACATGCATAAGTTTACCGGCTACCTTACCCTTCAAACCGGAACATGAGATCGACAAGCACTGACGCTATTGCGGGAGGAATAGGTAAGGCGGTGGTATCAGACCCGGGCGAGACAATGCAGAACTCTACCACCTAGTAGCTACGATGGTAGTGACTCGATAGCCAATCGGTCGCCTTTTACGACCTGCCTGGTAGAACGGCAGTTGGCCTATTCTTCAAAGGAGGCCGGGAGCAACACTGCGAAAAAATAATAATAAATGTGAAAGTTTGTCTGTCTGTTACGTTTTCTCGTATACATATAGAACTTGTAAATCTCGACGTTTCGGCCAAATTCCATTGACCGTGGTTAGGAGCGGACTGAAGCAGCGCGTTTCCTCCGTCGATCACGCCGGGATCGATTTTCATCTACCCCCTTCTAGTCTTGTTATTTCGAATTTAACCTACACACAAAACTAATCGTATCTTGAACTTTATTTGTTTGCATAAAGGCCGTATTTTGTTAACCACTGGATTCTAAGCAGGAGATAATTTAAATCCATCTTCCTCATAGAAATTTTATACTTATAAATGTATCTTTGTATTTAAAAATTTGTAACATAGCCATAACTTATAACGTGTTTTACATAAAAATTTTAGTTAAATATTATTTATTGGAAATTTTCAAGAATGAAATTAGTTGATGGTCAATCTCTGTACGATTCCATACCCAAAAGATGGCAAAGGCACGGTAATACTAAGGTTCTGTTAATTGTCCGTCAGCCTGTCACAAGTCTACATCTTCATAAATAAATTATTTTTATCGACTAGGTAAATGGTTAGTACAAGATATATTAAAACAAACCTTTAAATACTTATACATTACATAAAATATATAACATATTTAAACCACGCCGCAAAAACCACAGATGCTTTAGGTTCAAATATCTGTGTAATAATAATTAAGTGTATCTATATGTGGCATCATAGCTTCCAAAGGGATAGACCAACTCGATACATACAAAAAATAATTTATAATATAACTAGCTGAGCCGCGCAGCTTCGCCTGTAGCCATTCAGCTCCGGTTTCAGCTTCGTAGGGGCTGACTTTTAAAAAAGTAACCTGTGTTTTTTACGCTGGGTCTTCAACTATCACTCCTAAATTTCATCAAAATCGGTTATGTAGTTTAGGTATGAAAGCAGAACAGACGTACAGACAGATTGACCGACAGACCGCATTTATAATAGTATAAATATGTTATATAAATCTCAAAGCCGTGACATATAATATTTATTTTTATATCTCACAATTAACCTCGCTCAGAGGACAAACGTTGTTTATAACGTCAAACGATTTATGTCTGGAACAACGGGCATCGACTACGCAGAACTAATTCGAAGCAACTCAACTGAGCCGTATACGTTGGCTTTTTCCCTGTGTTCCAGCTATCTGGGATAGAAAAATCATTTTGTATCTTCAATACGTGTTGTACAATAGCGTATTTTTTATTACAAACAGCAAGCTCGCTTTGTATCCATATGTCTATACCATACAAAAATACGTTGTGCAAAAATCCTGAATATTGTTACGTACTTTGGGTTCGTAATTGTAAGAAAACACCACTTATATTAAATCCGTGTAATTACTATATAAATACACACAACACAATGAAATACTCAAATACTCTGATTAACACTAGTCACTCGCTGTACTAACACTGTTCTTAACCGACTACACAATAGAACACTCGCTTCGAAGTGGTCACTTTAAGTATCGCTCTCGATCGCTTTATAAAAACTGCCCTGGAATACCCAAGGTAAAGTTCTACCTGGATCCAGAAAAATCTAAATGTATCGGGAAACAACGAATCACTTTTTATTACTTCTTATTGTAAACAAGTTATGACTCATAAATCCTAGTACACGCTACTTTCAACCTTATGCCATATACCACAGTGTCCATTATGGCATAGCGTAGATCAACTATTTGTTTGTCAATAGGAGTGAGTAGCTATCTCTTTCTTTTATTTCTAGATCTCTCGAGCGTTCCAATTCTACACGTTTCTAGATTATTCAGATTTTTTTCAATTCAGATCTCTATTAGCGCCGCGAAAGTCGGTACTGTTATCCCTCCAAATTTCGCTGGACACCTACGGCGCGACATTATGTACTATAGCGCTATTAGTGTGGAGTCCGTTGTCATTTAAGCGGCTACGGCAAGACCGGCCTCGATGTAAAGCAGGTGAATAGCGCCACGTATGTCGTGGCCCTGTTTAACGGTCACGCTAAAAGAGCCAACAAAATCAAGCTTACGTAGAGGAAGACTTGCTAAAGGTACGCGACCTAGACCTTCGGTAGGTCGCCTGTTGGCGTCTGTGGTGGAACAGCGCTTCTTCGTTAGCAGAGTGCAAAATACAAAATTTACCTTTGGCTGTCTATAGGCACATCAGAGGCAGCATCAAAAGGTTATTATTATTATTATTATTTATTATTATTATTACAAATTTTAACAATTAATAATAATAATAATAATAAATTTATTATTATTATTATTATTATTATATTATTTTAAAATGTAAAGTCTAGAGCCGTTAAGGGGACCACCCCCGCCAGATTCGGAGCTGCTACTGAAATTTTGGATTTTCGAAAAATACTTCAAAGAAGCTTAAATAATAATTTTGCTCGGCCCGGGGATCGCACCTGGGACCTCATGATCTGAGCTGAATAGGCTAACCCTTAGCAGTCAGCTATAGCAATCACTTACAATCCATCGAGCAAGACAAGAAATAATATACTTGCTTATTTTTAGCAAAGAAACCAGTTGTGAAGAAATCAAATCCTGTAAGAAAGGAAGTGCCTATAGAGGAAGTTCGCACACGGCTAACAGAAGCGTTTGTGACACCGGCTCAAGAATTTCCTCCACCTTTTGATGCTGCCTCTGATGTGCCTATAGACAGCCAAAGGTAAATTTTGTATTTTAAAGTAAACTAATATGGAAAAAGTTAGTCTTTATTAAGTCGTCAGTAATTATAAGCGTATTTATATAAGTAATGATAGTTAAAACCCATATCTAAGGTAAAGCGTCTGGTTTGTGGTTAGCTTTATTTGTAATTATTTATGTAATTTATCCGTCAATATTGGCGTCGACAGTAATACCTAGGTTGTATATTTACAAAAGGCAAAACATATGGAAATAAAATGTTTTAGTATCTTAAAAGTATCTTCACGCCCGTATCCCCGAAAGGGTAGGCAGAGGTACAAGTGCACCCACGATTAGCCGAAGATACTTGGTCCCACAAATGTGATAGGTGGCAAGCCTATCGCCAACCGGGCACTTTCCAATCCCGGGCAACTTTGTGTTTATCAAAAAATTGAAAAAACTAAATAAAATATTTTAATTAATTTAAATGCAATAAATGATATCAAGAATAAGAAAATATTCAAAACAAGCTTATACTTCAAAGATCTACTATATATGGAAATCTAATAAATGAAATAAACTGAAAATCCAAAGCTTATTTATATTTTGAATGTAATATACCTAGACTTGTCTTAAATATTGTTACAAAGAAAAAAATATATCTATTTCTCGTAACAACAATTACTAGTACAGTGTGTTAATTTAATACATTAATATAAAAACGTCAAAAATATATAAAACCTATTCAAAGTGGTCTCCATTGGCTGCAATACAGCCCTTTAGTTTCTTTCCATGGAAAAAATTTTTTCAATCGCGTGGATTATCGGGGCTAGATGACGGCCGGTCTTCAGCTCTGATGAAGTCCGGAACGATGAAAAATTTTTAAAAAACAAGGAAAAATATCGACATGCAGGGATTGAACCTGAGACCGTCTCTCTAAAGCCGGGACACTACCACTGAGCTAGTGTCGACAGGCTTGACGTGGCGAAATTCTTCATTGCTATATGATCGATTACGTCGTTTGTACACATCGCTAGGTATACACACGTATAACTATTTAAATGTGTTCATCGTTACAGATGAAATTCACATTTATAATTTTGATCAGTACTTTCGTATTTCAATTTTTTTGTATATATTTTTTTTAAATAAAAAAATAATAATCCGGAACGTTGATTTCTAACCAAGATTGGGTGAATCGAGTTTTATGACCTAGCGCCGGGTCTTGTTGAAAGGACCATTCTCGATTATCGAACATAGTGTTGTTAAAGGGCTTAACCATCTTCTCAAGAACGGTATGTTGATATACTTGTGCCAATGTTTTGATATCTTTTTCACAAAAGTATGGCTCAGTCACTCCTTCATAGCTTACACACTACCAAACTATCACTGAAGTCGAATAATGCCTACATTGTACTCTGTTAACTTATTGGGAAGCTTCCTTAGAGTTTTGGGTATAAATACGGTCTTTTTGTTTGTTAAAATATTGCTCAGTTGTAAAAAATCTCTCATCCGTAAAAAAATTCTGTGACACCCCTTTGCGTACCGCTTATGCAGTTATTTTGATTTTACTACTCTATTCTTTTTTATATTATCAGTTAAGAAATTACCAGTGCGTCTCTTATAGGCTGCAAGTCCTAAGTCATCTTTTAAAATACGCGACATGGTTCTAGGTGCCATTTTTATTTTCAGAGATAAAATATTTTGCTTTCGGATAAGATTGCTTCGAATTCTTTCTTATACTGCTTTGATTCCCCTTTTTTGTACGATCGGCTAGATCATTTTCTGTCACAAACAGAGGAGGTTTGATTGTGCCTATCAATAGCTCGGTACACAAAACTTTGACTAATACCAAGCATATGGAGAGTTTTAAAAATTGTATTTGGCTCCATACCTACTTTGTATAATGGGGGATGTAAATTAAATTTTAATCGTATTAAAATACATAACCTACACGAACATTTTTACTTTTATTATGACACTTGATTGTGCTTTATGTAATGCTTTTTAGTCAGTTTTAGATTATTTCTGTAGTCTATAAAATCTAGGATAAAACACACTAAGATCCATTTCCATTAAATACTTTTTAAGGTTATTTGAATGACGTCCTTTAAATTACTTTTACTTAATATGGTTAAATTTATTCAAAAAGTATTGAAATTTTGGTGCAAGCAAACCTTGTAATTATTTCACAAAATCTTTTTGGTAATTGGTAAAAAAATAACAAAGCCTTGCAAATTTCATGATAGTTCTGAGTTCAGCGTGTGTGTGTGTGCGTTCCTTTTAAATTACGTCAGTAATATATTATCTTATTAGATTACATCAATAATAGTCTTGTTAAGTATAATCACCATTCTTATAAACTCCTTAATATTTTTAAATCTACCAATCTTATATCCCATGTTTCTGAAACATTATTTTCCTAACACTATGCCTTATTTTCCTGTCATAAATAATCGGTCCTGGTAATAATAAAAAAACAGTAGCAGTCGTGGGACTGCCGATAGAAGTGAAAACGGAACTATTAAGTTGAGAGTAATTAAAACTATATGCAAAAATTATATGAAATTTTTTATGTTTTATTTATTAGTTACATATGATGGGTTAAATAATAAAATACAGTCAGAAATAGTCGATGTATTAGTGTATAAGTGTACACAGGCTACTGCGCGTGCGCTAGTCTGGCTCTCCATAGCTATAGATATACTATTATCATTAGCATGTCGGTGACGCGAACCGAGGATTTTACCCTCTACCAAAACGTTCAACGCGCCTAAAGAAGTTTTCACTTCAAAAATCCATGTGAAATTTATATAAATATTAAAAAAGTCTTTATGATTTTTTATATGGTAAACCCAATGGAATTACAATTTGTACTGGCATTTTTTTACCTTCAAATTTATATGATTGTATTAGGCTGCTAAATAATGCAAAACAAACAAACGTTGCGTGTCGGTCAGGTTTTTTACCCGACTGCAGGAGGGTATTGTGTTTATCAGTCTATGTATGTATGTATGCATGTATGCATGTATGCATGTATGTTTGTTTGTTCCTGTGTGGCATTCTAGAGGCTAAACGCGTAGGCTGATTTTGATGATTCGCATGTCAATCAATTCGTCTTAACCTTGCGAGTGTCACTAAAGACATGACATTTATTAAAACCCACCATGGAAAGCACCAGGCGCCATATTGTCAAAATTAAAAAAATACATATTGATGAACAATATCATGTGGGGTATCGTTGAATAGGTATTTAAAAATATACTTGGGTTTTATTCATCATTTTTCTTTTTAAATAATAGTTTAAGATATATAACGATTTAAATTTAATTTTCCTATTTATATTCACGTACTTTATACACACCTATGTATATTAAATTAAAATAAGCAAAAAAGAAAGAAACAAGCCCAGTAGTTTAGAATCATGTTAAGTAATAATGAATAACTTCACCATTGAAATAGTTCTATAATCGATGAAGGTACATACATATAAAACAATTCATGAATTTTAATTCATCACAGATCGATTAACAGTCGGGGCCCATTAAATTTTTAGCTATCAAGTTTTCACAAAGGGCCCCGACTGTTAATCGATCTAAGATGAATTAAAATTCATGAATTGTTTTATATGTATGTACCTTCATCGATTATAGAACTATTTCAATGGTGAAGTTATTCATTATTACTTAACATGATTCTAAGCTACTGGGCTTGTTTCTTTCTTTTTAGCTTTCATTTCAGGCAATGAACCTTTTCTAAAGATTAAATGCAGTCGGGTTTTTTGTTTTCAATAAAAAAATTTTACACACTGTATACATAGACTGGAAATATTTGATTTAAATTTTAAATCTGTCATTTTTATATGATTGTTCATTGTGTTTTCTCAATTTCGTGTCAATATATTGTAATCGTACAATATAATGTATAAAATAAATGTTTAAAAATGTTTAGTTAGGAAGTATTGAAGCAAAAACATATTATTTTTATGACTTTTCTAGAGTTTGAACGTCAACAAAATACATTGATGTTTGAATTACAAAATGAATACAGAGTTATTCGATTTTTTCCGTGTTATTTATATTCGACAGCCTACCAATTGTTTCCATAAAAGCGAAAGCAGGGAAATATAATTCAGAAATAATATCACATTTCAAAGATTTATGAGACATTGGGGAATTATGTCTGACGTAAACATCACATTATATTTTAATCCTTAGAAAAACAACATAAAAGCAACAACTGAATGGAAATTCTTTGACAATTAAGGCCTTAATTAAATTAGCTTTCGTCGGGTATAAACGTTCCTCCAACGTTTATTCAATATGAGATAGTTCGCGGCTTGAACGCCGCGTTTATACTGAGTGCACACGAGCTACATTAGCGAAACGCGGAAGCCCAACCAATGCTAGTATGATTACTATATAAATGTGTGCAAAATATACTATTATGCGGCTTCGCTCACCCACCTAACTCAAGACAAATAGGTACAGTCAATCTACATACAAATGGCGCTTCCGCAACGCACACATAGACATTTCTCACGGACGCGATGTCTCGCAATGGTTGGGAATAGCGCAAGCGCAAGTGTCACCCACTTGGAAACGCGTCAGTGTAAAATTTGTAATAGGTATAACAATAACATTGAAATATTTTAGTTATTATTAGTTTACATTTCCGTTCTTCCTGTTTTGTTTTCAATAATAAATCAAACAAATAAATCTAGATACGAGTGTCACTTCCATTTTTTGTGCATAACCCTAGCGCGACTCCCGAGCGTAGGTATGAAATGTGAGATTGACATCTGTACCTATTTGTTTTGTGCACCTAAGATATCGCATAGCAATTATGTTCTTATCAGATCAACATCTCTGGGTACCTGATAATTTTTTGGCAATTACAAACCTTTTAATATTTTTGAGACACGTCCACGTCAAGTGTATTACTTACACTCGCGTTGAGTACATAAATTGTATGCTTTTGTGCTTGGTACCGGCGTGGAACGTGGGTGGGAAAGTGTGGTGGCTGTGGGTGGATAATTGTGTCGCTGGGGTCTTATTTTTTTGGCCCGATCATCGGTGAGTTTTATCCATTATTAAACCGACGTCTTCTTTTCGGTACCATCGAGGAAGATACATAGAACAATTCGCGAATGATAGCAAATTTAATTAATTTCACCTTTTAAATAATGGATTTCCGCAAAGTAACGACTGAATCAATAAAATACTTTTAGAACATTATAACACTATTTTCATTGAGGTACTAAGTAGTTAAGCAATATTCTCATGTTATCCATACTATCCATACTAATATTATAAATGCGAAAGTAACTCTGTCTGTCTGTTACGCTTTCACGGCCAAACCACTGAACCGATTTGGATAAAAGTTGGTACAAATATAGTTTGAGACCCAAGAAAGGACATAGGATAGTTCTTATCCCAAAAAAGGACATATATATATATATATATATATATATATATATATATATATATATATATATATATATATATATATATATATATATATATATATATACATATATATATATATATATATATATATATATATATAATATTCACGGGACAAATTACACTTACTGATCTAACCGCAAAGTAAGCAAATTATTTGCATGTGTTATGGCTGTTAGTCAACGATATACATATATAAATACTAGAATATTATTTAATTAACACGCAAACCCAGAAATACAAACATTTATGCTCATCACACAGTCACCGTCACCACCGTCGGGAATCGAACCCGAGCCCCGTCGAATTCGTTGTCAGGGTCGCTAACTACTCCATAAACGGGACGGTCTACAGGTAGACAAGTAGACTGGTAAAATGATTGTACATATTGAGGTACACGGTAGTTAATGGTGATAAGAACAAAAAATATACTTAATAATATGAGAATATTGCTTAACTACTTAGTACCTCAATGAAAATAGTGTTATAATGTTCTAAAAGTATTTTATTGATTCAGTCGTTACTTTGCGGAAATCCATTATTTAAAAGGTGAAATTAATTAAATTTGCTATCATTCGCGAATTGTTCTATGTATCTTCCTCGATGGTACCGAAAAGAAGACGTCGGTTTAATAATGGATAAAACTCACCGATGATCGGGCCAAAAAAATAAGACCCCAGCGACACAATTATCCACCCACAGCCACCACACTTTCCCACCCACGTTCCACGCCGGTACCAAGCACAAAAGCATACAATTTATGTACTCAACGCGAGTGTAAGTAATACACTTGACGTGGACGTGTCTCAAAAATATTAAAAGGTTTGTAATTGCCAAAAAATTATCAGGTACCCAGAGATGTTGATCTGATAAGAACATAATTGCTATGCGATATCTTAGGTGCACAAAACAAATAGGTACAGATGTCAATCTCACATTTCATACCTACGCTCGGGAGTCGCGCTAGGGTTATGCACAAAAAATGGAAGTGACACTCGTATCTAGATTTATTTGTTTGATTTATTATTGAAAACAAAACAGGAAGAACGGAAATGTAAACTAATAATAACTAAAATATTTCAATGTTATTGTTATACCTATTACAAATTTTACACTGACGCGTTTCCAAGTGGGTGACACTTGCGCTTGCGCTATTCCCAACCATTCCGAGACATCGCGTCCGTGAGAAATGTCTATGTGTGCGTTGCGGGAGCGCCATTTGTATGTAGATTGACTTCTGTACCTATTACCTATATATATATATATATATATATATATATATATATATATATATATATATATATATATATATATATATATATATATATATATATATATATATATATATATATATTATGTCTTGAGTTAGGTGGGTGAGCCAAGCCGCATAGTAGTATATTTTACACACATTTATATCGTAATCATACTAGCATTGGTTGGGCCTCCGCGTTTCACTAATGTTGCTAGTGTGCACTCAGTATAAACACGGAGTTCAAGTCGCGGACTATCTCATATTAAACGATGGAGGAACGTTTATACCCGACGAAAGCTAATTTGATTAAGGCCTTAATTGTCAAACAATTTCCATTCAGTTGTTGCTTTTATGTTGTTTTTCTAAGGATTAAAATATAATGTGATGTTTACGTCAGACATAATTCCCCAATGTCTCATAAATCTTTGAAATGTGATATTATTTCTGAATTATGTTTCCCTGCTTTCGCTTTTATGGAAACAATTGGTAGGCTGTCGAATATAAATAAGACGGAAAAAATTGAATAACTCTGTATTCGTTTTGTAATTCAAACATCAATGTATTTTGTTGACGTTCAAACTCTAGAAAAGTCACAAAAATAATATATTTTTGCTTTAATACTTCCTAGTAGTGATTTTTAATGTAAAATAAATGTTTAAAAATGTTTAGTATTTTTAAACATTTATTTTACATTAAAAATCACTTTTAATTAAATAAAACATTTTACTAATATGTAATGAAGGAATATACTAAATAGATGTTCATAATAGTAATGAAAAAAAGAAACCGACTTCGAATATCTGTCAACTCCCATATCTCAAAAACTAACCGATTTTGAATCTTCGACTGTTCCTGAAGCTGGAATACACCTAATTTAAATCAAAAGGCATTATGTGGCTTTTAGTTTCCGAGAAACTCGTGGACACACATACAAACCTACATACACTTACGAAATTTAGCATACATGTTTGGATACCTAAATAGTGATATTGTTGCAATGGTAAATAATTCCAACAATCTATATAATATAATTATAATAAATACAAGCTGTTGCCAGCGACTTCGTCCGCGCGGACTTCGTTTACTCCGCACTGCTCCACCCCGTAGGTGATAGCGTGATAATATGTAGCCTATATGTTGACCCGACCTGTTAGTAATATTCATGCAAAATTTGAAATAAATCCAGGCAGTACTTTTTGAGTTTACCCCGGACATACATACAGACAAACAGACAAAAATTCTAAAAACTATACTTTTGGCTTCGATATCGATTGTAGATCACCCCCCAAGTATTGTTTAAAAAAAATATTCAATGTACAGTTTTGACTTTCGTACGATTTTATTATATGTATAAGATTATAAATGCGAAATTTTAGATGTTTGGATGGATCTTTCTTACTCAATCACGCAAAAACCACTAAACGGATTTGAATGAAACTTTACAGTAATATAGAATATACATCAGAATAACACATAGGCTACAATAATTAATACATTTATAAAGATTTTGTGTAATTTGGCGGTAATATAACGATAAGTATCAAGTAAGTCGGAAAAAATCCAGCCTTCGAGAGCTATCTTGGCGTGCGCTGAGAAAACCGCTGAAGTTACACGAAGATAATGTATGGTAGGATTGTTTGTCTTAAATAGTTCTAAATAAAAGTCCGTGACAGCATATGTCTACCTTTTATGTAGAATTCATAATATCCAAAATAGTGATCCATAAATACAATTAAATTATTATACTTTTTTACAAAACATTTGATTTCGGATTATTTATTAATTTAGTATTAAAATTAATATATTTGCCGCTTTCAGCATTTTATGTAGATTAACTTTGTTTCTTACACTAAAAAATTCGGACGAATGGTTAAAAAGTTATCACGATAAGATTAAATTGGGAGGTTATTACAGGCGATCAAAGCAGCGGCGCGCCATTACTGCACGTGCGCGATCCAAATGTTTTTTTTGTTTTTCGGAATGACAAAAGCTGATGGCCTTAAGGCCAAGGGCCGTAATAGCGACGTAGTACTAGCGGTCGAGTAAGTGCTCTGCCAGACTTTAAATCTTAATTTGGGCAATCAACGTCCGCACTAAGGGTTGTCTTCTGCGAGACCGTACCTCGGCTTAGTGCGTCGGTTGGACTAATTATGGTGGGGGGACAGTTACAAGAGTAGTGGCATTGCGCTCCGTGTTAGGTGCAGGGTGAAATAGGGGTCTTGATTACCGATTGAAATCCACGATTAGCCGAGGATACTTTAGTCGCACAATGTGACAGGTCGTAAGTATATCGCCAACCGGGATTTATCCTATCCTGGGCAACGTTGTTTTTATCAGAAAACTAAACACTTTTGAGTTCCCTGACCCAGGAAGCGCACCCTCTTGGTCATGTGGTGAACACCAACGCCAGACCACTAGACAACAGATGCGATATTATAGGTATAATATTATAGGTATGTACAGTAGGTATGCTTAATTATTGTTTTTATTTTAAGTACAAATATAAATTACTTTTTACTTTAATTCCAGCCGTATTAGAATATTTTTAACTTCCCGCTACGTATGTATAAGGAAGTTATTGAGTTTGCCCCGATTTTCGAAAATCGAGTTTTCACTGGATCTCGACGTTTTGAGGTCCTAGGAATCTTTTCCGACTATTTTCGCGATGACGTCAGTATGTCTGTATGTATGTATGTGTGTGTGAGTATGTGTGTTTGTGTGTGTGTGTGTGTGTGTGTGCGTGTGTGTATGTGTGTATAAACATCTCATAATTTTTGAACGGCTGGACCGATCGAAACGCGGTTAATGGCATTCGATTGAACCCCGCTCAACTTAGACTTCCTGAAAATTTGAATCATGTGGAGCCAGGAGATTTTGAGAAATTTTGAAAAACTCAAAAAGAATTGGCGAAACAGTATTTTGATATATAAAAACCCAAGATACACAATCAGTGTCTTAAACACGTCCTCTAAGAATGAGTGCACAATTTAAAATTGTGCACTCACTTCAAATAGAAGCCCGTCGCACACGTCACTTCCCGCGCGTCAAAAATACAGAATTGTTCTCTGATAAATTGTAAAATACAACATCATGAACGTTAAAAAAATATAAGATATTGTATTTTCGGTAAGTATAAGAGTTTATCGATTTATTTTTGTCGTTTATATTACTAAATATAGGGTGTAATGTATGATTTTCATTTTATTTGTCTTAAAAATGTACTCGTCGCTCCAAATTTCAAAATTTCGACAAAATTTCAATGGTCATTTTTCAGTAAAAGGACAGTGCATTACAACCTCCTTTTAATTTAGTCGAATAATACAAATTGATCCTGTTATTATTAGTGGAGTTGATTTTTTTTCATTAATAAGTTATTTTTTGGAACGAAGTTCCTTACGGCAGACTTGGAGGGGATAGGGATTTTGCTGCGCGACCGAACTGAAAAAAATGTGATAGTAAAACCGTAAGAAAAATGCGTGGAATAAAAGCGTTAAATGAGACGTGCGCAGGCGCGACAGTCGCGTACACAAGCGAGTAGTGCCGTTAGGCCGAAGGAAGTTCGTTCCTACATGGTGTCCCGCGACACCACATCATTTTTTTTAATAAGATTAATTTTTTTCATTAATAATTTTGAATACCTTTTATAGTTGTTAACCAACTGCCAAAAGAGAAGAGGACGTCAATTTGACGATTTTAAAATGTTTGATTATATTGATTACTTATTTTGAGGACCAAGTTAGGTGATTCTTTTTATTCTATTTGTACGAATATAAAATAACAATATATATTTGTGATTCTTACGATGAACTTTGAAGATATATTACGAAACTTTTAATATAACAATAGAAAATCATAACTAGCATCGAATTTTGTTCTGTTTACACGTGTTGTTGATAACGATTTCTTAAGTGTAAGGCACAGATTGCATTAAGAATGTTTATTTTTTGATTTAATAATTTATTTTTAATAAAATGTTTTTGATTGCGGATATCTTGTACTATACATATTATAAATGTTAAAGTTTGTATGTTTGGATGTTTGATAATCAATCACGTAAAAAATGGCTGTACCAATTTGGATTTGGACTCGGATTAAGATGACCTGGAATAGCACATAGAATACTTTTATCCTAATGCAGAGATCTGCAGCTAGTCTCGTATAAATTTTAAGTGACTGTTTATATGTACAAGTTGTTTTATTTGCATACTAGCTGTTACCCGCGGCTTTGCTCGTGCATATTTCCTTTAGAACTTATTTAACCTTTCTTTATTGGAACGAAGTTCCTTACGGCAGGCTTGGAGGGGATAGGGATTTTGCTGCGCGACCGAACTGAAAAAAATGTGATAGTAAAACCGTAAGAAAAATGCGTGGAATAAAAGCGTTAAATGAGACGTGCGCAGGCGCACAGTCGCATACACAAGCGAGTAGTGCCGTTTAGCCGAAGGAAGTTCGTTCCTACCTGGTGTCCCGCGACACCACATCATTTCATTTTATTAAAAATCTCTACATTGCCGGGTGGGCCGCTAGTACGTTAAAAATAATATTTACATATTCATCTTAATTATTTATATACGACATTTTTGTTGTTAAAATGTAAGTAAAAAACGTAAGACCTGAACTTCCTATAACTTCTAAATTTTCTATACCTAATATCATAACTAACTATACTTCAAACTAAAAATTAGTAACACAGCTATCGAAAAAACTAACATAATTATAAAAGAAATTTATAATTAACAGGAAATATCTAATCTAAAATTATCTTTGGCAATAATATTATATGTACTAAACTATACTCCAAACTAAATATACGTATCTATTAGGATTTCTGTGTATGTAACACACCTATGTAACCAACTAATGTAACTATATTAAAAAAAGTCTGTGAGCTGGTTGACCCTACAGGCCACCTGAAACTTCCCGCTAAATTTAAGTATTTTAACCTCAAAGAAAAAAACTATGCCTAAGCATTGACTATTAAATTAAAAAAGTTCAAAAATCCAAAGTTTTTTTTAAATGATACTTAGTTATTCAGTATTTGAAAAGATGTATATTTTTTCAAAATCATCAACGAGTTTGATCTTCCGAATAACATTGAACACAATTTTTAGCTCTAAATTGTTTTATTGGTATTTTTGTACGAGGGTCAATAAAATTTTCAGAAGCCGACATCGCATTAGCAACTAACCTATTGTGTTTCAAATGTCTATGGGCAGTATTCGCTCGTACGTCTGCAGATACTATATTTAAACAATGTTCGTTTACATAATACTGCAAAAAAAAACAGAAAAACTGAAATCTAATTCAAAACGAGAATTCTACGAAAATCTAGACTTATTTCTAGGAAATTAATACGTTTCCTTACTATGTTGTCGATACATTACATAATAAGTCTGAAAAAAAATCGTGTCTGTTATCATGTAAGAATCTATGAACTTTATAACGTAGTCATAGTCACCATTGCAGTAAATTTCCTATTTCAGTATATTCTAAATCTATTAGACTATGCAAACTAAATGTATCAATATCAAGCGTCAAATACTACATGGCTATAAACCCACAGTTTGCCTATATGTGTAGGTTCTGTGTAATAGAACCAATAACCTATAACGTTTGAAATATAAATAAATTATTTTAATAGTCATTATTTGTTTTATTGATGTATAAATGTTCTACGCAAAAACAGATTTTCGACAAGATTTTTTTTTTACGTAAATTTTACAAACCCTTAAAATACTACCTCAATGCATAAAAATATATACATTCGACTACACATGTGCCTTGTCCTACCGGCTAACTTAAGTCAAAAATTTTATTGCTTTTTGTACATTGTTTTTTTAAAAATGACTTTAAATCTTGCGTTTAAGGTTGAATATGCAAAAACACGTTTGTGCCATAACTATAAACTTTTTAGACTGAATTAGCGACAGTTTTGAGTGTCAGTTTTGTTCGGAACTGTGTATCTTGGGTATTTTATATCAATGTAATTTCCAGATTAATCTACCGATTGAGTACAAAAACTATTCAGCTCTATTCCTCAAAATACTAAGTCTAATGCATAAATTGCATCAAAATCGGTTTATCCATTTGGGAGAAATCGTTGACGAAAATTTTTGAAAAAAATATTTTTTTATATAACTTCAAAATTATTCAACCAATACTTTTTTTGTATTCTACGATATTTTAGTACTAAAAAAACTACGTGGAATGCCGTTTCAAAAATCAAACGTTACAGCGTTTTCAATAGTAACAGCTTTTCAAAAATTAAAATTACATTGTTTTTAGCAAACTTACATATAATATTTTTGAAAGAACTTTCAGGCTAATCTAAAGCAATATTTTAGATCTCAAAAATTTAGTTGAATGCCATTCGAAAGATCAAAATCAATCATTGTTTCCAAAAAATAAATAAATATCCTGCCATTTTTAACAAGATAGATGTTTGAACTGAAAAAATCTTTGCTTATACAGTTAATCTGCAAAGCTGTTTGTGATGATATTATTACGGATAGTCTAAAGTCTGGGGATGGACATAGGCTACTTATTACTAACACCACGCGAGCTAAGCCGCGGGCGAAAACTAGTATTATATACATGAAAAACTAAACATTTTCAACTGACGAAAAATGGAGGTTATCCTCCATTTTTCGTCAGTTGAAAATGTTTAGTTGCAAATGAAATAGTAATTTAAGCTAAAAAAAATATTATGCCATTCCTTTGATAAAGGTGGGTGAATGTTATATGACATTTAAAATAATTTTGACTTTGTAGTTTTTAAAATTTCTTATTTCAAAAATACGCATAATATAAGCCGGTCAAGGTAGACAAGGTTACAATAATTTGCATAAAGCTGAACATTTGTACAAGTGTTCGGAATACCATTACAAATGATTTGTCAAAAGTCCCCGACGATCTCATGCCTGAAAAAAAATTATTCAAGGTCAAAGTAGGGAAAAATTGTTTTTTTTTTGCGTTTGTTAGCCGAACAGTAAGTTTTATCATGAAATTAGTTCAGACTGAAATTGTAGACCATAAATTTACCTATAAAATTGTAATTACACTTTTTTCCTAAGAGTCACCGTTTTCGAGTTATCATCGCTCAAAAAGTTGAGAAATCTGCGTTCTCCCAATCATGTTTCCACTTCACCTGCGAGGTAATGTAGTTGATAAGTTTTTTTTATCGTGGTTTCCCCAGTAGGCTTATTCTACGAACCATACTGTACTATGTAATGATTAGCACCTTTCTCAATTTTTTTAACAATGATATCTCGTAAACGGTGTCTCTTAAGAAAAAGTGCAAAAACAATTTTTATAGTTAAATCTATAATATAAAATTTTAGTCTTAACTTATTTTTGTGGTAAAACTTACCGGTTGGCTGAAAAACACGAAAAACCGATTTTCCCCCACTTTGACCTTGAATAAATATTTTTTAGGCATGGGATCATTGGGAAGTTGTTTTTGTAATGATTTTCTGTACATTTGTACAAATTTTCAATTCTATGGGAATTTTTCTAGCCTTACCTCTATTGTTAGGGCTTACTCAATCGGGCTATAAACAGCTGAATACTGTTTTCCTTCTTATGCATTTGTATTATAAAACTTCAAACGTATTAAAACTGCAAACACTAACTTCCATTCCGATTTCTTCCAGAACCTGCATTCAATTTCCATAATTACTTACAGGCACACCTTGCTATTTTACACTTTAAAAATACCACATGGTTTACGGGACAGCCTATTCGGCTTAAATCATGAAGTCCCAGGTTCAATCCAGGAAAAATGTTATTTGTTAATCCACTGTTGTGTTACCACTCTCATGCCTTTGAGCACGTAAATCCATCGGTTCCGGTTATCGCTAGAAATAGTCGTTAATTGTTATCAATAAAATGCGACGAAAGTGTGAACTGGATAGTCTCAAAAAGTTCTGTTTACTCTGACTACCCCACAAGGGAACCGAGCGTATTCATACTTTTTTAAATACCAAACCCTGCTTTATAGAAATTTATGTTATACATTAAAACTAAAAGAACGGACCAACTTCAATTTCATTTTTTTCCGGAACCGTGAATTCCATTTTCCTAATGATATACGAGATCATCTCGCTATTTTACACTTTTAAAAATTTGAAACCCCTTTTTCACTTATTTTTGAACTTTTTACACCTTGATCATTTGTGTAAGTCAACTCAAATGTTGTAAGTCTTTATGCTTCTTTTTTCTGGTACATTACTTCCAATTTTGACCACTATTTTCCGCGATTACCGCGTTTCTTCAGAAGCTTGCAACCTTATAACTGTGCTAAATGGGAGTTTTTATATTCTAACAATAACAAGTCTATCGATTGGCAACGTTTTGAGTTTTCTGTGTTGTAAATATTAGAACTGTCTAGTTCGATGCCAAAATCGTGAAAGCGGAACTACCTATACAGTACCGTTTTTATTATCCGTCAATAATAAAACTTTTGCGATAAATTCGCAATTCAATGTTAAATACGATATATGTACATCATGTGTGTGCGTGTTTACTATATATTTTATATCAAAATGGAGTTTGTTATTGTATAATGGATTTATGAAATATTCTGGATATACGAGTATATCCAGAATATTTCATAAATCCATTATCAGAACATCTTACTGATGTGGTTACATTCTTAGTTGCTAAACAAGATTTATTAGGGACTAAAAACTAAATATGAATCTGTTTTACTTATTGTCGTATTCATTTTATTATATTTGTTACATAGAGAAGAATGTATGAAGAAAATACAAAAACTACTGCGAGATCAAAAATTCGGAGAAGCTATCGGAATGTTCCGCGCTGCAAGGTATGTACCTATACTTAATCTAAATGATTGTCTTAAATAGGTATGTTAATAAGTACACCGAGTCATATTTACAGTTATTAGTTTAGCAGTGAGTACGACTTTATGTTCATGTGAATGATACGGCCGGATCAAAATTCGGCATGACATTTTTCATGTTAAATGACGTCTTGCAATCCTACTACACAGTACAACATGGTTACATCATTTCTGGATCTGTCTAGAACGTTATGTTCCTCTCGCTTCTTATTTCACCTTCCTGCGCTTACCACGTCACCTCATGCCATCCTATTGATGATTATCTTACGAACGTAAAAATTATACGTTAAAACATCAAAAACAGATTTAGCGTGGGTCATATTTTTTTTATATCATAAATATAGCAAACAAGCAGATGGGTCTCCTGATAGAAAGAGTCAACCATTGCCTATAGACACCAAAAATGGTAATGGTGCGTTTCTATCTTGTGGCTAGATCTAATGCCACATGCGTAAGTTTACCGGCTACCTTACCCTCCAAACCGGAACACGACAGTGACAAGCGCTGACGCTATTACGACAGGAAAAAGTAAGGCGGTGGTACCAGACGAGACAATGCAGAACTCTTCGCATAGCCAATATATCTTACTATTAGTAAAGTCTCGTTTATAGTATTTGGGTAGTAAACAAACACACGTATCTTCTAATTGTTTGAAACTGTCGCCCTTGATTATTAATATCTTTAAAGATTGTTTGTTTTAGGCGTAGCTAGGATTGAAATCCAGCGATTTTAAATAACGGCTATCTTATCCTCCAAGCCAAAAAGTACACGTAGACATAGTCAAGACGATAGAGCGTCACTGAACCCTACGACCTTTTGAGCACGACCCATTTTAAAATCTACTCTCCACTTATAAGGTGCCTATCAGGAAGTCAACGTCATTGCTTTTGCATTGCAATGCATTGCAATACTATAAAATACATGAAGCTTGTTAGTTTTAGTCTTTATCTTTCTGTTATTCATATGGTCACGTACGCGGCTTAGAAATTTCAGTTGATACACACGCATCTATTTTAAACTACTCTAACGCTCTGAAACATAATAAAAATTAGGAAGATACAATTGTATCAAGAATAAAATACTGCTTTTTTAAACAAAAAAAATTAACTTTAAAGTTTTAGAACAAGTATATGTATTGATACAGTATTAGATGCAGTTTTCATAAATTAATAGGTAAACCTGAAAAAATCTTAATTTAGTCGTGTGAAAATGTAATTGGTAAATATTTGGCCTATAAATAAAAGTAAATAATTAAAAAGAAATTTCCAAAATAAAGCAAAGAAGATATATATATATATATATATATATATATATATGATACGCATAACATCCCCGCCATTCGGATATCAATCCGACTGGCGGGGATGTTATGCTACCTTCATAAGTTTGTCAGCTACTTACCATCGATACAGGAATACGATAGTGTCAGGCAGTGACGCTATTGCGGCAGGTAAAAGGCAAGGTACCAAACCCGGAAATTATTGCAGAAACATTGTAGTCGTTATGGTTGATACATGTTTGGCCAATCGTTTGTCTTTTACGAACTGCCTGGCATGAATGTAGATGGTTTATTCTTCACTATGGTCCCGTACCAACACAGAGTTGATTTATTTTTCAGTAGGGACCCAAACCTTTACGAAGTTGAAACATTTTATTTATTAACCGTATACAATTTATGACATTGAAGAAAATAATCATTTATTTTTATAGATTTATTATAGTTTAAATGTCTAGACATGGACGGTTTTAACATACGTTTCAACGCTAGGGAGGTTTGGCCTGAAGGAGTGTTTGGATCAAGTGACATCGAAGAAGAAGAAGAACGGGAAATGCTTGAAACTATCTACAGCACTGATTTGGGTGTAGAAAAAGAAGAAGGTTAGTTTACTGTACAAAATAATGCTCGACATCATTAAGCATCTGCTTTAGCTGACGATTGCTTCTACACCACAGCAAGACGTCCACTCGAAGGACTCTTCCTCTGTTTTCTATGACTTCAACTCGCATCCGCAAATATTATTAATATACAGGGTGTAAGTGACGGTCTATCGAAAATCAAAACTATAGATTTGGACCATGATTCCGAAATGAACCGTTGGAAAATTGTTTGGGAAAGTTTTGATTTTTTTGACGATTTTTTTATTTTAATTTTGTAAAATTTGAAAAATATACGCTTTACAGTATCGGATTCAATCCAAACAACTCATAAACCATTTTTGTGACCACAGTCCACCGGAACGAACTCGGAACGTGTGCGCGTAACGGTCCGTGTTATTTAGAAAAAAAATCGAAAATGGCTGGTGGGAGGAGCGGATAATCGATAAGTTGAAAAATTTCGTAGCAATGTCAAAAAACATTTTTTTTCAAATATTTTCATCATTAATAAATCCTAAACGAATTGACCGATTTTGATCCAATTAACGATATTTGACGCAGTTTTTAAAGCAGAAAAGCTGATACGATTTTTAAGTCCATTGGTATATTAGCCTGAAAATTATTTTAAAAATTTAAAAATAAATTTGCTAAAAATGACGTAATTTTAATATTTGAAAAGCTGTAACTTTCGAAAATTAGATTCGATTTTGATTCATGAAATGCCATCTGACGTAATTTCTTTAGTACTAAAATATCGTAGAACACCAAAAAAAATTTTTTTTAAAACAGGTTAAAAAATTTCGATGTCGAAAAAACACTTTTTTTAAAAGTTTTCGTCAACGATTTCTTCCAAACGGATAAACCGATTTTGATGCAGTTTATGCATTAGATATAGTTTTTTGAGGAATAGAGCTGATTAGTTTTTGTACTCAATCTCGGTACAATAATCTGGAAATTATGTTAAAAAAATACTGTTTCGCCAAAATATTTTTTGGGGTTTTCCGATCGGTCCAGCCGTTCAAAAGTTATGAGATGTTTACATACACACATACACACACACACAAACACATACTCACACACACATAAATACATACAGACATACTGACGTCATCGCGAAAATAGTCGGAAAAGATTCCTAGGACCTCAAAACGTGGAGATCCAGTGAAAACTCGATTTTCGAAAATCGGGTATCGATTTTCAAATTCAGTAACTTCCTATCTACGTATACTCCTACAACGTAGCGGTTAGGTAAAAAAACTTCGATTATAGACAAAAAAATATAATTCGTGGATCACCGACCATATGACGGTACATAATGCCACATCCATAAGTTCACCGACTATCTTACTCTCCAAACCGGAACACGGCAATGATAAGCACTGGTTTTATTATGACAGCAATAATTAGTGTTGTGAAACCAATCCTGGAATAGACGTAGAACTCTACTGCCTAATATAACTCTAAAGTTTTTTCAGCGTTATCCAAGAACAAATCATTATCTCTGCATAAAGTATAAAAGAAATTATTTGGATACTTAATACATTTCGCAAATGTAACTAACCTGTAAAAGAGCTGTGTATGCATTAAAAAATATCAGGCGTGATGGCTCATTAAGGCAAGGCATCGGGACAAACAGGAAAAAACTAGTTTGCTAAATCACGTTTTTTTTTTGTATTGATTATTAAATACAATTTTACCAAAAATACACGATATACCTGAAGATATTATCTAAGGAATATGCTAACATATTACACGATAGAATGTACTTTACTCGATCATATAAAATTCCGAAAACAGGTTAAAAAAATCTCTAAAACAAATAATTTGTTAATGTTATTCTAATCTTCCACATGATTTTTATATGGTGATATTTAGTTTTAAATACAAAAGAATGTACTAAATTTTGTTTTACAGCTGAAGTCCTATATTTATTTATCCGAAAATAACACGTTTCCCAGCGGTTTCAGAACATACCGCGCGTCCATTTCCTATAGAATTGACGCGCGTCAAAATACCTCGCCTTAAATGTAAAAAAAAATGCCGTCACGCCTATATCCTCGAAGAAGTAAGTAGAGGTTGAACCCCACTTTTGAATATTACAAAACGGTATTAGGTCCTATAATGTACAGGAGACACACAAGAGACAGGTTGTCAAAGGATGACATGTGACTAGTCTCTTCACAAATTGTATACAAATAAGATAAACTTATCACTGCACCCACATAAATTGAAATTAAATAAAAAATATTGCTATTAATTAAACTAAATAAAAATGACCTCTCTGTAAATAAGTTGATACTCGCGACTTTATTAGCGTGATCGAAGGACATAACTTCCTTTTGCTTAGTCGGGTAAATGTTACTCTGAAATAATGTAGCTTTTCATAGGTGAAGTATTTTAAAAATTAGGCTAATAGTTTTTAATCGTTGAAAATACAGAGGAGTTTACAAAAGTCAACAAGTATATTTTTTATATTTGACCACACATAACTTTTAACAGAGTTGTACAATTTTGACTATTCTTTTTTATTTCATAAGTGTATGACCTATTACCCCGAAATTGGTTTCATATAAATAAAAAAAACTAGCCATAAGGGTATGAAATTAAGAGATTGATTGTTCATTCATCGATTATAATATACAACCACACATGACTTTATACTGTAGTCTGATTTTAATATTTTTTATTAGATAGGAATTAGGATATATCACGAAGTTGGTTCCACATAAATATGTAAAAAAAATTAATTCCATGGGTAGAAGAATAGGGAATGGTTTACTGCTTATTCATTGATTTTAATCTCTGTAATAATTAATGAGTGAACAATAAATCTCTTAATTGTGTATATGTACATCTCTATATCTCATAGCTGATCTCATATAAATTTGAAAAAAAAAGGTACGATAACAACTAAAGTAAATAGTATAGGAGTAAGTAAATAGCTATTTAGGTAGCTACTTACTTGGTAGCCATTTTAGCACTAATAAAGAAATAAAAACTTTTTAACAAAATTTTAAACCGACGACAAAACTGAAAACCAAAAAGAATAAACCTTTGTATCAACCTGAATAACTAAGTTCTTAAACTGACTTAATATTTTGAGTCAGCACCAAATAATCAATAAAAAATCATTAATTTACCTTAAATTGAAATAAATAACTCAATCAAATCGACATGGACAATGCAACGAAAAATCTTAAGCGATAAACATTAACAATCCATAGTATGGAATTTCTGCACTACCACTCGCAACTACGTGTGCCCTCACGTGTGTGTCCATTCGGGTTGCTTTATCACTGACAATAGCTTCGAAAATGCTCAGCAATTATTAGCAAAATGCTGTCCCGTTGAAAAAATGAAATTTGGTACTCTCTTTTCTATCCTTTTTCCCCGTGTTATTCCGGGCTCCTTTGAAAAATAGACCAACTGCCGTTCTGCCAGGCTGGTCGTAAAAGGCGACCGATTACCTATGCGAGTCTACTGCTACTATGCTACTACTACCACCCTACTACCCTATGTAAACACGTGTACCAACCAAATCTATGTTCTTTCTCTTTTATATCACATTTCTACAGATTATATATATATATGTGTGTGTGTGTATGTATGTATGTGTGTATGTGTGTGTGCGTATGCGTATATTCATTACGAACAATTAAATCTTTCCTGTTTATAATGTTATATTTGTTAATAGGTTAACAAGTAAAACCATTAATTTTGCTTGTGTACTAATTTCGGCAACACCGTTGCCTACAATATTGCTTTATTCATTATTCAGTATAAACAAAACTGTGCTATGTAAGCTCAAACAATCGCCTTCCCTCTCAGAGCTTTTAGGCGTGTTTATTTTAAACTCCCTAAGTGACCATATAGTTAATCCTTTTACACTTCGTTTTGAAATTTTAGTCCTCAGCTTGTTATAACACTTTTTGTACGTTTAAAAGTTTACTTCAGTGCGACCCTCAAGGGATTTACTATCGCACAACTACTTTGTGGAAGCAATTTAACCACTGCAAGTATTACCCCACCAGAACGACTTGGAAAATGGGGGGAGGGAAAAAAACACAGCAAACTCTCAACATGCTACCTGCCTGGTTGCCTACAAAAATCTCTTTAATGTTCATCAGTACTGGATTTAGTATAAACTCATGAGGTCCTGGGTTCGAATCTCGGGTTGGACTATTCGTTCGTAATAAGTTTTTAAGTTGTTTTAATAAACATAACTCGCTTGAAACTGAATATGTGTCTGATTTATCACGAAGTTGACCAATTGTATTACGAGACAAGCCGACGTGGCTGAGATTGCTGGACTGATGTACTGAATAGTTTTTTTTAATATTCGTAATTGGAATCTGAGTAAGGTTTTAAAGTTAAAAAAGCATCTCCAAAATTGGGAAAAAATGAACAGAAAAAGTATATAAACCTTCCTGTATATAGTGTACAGACACCTTAAGAATTCTGAAAAAGCTTAAGGTGTCTGTACGGCGACGACATTTCAAAAATAATACCTTGTAATTGGCACAGTAGTCTAGTTCACACGTGTCGTATTATAGAACTCCAATTCGCCTTCTCAGAATATTATGACTAAGGTGTCATTCGATTCGAAATGATATCACCGGCACACAAAAAAAAAGTTGTCTGTGCACCGGGCGCCACCTATCTACGGGCATGTTTTAGACCCGCTGAACACGAATTTCAAGTCAGTTTAGGCCGTCCGGGCTTCAATTTCGAGTAAATTGCAAAAAACCCCAAAAAATAGGAATTTTAGGAAATAATAAAAGTGAAAATTACAGGACAATAGTCGAAGAATTAGTAACAAATTACAAAAACTTAGGATGCTTGTTAATAAAAAATACAAGAAATTTATTGAATTGTGTTTAAAAGATTTTTTTCTATTTTTTCAGCAGCAGTTTTCTGCTATTTAATCGATTGAGAGAAAATTCACGGTTATCATGAAATATTGTAAATTAATGATACACAATGCAATGAAGTAATATAAAAGGTTAATTATACGCGCAGGTCAAAAAAATATTTTTAAATACTAGATTGGAGAGTTCTGTATTGTCTCACCCGGGTCTGGTACCACGGCCTTACCTATTCCTGGCGCAATAGCGTCAGTGCCACTGTCACTGTCGTGTTCTGATTTGAAGGGTAAGGTAGCCGGTAAACTTATGCATGTGGCATTAGACCTTCCCACAAAATAGCAACGCACCATTAACACCTTTGGTGTCTATAGGCGATGGCTCTTTCCATCAGGAGACCCATCTGCTTGTTTGCTATTTTATGATATAAAAAATATGTTATAATATAATATTATCGGAAAGCACATTAGTTCTTACTCGAAAAACGAGAAGAAAGTACCTAATTTTAAGCGAACCAAATAAATGTATGGGATTTACTTTCTCCCTTGGGGAAAAAGTAATTTTCTCCCCTCCTTTAACTTTTTAAAATTCATAAGTTTGTATCTCGAAGCACATCAAAATGTTACTGGCCACTAGCATTTACTAAGGAAACTTGGCAGTATGTGCTTTATTTCATTTGCCTCCTCAATATTAAAAAAAAATTGTACGCGCGAATTTTCTTTTTTATTGTATCTTCTTCTTACATTCTGTTATGATGTCTATGTCTAGTAGCGAGAATGAATATTTATTTACGCCGCCTGAATTAAAAGAAGCTGCTCAAACAGTCATTTTAAACCTTTTGCCAGAAAAGTCCAAGCATAAGTACAACAAAATATATGAAGAATTTATGGAGTTTCAATAATTGTAATAATTTTAATATAAATTTTAACTAAAATGTTTTTATTTTCCTCATTGGTGTAGTATAAAGCAGTATGTATCACTCGGGAGAAAATGCGATACCTAAATTGAGTGTATTGAGGCCCTCAGCTGCGCTTCGGGCCTCAAACTACACTCTCGTAAGGTATCGGTCATTTTCTCGCCTTGGTGAACAAACTACTATTAGAATATTAATACTATAGGCTTCAAGAAAGCTTAATGCTCTTAATGAGTGGTATTTACCTACTTATTTTCAATTATAACAATGTATATGTACTTTCTTAACTGATGTTTTTATTTCAATGCAGTGATTTGTACTATTGTCTGAACGGTTATTTGAATTACATTCGAGAGACAAGGTCAATCTTTAATTTCATAAAAGTCGGCAAATTTTTACTTTTTCATATGTCTAAATTGTGTACAGCGTTAAACAGACACGTACACTAGCCGATAGAGTACTGAAAACATCGAAGAGTACGGGTAGATACGTGACGAAGCATGATTTTTTTATATCGTACTTGTAAGATTTCTAACAAGTTGATGGCTCAACTGATGAAAAAAGATAATCATCGCCTATAGATACTCAAGACGGTAATGATGAGTTGCCATCCTTAAAACAGGGGTGTACATAATACAAGTCCACAAAGTATACGGGCGATATTCCATACATGTTTTGCTTTAGTATTAAATTTAAAGTTTAATATATTCACAAAGATTCAATATCAACTACTTAACATACCCGATATTATTATATATTCTTTCTCGGTTCGGGCTCGGGCTCGAGCTAGTGGAATGGAATATTTCCCAAATATTTGACCTCAGTATGTCTGAATCAAATCCCCTGTGATTTTGATATTAATGATGTTTTATATTGACTTCTAAATTAATGTACCGATTGAATTTAAAATATTATCAGCTCTATTCCTTAAAAACTGTTCGGGAGTAATCGTGACATAAAATTTGTAAACACTTTTTTACAAATTTTATGTCACGATTACTCCCGAACAGTTTTTTGATGTATTTTTGAGATTTTTCAACCAATCAATTTTTGAATTTCTATAATATTTTAGAACTTTAAAAACTTGGTCTAATACCGTTTCAAACCTAAAATCAAATGAAATTTCATCAAAATTATGTTGTTTACAACAATGAACAAACTTACTTTATATTTTTAAAATAACTTTTAGGCTAATGTACCGATTGAATTAAAAATATAATCGGCTTTTCTCCTTACACTGGATTAAAATTGGCTCGGCGAATAATAATTAGATAAAGTAGTTGGTACCTAAAGTTAATGTAAACGTCAGTCCTTAGTCGCTCCCTCCTACGTTCAACTGTGGTCAGGATTTATTGCCAATGCAAAGAATATAATAAACAGTAAAGTATCAATGAAGCTATGCATAATTACTAAATGTTCGATGAGTTTTTATACAATGCACACTATAATAATTAAATAATTTTATTTTATAACGCTTAGTTAGGTATTTCATATCTTGTGATAAAATATTTTGCCTTTGTATACAACGACGAGCTTTTATTAGAGTTAAGTGTTGACATAACCAATAAGCATAGACTAATAAACACACTATTCTTTTGCCAAAGGACTTTCAGATAAGGATGTCGATAATTACTCTAAAAATATGTAAAATAACAAAAACCGGCCAAGTTCGGGTTGGACCGCGCACGAAGGGTTCCGTAGTATAATCTATAGAAAATAGCAAAAAATCACGTTTGTTGTATTTTATGGGAACCCCCTTTAAATATTTATTTTAATGCCTTATTTTTAAAGTGAATATATAACTAAATATTATGTGTATTTCAAGCGTCTACTAGTGGTTGTTCTTAAGACCGAGAAAACATTTTTTTTGTATGGGAGCCTCCCTTAATTATTTATTTAATTCTATTTTTAATATTTGTTGTCATAGTGACAATAGAAATTCATCACCTGTGAAAATTGCGACTGTTAGACATGTTCATGAGATGCAGCCTATACCTACAGACAGACAGGCAGACGGACGAACAGCGGAGCCTTAGTAATAGGGTCCCGTTTTACCCTTTAAGTACGAAACTCTAAGAAGGAATTAGCTTTAAACTATTCTTTAGCACAAAAATATTAAGAATTTTTATTTGATACGTATAATGTAGATGATGATTATTAATATATTAATGATTTAATGTAATAGAAATTAAAGTGTTTTACAATGGTAACATTTAAATATGGTAACAGAAATCAATCAAATTAAAGTCTCAATATTTTTTTATATTTATCACTAGCGATGCATTTTATTTAATTAATTTATAAAACTTAAAAAAAAAGTTAATCTAGTACTGTTTTCGCTTTAAAAGACACGCGAAAGATGTTCAAACTCAAAACTAAAAAATATTCTAATTTATCTAGTATTCTTCTCTTTAAAAGATACGCTAAAGGTGTTCAAACTCAAAACCAAAAAAGATTCCTGTTGATCTAGTATTCTTCCCATTAAGAGACACGCTTAATGTGTTGAAACTCGAAACCAAAAAATATTTCAGTTTATCTAGTATTCTTCTCTTTAAAAGACATGCTAAAGTGTTCAAACTCATAACCAAAAAACATTCCTGTTGATCTAGTGTTCTTTCCTTTAAAAGACACGCTAAAAATGTTCAAACTCAAAACCAAAAAAGATTCCTGTTGATCTAGTATTCTTCCATTTAAAAGAACACTCTTTATAACGGCTAACTAACTAAAAAATCGCACGATGTTGACAAACACAGACTCTATTGCTGCAGGACAATCGTGATACCAAACCAAAGCGGTCGATTTCCCCATGTTAGTTCTGACCTGCTTACAAATTCTTTGTAAGCTCTGACAATCTGCCTTACGGGACGGTTCGTAAGAGGCAAATGAAGAATGAATATGTGACTCGTCGTGACCATTAAGTTATAGGTTGCAAAGCTATACGACGCCTTATTTATTCTTTCTCCTAGTACGGTCTTACTTATTCTTTCTCCAATATTGAGTTTTGACTTTGTCGTGTTCAATGTAGGACAACGAATAAGCTGATTGATGGCTCTTGATAGTAAGAGATGACAATCGCATGTAAATACCAAAGATTGTAATGGTCCGTAGTTATCTAATCTATATGTCAGGATGTGTTTCTACGTGCCTTTGTTTATCGGAATACCTTGCTATCCAGTTCGGAATAAGATAATAACTACCACCAATGTTATTACAGAAGGAATAAGTATTTTTTATATCAAAAAATAACAAACAAGCTGAAGACTCTCGTGATGAAAAGAGACAACCATCGCCAATAGACACCAAAGGTGTTAATGGTGCGTTGCTATCCGAGTAGCGAGATGTTAATGTCGCTTGCATAAGTTTACCGGCCACTTTACCCTGTGACACGATTGCGGCAGGAATAGGTAAGGCGGTGGTACCAGACCCGAGCGAAACAATGCAGAAGTCTACCTAGTGGCCACGATGTAGATAGTACAACACAAGGGAAAAGTACCCAGACAAATAATTGTAGAGCTGTGCAATTACCGTTCTAAGTAAGGTACTACCAAACAAAAAGCGATTGTCATCAATAAGCCTTAAGCTTCTTTGTTGTCCTATGATATAAAAAGTTGTAATGTGCTGATCTTACCCATTTTATTGTGATAAAATAAAAATAAAAACATAAAATGTATTTTTTTCTATATTTATTTTATGGTTTCTAACATTTTTTGGCAACAAACACGTTTATTGTGAATTGAAGTCCCGAACATCTTAGCAAAAATGTACGAGAACACACGCACCTGTGATTGTCAACAAACTTTCACACGTTCGAGAAATAATTTAAGCTTCTTATGCCCTTGGACAAAAAGCTGTTACTGATGTTTTAGTCCGGGAGCTTCTATCAGAATTTTAATAAGTTTCATTTAAGTTTCTTTTTCTGTTACATATTAAATATTAATAGATGTTAACGGTCGCCCTGTGGTTGAAATTCGATCATAAACTAAAATCTAAAGTTTCTTAAGTTTGACAACAGACTAGCTGTATAGAAAATGTTATACATATGAGTTAAGAGTAGGTAATTCGTTCGTGTGTGTATATTATCGCGTATGTCACATGAATGTAGTGTGTGTAATATTTATTATTATTAACTTAATGAATTTTTATGTATATTTAAAAATATTAGGTTTTTGGAGTCCCCTGCAATGTAAACTTTCGATGTGTCAAATTTCATACTCAGCTTCGTTAAAAAGGGGAGAGTGTTTTTAAAAAGGTGTAGAAAGTTGGGGCTTCACGTATTAATTACTGTAAAGATAAAGAACAGAAAACTTTTGGTACCTTTGATAAAGAAAATTAAAAACTTTATATATACAAAAAGCTGCCGTGCGTGCATAAATTTAAACCGCCATCTCACTCCAGACCTTTTCTGGTACATGTTTCCTGACATGGCAATGACAATTGACAATAGTTACTATAACGTCTTTTAAAGTCCTTGCTTTAAAATATGTTATTGTGATGCCCTTTGCATCCCGTTCCAGTGTGGAACAAATCGCAAGTGCGGCATCACTAAAATCCGACCAGATTAATTTCATATATTTTATATATTATGAATAGGGGTACGTAAATTTCGTTATGCGATAAAAGCGAAATCTGCATTTTATTTGCGATAAAAGCGGAATTTGAAAATTAAATACTTTCGCTTCTTTTTACGTTACGTGCTTTCAAATGTTGATCAGACGCGCTAACAATTTTATAATTCTGTTCAAAACAAATTGAGACGGCACGAGTTGTTGCGTAGATGAGGAGCGAACCAAATCTTGCTACCCTGGATTTGCAAAAGCAGCTATTCAATGTCTCAATGCCCTGTCAATAGCGTTGATGCCGAGAGGTACTTAGTATCTACAACATTGTCGTAACTGATCGCAGGCAAACAATGAAAGATGCAAATGTAAAAATTACAACAATACTAGCCTTTAGTTGAGTTTTTAACACTGTATTTTTTTTTTGCGAAATAAATGCGAAATTTTCTATTTTGAGTTTTTTTTTAAAATGCGAAATTACGATTTTTTATTTGCGAAATTTACGTACCCCTAATTATGAAGTATCGCACCACAACGAGGCGCATCGGAATGCATGTTTACTTCGTGGATTTCGATACATGCGATGTGCCCTGAATCGCCTCGTCGCCATTGTGCGATTATAAGCGGGACTACGCGCACGTCTTCCTCCGTGTTTTGAACATTACTTTATTAAATCATGTAATTATGGATGAAGAATGATTAATCACTTTAGTTCAAAGCTACAAAGAGCTATATGATTTGCAAGACCCACGTTATCATCAATCAACAAAGGAGAATAATATTTTGAAAGAAATGCGGAAATGCGCTGCGTTTACTACCTGTCCGAGCCATTGCGGTCCATCTTATCGATACTCAATGGTTTTACTAAAACATTGCTTACAATATGATTTAAACGTAGTAAAACTGCAACGACCAACTTCAATGTTACATCTAAAAACCTGCATCTTCATGTCTTCTTCAAATTTCTTCAACAAATTTAAATGAGAGCAAACAGGAAGCACACCTTCCCATAAAAAGGAAATAATTTCCAAAATCGATTCTGGGGTAACAAACACAAAAAATAAACCTACAACCTAAAAAAACCTCTTCGTTTTTGGAAAGTCAATTGAAAAGGAGTATTTGTCAGTAATAATGGTAACAGCTATTTAGCTTTATGACGTCATTATACAAATATACATATACATACATACATACAATATATCGATTTTGACAGATTTTTCGAATAAAACTTGTACTGTATGTTTGTGATTTTTCGAATAAAACTAGTACTATGTATGTTTAATTCAAACATCGATGTCAGGTTTCTTTGTGCCAGGAATATTTTAAAAGACCTTCCAATAAATATACTCTCAATATATACATCGTAAAATATACATGTATTTATTAAGATTAATATATACAGGTTGACTGGTAAAAGAATAGATAAGTATCGAAGGACATGATAGTGAATGGTAATGTAATGAATAAAAATATAATAAATAGAGATTATTGCTTAATTACATAGTAAACCCAATGAAAATAGTGTAGTAATATTCAAAAAATATACTCATCGTGCGGGCGATAGGCGTACTACTGACAGGTCAAAATTTAATTACCTATTTTTTTACATATTTTTTTACTCTTTCGATATGTGCAGTCATTTACGAGTCGACCGGTGTAGTGTAGAAACATTTAAAAAAAAAGTATTCTGTAGCCAGAAGATTCTTTTATGTTGTATAGCAACAAACACATGAAAAGTAACTTGTGTTATTGGAAAAGTTTGGCGTTAATTTATAAAGAACTTATTTCCTCTTTGATTTCGTTCGCGTGGAATTTAGTTTTATCTTAACATATTTAAATGAGTAAAGCTTATTGATATAAAAGCCTAAATTCTATTCCAAATCGAACTCTAGGTATCCGAGACATTACACTAAAGTAAAAGCAATTTAAAAATTTAAATCTACTTCATATTATATCAATTAGTATACTCACATATCAAAAACGACAAAATAGATTTTGATGAAGTTTGGACTGTTGCCAAGGACGGATCAAGGCACGGGTCTAGATACGAATTTATTATTGCAAACTAAGGTTTATAGCCTATCTTGACAGAACTTCAAATGTGTGACCCCCTGACCCAAAACCTGGATCCGCTCTTGACTGTTCCCTAAGTTGGAATATACCTGATTCAAATCAAAAGGAACTTAACCATAAATAGAGTATAAGCTTATTTATCTAAAAGTTTTACTTATTTAAATGTGTTGAAATTAAACTTATTCCATGCGAGCGAAATCAAAGACGAAGCAAGTTGTTAATTAACACCAACCTTTCCCAATAACATTTGTGGTTACTTTTCATGTTTCGGATTCCTTAATGTGATCGAAAAGGTCTTTATCTAATCGCGAAACATCGTAAGGTACGATCAAAAGCTAAACGTCCCTATCATCTTGATTACAAGCGTAATGCTATTCACCCTTAAGCCCAGAACAAGACATTAAAGACTCCATTCAACCATATGCCTTTTGACAAACAGCTCGTTAAAGGCGAGTGTAGGATAAAAGACAGTAGTTGAGGAGCTAGTGCCTGTTGTTTAGTTGCTTTGAGCTCAGGAGCTCAGACTATATGTCGTAAATTAGTATGTTGCAATTCTTACAATACAAATAGACAGTGGTCCTAAAAACAAAATTTTTTGTCGATTAATAACAAGCTGAAGTTTTTCGATTAATAACAAGCTGAACTTTTGTGAACTGCCTCGTTTTTATGAGACATCCATCTTTACTATTTTCAAAAAATCTCGAATCGGGTAACTAATAAATTTAGTTAGGAAAAATATTGTTTAACTAGCTGACTCGCGCAGCTTCGCCCGCGAGTAGATTAACATGTCGCCGATATAGTTTTTAAAACAAATTTCATCCCCTATTTCAGCCCCTTAGGGGTTGATTTATAAAAAAAATAGCCTATGTTTGACCCCGGGTCTTTACCTATTTCCATGCCAAATTGCATGAAAATCGGTTCAGCGGTTAGCCGTAAAAGCGTAACAGATAGATAGACAGACTTTCGCATTTATAATATTAAGTATCGATATAGTATGGATAACAATAATCATTACCGTCGTAGCCGTGTTTGACTTGGCTCATCACGTCTTGTATCTTGGTATATTCTTTAATAGGACCCGAAATAACATAGGGTAAAAGAGGTACTTAGTATTTGTTAAAATATAATTATGGTATTTTATTATGTAATAAATAAAAAACATGAAATAGTCAGGATACTAATTCCATTTTCGTTACAGATGATGACGTTGAAACTCAAGAAAATTCAGAAAATGAAGAGGATGGTGAGTATTTTTTATAACTTTATTAAACTAGAATACCTATCGGTAAAGGGACATAAAACAAGTAGTTTTAGTTGCTTTTACAGGCTGACTAGTAAAAGATTGCACTTATTGAAAGACACCATAGTTAATAGTCATAAATAAGCAATAAAAATATAATAAAAAGACGATAACCACATAGTAAACCTCAACAAAAGCAGTGTAAGTAACAATATTTAAAAAGTATGGTCAAATAGTGAGTTTAATAAATCGCCGTTTGTTAACAGTGAACTACTATGCTCCATGCGCGGGTGTTCATACTAAACATTTTAATAGCGTCTTATAATACGCGCTAATGTCGAAAACTACTGAACCGATTTGAATAATTCTTTTTGAGTTGGATAGTCTGTTTATCGAGGAAGGTTGTAAGCTATATAACATCATGCTAAGATCAGTAGGAGCAGAGAAAACAAAGTCCTCGCGGACGGAGTCGCGGGTAACAGCTAGTTACCTTATATGATGGTACATTAAGCAATATGACAATTTCAGTAAATAGTTCAAAACAGGGTATCTGTGGATATTTTTTACACATTTTGCAGTTTACGTACAAAATCAGCGTCGGTGTCACACATCGGTGTCGGTGTGTTTGAAACACTACTTAAACACAAGTCGTACCAGAAAGTAAGCAAAATAACATGTCTATGCCGGGTGCAGTCCACAAAGCACTTTAAAATATATTGTTTTTTCTATACGAGTCATGACGTCGTACGATACACATCAGGGTTATCAACATGGGTTGTTGAAAATACGTCAGACTAATAGAGATAAATAATTGGTAGAAAATTCATAAGATTTTAAAAAAGTATACATCATTTTAGTCTGCTTAACATCTCTGATAATTGAATTTATACAAGAGTATAATACTAGCGCGATAAAGTACAAATGTACCTTAACCCAAGCTCAAGTTTTATTTAACATCTAATAATTTTAAACATACTTTTTTTAATATTGTTAGTACATTTTTTAAAACAACACTTAAGTTAAAAATAATTTTACTTCGAAAATAAATACTTAGGATACAAAATTCTGTTAATCTTGCAGAAAATATCGATTGGCAACATGTAGTTCTGCATATAAAAGAATATTATTTGATCGTAGTCAGTTTCCTTTTCAGTTATATTTTAATCTGGGAGATAGACTAAAATTTTTAATTTTAAACTAAGTAACATAAAAAAATAGTCGCTATATATTTATTTATATATAATTGGTATTTCAAGACTACAGAAAATAAAGCAAAATTTTTGCTGTACATCTTTAAGTACCCATTTTTTATTCATAATCGGTATCAGAATCGAGTACTGAATACCTCTTCCCCCCTTCAGTACGTACAATCTTTTACCAGTCAGCCTGTATATGTAACACATATAAATATAATAATACAATACTGTGGCCTTAGATCAGAAAGTGATAATTACATAAAATAATTTTACATGTATTATGCACAATGCATAAGTATTATTATGATCAAATGTAATATTATGTTTTTTAACTTGTCTTAAAATGTTCATAGACTGTAGAAGAGTACAATGATGATGGAGATATGTCTAGCTGATCAAACGATCCGTTTTTCTCAATGCTGATTGTATTATTAACATTGTTTAGTAACAGGTGCACTTATCATGGTCTGACAAATGGCCACAGACTATTATACACTACTAAAGTATGCAAGTAAACACGGCAAATATTGATTTTGATATTCTTCCGTGCAGTCTGCATACAGTTGACGTTTATATTAAATGTAGGTTACCTGTTTATTTTAATAAAAGCGGATTTGATTCTCCAAAGGCTAAACGGGTTAGCTTTAAAACGAATATATAGTATAATTGTGAAACAGTATACGAGTTAAAAGAAAATACAATACGTTTTCATCATGTGCTGACGAAGAAAAGTTTAAATTTTATCGTAGTAATAATTGTACTATGACAGTGTATTATGGTAATTGTAAAATATAGAAACACTAATGAAACTTCGCCATGTTTTTCTGGGTTAATTTGTAGAATAGACCACATGTCTTTCTGGTAAGCAGAACGTGTCACTACTTCTTAACTACTAACTCTTTCCATAATTAGGAAAATGTATTGTCTCACCAGTTACACCGCGAAAAATAATATATATGTATATTAATAATAAAATTAAATATAATAGTGCCTATTTATTTATTTATTTATTTATTTATTTATATTTATGCACAGACAAAAAGTACATAGGTTTAACTTAACGCCTAATGGCATTCTATACTAGCCAACCTCATGTATTAAGAAAATAATTAAAAGAGGTGGTGCATCTTAACTCTATTCATATAACTTAAACTTACTATGAAAAGACAAAATTAATACAGAGTAATAAATAATTTACAATATAAATATATAAATACACGTTATAATAATACATATTACTAAATTATACCATACTTAATTACATACATATATACATAAACATTCATATACATACATACAATCATAATATATATATATATATATATATATATATATATATATATATATATATATATATATATATAAATACTTATTATACATACATACAAATAATAAATAATTTATGAGCACAAAACGATTTAAACACTGTAACTAAATTGACGTCACTATTTTTATGTATTGAAATATAATTTTAATTGTCTTTTAAATGATAGTTTTGAAGGGGATTTTCTGATGTGTGTAGGAAGTACATTCCACAAACGAATTGCTCGGTGGAAAAAGGATTGAGAAAGAAACTCTGTGTGGCAAAACGGAATGTGTAGAGATAAGTTCTCGTCGGACCTCAGATTACGGTTATGTGTGTCTCTCTGCCAATCAAAAAGAGTCTTAAGGTATCCAGGTACAGCCGGATTGTACAATATAGAAAACAGAGTGCATAGCATTCTAGAATCTCTACGCTGTCGTATAGGCAACCACTTAAGAGCAGAGCGATATTGGGAAACATGATCAAACTTGCATAGTCCGTAAATAAATCGAATGCAATTATTAAGTTCTAAGCCTATTTAGTTCCTACCTACTTAATTCATGGAATATTGTCTGGTCCATTTGACCATTTAGGTTTCAATCGTTTAAATGCCAAGCGAACATCATAATTAGAAACGCTGTTCGCCTCAACTCACATGAATTACCTCCGCTCCCCTCAACTCGTAGTATATCCTGTACACATAGATTAGGCTCATTCTCAAGAAATACACTACTAAAATGAGCAGCAAATTCATTGTCCATTTCCGAATCCGATCTCGCGAAGTCACTGGGAGAGAGATGTCTATGCTTATTTTTAATATATTTCCAAAATCAACTACTGTCCGACCTAATCTCATGCTCAATCTTCGCTACATAATCAGCATGAGCGTGACGAATACTAATTTTTATTTTACACCTTAGATCATAGAAAATGTTATAATTATAATCATATTCTACACCATGCCCCAACTTTTTACACATTTTATGATAATAACTTTTTTGTTTTATATCACGTATGATGTCAGAATTATACCATATAGGATAATTATATCTATTAAAAGAGTTAGTAATTGTCTTCCTGGGAATAAATCTATTTAACACCCTATTTAATAGTTTATATAACACCGTAACAGCAGTTTCACTATCTACGCAACTATAATAAAGCTCTGTCCAATCTATAGCTTGTATGTTTTCATATAAAGCAAAAAAATCAGTGTTTGCAAAGTCCCACTTCCAATAGTCACTAAGCGGTCTTTCCAATGATATTACATGATGCTGTCGATTCCTAACAGACATAGCAATATCTAAGGGCAGATGGTACCTCGTTTTTTTTACCAAACCTTCACATGCTTCACGTACAATCAACGAGTTCTCAGGCAAAGTTGTAAGCACTAAATCTAGTACCCGGTTCATGTTATTTAAAATGTTATTACATTGAACAAGATTTAAGCGTGACATAAAAAATTCAAAACAGTCACATACATTTCTACTACTTGAATACATATTAAAATCACCCAATATTAAAATTTCCAATTTATACATGTCAATAATAATTTCAATATAATCAAAAAATTCATAATAAAATAAATTACCAATATTTGGCGGAAAATAAACGACACAACATAAAAATTTAACATTATTAATAGTCAAAACAGCTGTCACTAGCTCTAGACTCTTCAATATGTCATACATAGAGGCTACATTAATATCACTGAACATAATTGGTTGCATGTATATATTCTGTGAGACAGCTAACATCACACCTCCTCCTCTTCTGCCATCATCGCGATCCCGGCGTAGAACTTTCCATTCTGCAGGAATTACCTCTGCGTCCAGCCACGTTTCTGTTAAAGCTAAAATATCAAATTGGGCAAATAAGGTGGACAACTTTATTTCCTTAGTGCGTCCCTTTATGCCACCCACATTTTGGTACAACACTTTTAATTTGGAAATATTTAAATGCCTTGCTTCCAGTTGTTTTCCCGGCGAAAAGTCTGCCATTTTGATAATCGAGTACCTGATGGCCATGTATTAACATCTAAAAAGAAGTCAACGTGTTCCTCTGGTATTCCTATTTTAAATGATGCATATCTAGAACTCTTTGTTTTTAGTTGGTAAACACTATAATTATCATTTGGTAACCTTCTCTTCAAAAAATCTAAAACAATATTTGTTGTCGTCTTTGAAGTTAAACCCCAGACGTGGATGTAAGATAACAAGGTTACAGTCTTTAAAATATCATCAGCAGCACCAACACCTCGAAGTGCCTTTTGCTTGCGTACTACTTTGTTAATAATATTAATATAGATATATGCCCAAACCATTGGGCAAAATACCATTTATAAAAGTAAGTACAATCCTTTCCTTCTGCATCGGAATAACTTTTAATTTTCTACATCTGCTTACAAACGATGTCGGGATCTCAATTAATTTAGCTTTTTAAACAAAATATTGCTTTTAAAACATTGTTTATTTTTCATTAATTTGAAGCCCGCTATTTGAAGGAAACAAACTTTTTAAAGAATATAATATATATTGAAATTAATAAGAGACGAGAGATGTTAAAAATATAGCTGAAACTTTGTTTATTTTACTATTAAGAGGTATAAGAAACCAGCTGTATACTTAGTTAATGTCCTATGGCCCTTATGTGAGTATTATACTGCGGCTCCACTTGCGGCTATCGCCACAAAACTTTGCGCAATTACACGATACATCCAGATGTGACCGGGTATTATCAGCTATCGTCGCAAACATTCGGGCTGCGTGTAAGATATCGCCTAGGTGGCGGTACGTCAAAGGGCTTTAGCGCGAACACATGGCGCTGCGTGGTCAGACTAGCATTGTTAATTTTAGCCGTTGTTTTCGATCAGTTCGGACGTATGCCGGTGGTTGAGTAACATGAAGTGGAACGATAAAATGGTACACTGAGCCCATCATACGGAATTTTAAAAATGTGAGTCACAAAAAAAAACATTTTAGTAATCGTTTGCACAATAATTAATATTTAAAAGTAATGAAAGTCGTTGTCCATATTTACACGTTTGAACATGATTTCAGCCATCTTTGTATATCGCACGATAGTTCATGCAAAAAGTCATTCCGATAGTATGACGACGGCTTTTGTCGCGATATTTTTTTACAAATCGTACAAAGCTTCGGCGCATACTACTTCGGGACGATAGGCGCAAATGCGGCCCGGCCCAGCATTATCCATACTAATAAATTAGAAAATAACTCTGTCTGTCTCTTCTTCCCGTCTAAACTACTAAATAGATTTCGGTGAAATTTAGTATGGGAAGGAGTTCGAGAAAGGAGCGTTTTTATCCCGGAAATCCCGCAGGAACGGGAACTATGCGGGTAAAACCCCGGGACTGTTTATTTTTTTAAACACGGCAAGAAGTAACTTAGGCTGCTTTTATTTTAGAATTTTTTTCAAGCAGACAAAGTCACGGGCACAGCTAATTTAGAATATACTACATCAAAATTATGAAATCGAAACTCAGGGCCAAACACACCAGGGCCACAGCTGTTGCGTTTATATCTACCGTAAGTAGATATAAACGCAACAGCTGTGGCCCTGGTTGGGGTAAAGCTGGCCGTGGTCACCACTAGGAGGTTTAGATATCTCAAATGGTTCGTCGTTTTTTTTTTATATATTGTTGTAATATGGGACTGGCCGATATTTAAAACAAGAAGGGGGGGAAGGCTCTCAAACGAATTTTTAGTATTGAAATCAAACGATCTGGGGTTTGATGTTTTGCACAAAGCCTAATTAAAAAAACTTGAAAGTAGCCTCAGTTACGTTAAGTAGCCTTACTTCTTATAAAATAACTATCTGTCAGTGAAAGCCCCTTTAAAATACCGACTTGTTTTGGAGATTATCTGAAACAAACAGGTAGACACAACTTTTGAAATTGGACCTTTGGTATAAATAACATGCAAACATGCATGCAAAATAATATGTACTTAGTAAAAAGCTGTTATTTTGATATTACAAACAAATAGTTCAATTTCATTCTCATGGATGGACTAACTTTAAGAAACAATTTTTAGTATGTAGTGTTGACACAATATTGTTATTTAGTACTAGCTAACCCGGCAAACGTTGTTCTACCTTTTTAATTACTCTTATTTTTTCTATATTTTTTCACCTTTTAAACCTTCCCTGGACTTCAACAATTAATTCAAATTCAAAATTAGCCAAATCGGTTCAGCCGTTCTCGAGCTTATATCTTATATCTCGAGTTCATATATATATATATATATATATATATATATATATATATATATATATATATATATATATATATATATATATATATATATATATATATATATATGAACGTATAATCTAATGTAATGTGGAGACTGTCGTTACATTTACCAAGCGTATTTACTCTGTTCACAATGTTTGTTTTCGATTGTTAGACATTGAATTGGGTAAATAGTAACGAAAATGAAATGTTAGCAAACTGTAACTTTGTTATAACCTTGTTTTCTCTCATCTTAAAACTCTAGAGTAACTCTCTAGGAACATCATTTACTGACTTTTGATTTGTTTTGAACTTTGAAAGGATTTCTAGATGGTGTCGTATATTTATTCCAATTTTCTTGTCGTACATTTATGCGTCTTTCATTCTTATATACGAATATACTATTTAAATTTACTTTTAACAAGTGATAGCCGTAATAGCTCAAAAAGCATAAAATTCGCTACTGTTATAATAACATAAGTGTACATTTAAGATAGTAATCGTTGATTTCTAGTTATGTGGATAGTATATATTTGTTAATATCGTTAGAACCTTTTAAAGTACACAGTTTTTGAAAACTGAATTTCGTGAAAAGCTCGGAAAAAACTGCGATACTTAATTCCTGAACTTTTTTATATTTGGACCTATACATTTGTACGAAACTCGCAAAAACTCGCACTTGTTCGATTTTTTAATGTGAATAGTGTGTCACACTTTATGACTAAATAGTCACAATTTACTAGACATTCCAGATTTATTAGGTAGTTAGTTGAAATATGCTATATATGAAAAAGTTTTGTTAAAAGATAGGAGTTTTATAAGGACTATATTGATATTCTCAATTACCCTCATATATCTCAACGACAAGATGGATGTACTTATAGATATACTACACGTCCAAAGAATGTACTCATAACTTTACCAAATAAAGTCTTATACATCAAAATACATGTTATGTCCTTTCATAGTACAAATCAGTGAACATAGGGTTTTTTTTTTTAAGACCTCTCATTGTTCTTTTATTTTGATGCTATATATCGAAATAGAATTTTATTCTCTACGGTGTGATAGAAATGTGTTACATTTTGCAGCACTTTATTTTGGGACGCCATTTTTGGCTTGTATTACATCAGCCTATACAACGTTATCATTATTTTCATCTGTTTTTAAACCAAACTGTTACACTCTGCTTTCTTTACAGATGAGGAAGAAGAGGAAAGATCAACAACTGTCGTGGAAACTGATTTTGACTTCCAAGATTTTATTCAAAGGTTGGTTTTATTGTACAAAATTTAATAATTACTAAATTATAAGTTAATAAGTAAGTATATTTAATCAAACTTAAAATACACAGTGTTCATAGGTGGTTATCTTGTCACATGACCGATGTTTCAGACTTCCACAATTGTCACCTAAATGTGCAAAGGATATTTAAAATTAGTTACTGGTTGAGGTCGAAATTTTCGTGTTTATAGGACTATTCTTCAAGTCATATAAACACGTAATTAATTGGGGGATCCTGAATTCTAAAATCCTAGACAAAGAATAACTGTGGGCTGACTACATTGGATTATATGATCTGAAGAAGATACAAAAGCACTGCCTAGTGTTAAGGTTGGACATAGACTATAGTTGCAGTAAATGCTATCGATCTTGTTCGTGAAGTATTAGGTAAAGGTGGTGCAAGCACTCGTGTTAATCAATTGAAACAAACATTTACATTAATATATCTCAGTCTATGAGGTCGCGCCATCTCTTTTTGTACAGCTGTGTTAGAAAGAGAGGACCTCAAAAGATGACAGCAATATTAAAATTTGGTTTCGAGTAGGTATTTGAAGTGTTGCATTATCTAGAGAGACTATAATACAGCTTCATGATCTTGTCATATGACTGATCTTTCAGAGTTCTGTCGTTGTTACATTAATATGCTAAGCATCTTTAAAATTAGTTACAGGCTGAGATCGTACTCTTTGTTTATGGGACTTGAAGGATGTAATTAAGCGATCTGAAATTCTAAAATCCTAGACAAAATATAACTATTGGTTGACTGCACTGGATATGATCTAATGAAGATAAAAAGGACTGCCTATTGTTAAGGTTGTATATAGATCACCGGTGTGGTGGTAAATGTGGTGTGGATCACCGGTAAATGCGGTGTGGATCACCGGTAAATGTGGTGTGGATCACCGGTAAATGTGGTGTAATCAAGGTTTATATATATTTTTTTTTCAAATTGTTTATAGTCTACTGGTTAACGCATCATCAGGACTTGTAGGTAAACAAGATTGACAGCTACACACTGTCACGGGATCCGTTGGATTTGAAGAAATAAAATGCTTACTCAGTTAAAATTCAGGACTATATTCCGGCTTCTTCATTTTATATTTTAAATAATAATTTTAAATATTTTTTTACTCGGAGTCCGAAATTAAAAAAAGGGGTTTCTGGAATGCCAACAGCGCGATGGGAATGGACTTGAACTTAGCTGGCTAGGGCTCGGGGAAATCGATGGTCTTCTTAGGCGGCACTACTGCTGCAGCAACACGATGGAGGCCCGGGTTCACATCCGCCACGCGGAGTAGGAAATTGAAACGCCACCAGCCACTGGAAAGCACAGGGAACAATGTCACCCTGTGATTCCCGACGCATCCCGTCTAACCACGCGGTCAGCGGGATGAGTCAGGTTCACATGGAGTTAATTAAAGAAAAAACTAATCTACGACTAGTAGTTGTGTCCAAGATCAACAAAAAATTAAAAGGACTTATTTAATATGGATTACAGAATTATCACAACCAGCTACAGCTTTAACCTTGAGGTAGGTCGTTCTGGAAGTTTGGACACTTACAACTAACAAAAAGAGTTATTTCAGACACTAGTCATTACAATCTTACTTTATTGATAAGAAATGTGAATTTAAAGTTAGCTGAATTAAATTAGTATAATTATTGAAATAAATTTATACTTTACCGAATAAACCAGTCAAACCAACGAGCGCCGGAGGCTCCGAGATTAATATGTCGAAAAAGAAAGAGTGGGCGGCGTGGTTAGTTTATACATCCTCCTGCGGAGAACGGGAAGGACTTGACTCCGACGCATCTCACTAGGGATGTCCCATTGGGACTGAATAATCGAAGCCGGCAATCGAATGTAACGTATAATCGAACACGTTACAACACATTATACTAATCGACAAATAATATTACTTATTCTTTAGTGCGTACATTTTATAAAAAATAACTGACATATGACAATGTATCTTTATTATATAATCTCGTCGACTTATATTATTTTCGTTAATTTATAGCACCGTTAAAATATAAGTTTCATAGAAAATATATAAAAAGTTTACACAGTTTTCTTTTTCAGATTCTGTCATCCACGTATAGTCAGTGCGTGTGCATCGCTATTAGAACGATACGACAAAAACACCCCACACACAAACCACTGCATAATAAAAATGCTTCATAGAATCGCATGGGACTGTAAGCGACCCTCCATGATGTTCCAAGCTTCGCTGTTTTTAACATTTCAAAAAATCCTTGCAAATCCCATTTCACATTTTAAGGTACGGATTAATTACTGCCCCGTTTAATCTAAAGCTTATATTTCAGCTGCCTTTGAGTTTAAAGGGATTTCTCTTTTAGCAGATATGTGGATGAAGAGACATGTTTGTTCATGGTTAATTAACAATGTTTACATAGTATCGTGGATCGATTTGCGTAGCTCTGTGTTTACTTATCACTAGGATATTATGTGTATCACGTAACTGAAATCAAATAATTATGTAGAATACATAAATTGTAGAGCTGTACATTTATTTTTGACTATTTAAATAAAATGTGTTACGTCTTATTAAAAGCACTCATTAAAATACTTTTCTTAGTAACATTAAACTCTAGGTAAATATTATGTTACTACTACCTGTGCCCTGTAATTTGTATGCGTAATTCATAGTACGTTATTATAAAAGCTGCGAATAGGCAATTGCATATCGCGTATGAGTTTAAAGGGACAGGCCACTTCCACAGAGACATGGTTATTAACTACCCGCTGCGTTAGTTGTATTAGGAAGTTACTGACTTTCCCCGATTTTCGAAAATCGGGTTTTCACCAGAACTCCACGTTTTGAGGTCCTGGAAATCTTTTTCGACTAATTAATGATGTCAGTATGTATGTAATCATCTCATAATTTTTGAACCGCTTGACCGATTGAAACGTCGTGGCATTCGATTTAGTTCCGCCAAACTTAGACTCCCTTAAAATATGAACCGACGTACCCCAGGAGATTTGAGAAATTTTGAATAAATCTCAATTTTTTCTGAAAAATATTTTTTATAACCTCGCAGTTTAAATACCGATTGATAAAAAAAATAATCAGCGCTATTCCTTCAAGAACTACGTTGAATGTCCTAAATTGCATCAAAATCGATTTATCGTTGATTTTTGAAAAAAGCGTTTTTGACATAACTTCAGATTTTTCAAGTAATCAAATTTTTATGTGACAACAATTAAGCAAATGACTATTATTTGATTACTACTACAAAACTACTTATAGTTTTAATAAATTATATATTTACATATTATGCTTAAGACATACTTAATCAAAAACGAGCGACTTATTTGACTTCAATACCATTCAAAAAATTACTTCCTGAAAAGGTTTTCTTTGTTATTTTCTTAGGGTACTATTATAATTTGCATAATAAAAATGCTTTAAATATAGGTGCTCGAAAGGAGATGTTCTAAATTAACAGGGACGGCAAAAATATATTCGTATTGGTTTCTGTATTCTCTTTTGAAGAATAGACCAATTGTCTACTTGGCAGTCAGTTCGTGAAAGGGGAACGACTGTTAAAATGTTACCACCATAATTACCAGGCAGTTGATTTTTTTATATCATAAGATGGCAAACAAGCAGATGAGTCTTTCGATGGAAAGAGTCAACCATCGCCAGTCAAAGATGTTAATGGTGCGTTGTTATATTGTGACGAGGTCAATCCAATCTTCTGTATTTTTGAATGAATAAATGAATGAATGAATGATAACTCTTTATTGTACACATAATTTTTTTGGAACCTTGGATCAGATCTTCAACAAGTTTATATGGAAACAAATGGTAACAACCATAAAAAAAAATTCTATTTAAAGAACCCGATTGAAAATAAATAATTTACATTTCGTAGTGGTAAATAATATTGGTTAGTTCATCTTTGCAGAAAGGCGTAACTTTGTACCCCTACTTTAAGAACATTGCGTGGGCCGAGGAGTACGAATTTTGACAAAGTTAAAGACTGTGTGAAAAAGTGCAGAAAAGTTATAATATGCTTTAGAAATAAATTTAATACATAAAAAACTGCACACACGCTACCAAGCATTTGATACACACACGCATATACTTTTCAATTTATGGTTAAAGCTGTTGTCAAATATTTTATTGATTCAGGTGTTACCTTGCGGAAATCTATTATTAAAAAATGAAATTGATTAAATTTCCGCCAACTGTTTTATGTGACTTACTGGAAGGAAGGTTGATTATACGTTACGTTTCATTATAAAACATAGCGGAAGCTATGCCACTGAAAGATGCCGGTTTAATAAATCGATAAAACTCACCAATGTACCGGACAATAAAGACGACCCTAACAGCACAAGTATCCACCCACATTCACAACTCTTTCACCCACGTAGGCAGCAAACACAAAAGCACACAATTTACGCACTCAACGCACGGTTTACTTCGAAACCGTAGCAGGGGAAACGGACACTACCTCACTCAATGCGAGTGTTAGTCTGTTGTTAAACTTTAACTATAAATTAAAAAGAAACTATTTTACTACAATCAAACTGAGTCATACTTTGTTTATTCTATAATTTGTTTAAAAGATATTTGTGCTTCAATATTAAAAGATACGGTCGATCATAATTACTTGGGAATCGGTTTTGGTCCACTTGCTTTGTTCACCTGGGTGGATCACGGCTACTTTTTTGCCTTTGGTCCACTTACGTCCAGCTGGGTGGACCACGGGAAACTTTTCTTGGCGTCCACCTAATATATATATGATCTCTTTATGTTTATTTTGATTTTAAAAGTGTTTTACTACTTAATGCAATAGTAAACAATGCATAAGTTACGATGGATATTATTATAGCGAAATAGTTTCTAAGTGTAGATAAATATTTACATCCTAAAGTCTAAAGGTTTTTATGAAAATATATTTAACAGGAGTTGGAAAAGTTCGCCATATTCATAATAAGAAAGTTCTCGGAAATAGCGGCGAATAATAGCAAAGTTTTCATTGAACTGTTGTTCTGGAAGTCTTCAAAGGATGCGATTGAAATTGAACACGGATATGACATATATAATGATCCAAGGTATGAATTCTTTAAATTTTTGATATACTTACCCACTTTTTAAACTTCCACGAAACACGAACACGAAAGTTTGTGTTTACACTTTGATTAGATGATCATTTATTTATACATATACTTAATGAAAGGTTTTATTTATTCTGTGAAATTTAAGGAGCAATTTTTAAGCAAAATAATAATAAACCCTTTTTATGAAAGGACAAAAATTGAAAAACGAAGAAAATAATAATTATATTGGTGGACAAATTACACTAATCGATCTAACCGCAAAATAACCAAATTATTTTCTTGTGTTATGGGTGTTGGTCAACAATACTAAAACAAATAAATACATATATAAATACTGTAACATACATAGTAACACCCAAATCCAGAAATACAAATATTTAATGCTCATCACACAAATGTTTGTCCCTGTCGGGAATCAAACCCGAGGCCCATCGATTCGTGAGCAGGTTTGCTAACCACTCGAACATCGGGACGGACAAAGATACCTATTGTGCGATTATTGAATAATTTTAATGCGAATCTTAATTTTTAATATTGTTTTAATCATATCAGTTTGTAAATTTCGACTCACAACAAAAAAATCGACTCACAACATTTTTAGTTTAATGATAAATAATTATAATTTTAAAATATTTGCACACCATATCATGGTAGAATATGTTGGTAACTTAATCAAATTTTAATAACTTGTAACTCCCATATTCTGGCAAATATATAATTTCTTTCTTTCTTCTAAAATAACTTATGTTTCGTCGCTTAAAAATATTTTTAATTAAATTCTTCATATTGATAAAAGTACTAGAACTACTATTAAAGCTATTAAAATATACTTCATCTGTCTAAAAAAAGTGTAGACACGCCGAAAAAAAAATCGATCATTTTAGTTTTCCTCGTGCATTTTTTCATGCATATGCAATAAGACTGCTTTTCCGTAACTGCACTAGAAGAAAAGTATATATTCGAACGTATGTATGTACGAGAATGTCCATTTCTGTGGCAAGCTTTACAGGTCAAACGGGTTAGCGGATTTTACTGTATGGATATAGTTGAATTCGTCAGTATCAGGAGCAGCATATGCTACTAGCTGCTGTATACCATACATGGAATGGCTAACAGCTTTTACCTGACCATTTATCTGACTTGACAATGTACGATTTTATGTTAACACACATACAATCTTAACCCATAACGTATTGGCTTATAAGCTATTTAACTGCACCCTGCAACCTGCTGCATTGTAAAAGTTTTTGGTGATTCCCGCGAAAAACTCATTTTTTCGGGATAAAAAGTAGCCTATATGTTATATGCTATTCCAGGTCATCATTTATCTGTGTGCCAAATTTCATCTAAATCCGTTCATTTGTTTTTGTGTGATTGAGATGGAGAACATCCATTCATCCAAACATTTAAACTTTCGCATTTATAATACTAGCTGCACCGTGCAGCCCGTTGCATTATAAAAGTTTATGGTGAATCGCGCGGGAACGACTCATATTTTTAGGACAAAAAGTAGCCTATGTGCTGTTTCAGGTCATTATCTACTTGTGTGCCAAATTTCATCCAAATCCGTTATCCATAAGTTTTTGCCTGATTGAGTAACAAATATCCATTCATCTAAACATTCAAACTTTCCCATTTACAATATTATTAATAATGTCTGACCAAAATTCATGTTATCCATATATAATCCATAATAAAGAAGATAGGAGACCAAGTTTTGCTTTAGTTTAACAAATAATACGCAAATTGAAAATTTTACCCGTGTTGGTCGGGGTCCGCTTTGAAAAATAGATCATCAGTCAAACTTTGGAAAGTTATGTAGCTGGTAAACTTATGCATGTGGCATTAGACTTCGTCACAAGATAGCAACGAACCATTAACATCTTTGATGTCTATAGGCGATGGTTGACTCTTTCCATCAGGAGACCCATCTGATTGTTTGCTATCTTATGATATAAAAAAAAATATTATGCCACGTCGTACACGTCTCGACGTTCTATCGTATCTATGTGTGTGAGCTCTCACGTATATAAGCGTATTGACTCAACTACGTGATTTGGGGGGCAGAACGTCAGCAGACACGTCTGTATCCGGGTAGCCATATTTTACTGGTCTGTAACTTTTATCGTTTGTTTTCTGCTGCTGATAAGTAGAATCGATGTCTTTATGAACTCATCTAAAGATCAGTCTAAAGAAATAAGAAATAAGTCAAAAATAATATAAAAAGGCAGGATTAAAAACACATTAATACGCTTGACATGAAAACATATTTCTAAAATAAGCCTATGTTAATATTTATAAAATACAAAGTACATTCAACACCTAATATATTGTGTACTTTCTCGCACTAAGGCACCCCATATCATGTTCCAATGTAAGATAAAGTTGACTTATGTTGACATATCCAAACATACTGCTTTTAAGACAGCAGGAAATAACGTCCAGAAATAAGAAAATAAAGGACATCGCTAGTGGCGCCTCGCTGACCATTTATTTTAGTAAAACAATATTATAGCTGGCGTATGTAATACCATCGAACAAGATATGATCTATTTAGTATTAGAGTTACTGTGTACTTTAAAAAGAGTTGGAAATATCTTGAACTTATTTTTTACACCATTTTTAACTTCCCGCTACCTATGTAGTAGATAAGTAAGTTACTGATTTTGCCCCGATTTTCGAAAATCGAGTTTTCACCAGATTCCACTTTTTGAGGTACTAGGAATCTTATCCCCCTATTTTGACGATGACGTCTGTATGCGTGTGTGTATGTATATGTGTGTGTGAGTATGTGTATGTGTGTGTGCGTGCGCGTTAATATTTTTGAAATTACCGAAATTGGTCCAGCCATTCAGGCGTGATGTCGTGACCAAGGAAAATAGGGATTGATTTTTATATATATAGATATTATGTTAGTATTTTGTCGATATAGATAATAAATTTTCCCCGAGATCAATTAATATCTAATAGGGGTATTAAAAAATATTTCAAATATTACTATGGCATCACAAATTGTCGAGCATAAATGTTGGAAGACGATGGCCGGCTACATCAAAGAGCGGTCGGTCCGTTTGATGTCGTAGCCACCCGATGTCTACGCGCGGCCAATAACGTGGTGTTTACAATATTCCCTAAATTTAAGGGAAATAGAAGGGTAAATATGAGCATTTTAAAATTCCATTTTAGAATTATTTCATTACTTTTTTTATAATATCATCGACCTACCTATATTCTTCAGTTGGTTTTGTTACTTACTATACCGTTTATTTGAATTCAAAGCCCCTGGCACAAAATCAAGGATTGTAATTAAACTATTGCAGTAAAATTACAGATATATTCACTCATGTCGCCTCTGTGGTCTAGTGGTCCAGTGTTGGCGTTGACCACATGAGGTCCTGGGTTCGATTCCCGGGTCGGGCACTTTAAAAAAAAGTGTTTTTTCAGTTTTCTGAGAAACACAAAGTTGCCCGGGATTGGAAAGTGCCCGGTTGGCGATAGGCTTGCCACCTATCACATTTGTGGGACCAAGTATCTATCGGCTAATCGTGGGTGCACTTGTTGTACCTCTGCCTACCCCTTCGGGGATATGGGCGTGAAGATATTCACTCATAATTAAATATATTTTTTAAGTAAATTAAATTTAATATTCTTTTAAATTAGTCGTTTGAAGCTTAATTACTTTCGTAAACATGGAATACTACTAAAAACAGAATATTTTTAAAATTATTTCTTGTTGTAATAAGATAGTACTTTTCTTAATTATGGATTGATATTTTATTCCAATGATGAATTTGCAGACTTTTTGATCTGTGAGGCCGCGACCTTTTTAATTAATAATACAGCCGTAAAAAATATTTAAGGCGCATTCGATGTTATTTACTCTTTTTAATGATGATAGATTTTAATTTCTAAAATGAAAATAATTATCCAAGATAACCGGGTTGTTATTTTATATTGAAGGTGACTTTACTTATCTAGGTGAGTAGGTACCTTAGTATAGTCAGCAAATTAACTATATATTTTTTGTCGCCCATACTTAGATACCTACTTGTTAGAACAAATTACCTAAACATACTACGCGAAAGGCGGCAAATAATTCATACCTTCCTTCTTTGGTCGAATGGTCAAATAGGAAAGAGATAGGTGATTGTATTTTAGCGATTTTTGATGTCGATTGGACTCTGCTTATTTGATAACGATAATATTAATTTACTTGGAATACAATAATACAAGCGCAATCACATTCTGCCATGTCATTTAAAAAATCAAGATTAACTTTATTCAAACTACTTCCAACATCACGACGCTGTTGGATTTACCAATTTACACATTATGCAAATTTTATTATTACCGTGTTACGTAAGTAGGTTTATTAAACGATTCGTTGCGGATGACACGGCAGCCGTGTCATGATTGATTTTAACGTATGACTTATGACACGGGAGGCATGTCATTTTTATATCGATTATATTTCCCTCAAATTGTATTTTAAAAGGTTCAGGTTAGAACCTTTTAAAATGGCGGGTGACCTGTAGCCGTGTCATCAACTTATATGGCGTTTCACACGGCAGCCATGTCACGAAACCGCCGCCACTACTAAAAGTTTTGGAAAATATACGCCGCAACGAATTTGTTATGCCACATAACATTTCCACTGTTGACTATTTTCTTGTCTTGACTCTAATGTCGAGATCGCATGACGGTTATTAAAATTAATAAGTAATAATGTAATAATAACATCTTACGAACAAAAATTTCGCAGTTGTACGTAAGCTTAAAATGTATTAAATTTTCGCAACGTCTCTTCGGGTTTATTACCACGGCCGGGCCTTGTCTTTTCGTGCCGCAATACCGTCGCCACTCAAGATCATGTTATGGTTGGGTGAATCATCATTGTAACACGGATAGCAACCTACCATTAACATCTTTGGTGACTATAAGCGATGGTTACCTCTTTCTTCTTATTTTCGTCTCTTTTTCAGCAACAGAAACGTTCACTTCCTGCCGCAATAATATCGATACTTGTCATTACTATGTCCGTGATAAGGCTATCCTATGAAATAAATAATTGAAATTTTGCGTAGTGTACATATATAAAATTACACTTACTTCGTACACTAATCTTGTCAAGTTAGAACGAAAGGTTTTATTTGAAAATAGAACAAAGGAAGCTTCAATATATTACGTTCATTACCTATTAATAGAAAACAAAAAGTCATATTCAACTCATGAATAATCAAGGTTGAAATAACACTTAGAAATATTGCTCATTTTAATTTGTGCTTTATAATGTAATAAATTATTACCAAAAATAAACGTAAACAAAATAATTTGTTTTACAATCTTAAAAGCTACAGTTCTTTATTGAAAACTGGTGTTTATTAGAATACGAATGTATTTGGAAATAGAACAAAGAAACAAAAAAACAGAAGAATATTCAACTCATAAATTATCAAGATTGAAATACCACTTAGAAATATTGCTCGTTTTAATTTGTGCTTACAATATTGTCAATATATTACCAAAAAAAAAACGTTAACAAAATAATTGTTTTACACTTTTAAAAGCTACAGGAGTTCTTTATTGAAAGCTGCTGTTCATTAGATTCTAGTTGCCGATAAGTTTACGTAAACGGTTTTGGTAACAAATAGGTAACCGAACTTCCCGAAAGCCATTTATTCGCCCTCTTGATGCGTTGAAAAGCACTTTAGCTCCCAGTCTTGGTCATTATCACCGGGTTTCGATGGTAATGGTCGAGTCTTTAACTCTGTGGTAAACTGACTTATATGTCTAATGCACAGTAATGTGTCTAATGTGGCCCAATGAACGATTTGTGTATACCATCAGATTGGTTTTAAGTACGTTTTTTTATAGTAGTATTGTTGCCAATGTGAGATCACATATTTTGTCTCCCTTAAAATCAAACGATAACCACTGCAAGACATAAAATATCTTAATACTAGCTGTTGCCTGCGACTTCGTCCGCGTGGACTTCGTTTACTCCGCACTGCTCCTCCCCTGTAGGTGATAGCGTGATAATATGTAGCCTATATGTTGACCCGACCTGTTAGTAATATTACTTAGTACGTTTTGAGTTTACCCCGGACATATATATAGACAAACAGATAAACAGACAAACAGACGAAAATTCTAAAAACTATTTTTTTGGCTTCGGTATCGATTGTGAGCTACAATTATTATATACGCCCCAAGTATTCTTTTAAAAAAATATTCAATGTACAGTTTTGACTTTCCTACGATTTTATTATATGTATAGATTACGTTATAATCCGTATCACAGCTATTATTCACGTAGCGTTAACATTAGCCTATAAATTTTCCTGCACTGATTGTCATTACACAAAAATTATACTATTCCTTATTTTTGTTTCTTTTTTTAATAATAAAATAGCTTTTAGAATTTTTGTCTGTTTGTCTGTTTATCTGTTTGTCTGTTTCTCTGTATGTATGTCCGGGGTAAACTCAAAAAGTACTGCATGGATTTTCTTAAATTTTTGCATGAATATTACTAACAGGTCGGGTCAACATATAGGCTACATATTATCACGCTATCACCTATGGGGGAGGTGTTGTGCGGAGTAAACGTTTTCCACATACCCCATATCTTGGGAAACAGCTTTTCTTGGACCTGGAACCTTGATAAATCGATTCCTTGAGAAATCGTTGGAGCCGATTCCGGAATTCCAATTATATATATAATATATATATATATATATATATAATAAATATAAATAAATATTCCTTGAAAATTACACGAATGGATCAAACCCCAAGGTAAGCTTTTATTGCTTGTTAGTCAATTATATCAATACATAGAAATAATGTTTGTTCTTATCGGGAATCGTACCCTAGCCCCGTCGATTGCGTAGTCGGGTCACTAACCACTCGACCAACGGAACGAACGATCGTATCTAGTAGATAATAGAAGCATCTGCACATAGCATTTAAGTAACATACATTTCTTGGTACGGCGTGATATTTTAAATGTCCTACATGATGACTCCCTATAATATGCTGCTTACTCCCCGCTTGAACACGCTTTCCCCTGTGTTAGTTCCTTCCGTCTGGCAGGCGGCAAATAATATAATTTAGATACTTAACATAAGCGTTTTCCATATTTTTTGGTCATATAGTTAAAAATCAGTCGCCTCTGGTCTAGTGGTTCGGTGTTGCAGTTGACCACATGAGGTCCGAGGTCCCGGGTTGGATTCCCGGGTCGGCAATCCAAAAATGTGTCTTTTTTCAGTTTTCTGACAAAAACAACGTTGCCCGGGATTGAAAAAAGTGTCCGGTTAATGAGAGGCTGGCCACCTATCACATTGTGGGACTAAGTATATTTTGCTAACCGTGGGTGAACTTGTACCTATCTACCTCTTCGGGGATACGCATGTGAAGATACTATATTTAAAATCACGTCCGAACTTGCAATATCAAACTAAGTTACAGGTAGTTTGCCTTCCTTATTAAACTACTTCCAATAATCCATTCGGCTTTTATTAGTTTTTCAATTCGTCAAATATTTTTTTACGGTGGGGTACAAACGGTCTGCATTTGAACTACGCCAGTATTGAAATTGCATTTTCGATGCTGTTGACGTAACTGCTTCGAAACTGCCTTTTGACTGCCCAGGTCTAATAAGTGAGACAGTCAGAGAGGTCATATGAGATTGATAAGTTGGTCGACTATTACTCAAACGCTTGTAAAGCCTTCTAAACCGTAAATGTTTTCCTTTTAATTTCATTTTATTTACTACTACCGTGATTTTTTTCCCATCTCCAACACCAACCGCTTAGGTGGCAGGGGGGAGAGGACCTTTGGCCCTAGAATAAATTATCACTTAAAGCTTAAAATTTCAGAAACGAGCCCTTATTCCACAAATTGTTTTCACAAACCTACAACATTTTTTAAAAACTTATCCAACGATATCCCACACCATGGGGTATACGAGAAAAAAATGAACATCCCCACTTATAAAATTATTTTTCAAGATTTTATATTACCACTTTGTATATATATATATATATATATATATATATATATATATATATATATATATATATATATATATATTATTATTTTTATTTTTATTATATATATATATATATATTATTTTTTTATTATTTTATATATTATTATATTTTATATATATATTATATATATATTATTATTTTTATTATATATATATATATATATTATTTTTATTATATATATATATATATATTTTATTTTTATTATATATATATATATATACATATATATATATATTAGTATTATTTTTAGGGTTCTGAAGTAAACTAGGAACCCTCATGGTTTCGCTATATATATATATATATATATAGCCAAACCATTCAGAACCCTAAAAAATAATACAGCAAAAAAGCGGTGTGCGGTTTAACGACTGTACGCTTACTGCAGATAGCTTCATATTTATAATGACTGTTTTACAGTTATTAACTCCATTGGATGGACTAGAAACATGCGATTATGCAGCAGTTAACATAATTCGCGTCGTCTGCGAACTGACTAAGCAATTGGTAGTCAATACAGTTAGATAGATCAACTCCACAAAATTGCATAAATAATCAATTTTGAGCAAGCAGTTCAAATTCAGTTCATCTACCGTTTTTTTTTTTTGGTTACGCAGGGGAAATGCATTTACGCACGACCGGGCCACTACGCGCGGCCCGAGTGTGGGACTCGCCGGCTTCCACCCACCGGCCATACCAACTAAAACCCCTGCGGCATCCCTCCTCCATGATGATGAAGAGTGATCACGCGTACCCATCACCCCGCCTACAAAAGTAGGCGGGGTGATGGGTACGCGTGATCACTCTTCCACTACCCCGCCAGCATCCACATCCGCCTCGGACCGGGGTTTGTGACAGCCCCGGTGGACGGCTTTGGCCATTTTTTTTTGCGAGGTTGGCTTCCTCACACACGTGCGCAGGCGGAGGCAGAGCACCTGCCTTTGCACCGCGGGTCTTGGAGGCCCGCCACCCCACGACCCGAAGGACCTCTGGGCAGATGCCCCTCCCCTCGTGGCCATTTTTTAACGAGGTTATCCTTCCTCGATCCCTGTGCGCCGGCGAGGGCAGAGACCCCGCCTTTGCACCGCGGGCCTTGCAGGCTCGCCATCCCACGACCCGAAGGTCCCCTGAGCCGAAACTCCCCGTGTGCGCCTAAGCGCGCTGCGCACCTCTACCCCCTCTTCAAGAAGAAGGGTTCGAGAGCGCCCACCTCAGTCCAATTAGCTTCTCTGGGGTGCTGGATTGCACCCCGGATACTGAGCCCCCCCGCCAAGCCAAGCCTTGGAACCATGGGGGGGCAGTTCATCTACCTACACCAACCTTAAACAGCTTCTTTATCAGTTGTAAATCAATTTTTGTGATAATTTTTATTTTAAAGGTGGTAAGTACGATTGACCTTATAAATTGGTAAAGATCTGATTCCCCCTTTTGAAGAATAGACTAACTGCTGTTTTGCTAGGCAGGTCGTAAAAAGCGACCGATTGGCTATGTGTTACTACCATCGTAACTACTAAATGGTAGAGTTCCGTAATGCCTCGGCCGGGTATATGGTATTACCGCCTTACCTTTTCCTGACGCTATTGTCAATGCTAGTCACTGCCGTATGTTCCGCTTTTGAGTGTAGGGTAGCCGATAGACTTCTGCAAATGACATTGCCATCCGGCCACAAGGATAGCTAAGTATCATTAACATCTTTAGTGTCTATATGCGATGGTTTCTTTTACCATCAGGAGAAGCATCTGCTTGTTTGCTATCTAATAATATATAAAAAAAATCAGGGTTCCAGAAAGAAAGAAAGAAAGAAAATATTTATTTGCAAGAATATGGGTGTTACATGTTGTTAAAAATAAATTAAGTTACCAACATATTCTACCATTATACGGTGAGCAAATATTTATTTAGAATAGATATTTAGAATATCAGAAAGAGGTTTTACTTTGTAAAAGTTATGCATCATTGTTTTTAAGTATTATCTATTAAATAATACAAAATAATGTTGATCCAAAGCTTGTTAAATATAAACTTTATCCGATTACTGGCAACTTCCAACAGCGTAATCATGACTGACGTTTAATACCGCGACCGGACAATGTAATACAAATAATGCGGCTTTCGCTACCATGTTTTACGAAAAGAAAGTTATAACGTTCCTTAAATCCCATTTACACAGGCAGGCAAATTTATTTTACGCATTAATTACCTGTTCTTATTCACAATGATGACAGTTTTAAATCTCCTTAATGAATTTTTATTAGGATTAAATACATATTTTATATAAATTGATGCAAATAACAAGCTTTATGTTATTAAACTGGAAGGAAATGCAAAATTATGATACAAAATTTAATTTTGCTTGCTTCTAAACTTAAAGTAAAATATGAGGAACTCGCATCTTATTGACACTCTTTTGCCTTATATTCATTAATAGCCTTTAAATATGAGTTTTATTTACCTAGGAACACCTAGCTAATATATTACTACTATCGATCGCCGTGATGGTGAGTGGTTAGCCAAATTGGGTCATATCATGAGATCCGGGATTCAATTCCGGTAGTTCGTTAGTCCCGCTAAAATTCGAGAACGGCTTGGCTGAACCGATTTGGCTAATTTTGGTTTTAAATTAATTGTTGAAGTCCAGGGAAGGTTTAAAAGATAAGAAAAAATATAGAAAAAAATAAGAGTAGTTAAAAAGACAGAACAACGTTTACCGAGTCAGCTAGTTACATATATATCGAGTTTGTGTGTTTTTTGTGTTAACACCCTCGTTCCTCAAACAACCACGTGAGGTTTGGTTCTGGTTATTATTTGGGTATTTGATAAACTTGGAAAACGTTAGAAGCGCTAATAGCTAATGCGACAAATGTCACATTTGAAATAATAAGCTTGCAAAATTTACGATATACATGGGGCACACTAAAAGTTTTGCACTTCTAGCTAATCGGAACTATTTGAATATCGAATGTTTAAAACGTTGCAACCTTCTTAGTAATAAAAAAAAACAATTGGCGGGAAATGATTTTGTCAATTGTTCTTTTATTACACATCAAAGTTCTACGTACGCAACGAAAATAGAATTAAGTTGAAAAGATTTTAGAGCGATGATTTTTTATGATTTTAAAAGTTCTCTTTCTCCGCAAGACTATGCCGTTCGTCTTCAAAATGCTTTTGGGAGAGAAGCACCTTGTTTCAGCAATGTGAGGCGATGGTTTGCTATTTGAGAGAGGTCGAGTTTCTTTACATGACGAATTTCGTGAAGGGCGTCCTTCAACTGCCGTCAATGAAAATAATGTGGCTACTGTTAAGCGGTTAATTGAAGAAACCCCCGGATTACCTATGAGACAATTCGAGGACTAATGTGGATTGGTATGAGAAAATTCAGAAAATTTTAAACGAAGAATTGAAAGTTCGGAAACTTTGTTGTCGTTGGATCCCTCATGGACTGACAGCGGAGCAGAAGCGGGCTCGCGTGGAATGGTGCTCACAGATGCTACTGAAGTACTACCATGGACGTTCTAATGCTGTTTATGACATTGTCACAGGAGACGAAACGTGGATTTATTGTTTTAAACCCGAAAAAAACAGCAATCTTGTAAATGGGTGTTTGAAAATGAGAACAGGCCAACAAAAGTGAGACAGGTGAGAAACGTTGGTAAAAAAATGATCGCGTTTTTTTCTCAGCTACGGGTCCCATCTGTACAATTCCACTTGAAGATCAAAAGAGTGTTAATACCGATGTGAATGTGGTATTCTGCCATTTGTTTATCCAGAGTGTTAGAAAAAGTTCGCGAAAGACGACCCAAAAGCCGCATTCTCCTATACCATGATAACGCTTCTTCACACACGGCCAACAAAACAAAGTCATTTTTAGCTTCTGAAAGAGTACATCTTGTCACTCATCCTGCGCATACCCCTAGCACCCTGTGATTTCTGTATTTTCCCCAAAATCAAAGATTCGATGAGAGGTTTTACTTTTACCAACTCCGAAGAGGCAGTGATAGCGTTCAATCAGCACGTAGAAAACATGCCTTCAGATCTGTGGTCCTCCTGTTTTAAAAAATGGTTCGATCGCATGAAAAAATGTTTAAAATTACATGAAAAAATGTAAAGGAGATTATTTTGAAAAGCAATAAACATAATATTTTGGTTATAATATGTTGTTTTTAAGTTACGCACAACTTATAGTGTGACCTACGTACTTTTATCCGGCGTAGGGATGTGACGACCCCATCACCCACCGGAGAGATAACTTTTGTTACAAAAATTATTCCATCGGTGCAGTCAGTCGATTAGTGGTAGTGCCATGCTGTGCTTGCAGCGGAATAGACCGGCACGCCCGGGGAGATACCACTCTTTCACTTAACACCGACGTGAAGTAACAGCGTAGCTGTTGCGTTTCGTTCGGTTTGTGAGAGTCCCGGAGGCCTACTCCCCCCTCCCCCGCATACATGAAAGCGCAATGGAAAGGTGTTTTACCCCAGGGGGATACCACTTGCACTAGCGGTGGAGAATCCCCCTCTGGGCATCCAAGCTCTGGATTACCTGAACAGCCAAATCATGGATGCTCAGGCTGCCCTGCGTACTCTGAAGGGGGGGGCAAAATTGCGCTCGTTAACCACACTGCACGAGGTAAACGAAGCAAGGAACTTAAGGCATCCCCTACCACGCTTGTCGTGGATTTTTGCAACATTAGGGGGCTTCATTCAAACCTCAACGCCGTCCATTACCTCATTGAGACGGCTAAGCCGGCCTTGCTTTTCTTGACCGAGACTCAGATATCTTCTCCGGCGGATACCTACTTCCTACTTCGCCTACCCGGGGTACAAATTGTAACATTCCTTTGTACCGCGGGCTGGTGTGTGCGTATACACCAGAGAAGATGTCTGCTACCGACGCCTCGGCAGTCTTGAAGGTCGGGACCTATCCATCATATGATTACGCGTAGACTCCGACGACCCCCCCATCTACGCGTGTCTATACAGGTCCCATAGCGGGAATACCGAAGTCGACTAGCTCGTCGAACATTTGCAATTAGCCGCAGATTCCGTGCTTCAAAGGACACCTACCGCAGAGATTGTGATCCTAGGTGATTTTAACGCTCATCACACCGACTGGCTCTGCTCACGTACAACCGATCACGCGGGGAGGTCTTTTCACGATTTTGCTTTGGCGTATGGTCTTACGCTACTGGTTACTTCACCTACGCGAATTCCAGATGTCGATGACCATGCACCTTCAATGTTGGACCTTCTGCTGTCTTCTCACCCGGATCAGTATCGAGTGTCACTGGACGTTCCTCTCGGTTCGTCTGACCACTGCCTGATCCGGGCCAAAGTGCTGGTTACGCGCCTGTCACGACCTTCTTTTGTGGGCTGCCGCCGCGTTTGGCATTATAAGTCAGCAGATTGGGATGGGATGCGGTCTTTTTTGCATTCTACCCTTGGGGGCGAACGTGCTTCTTGTTGGATGATCCGGATGTCTTGGATTGGTAAGAGATTAGTTCTCTTTCCTCCCGGCACCCGTGCGTTTTGGTCTCTCGCCAAAGCTGCCTTAGGGAATTTTTGTCAGCCGTCCCTTTTAATCCTTGCACAGAGAAGATGATTCTCTGGCCCACAATGCGAAGGAAAAGGCCGTACTCCCGGGCTCATTCTTTGCGGCTAACTTGACTGTAGATGACCAAGGAAACACACCGCCTACCTTCCCGCAGTTTGATAGCATTATATGCCTGTAATAAAATTCCATCAGTCATCAGTGCGTTTTTATCTTGTTACGCCAAAGACTTATATCTTCTTACGTGCTTACATAAGTACACATACGCTTTTTTATATTTGGTATGCAATAAAGTGTAATAAAATAAATAAATAATGTAATATAATATTTGTGGTGTGTTTGTCAAATGTTATTATTATATAGACATTCATTATATTTTTATATTTGCCAAAGGCTGTCTATTTCTTACACTTAAATAAAATTTTAGCTTAAAAACTTAGAAAAAACACTAAAAACTTTTTCTGTCATATGTCATACCTACACTCTCCTTACATAAAATCATAGTACCTGGATGACTGGATACTGGAGAGTATTTTGATAAGAACGACGTTTCCTAAAAATGTAACCTAGCTAGATCGATTTATCGCCCCGGAAACCCAATGCACACTAAATTTCATATATATATATATATATATATATATATATATATATATATATATATATATATATATATATATATATATATAAACTTTTTGGAATCTAATCAGGACAACGTCTGTCAAGTCAGAAAGTCTGTAAGTAAGTAATAAAGCTATCGTGCCATTGATTGAGATAAATGAGCAATATAAACTGTGTACTTTGACACCTTTTCAATTAATATTGAAATAAGTCATTATTTTGTCTATGGACATTATTATGAAGGCTACTCTTTGAAAAGTTTCAAAGTGAAACTTTCAAACTCCATGAAAGGTTAAATTATGATTAATCGTAGAACGTTTCAAACAGGGATAAACCAGGCAGGGGAGGGTGGACCGAGGCACAGGAAGAGGAACTCCGCTCATTATATATGGAAAACCAAACTAATCCTCAAACGAATCAAGGTAGGTATTTGTTTTATTTAATTTTCAACCGACGTAAAAACGGAGGAGGATCTCAATTAGACGCGTATTTTTTAATGCTAGACCACGCATAACTTTTTACATAGTAGTCTGATTTTGTAATTCTTTTTTATTAGAATGATTATACCCGAGGGTGGTCCCATATTAAGTTAAAAAAAAATACCCAAAAGAAACATAAACAGAGGACGCCTGATTATTCATTCACTGAATATCTTGTAGTCGGGTTAATAATTTTATCAAAAGGATATTATCAGTTATTGTAAATCCTATCCCAATAATATATTTTTTGATAATATGTATTTATAATTATAATTTCATTAACGCAAAAGTTTGACAAAAATTAAATTATTAAAAACTTTTAATATTTTTAAACAAAGAAAAATTTTGACGACAACCATCTTGGTTTAAAATTTTTTGCTAGCACAGATCATATAAACACGTAATAAATTTATTAGTCGGTCAATAATGAATTTTCATGTTCTTCCGAGCCGGATGAATAGACCTATCTATCTACCTTTCTGCCAGGTAGTTATTAAAGGGAAAACATTGTCCCCAATATGTTACTATCATCGTTACTACTCGGTGATAAGATTTCCGTAATGACTCACCCGGGTTTAGTACCACGGTTTTATCTAATTCTGCCGTAATAGCATCAGTGCTTGTCACTGTCGTGCTCCGGTTTAGCTAGTAAGATGGTCGTTATGCTTATGCATGTGGCATAACGGCAACGCACCGTTTACATAATTTTTGTCTAAAGGCGATGGTTATTACATCTTTTCATCAGCAAGGCCATCTGCTTTTTTGCTATCCTACGATATAGCAAAAAATTGGAAACAAGGTGTTCGATTCGCAACGAAAACTTCATGTTTTTAAGTTTTTTCCAGAGCAATATCGTAATAATATGGGCAGATTATTCGAAGGATATTAAAGTTTTTGCAAGATTACGTCTTAAATTAGTGCATTAAAGAGCAAGAATATAATTTTTGATAACGGTTTTTTAAAAACGAAGACAATCCCTTCATAGCATCTTACGAAAATAGGCGTCAGAGTTATCTTTCAGGACCAATATAACCATTGTAATGTGCTGAATTATTTTATTTAATGCATTTTTCCAACAGGATATATAGTCCTAAAGTGCAACACGGAGCCAAAATGACGAAAATATTGCTGTTAGTAGATATTTAAAAATAATATTTAAAAATTACAAAATCAGTTCACTTTACATTTTTTACAACAGTATTTCAATAGAAACCTAAAATATTTATTATATGTGAATTAAAATAATGCTCAATATACTGATTATTTCAGTCCGTTAATGAACTCATTTATTTAGACGAATTATTTTAAAAACACTATAAATCCTCGCGCGCAATCGTTTGACGATCAGATTTTGAACCTGCGGTAAATCGAATAATCAAGACTTAATCTTGCAAAACCTGTAATATCCTTCGAATAATCTGCTCACTTTATTACGATATTGCTCTAGAAAAAACTTTAAAACATGAAGTTTTCGTTGCGAATCAAATACACGCTCTTAACATGTAGGATATTTTTAACTCGAAAAAATATGAGTCCCTATGGTGCATAAAAGGTTTAATCGCGTAGCGGTATGTAGCGTACAGCAAGAAATTATAAATGCAAATGATTGTGAAGATTAATAGTTATATATTTGTTATTGTATCATGTTTCAACGGCTGTAAAGACCTGCATGAAATTCGGTACTCTGTTAGACTTGCACCTGTATTATATAAAGAATAATTTTATTTTAGGATAAATAAACGTTTCCCATGGCATTTATGTACCAGAAAATGAAAAAAGTATCTTTACGCCCGTATCTCCGAAGCGGTAGGCAGAGAAACAACCAGTGCGCCCACGATTAGCCGAAGATACTAACAACCGGTTTCCGAAAAGCAAATTAATTTTAACAAGCAATTAATCTGTGTTTAGCAGATCACTTTCTTGTAAAAATTATGTTAAACACAGATTAATTGCTTGCTAAAATTAATTTGCGTTGCGAAAACCGGCCGTAAATCCCACATTTTGGCGAGCCTATCGCCAACCCGACACTTATCCAATACCGGGCAATTTTGTTTTTATCAAAAATGTGTATTTTCACACATTTTTAATAAAAACAAACAGATTTGAGTGTTCATTATTTATGTAACAGTATTTATATATGTATTTCTATGTATTATTATCGTTGATTAATTAATACGCATTAAATAAGCAAATAATTTGCTCACTTTGGAGTTAGATCAATTCGTGTAAGTTGTCCAGTATTATTATTAATTATTACTATATAGTTATTATGTAAAAAATATAGGCTATTAAAAACAGTTCTGACGTAGATCTATAAAACTGATTGTATAAGCTTAACGAAGAAGAATAGGTTCCAGAATAGTTTGTTATTATTTAATAATGTTCATTTTAACATTTCCAGTTCATTTTAACATTAACAGTTCCAGGGAGACAGTCGCAGGTTCAGTCCCTGCGTGTCGATATTTTTCTTTGTTGTTTTTAAAGTTTTCCCAAGCACGGGGTGAGTGCTATAACACAAAAATAATAAGAAATATGAATGTACTGATCAAAATTATAAATGTGAATTTCATCTGTAACGATGAAATCATTTAACTAGTTATACGTATGTATAGCTAGCGATCAGTACAATCGACGTAATCGATCATATACCAAAGAAGAATTTTGCCACGTCAAACCTGTCGACACTAGCTCAGTGGAAGAGCGTCCCGGCTTTAGGGAGACAGGCGCAGGTTCAATCCCTGCGTGTCGATATTTTTCTTTGTTGTTTTTAAAGTTTTTCCAGTTTTCCCAAGCACGGGGTGAGTGCTATAACACAAAAATAATACCGAAACTCAATCTCATTTTAGACACGATCGTAGATATATTATAATCTCAAATTCAAATGGATAAATGATTAAGACATTTATTAAGCTTGTGATCGTAGATTTTATTAGTTTAACTATGCAAAAATAAAATTAAAAGCAAAATTAATTCTCCTTACCGTTTTTTTCTTTCATTTCTTTTAAAACGTATAGCAAATCACAAAAAAATAGAAAATCTATTAAATGTTAAAGTACTTCAATACTACACCGCAATAAAAAGCTAAAACCAAGATCGTTAGTTAAATGCCAATATAATCTGAGTCAAATAAAACAAATAATTTAAATATTGTCCTATTCAAGCGAGTTTCTACTTATTTCAGCTTAATATTAAAGGCAGTATTCTCAAGAGTCAAGAGACTTCAGATTTAATTTTCTTTTTATGGTCTTTTTTCTTTATACCGTTTTAATCATGTTTCAGATATAACTAGCTTAAACTTTCTGGATTTCTTAATATAATAAGGTTAAATAACTCTTTAATTTATTAAAAGTCCTTTGCGCGCTAATTGCCTTAGGCTCATAGGTTTAAATAATGATATAATACGTATGTGGGCCAAGAAAACTGCTATGTAGAACGAAAAACATCCAGTTATTACTGGATGTCAGTCGTTATAGCCAGTAGTAAGGCTGCAATTTATTCGGTAGGTAAAAGGCTGGGTACAAGTGACACACTGACCACTTTACAAAGCTTACTGAACCAGAGGGCGGAGACGATATACGGATACCGTATCATGAATCCTGATAAACCAAAACGTCTATTAACATTATCTTCACCTCGCCTACCCCGCAAAGTAACCGGTGTAAATTTTGCCTTATCATAAAATACCATTATTTATGACATTCTAAGAAATAAGATTCTATTATACCTGTATCAAAGTTTAACGTTTATATAATGTGTTATAAATTTATCTTTATCCTTTCGGCCAAGCTTTTTATTAAATACGAGTATCATAAAAACTATGAACCTAAAACTAATTAGGACGCAACCCTTACAACCATTTTGTTTTAATTTTTTTTATTATTGTTTTTGCACAAATTTACATGGAACTGTGATATATTTTTTTATAACATGGGCTGACAACTAGCAATCTAGAATGTTGTACTGTTGATGGAAAGAGATAACCATCGCTTATACGGTGGTAGTACTAAACGCGGGCTAGATGTTGTAGAGCTATAGTCATGATGGTAGTGGCACGCTTAGCCTGACGCCTAATCCTGGTGATTAATATATTTGACACAAGGGATTCAGATTAAAACTAAGTACATTATACATAAAAGCCTCTTTTTAACAGATTTGGATTATCTTATTCGGCTCAATTTCATGGTTAGGTTAGATTAGTCTTACTAGCAACCCGGTGTCAGGTGATGATGTGATAAAATCTACGTATCTAAAAAAAAACGCTAATGATGGTGATGGTAAAGTTGACAAATGTAGGGTACGTGAATCGTGGTGATCCTGAGCTTCTATTGACAATCGGTCACATTACTTACTCAATATCTGACCGCCTCGAGTGGTCGAGTGGTTAGCGACCCTGACTACGCGATCGACGGGGCTCGGGTTCGATCCCCGACGGAGACAAGCATTTGTGTGATGAGCATAAATGTTTGTTATTCCGGGTTTGGGTGTTTATTAAATATATTCTTGTATTTATATATGTATTTCTATGTATTAGTATCGTTGACTAACACCCATAACACAAGCAAATAATTTGCTTACTTTGGGGTTAGATCAGTAAGTGTAATTTGTCCCGTGAATATTTATTTATTTATATAATATTTATATTTATTATTGTCTTTATTTATTAAACTGAAATGTAGCCGAGTTCACGCTGAAGAAGTACCAATCTAAGAAGATAATAGCTGATCCAATCTATTTGTTTATGAAGAACTCAATTCCCTTCTTCATTTTACGCTTGGCTACCCGACTCTTATAGCAAACTACGCGCAACTAATCAAAGATGTTCCGTCTTAATAGGATTAAAGCTTTTCCCTGTTCACTTATATTAAGTAAATGAACTTAAGACTAAGATGGATCAAATGCGAAGTACGGGATCAAATACTTCAAAAGAGGTATTCAAACCTAACTATGTAGCTTATTGAAATGTGAATATTTGACAGCATTTTCAATGTGTCTGGAAAAGGTCTAGGGCTATTTAGATATTGTAACATTAGCCAAACGTTAACAATTTGCAAATATGTTCACTTGTTTATTATATTCACGATATCAATTCGTAAGGCATATATAATAATAAGAAATATATCTCGATAAATTAAACCATTTCTAAATTCTAAGCCAACTTCCTAAAAAGAAGAAGGTCCGCAATTTAGTGTAATTTTATGGTCATTTCCGGAAAATTTGGTCATTCATTAACCGACTTGATTTTCTTTTTTTTGGAAGGGTATAACTACCTATTTGGTTCCATATAAATTTGGTGAATAGCGAATTCAGGGTTCCCGAAAAACAGAATATTGGAAGTCGGTTGTTGCAATTATACTGCTTATAAATTATAGTAACCACAAAGTTAGCAAATGCGTGAAGCCATATTATATGTATCTGGAGGCAACACTTCTAAAACAACTTGAAACAAACCTTTCAACGCTGCCGTCGTGTTCTGAGGTCTTATCCTCTCTTTGTAAAACAGCAGTATAAAAAGAGATGGCGAGACCTTATAGACTGAGATATAACGTAGGTATTTATTTCAAGTGATTAAAACGAGTGCTAGCTTCAGCTTCACCTAACACTTCAGGAGCAAATTATTTTATCGCCGTACTTATGTCAGTCAACTATTAATTTATAAAATTTCAAATTTAAAAGACAAAAAGGCCTGGGTTTAATTGCTACTAATTATATTCAGAACTACAGAACTGAATATGTAATCTATATTCAGAACGTCATCGAGAAATAGAAAGTCATCATAATACCAAAACCAATGAGACTAAACTTAGCTGTCTCAGCCCTGTGCACCTGGGAGTTCCAATACCTATATTCCGGCTCCATCTTGAATCGGGTTAATTGAATAGTAAGTAATAAATACGTAGACCTAAAAATTTGTGCGTTGCCAGATAGCAGCGCGCCATTAAGTTTGTGGCGAGATGGCAATACCACATGCATAAGTCTACTAGCTACCTTATTTTCCAAACCGAAACACAACAATGACAAGCCTTGACGCTATTGCAGCAGGAATAGGTAAGGCGGTAGTACCAAATACCTGGGCGAGACGTTGTTGAACTCTAATGTTCACACTCTAGTAGTCATGATAATAGTTACATGTATAGCCAATCGGTTCTCTTATGAGGTGCCTGGTAGAACGGCAGTTGGTCTATTCTTAAAAAGCTGTATTAAAGGAGTCCGGAACCAACACAAGGAATTAATAAAAAAGTTTACAAATGCCAGGTCGAATTTCACGTTTGCAACAAACAAGAGATATATATATACGAAGTTTAACAAAGGTCGCGTGTCTTGTTAAACAAAGGGAAAAAATTATTTTTTTAAGAAATGTACGGGTCGCCTGGTGGTAAAAGGTCTCCGGTACCGATGGACATCTGAAACACAAAAGAAGTTTTCAATGCGGTCATTCTGCAGTGAATTTTGTGTGTTAATTTTCAAAAAGTGAATTTTGAAAAGGAGATCGCTCTAATCCGTCTTAACTATCGGCCGATAGCCATAACCTCCTTGTTCTCCAAAATTATGAAGACAATCATCAACTCGCAACTCCTCAAGTATTTAGAAGAGTACCAGCTAATTAGCGACCGCCAGTACGATTTCCGTCGCGGCCGCTCAGTTGGTGATCTTCTAGTATACTTAACACATCGGTGGGCGGAAACAGTTGAGTCCAAGGGGGGGGCATTGGCAGTTAGTTTAGACATAGCGAAGGCCTTTGATAGGGTATGGCACATAGCGCTTCTGGCGAAGCTGCTTTTCTATGGGCTTCCCGAGAAATTATATAAGCGGATCACCAGTTTTCTGGCTTATCGGAGCATCAAGGTCGTAGTTGACGGTGCGTGCTCTGACCCTAAATCTATCAATGCTGGTGTTCTACAAGGCTGCGTGCTATCACCGACACTGTTCCTTCTGCATATCAATGACATGATGCGAATTCGCAACATACATTGCTATGCGGATGACAGTACTGGTGATGCTACATACTCCGGCCGAAGCGGTATTTCTCGGGAACACGTCGAAGAGAGCCGAAACAAACTTGTGTCCGAAGTTGAGAATCGACTAACCGATGTCTCTAAATGGGGTCGTCAAAACCTGGTCACTTTTAACCCCAAGTAGACACAGCTTTGTGTGTTTTCCGCTAAAAAGACACCCTTTGTCGTGTCACCTCGATTTGGGGATACTCTCCTGACAGCCTCAGCTAGTATCGGGATTCTGGGAGTCGACATATCGAATTACGTTCAGTTTCGCGGTCATTTGGAAGGTAAGGCTAAACTAGCCTCCAAAAAGCTCAGTGTGCTCAGCAGAGCGAGACAGTACTTCTTGCCGGCCCTTTATAAGGCTCAAATTCGGCCCCACATGGAGTAATGTTCTCATCTCTGGGCCGGAGCTCCTCAGTACCAGCTCCTTCCTCTTAATCGTATTCAGCGTAGAGCGGTTCGAATCATTGACGACCTGGCTATTTCGAAACGGCTTGACTCTTTGGCATTGCGCAGAGATGTTGGTTCACTCTGTGTCTTCTACCGTATCTTTCATGGGGAGTTTTCCGACGAGTTATTTGGATTAATTCCTGCCGCCGAATTCCATCATCGGACATCGCGTCAAAATTTGAAATTCCATCCTCACTCCAACGCATCCACAACTGTGCGTATCTCCCGGCACTTTTTGCCTCGCACTACTTTGTTGTGGAACCAATTACCGGCAGGGGTTTTTCCAAACGGATATATATATATATATATATATATATATATATATATATATATATGTGTGTGTGTGTGTGTGTATATATAGATGCATATACATGCGTGGATATTGATTGTCTTAAAGCGAATATTTATCACAAAATTTATTAAAAATTCAATATACAGACACTTTACACATATTTATAGTAGTATGAATTAGTTAGATAATAATGTCATTTTAACTCTTTTTTAATCTCATTTCTTTCAGTTTTTAGATTAAAATTAATTATTAAAACCAATTAAATTATTTACGGACAAACATACAAAAAATTATATGGCCTGTCATTTACGCGATTACATGTTCTCACTGTATAACAATTTTCTTCTAAATCGGTCGAACCAAACTTAAATTATGACAGGTTTAGTTTAATATAATACATATAGGCAAAATAAACTTTGGTTATAGGTACAGGTGCTCAGAATACCAGATACATATTATACTATTGCTGATACGAATTGAGAGATAAGCTTTAGGCTGTGGCGTACATCGGATAATATTAACGTGTAGTAAAGCCAGCAATTAAGTATTTTTGGCACCGTAAATGGGATCTCTTTCCCAATATAAGCTATAATTTATAAAATGAGTTGCGAAAATCCGCAGCTTAGTGGTAAGCGCACACTACAATTTTACAACGTTGAAAAAGGAAGCGTCATACGAGTGTGAGTGTATGAAATGGTTGTGGAATCAATTACCGGTAGGAGTGTTTCCGAAGGGATACGACTTGGGGACCTTCAAGAAAAGAGCTTACTCATTCTTAACAGGCCGGCAACGCAACTGCAAGACCTCTGCATGGGCGGCAATGATCACTTACGATCAGGTGCACCTCCTGCTCGTTTGCCCCCTCTACAAAAAAATAGTCACCACGAACGTCACCTCACCTCCAACCTCACCTCATCGGTAGTGTGCGGTTGACCTTTAATATTATAATAAAATTTTATTATAACAAGAATCTGCCAATAATGTGGATAATCGCGATGATTGCAAATTAATTCGTTTTTACGTGTGGCCAGTTTGCAGTTAAATATAGAACCACAAATTATAATAATTCTCATTTACGTATTCATGAAAACATTTCATGGTGATATTTACATTCATTTTTCGCTTGTCTCAAAACCTAAACTGATTTCAATTAAGCGATAGATGTTGAGTATTTTTTTTACTTTGTGGTATACAATGACTCGTTATAATCTCTAGTTACGTGAATTTTGCATTTAATACTGTGCTCTACACACTCATCAATTTCATTAGCAGTTCGGAGTTTGTGATGGTGTAATAACACTCCCGTGTCTCAGATAAGTTCGTAAAATTATCAGTCCCGGCTATCGCTAGTAACAAACTATGTTCATTATAGGATTTGTGAAATACCGCTATGGAATCTCCGTAGCCATCCATCTCGTCAAACGACAAATCGATGAGTCATGTTAAACTGAAATCTATTGACAGTTCTATGTGCTTACTTTGCAAAGGAGCCGACAAGACGATATTTATTTTTTATATCTATATATTAATAGGTGAAGCGAAAATTTTGCACGGTACCCCTTTTTACGGAAATTCCCTAGACTGAGGAGTATGAAATTGGGCAGATAAAGTTTTTACGGATGCATTACAAAAAATCGAATAAAACAAAACATTACACACACTACTACGCGTTTAATACACACACGTATATACTATTGTTTATGGCTAAAGCATGTTGTCAAACTTAGAATTAATTTTAATATAGACCATGATCATGCTAACTCATAGTTCGTTTATTCTATAATTGAGGGGTATAAAAGCAAAGGCGCTTCAGTCACAAAACACATAAACTGAGTAAACCGCAAATTTCCACTGTGTCTTAATAAATTGTATTTTTTATCAGAAACGGATGTTAGTACATTCAATAGAATACATTTTTCAAATAACAATAATCAAATCAAATCAAATATACATAAATTCTTTATTATTTAAGAAATAGTGTAGGACTGAGGTGTTTTTGCATTTAAGCATTGGACTAAAGCATGTTTGCTTTTCATTGCTTTGGATCGAAGCGAATTTGCATGTCACTATTTAATTCGTCAACTGGCGGTAGCATAAGGTACCGATTGCAAAATAAAACAAAGTTTAGAATATAGAATTTTATTAATTTTCTTAACAAATTAGTTACAGGTAAGGTAGATTATATTGTATTATAATTATTTATGGAAAGTAAAGATAAAATAATATTCTTGCTCATTGTAAAAAAAATTTTGATCTTTTGCAGAGTAACTTAACCAAAGGAAAATAAAACCCATTACTAAAAGCAGAAAAAAGCAATTCAGTATAGTGTGAATAAAATGTTAGTATGTTAGGAGCTTTTTGCAATAATTAATTATTAATTTAATAAAAATTGAAATAAAATTTAGAAGAAGCTTTCTATGCAAACCCTACTTTACCCTATCACAACGGCCAAAATATTAGTAAGTTGTTTGTTACCTTTCTGCCTTTTCCTTCACTCTTCGCCACTGATTTTTATTTACCAGACGTTTTCGTGTTCGTCCTGCACGTGCTGGTGTAATTTTTTCTTCCATTACAATAAGTAATTTAATAAAAAACACAAATTAAACACGCGCTATGCGCAGTCAACTTACTATGAAAAGTAATTGATTCGCCATCTTAGAAATTTTGAAATGGCTGCTTCTGATTGGTTGATTGTGACTGAGGCGGATTTGCTCCTAACAAAATTTGGATTGAGGTGGTTTTGCATATAATCATTACTTTCTAAGTGAATTTTATGTAGGATTGATTTGGATTTACATGGTGACGATTATACTATATTTTTGCAATTTTTGATCGCTACAATTTGGTGTGCTCAGTGTAACAAAATGCATTTTTGGACTGAAGCGCTTTTGCTTCTATACCCCTCAATTTATCTAACAGATATTTGTGCTTCATAAAAGCAATAACAGTCGTGTTTCGAAAGAGGGCGATTGCTAGTTTATTTAAATATCCATCGATCTGATTTTATACAGTAAGATCCAAAGGAGCTGAAGTTACAGTCTTAATGTTAAATTGTATTCGCAGATGTCATCGATTGGATACTAGAGAACTTGATCGATCAAACGCGAACACGACGTGGTGTCATCAAAAAGTTGAAAGAACTTGGGCTAATATTCAAAGCACCAACAAAACGTTCCAATCGCGAACGTAACGAAAAAATCTCCAAAGTATTCAGTGAAGAGGAAGACAATCTTTTGAAAGAGCTATGGGAACAATATGGAGATTCTTCAGGTAACTATTTAAACTTATTTACGATTTGTAGAGCCTTATTTGTGAACTTGCTTGTTCAATATTGTTATTTTAAATTGTTTTTGGCACAATTTTCGCAACATGGTTAAAGTAAAATACAAGAAAAAAGGTCATTGATTCCGCTGTACCGCCTTAGGTATAGATGCATGAAGTCCTAGGTTCGAATCCTCTCTCGGGCAATTGGTTGAAATGAGTTTCTAGGTTTTCTGAAAAATATAACTTGACCGAAACTTTCCCAAGTCTTTTGATAAGTTGACTACTAGACACACGATGGAACCTATGAACCGGTGAATCGAAGTCTATAGACATTCGGTCATCTTTACCTATCTCGAAAGGGAACCAAACTCAACGGGCTTGTCTTTTTTTCATATCATTGATTTTTTTATAATATCACAATATTACAAAAAATATATATGAGATCGGTATGAGAAGCTATTAATTCCAGGCTTTTTGTCTTCTAAATAATCTGAGATTTTATAATATCCTTTTTTACACAGTTTTATTTTAACACATTTTTTTAATTTATTGACTGGTAGATATCTTATAGTTTCGGTAAATTTATTGTAAAAGCGTACATTGCCCCATAAAAGAATTACTTATTCTGTGGAGACGAGATGCATGCACAAGATTGTTTTTGTTCCTTGTATTCAGTGTACGTCACCAATTTTATTAAAAAGCAAATATTTTTACGAACGTACATCAAGTTCTCAAATATATATTGGGATATAACAGTTAGAATATTGATTTCTTTGAATTTTTCTCTCAGAGAAACCCTCGGGCTAAGATTATAAATTGCCCTAATAGCTCTTTTCTGCAATACAAATATAGTATTTATTTCAGCAGAATTTCCCCAAAGAAGAATTCCATATAACATAATGCTGTGAAAGTAACTAAAGTATACAATTCTTGCTGTGTTCATCAGTTGCGACATCAGTTAACTGTCTCATTTTTTTAACTGCATAAGCTGCCGAACTAAGTCTATTTGCTAAATTATTAGTGTGCGGTCCCCATTGTAATTTCTTATCTAAAGTAATACCCAAAAACACAGTGGAATCCACCAGATCCAGGTTGTTTCCATCCAGTTGTACGCTGGTATCTACATGCCTTACATTAGGCAATGAAAATTTAACGCACTTAGTTTTGTTACTATTTAATAAAAGATTGTTCGTACTGAACCATTGAAATCGCAAATTTTTACTTCGGCATACTTACCAATTAGTCTTTTCACATTGAATAAAAGTGAAGTGTCATCCGCAAACAGTATGATTCTATTCTTATTTCCTACGTAGTAAAGCAAGTCATTTATGTATATCGGAAACAGAAATGAACCAGGTATGGAGCCCTGCGGGACACCCGTGGTTACAACAGCACCAGGGGACCTTTTTCCATTAATATCAACCCTCTGAATTCTTTCATTTAAGTAAGAAACCAAAAGATCGAGAGCTTTATTTCGAACTCCATAATGGTGTAACTTCCTGATTAAAATGTAATCGACACAGTCAAATGCCTTAGACAAATCACAGAATACTCCAAGTGCATCCTGCATATTCTCCCAGGCTTTATAGACGTTTTTAGTAATTCCACACCAGCATCTATGATTGAGCGACCCTTCGTAAAACCGAATTGTTTATTGTGAAATAATCTAATTTTATCAAAATGTCTAAGCATTTGGTTTAGTATAATTTTTTCAAATATTTTACTTAGGGTTGGCAAAACCGAGATAGGCCAAAAATTAGAGGGTTCACATTTAGAGCCAGACTTGAAAATTGGAATAACTTTGCTGAATTTCATTAAATCAGGAAAAACACCATGTGTTACAGAACAATTAAATATTACAGCTAAATATGGTGCAATAACATTTATTACTGAAGCAATGATTCTAACAGAATGTCCCCATAAATCTAAACTTTTTTTCGGTTCCAATGTTTTAAAGGCATTTAAGATATCTTTGGTATCAATGAATGTAAATTCAAAAGTTTTATCGCACTTGGTTACACATTGCTTCAGTAATGATTCAGCAGTACTAACTGATGAACTGAGGTTTTGAGTTTTTAAGACCGTAGCATTGGAGAAAAAAATTTTTAAACTCTGTTGCAATCTTCAAATCTCCCTCCATGTTGATTCCATCAGATTTCAGTTGGAAGACATTATTGAAATTTTTGGTTTTACCAGTTTCACTGTTAATAATATTCCAAGTAACTTTTATTTGTTTGTGGATTGTTAAATAATATTTTATATTTGAAGGGCTTTTGCTATATTACATGTCCTTTTAAAAATGTTGGAATACTTTTTTACATATTCTTGAAATTCCACACTGTGGTTATAACATTTTTCATAATATTGCCCATTCACTAAAACCTCTTCGGTTGCTTAATGATTATATTTTTGGAGTAAATACCCGACTATATTCTGTGTCAATTAAATTAAACAAAGAACCATATTAATCATTTGGGTTATCATGATAGATCAGCTTTGGCAATTTTTCAGTTAAGTTAGCCTTAAAACATTCTACTCGGCTAGTATTCATTGGAACAAAAACAATTTCTTTTCTTTGAGGTTTGTTTGTCACTTTTGGGAACTTAGCTAATTGGCCACTATGGTCAGAATCTAGTACATATATAATTGAACTATTAGTGGGAGCTATATTTGTAAATATATTATCTAAACAAGTAGCAGTTATCCTTATAGGCTCAGAAAATGTTGTACAGATTAAATGATTTAAAAAGATTAAGAAAATGACATGTTAATGAAGATTTGTCTAAAATATTTATATTAAAATCTCCACAGACAACAATATTCATCTTTGATTTGGAGGCTTTGAATATAACCTCATCCATCTTGTTTATATACTCCTCATAAGATGCACAAGGGGGCTTGTATACACTGATAACAATAAATTGCTCAAACTCAATACAAGCAATCTCTTTGCATTTTTGCAACTCGTTCAATAGAAAGGCTTACTATGTCTTAACGTTCCTTAAATTTTATTCATTTACTAACTATAATCATCGAGCCACCATGTATCATATTAATTCTACTGAACGAGCTGGCAACCTGGTGATTATTGAAGCTGAACATGACCTGGTGGCTTAGCCAATGTTCTGTAATGCATAAAATATCAATATTATTACAGTTCATGAACAGCTCCAATTCTAATTCTTTACCTTTTTCTTACAAGGTACTGGAGATTTTTTTTCATTCTCCGTATAGATAATACTCAAGGTATCTTTCAAATGTCATTGACAGTCTATTCCAAGTTTATGCACTTAGTAGTTAAATTATTGCTAGAGGTTGACTCTATTGTCTCAATTACTAATTTAAATTATTTAAATTAAGCCGTGGGACATCAGGTTCCACAGTTTGTTCCAAACTGTCGACTTCGCACATAGCTGATCAACTAGCTCGGAACATTTTGCAGTGCTGTACAGCAATTTCCGTTACCGATCTAAAATTTTCCAGAAGATTAAATAGTTTCGTACATTGTTTTATAAATGCAACAGCTTAGTGTGCAGGAATTAACCACCCTGTTCAACAAATTCTCGCTAACTATGTAAACATTTACGTATTTTCTACCCATGTTGTCCCGAGTCCTTTATGAAAATCGTCTTCCTTATCGGACAGCTTGCAAACCGTAACCAAAACAATATGACTGTCAGTACAATCGACGGTATCGATGACAAAGTAAAAGAAGAATTTCGCCGCGTTGAACCAACTGACATATGGATCTGTTGGTTAGACTTTAGAGCGTACCGACCAGGGGCATACAAATCCGGTTGTGTCAATCTTTTTGTTATTAAGTTTTCAAATGACTATTGGATTTTATATTTCTCCAATGTTTCGGTAGCGTGTAAGACCACCATATTTACATATTTGTAGTTAGTATTTGTTTTTAGTAACTCGCCACGGCCTAAGTGAAGAGGCAGACTGCCTCGTGGTCAGATAGCTTATTCAGCTCAAATTATGAGTCATGGCTTCGATCCCTGGGTCACCAAAAATGTTATTGGGGTTCCTTCGAGGTTTTTCTCGAGTATCTAAAATCTCAGTAGCAGTTCGGAGTCTGGCAGATGGTATGTTACTTGTCACTTCCATGCTTTGGATGAGCACGTAAAGCCCTCGGTCCTAAATATCGTAAGAAATAATCGATAATCGTTATCGATAATGCAGCGATCAGTTACACTGTTTACGCAAGGGGACCGGGCGTGATAATAACATTTTTTTTTTAACACGCCCCGGCTTCGCACTTTGTAATGATGTAATTTCGTTGTGGAATGATTAATAATATTATGATTATTACAGGATATTATCTTAGGTCCGTCGTCCAGATTTTCTCTAGTATAGTATGCATTTATGTACTATACATATAAAACTTCCTCCTGAATCACTCTCTATTGATGGAAACTGCATCAAAACTCTGTACGCAACACACGTTTACCTTCATAACCGAATCATCCTCAATAGAAACAAATAACTCTTCAATTAACCAGAATTGAAGAATTAAACTACTATTAGGTACTGAAGGCAATTCAGTTTGCAACTCTCCTATTTCTGCCTAATCAGCCGAGGCTATGTACTCCCGGGTCCAATCCTTGCATGAGCAACCCAAGTTAAATGTTATCAAAGATGTCGCATGAGCAACCCAAGTTAAATGTTATCAAAGATTTTTCGGGGTTATCAGAACCGAAATTTTTAAATGAGAGAAACATTTCGGAGTGTTATATCGCAATGCATTGATGGGGATGGACGTTGTCGCAACAGTGCAATATCGAAAAGTAAAGCCGTTTCAAACTCAAATAAAATATTTTTAACTAGCTTTTCCCCGCGGCTTTACTTGCGTTACATTCTGTTTAGGGATGTGGGGTGTTAGAAAGAGAAAAAAGGTAGCCTATGTCACTCTCCATCCTTTCAACTATCTCCACTTAAAAAATCACGTCAATACGTCGCCCCGTTTTGACGTGAAAGACGGAAAAACAAACACACACACTTTCCCATTTATCATAATTAGTATGGATATGCGTCATAATTGTCTAAATCTATAGAAACTAACGAAATGTACAATTACAGATCCGATGGGTTTAATAATGCCCCGAATGCCGCGAACACGGCAAAAGCGCAGTTACGTGGACAGACTGTTGGAGCTTGGGATAATACAAGATAAGAAACAATGCCGTAAAAGAAAACAAAAGACGTCACGAACTAAAAGCACAGCCGGGGATGGCGATAAATCGAACGGTGAGTTTCTAAGCAATTGAACTTCGCCTCTCCGCGACGTAATACGACATTGGATGTATTTTTATTTGTGATTTGTGTCGCAAATTGACGTGCGTTTTTAATATTTAGAATTTCAAATTAGGAGGTTTGTAATTCAGAGGATTACGATATTACATATTCATTTTTTTATATCATACTAGCTGTTGCCTGCGACTTCGTCCGCGCGGACTTCGTTTACTCCGCACTGCTCCTCCCCTGTAGGTGATAGCGTGATAATATGTAGCCTATGTGTTGACCCGACCTGTTAGTAATATTCGTGCAAAATTTGAAGTAAATGCATGCAGTACTTTTTGAGTTTACCCCGGACATACATACAGACAAACAGACAAAAATTCTAAAAACTATATTTTTGGCTTCGATATCGATTGTAGATCACGCCCCAAGTATTCTTGTAAAAAAATATTGAATGTACAGTTTTTACTTTCCTACGATTTTATTATATGTATAGAAGATAGTAAACTAACAAATAGCTCTCCTGATAGTAGGAGATAACCATCGCAATTAGACACCAACATTGTTATTGGTGCTTTGCTATTCGTGTGGCGGAATGGTTCGACTCAACATTCTTCATTCGAACCGCAAAGGACTGGAACATGCTTCCTAAGTCTGTATTTCCTGACAAGTACAATCTGGGGATCTTCAAGAGAAGAGTGAACGGGTACCTTCTAGGGAAACGCGTTTCATCTTAGGCCTCATCTTAGCTTACCATTAGGCGAGATCGAGGTCAAGCGCTTACCTATCGATAATTAAAAAAAATATCTTGACCTCCATACTGGAACACGACAGTGACAAGCAAGAGTGATGTCCCGCAGACCATTTGCATTCATAGATTTTTCCAATTATATCAACTTCGTATATTTACACGAAAATTGCACAAAAGGTATAACTTTATTTAACCATCTATTTGCGTAATTTGAAATCAATAGGAAGAAGAAGATTGCACGAATTAAATACTATTATTGTTGAAACAAAAATAAAATAAAACAAATTTTTTGGCATCCCTAAAAAAGGTTAAACTACCATTATAAGTAACACTACGATTAAAAGTACACTACTGAGTAGGTACTATTATACATAGTAAGGAGCAAAGTGTTATTTAATATATTTTTTATATAAACTATATTTATATAATAAAGCACAAGAGTTTGTTTTTTGTTGGAAGTACTTATCTCTGAAATTTAGATTAAACGATGAGCACGTCGCACTCATGTCACACGATCAAAAATGTTTTAGCATTTTATAGCCTATTTATTGGGAAAGCTTTTTCACAAATATCCTGACATACTACGACCTTTAGAAGCGGACCAAAGGGCAGAGGACAGATAGTTTATGCAAAGTGCCGACGACGCCATTAACTTTACACACGGTTTTCACTGAACCATATAAGTAGTTTGTTATACTGAAACATAGTTTTTACTTGAAATAAAAAATATATTATCAATTACTATTCGTATAAAACGTGACACACTCTTTGCATTACATTTTTATTAACCTTAAGTGCTATTACGTCACTCAACATACATTATCATTTACAATAGCATTATTTTGGTCGGCGGCAACACTAGATTGTAAGCGAAAAAATTACGATTGCATTTTGAATGGGCGTAATACTAGATTGTTTATTGAATAATTTCAAAGAAATGGCAACGTTTAGCTAACATAATATACAGGTTGTATCGAAATTATAAAATCGATAAAATTACCGTGTGTCTAATCCATTGAGTTTTCGGATCAATATTATTGTGAAAAAAATATTTCCAAGACGCTGTATTAATTAAGTGGGTACCATATAGCTCTGTATAAACTAAACCTACCTGTTTGCAAGTTTATTTCAGTATTATATAGTAAAAGTATATTAACAATGGAGATTCACCAAGTACCTAAGAAATAATTATTCAAAGAACACAGGAGAGTTTAGTTTTGTGTACATCCCTTGCGTGTCTTTCGGAGTGACGAATATTAGATAAACAAGAATAAGGTTCTACGATTTTTAAATCAATTAAATAAAATATATCGCTAGGAACAATCATATAAAAAATATTGAGACTTTAATTTGATTGAATTCTATCATCAGATTTAAGTGTTACCATTGTATAAAACTTTAATTACATTTTCATTAAAACAGCAATAAGTTTATATATCATAATTTTCATTCTAAGTATGAAATAAAAATTCTCCCTGTTTTTGTGTTAAAGAATAGTTACTGCGAATTTATTTTTTGTTCTGTTAAGTACCTTTAAAGTGTCTTTGCAAAATCTTAAGCTCAGAATTCTGTCAATCTTACTTAGATTTCTAAAATTAGCTATTGTACTGACGACACCCAATGACAAAATAAATACCTAATCACAGACTACTAAAGAGAGAGAATTGATTGTTTACATTAACCTTACCTAAATTCCAACTTTATTTAGCTACTATTTTCCAAATTAAAAAAAAATATTTATTAAATGCGGATAAGTTATGGTGTTGATATAGAATCTTAAGCAATATATTAGGTAATAACTAAAAAACGATGTATGAAGTCTTGCCCGTGTTCTTTACAACAATAAATAAATTGACATAGATAAATGACATCACATTTTCAAAAATAAGTTTCAAATAAAAGAAAAAATGTTAAATTTCAATACAAAATATTATAAATGTAATCTAATGCATGCTAATGTGTAGCGGAAGAGGCAGGTAACATAATTAGACATAAGAACTTTGTAACCCTATTTCTGGCAAATAAAATATTATTATTATTATTACCAATACAAAAAATAAAACGAAATATAGCACATATTAAGCGTGCAGAACTTTAGTATTTGTGTCGAAAGTTTTCTTACCTTATTTATTGATCTATACAGCGTGAAGAATTCATGAATTGCTTAATAATATTAAGTTCTTTCTATTTAAACAGAGAGTTCAACTGAAGAATCAGATTCTGATTCAGAAAGTGATGTCAATACGGTAACAAACAGACAGGCGAAACCAGTCCAAAAGAAAAAGAAAGAACCTAGTAAAAGAAGGGTAGCTAGTCGAAAAGTTGAATTGAGCGCAAGTGAAATCGCGCAACTTCTGGTCAAAGCTGTAAATGACGGTATGTATTTTTGTAAAATTGTGCATTCTGTTAAATTAAAACTTGTTTTCATCTTAGGTATTCTATATCTAAGAAAAAGTATTAATTACTGATGTAACATCACTCGAGACGTGAAATTTTTCATTACTTAAATTTTTATCCAAATCCATCCAGAACGTGAAGAAATTGTAAACAAATACTACCGTACTCTTGGTCGCATGATTAGCGATCCTGATTATGCAATATATAGAAGATTAGATTCAATTCTCGATACTTGATAGAGACTAGATGAACACCGATAATTGTAATTCTGGGTTTGAGCGTTTATAAATTTTGTAATGATGAATTATATATTTCAGTAGATCTGCAGCGTGCTGCCCGCAGCATTATAAAAGTTTTTGGTAAATCCCGCGGGATCACCTAATTTATATGCTATACTACTATATGCTATATGCTATTCCAGGTCATCACCTATATGTATGCCTAATGTTATTCAAAACCATTCAGTTGTTTTTGCGTGACATCCAAACATCCAAACTTTCCCATTTATAATATTATTATTAGTACTATGTATTCCAAATGAGAATAAGACTGTCAGGACGCCATATTGCACCGCATTTTGCAAAAACTTCATTAGTGACCAGTATGGTAAGCAAAAAAAATACTAAAAAATAATTTGCGTAATAATTTGCCTAATAGAAATTATCAAAAAAATAATTTGCGTTCTAATTGGTATATTTACTATTCCATCAGGTGACCCACTCTCTCGTATGCCTGCAAATTCAACAAAAAAATCTTTTTCTCCCACATAATATTGCATAAATCTAAAATTAATTACGTGTTTCAAATTATGTTTATAATGACATTATTTAAATAGTTACACTTATGTAGGTACATGCAGTATGATATGGAACACTAATATTACTATAATACAGTGTGTGAATAGAACCCTGTCCGATCGTCAAATGCATTATTTGATAGCTTAACACAATCAGGCGTAGGGTCGTGACGACCCCATCGCCCACCGGGGGGGTAATTTTGTTACAAAGTTACTCCACCGGTGCAGTCAGTCAACCAAATTAGTGGTAGTGCCATCCTGCAATAGCAGCTGAATAGGCCGGCATGCCCGGGGAGATACAACTCTCTCACTTAATACCGACGTGAAGCAACAGCTTTGCTGTTGCGTTTCGTTCGGTTTGTGAAAGTCCTGGAGGCCTAACACCTCCCTCCACTCCCCACCCAGCTGACATGAAAGCGCGATTTAAAGGAATTTTACCCCAGGGGGGTACTACTTGCGCTAGCGGTGGAGAAACCCCCTCTAAGCATCCGTACTCTGGATTTCTTAAGCAGCCAGATCACGGGAGCTCGGGCTGCCCCGCGTATTCTGGGGGGGGGGGATGCAAAATTGAGCTCTTTTAAAAACCTGTCCGGGACTATCGGGGCAAGAAGGACATGGCAATATCAGGGGGCTTCATTCCAACCTGAACGCCGTCCACTATCACCTGGAGGCGGCGAAGTCAGCCTTGCTCATTTTGACCGAGACCGAGACACAAGAAGTATCAGCCGGAGAAGGTATCTCTTCTCCGGCTGATACTTCTTACCTCCTACCCGGGGTACAAATTGGAACATGCCTTTGTACCGCGGGCTGGTGTGTGCGCCTACGTCAGAGAAGATATGTTACCGGCGCCTCGGTAAACTTGAAGGTCGGGACCAATCTATCCCCTGGCTACGTGTAGACTGCTACGGCCATCTCCGCTTCTACGCGTGCCTTTACAGGTCCCATAGCGGAAATATTGAAGTCTACAGGCTCGTTGAGCGCATGGAAACGGCTGTAGATTCCGTGTAACAACAACCCCCTCCGCTGAGATCGTGATCTTGGGTGATTTTAATGCCCATCACGTCGAATGGCTATGTTCTCGCACTACCGATCATGCGGGGAGGTCTGTTCACGATTTTGCCTTGGCGTGTGGTTTAACACAACTGATAACTTCGCTTACGCGTGTCCCAGATGTGGACGACCATACGCCTTCATTGTTAGACCTTCTGTTGACCTCTCATCCGAATGACTATCAGGTATCCCACTTGGGATGTCAGACCATTGCCTGATCCGGAGCAAAGTGCCGGTTACGCGCCTCCTTTTGCAGGCCGTCGTCGCGTTTGGCACTATAGGTCAGCAGATTGGGACGGAATGCGGTCTTTTTTTGCGTCCTACCCATGGGGGCGGATGTGCTTCAAGCTGGATGATCCGAGTGTTGTTGCTGACTCTATTGCTGATGTGGTGCTGCAGGGCATGGAACTTTTCATTCCATTTTCTGCAGTGCCAGTTGGTGGTAAGCCTCAGCCTTGGTTTGGTCGCTCCTGCAAAACGGCTTCACGCCGAAAGCAGGAGTGCTACTGGGCTTGGGCTGCTGCGTCGGCATCTCGTGATGTAAAAACCAGCACATTTTTCCCTGTGTTGGTTCCGGGCTCCTTTGAAGAATAGACCAACTGCCGTTCTGCCAGGCAGGTCGTAAAAGGCGACCGGTTGGCTCTGCAAGTCACTACCATCGTGACTACTAGGTGGTAGAGTTCTGCATTGTCTCGCCCGGGTCTGGTACCACCACTTTACCTATTCCTGCCGCAATATAGTCAGTGTTTGTCACTGTCGTGTTCCGGTTTGGAGGGTAAGGTAGCCGGTAAACTTATGCATGTGGCATTAGACCTCGCCACTAGATAGCAACGCACCATTAACATCTTTGGTGTCTATAGGCGATGGTTGACTCTTACCATCAGAAGACCCATCTGCTTGTTTGCTATCTTATAAAAAAAAAACATTACGAATGGAGTACAATTCTGCCTCTAGGTTCTTCAAAAGAGCTATCGCCAAGGCAAAATCGGAACACATTGGCAGAATTGGCGAGAAATTAATTCGCCTTCCTTCGGGAACTCGTGCGTTTTGGTCTCTTGCCAAGGCTGTCATGGGGAATTTCTCACAACCCTCTCTTCCATCTTTGCACAGAGACGATAACTCTCTGGCCCATACCGCAAAGGAGAAGGCCGATCTTCTGGGCTTGTTCTTTGCGGCCAACTCGACTCTGGACGACCAAGGGAATTCACCGCTTACCATCCCGCGGTGCGATAGTTCTTGCAGTAAGATTCTTGCAGTCTTCTGTGCGTAAAGCACTTTTTTCTTTGGACGTCCACAAGTTTCGACTCTCCTACTCACCACTCGTAGTACCACCACTCACCACTCGTACTCGCGTGGTACCAAAATCCTGGAAGACAGCTCTTGTGCATCCCATTCCCAAAAAAGGAGATAGCTTTAGCCCGTCCAATTACCGGCCCACGGCCGTAACATCCTTGTTCTGTTATGGAAATTATGGAAACCATCATCAACTGTGAGCTCCTGAAGTATTTAGAAGAGCATCAGCTGATTAGTGATCGTCAGTACGGTTTCCGTCGCGGCCCCTCAGCTGGTGATCTGCTAGTATATTTGACACATCGATGGGTGGAAGCAGTTGAGTCCAAGAGGGAGGCATTGGCTGTAAGTTTAGACATAGCTAAGGCCTTTGATCGGGTATGGCACAAAGCGCTTCTCGCAAAGCTGCCTTCCTACAGGCTTCCTGAGAAATTGTGCAAGTGGATAACCAGTTTTTGGCCGATCGGAGCATCAAGGTCGTAGTCGACGGTGCAAGCTCCGACCTTAAACCCATCAATGCTGATATTCCCCAAGGATGCGTGCTATCACCGACCCTTTTTCTTCTGCATATAAATTATATGTTGCGAATTAGTAACAAATTACAAATTCCTATGGGAATATCAGTCCCTAGGTCGCTCATTTCAGTTGTTTTCCCTTTTCTACCCTCATATGGTATTATCATAATTTACAACTAAACCTAAAACTGTGTGTAGCACTCCATCAAGACTGCTGACATTGTGTTAAGTCCATAAACATCACAAATGATTTTTGCTGCTTGCTGATGGTATCAAAACCAATAGAATACAAACAGTACAACTTTTAAGAAATAAGCGATTTTACGCAACTTTCTCTTTATAAAATATATAGATCTTTTTTCCAACCTGATATTTAACATATAATGTTACTTATATAACATAAAAGTAGTGAATGTAGATCTTTGGTGTTTAGATAATTGAGTGTTTGATATTTAACCATTCCTCAATCATTGGATGTATTTACATGAACTAATATAGAAGATACTTCTCCAAACAAAACTTGGTAAACAATTCTTTTTCCATAAAATTAGAAAAAAGGTCAGTAGTCGTTGGCAGTATGATATATGGACCTGTAATAAATAAACTACAACCGGGGGTAACATGTATCAATAGCACTACTGTATAATATTCCTACGAAATATACGACGCTGTTCAAGAAAATGAATGATGATGAAGAAGATGAAAAATGTTATAATTTGTAACAGAATATTTGTCGTTTGTGGGTGTTATTAATAAACGTAGATTTGAAATGAAATTAGTTATATCCTAAATATCCGTCAAACAAATTGACATAATTGGATGGATGGATGGATTGGATTGGATTGATTGGATCAGACGATCCGAATGCGATCCGAAATCTATATTAATATCTATCATCACGCCCGGTTCCCTTGCGGGGTAAGCAGTGTAAAAATAACGTCTATAGACTTTCCAGTTCACCGCGATTCACCGGTTTGTCGATTGGCGAGATAAGTGGTGATCCTCATCGAAGCCTTTACGTACTAATCTGAGGCATGGGAGTGTAATACACTACTGAGCCAGACTCCGAGCTGCTACTGAGATTTTAGATTTTGGAGAAAAACCTCGAAAAAACCGCAGTAAAACTTTTGCCCGACCCGGGGATCAATCCCGGGACCTCATATCAGAGCCGAATAGCATAGCCATAGACTACGAGGCAGTCAATATTATCTATATTAATATACGGAAAATATCCGTTATATATGTTGACTTGTGAAAGAAATCATTTTTTTTAAATATTGTAAAACAGACATTACAAAAATGTAATATATCCTCGGATATGTAATTATACATATGATGACAAAAAATTGGTCTAGTGTTTACATTATTCGTGTAATTAGTCCAGTTATATTTATTTATATTTATCTATTGTATACTTACCCAACACGGACACTAAATAGTGGAATCATGTCGATAACGTACATCGCCTTGCTTTAGTAACTAATAGGACTCGCAGCTAATTATAACCCTCCGTTATACAATAAATAAACAAATAAGTAAGAATTAAAAATATTGTCTTTATTTATTAAGATAAAACTTATCCTATGACCGAAGTTGAAACGTATGGCATAAAATATGCAACATTATATAAAAATCGGTTGAGTAATTTCGGAGTCCATCAAGGACCATACACTGTCAAATAAAAATAAGAATACAGTGTAATTTTTCGGTTTTACTCTAAGCCCTGTTCCCTAGAGACCTGTAACGTAGGTACATAATGAAAAAAAAACAACTGTATTTTGCTGTTGTTTGAGTTATTTTGTATTCTTTTCCCGCCCATACCAGAGCTGGTTTTCGGCAAATCCTATAGATTTATATTGATTAAAATTAAATATTAAAAGTAAAAATGGGCTACTAGATTGAAGTTCTTAATTTTGTGAAATAATATACTTACATATTATGTGACACCAGCTCGCTTGGGATTAATAGCGTGTGATATGTCGCGCGCGGTAAACAGAGGTTAGAATAAGAGTTTATATCTCTTTAATGCCACGACAAATATTTCTACGATGCGTCACGTCGAATAAATGAGGGTATAAGTTTTTCTAATTGATAAAAGTTCGAGCGAGAATACGCTGTTTATCCTAAGCGAGCTGAGGCTTACAATTATGTTGTTGGCCTCTAAGGGATCTATAAAAATCGTGCAAATTACGAGTAACATGACACCTGGCTCAAATGACATTTATGCAAAATATTGTGCAAAAAGGTTTATTTTCAATTTTAAATCACAGCTCACGTCCAACGTTAACAAAGATGCAGGGCACCGCGCGGGGAAGCGTAGGGAGTATATAGTACCGAGCCAAATTTCATGTTAATTCACTTAACTTGTACGCTCTCTTCTTGAAGATCTCCAAATTGTTTCATTTCGAAAATATTTCCGGTGACATTTGGATCAAAAAGTAGCTATGCAAGGCGAAATATGCTTATGGACCCCCTAGGAACATAAAAAACATGTAGGTGAAATTTCAAGTGTTGTAGTCATTAGAATATTCACCAAGACAGTAAACATCTATACATTTTCACAAACATAATAATATTGGGATGACGCTGAAATGATGAATTGAATTCAACGGCTTAAAAATAAATTTTCTATTACCCGCAAGTTTGACTTTTCGGTTTGTTTACTTTGGGCGCCCAATAGATGTTTGTTCACGAAAATTACAAATTAATTTTAAATTTGTTCACTACGATACCCTCGTCTCAAGGCTACAAGTCGAAAATTAAGTGGCTGATCCAGATCCACTGTCGATTAAAAGTCTCGAACTTTCCTTTACATATAAATTATTCAAAATTTGTTAGTGGGGAGTTAAACTTCAGATATTTATTAAAAGCTATTAATGTTTGACGGAATTTGGAATCTCGTTTAATATTTTTTATTCGTCAAAAGATTTTCTAATTAAATATTCAATGCTTTTAAAATTTTAAGTGAAATAGGATCGCCAAACCAATGTGATGTTTAAAGTTAAATCACATTTTTGCGTCATAAAATGACTGCGTATAAATTGTTTAATCAATATCGTTTATCTTAACGTAATGGAAGTTAGGATAATAAAGCAATAACACGTTAGGTAATTACAATTTTTATTTCCGAATATAATAGAAAAATTAGTTGAGTGTTATATCAAATGTCAGTTGTTGTTTTTGAGTGTGTTTGAGTGTTATTAAAATGTCAGTTGCAAAATGTAAAGTTTTTAAAATATTAACGAATATTGGTCCTTAGCTCTAGACATTTCTTATGCAAGATATAACAGTTCTTTTGCCGTTGATATTGTCATTGCCATTGCCATCGAGGTCCATGGTCTAAAGCTGCTTCCTCAATTGCCAATCAGTATGATTTGGAATAGTAAGTAAACTTCTACATCAGAGTGAATCCTCGAAACATACTCTTTTAGTTCTTTTGTTAGTAATTTGTACGGTAAGTTAATTGGTAAGTTGATACGGCTGTAAACTATAATAATAATAGGTAGTAAATAAATATCACAGTACAAATCACATGAATTGATCTAACTCTAAAGCAAAGAAAGTATTTGCTCTTGATATTCTAGGTGTAAAAGTACTGAAAAATATATTTAATAAACTCTCAAACCCACAGATATAAACATCTATGCTCATCACACAAATATTTGTCCCTGTAATATAAAAAAAAACAATTGAGCTAAATTGTGTACACGCTTAGAACCTATTTTATGCTATGGTGGTGGAAAGTCATTATTTGTCAATTGATATGTTATCTAATACAAAATAATTGTTTGTCCGGGGCCCCCTTTGAAGCATAGACTGTCTGCCATTTTCTAGGCAGTTTGTTAAAAGTACAACGATTGGCTGTTCGTAGGTACTAGGTATTCGTGTAATTACCATCGTGGTGTTACCTACACGGTGACAGAGTTCCGCTACGTCTTACCTGGATATATTATAGTGCGTCGGCCTTACCTATATCTACCGCTAGAGTATCAGTGCTTGTTATTGTCGCGTTCCGGTTTAAAAGGTAAGGTCCTGAAGATGCGTTAATACGCGAAACCGGTAGACTTTAAATAATTTGGAAGAATATATATGTAGTGAAATCAGTACAAGTGTTTTATAATTAAAATTAAAATTAGGTAAGGTAAATTTTGCATGTAGTATTACCATCCCAGCACACGGATAGCCACGCATCATTAACATCATTGCTTAACATCAACCACAAAGAATGGTTTTCTTTTTCTCAGGAGAGCCATCTGCTTGTTTGCCATGTAGTGAAATAAAAGACAATAAAACTAAACATTTTTCTTAAAATAATACATTTAAAATATTGATTTTTATGTGTTAGACGTGCAGTCCAACCTTAATTTTAACATTATTGTTGTTTATATTAAATTTTTGAAAGCTTTTTAAAGGCAAAAGTACGAAAATGTTAAAAACGCAGACTATTGGCTTAGTGTTTTTGGCTTAACTATTTTTCTAGTTGAAAATCGATCATTCTGTTATTAGAAAAATTAAAAGAATAAGACTTTTAATTTTTCTAATAACTGAAAAAAATATAAAATAATAAAAGAAAAGAGTAATACATTAATGACTATAAATTTTATTAATGTATCTATACATCTAAACGTGGTAATATTTGTATATTAACATACTGGGAGATGCAGAATGTAACGAAATGGAAATCATTTTATACGCTTTTATGTGTGTAAGGGAAACATGTAGTTTCCCCACCGACCACACAACCCATAGACCCCTAATAACAGGCGAATGGCTTCTGTCAACACATCTGACTTATAGTTCCGATGTAAATGTCCATGCACCAATACCCAATCAGTGTCGACCAATCAGATCCTCTGTACATCACTATCTTTCACTGTGGCCTTGAGTAAGCCAATCACGATATTGCAGCTCAGCTCAGCTAGTTGCCAGAATGCATTCAATACGGAAAATCGAACATTAGGCGTCTATGGGCTGTGTGGTCGATGAGTTTCCCATATCTACACCATTAATGGCTTACGGGGCGTCTACAGAGAGAATTGGGTTCAGATCACGATCCGATCATGCAAAAACTTTTTGTTTTATATACTCTTGACGATACTTCAACCTTAAGTAGAACCCGACCAATTTGATCTTTAGTCTTGGTCTCCCGTGGTACCTATACATATCCACATTCTCATTTATATATGTTTTAGTAATCTGTCAATCGTTCAACATGTTGAACGATTGGCAGATTACTAAAACATACACAAACCAACAGAGCATATCCTCATTTTTAACAGACTTCAAAAAAGGAGGAGGTTCTCAATTCGGCCTGTATATTTTTTTTATGTATGTACACCGATTTCTCCGAGGTTTCTGAACCGAATTACGTGATTCTTTTTTTGTTTGATGCGAAATGGTTTCGAATTGGTCCCATAAAAATTTGTTACATAGATATTTGGTTTTCAAACTCAATTTATCTCTCATTTCGGATTCATAGTTATAGGGAATCATTAAAGGATCGTAAACTATGAATTGAAAGTACACAATTATAATTGAAATGATTCATGCATTAAATTTTCGTGAGTATTTTACAAAGAATATTCATTACTACGTTGAATGTGAAATTATTTTCACATAATAAAATCTTATTTATTTTTAGTCAATGAGTAAATTATATATATATATATATATATATATATATATATATATATATATATATATATATATATATATATATATTACATTGTGGGACTAAATATCTTCGGCTAATCGTGGTGCACTGGTTGTATCTCTGCCTACCTCTTCGGGAATACGGGCATGAAGATACTACTTTTTAACTTCCCGCTACGTATGTAGATAAGAAAGTTACTGATTTTGACCCGATTTCCGAAAATTGAGTTTTCACCAGATGTCCACGTTTTCAGTCAATATGTCTGTATGTATGTGTGTGTGTATGTGAGTATGTAAACATCTCATAACTTTAGAAAAGCTGGACCGATCGAAACGCGGTTGGATGCCGCTCAACTTATACTTCCCGAAAATTTGAACCAAGCCGCACCAGGAGATTTTGAGAAATGTTTAAAGCCAAAACAGTGTTTTTTTATATAACTTCCAGATTAATTTTTCGATTGAGTACAAAAACAAATGAGCTTTATTCCTCAAAAATATATCTAATACACAAATTTCATCAAAATCGGTTTATCCGTTTGGGAGCAATCATTGACGAAAAATTTTGAAAAAGTGACTTTTCGACATAACATCGAAATTTTTTAACTAATCATTTTTTAGTATTCTACGATATTTTAGTACTAAAAAAACTACATCGAATGCTGTTTCAAAAATCAAAATCGAATATAATTTTTAAGTTACAGCTTTTCAAACATTAAAATTACGTTGTTTTTAGCAAACTTAATATTTTTGAAATAACTTTCTCGCTAATACACCGATTGACTTAAAAATCTTATCAGCTTTTTTCCTTTAAAAACTGCGTCAAATATCGTTTATTGTATCAAAGTCAGTTAATTGTTTGGGATCTCTCAATGACAAAGTTTCGCTGTGTCGGTCCGTCCGTAGCATTGCTCAGAGATCCTTATTACTAGAAAGCTGTAATTTGGCACGAATATACATATTAGTCACGTCAATATAGTGGTAAAATAGAATCTTGAAAAATATATTTTTTAAGGGTAGCTTCCCTGCAAGTAAAGTGGGGATGTTAATTTTTTTTCTCACGTACCCCATTGTCTGGGGTACCGTTGGATAAGTTTTAAAAAATATTGATTTGTGAAATAATTGTTTTTTCTCACGTACCACATTGTTCGGGGAACCGTTGGATAAGTTTTTAAAAAATATTGATTTGTGAAAACATGTTTTCAATTATGGGACTCGTTTGTAAATTATTAAGTATTTTAATTGTTAATTCTTGTTAGAGTCAAGTCAAGTCCTCCCTCCCCCCTCTGCAGGCTAAACGGTTGGTTTTGGGGGTGGGAAAAATATCGTGGTAGTAGTAAATACAATAAAATTAGAAGGAAAACTATTACGGTATAAGCCTTTATAAGTTTTTGAATAATAGTCTATCAAGTTATAATATGTACTTATTATATAGGCGGTAAACCTTTAGTGCGGATATATGTCATTGATGTTGAATAGCTTAAATGTTCATACTATGAAACTATGAAAGCTTTCTTCTTAGTCCGCATTACTGTGATGGGCAACTTCGGAACCGGACATTGCACGTGGCCCGACACGCACTTAACAATTTTTTAACAAAATAGATGTTTGAACTGAAAAAATCTATGTTTACTCTTTTGAGCTTAAAATACCTTAATTTAGCGGGAAAGGCCTGCAGAGTCAACCGTTTACAATTTTTTTTTACATACATTTTCTCGCAGGTTATTCTGAAGCTCTCAATTGGCTCGCGGAGTGTTTAGAAGAGGTAGCGTTAGATCAAGAAGCAGAAGGATACGATCCTGCCGCAGAAGGAACGCCGCTGGTGCCGATATCTGGCGAGTCGGTTGAGGCCATGGAAAGCAAACTGTTTATTGATGTGTTGAAAAGTGTTGGAATTGTACCGCCAGGAAGTGAACAGGTAAACTTTTGCTTTCCTTGCACACACTTATCATTCTACATCAGCGGTGAACCTTCAAACTTTTCTAAAAGTACATCCAAGATATGCAAACGCATTCCCTTGTTCCAACAATATAACATAAAGTGGTAGAATAACCAGTTAAGGCCACTGCACCATTTACGGCTATTTATTGTATTTTTTATAGAAATACTATATATAAAATCATAATAAATTTGATTCATTTGAGTGTAAAAGTTAAATTTAGCAAAAATATTATTTGACATTATATTTTCTTGTAAATCAATACAAAAGTCAAGTGGCTAGAAACGGTTCTAACGAGGCCAAAAACGGTACTTCTATATGTAGTTTGACAGATAACAGATATCAAAATTATTTTACCATTTTAATAACTTACACAAACATAAACTTAACTACATAAAAATAATAGTCATTCATGATAATTGTAAGTAAATGTGTGAAATAAATAAAAGCATGTAATCCCTATTAATGTTTATTTTAGCAAAGTAAAACATAAACTCAATAAAAGATATTAAATATTTTTCAAACTAACTTTATGGATATGGGTACAAATATTTAGGAGAATTTTATTGCTTTGAACACTTAGTGTAATTACATATTTATGTTACGAGTACGACCATACAGAAAAATGCCTTTTCAATTTATGCGCACATCAAAAACATCCGTCACAAATGTCGCAATACACTTTGCGATTGTACATTATATATTTTATTTTGCAAATACAAGTGACAGCAGGTTTTTGTCAAATTGCTTTCATAAAACATTAAGGAAAAGTCAAAGAACACGGGCGAGACTTCATACACTTTTTTTTTAGTTAATAACTTAAAGTTTAATATATTCCGTAATATTCTATATCAACTCCTTAACTTATTCGCATTTAATAAATATTTTTTGAACTTGGGGAATAGTAGCTAAATAAAGTTAGAATTTAGGTAAGATTGACTTAAACATTCAGTTATCTCCTCCTCGAAATCCTCTACGAAATCTTTTTTTTTTTATCATAAAATAGCAAACAAGCAGACGGGTCTCCTGATGGAAAGAGTCAACCGTCGCCTATAGACACCAAAGGTGTTAATGGTGCGTTGCTGTCTTGTGGCGAGGTCTAATGCAACATGCATAAGTCTACCGGCTACCTTACCCTCCAAACCGGAACACGACAGTGACAAGCACTGACGCTATTGCGGCAGGAATAGGTAAGGCGGTGGTACCAGACCCGGGCGAGACAATGCAGAACTCTACCACCTAGTAGCCACGATATTAGTGACTTGCAAAGCCAATCAGTCGCCTTTTACGACATGCCTGGCAGAACGGCAGTTGGTCTATTCTTCAAAGGAACCCGGAACCAACACGGAGAAAAGTGATATCACCTCAACCTAAGTTACAACAACAATCTAAGTTAGATTAACAAACTTCTGAGCTAAGATTTTGCCAAGACACTGTTTAGATATTTAATATAACAAAAAAGAAATTATATTTAAACTATTGTTTAGTACAAAAAAGGGCACAATTTTTATTTGATACTTATAATGAAAATTATCATATATAAATTATTGACGTTTTAATGCAAATATAATTAAAGTTTTATACATGGGTAACACTTAAATATAATGATAGATATTAATCAAATAAAGCCCAAAAATAAAGAAAAATAAAAGTTATTGCTGGCGCGTTTTTTAAATTTGGAAAACTTTTTCTGTGATTGTTTCTAGCGATATATTTTATTTAGTTAATTTGAAAACGTAGAGAATTATTCTAGTTTATCTAATATTCGTCACTCCAAAAGACACACAAGGGATGTACAACAGACATGTGTAGGTAATGCGCGTAATATTACTCGGGTGATATCACTTCAAGATGTGATGACATATTACGCATTACGCGAAGAAAACTAACATCACACCATCACCCGCGCATTTACTATCTTTAGTAGAGTGCGAGTTTGAGGAGTGATGAAGTGATATTTGATGCTAAGTAATGTTCGTTTCTGGAACGTAATTTCGGATTCTGTCTGCTTGAATCGACTTCGCGAGTCGCGAGGTAGAGTGATACAGATAGACGTTGTTCCACAAGTTAGATAGAGACACGATATAAGGCGAAGACAAGAAACGTTCGTGACGGATTTTAAGCCGTAAGTTTTTGTAAGAAGGTTTATGTTTATTTAGCCGGGTTTTTACCTATGATCACTTGAATTATTTACATTTTTTTGCTGAACAGAATCAGTTGGCACGTTGTTGGCTAGATATTCTTTAAAATTCCTTTAATTACTTGCTAATAACTTTATAATTTATTAGTGCAGTTTACCCAAATTGTAAAAAGTTCAGTGTAAATATAGTTAAATAGGAATAGGTTTAGTGAATATGTATAGTACTGTATGTTAATGACTTAGTGATTGATAAATATAAAAACAAAACTTAAAAATAATATAAGATAAAAGTCTGCCAGTCCTAAGCCCGGGGCCCCCCTTTTGAACTAGTTATATAAACTTACATAATCCGTCTTTATTCGGTGTAACTTATTATATTGGGCTTAAGAATTAAGGAAAATCAAGTTTATTAAAATAATCATTATGCGGTAATCAGCGTCATATTACCTACTAGCTGAGCCCGCGACTTCGTACGCGTGAAAAAAATCCAAAAAAAGTAGCTTAAATTACTCCCTATCACATCAGCTATCTGCCAGTGAAAGTCCCATCAAAATCAGGCCAGCCGTTCCAGAGTTTAGCCGGAACAAACACACAAACAAACAGACAGACAAAAATTGTAAAAAATGTTATATTGGTATATGTACCGTGTACATATATGCAGTTAGTAAAAAGCGGTTATTTTAATATTACAAACAGACACTCCAATATTATTTATTTGTATAGATTTATTAATCGTCAAAAAAAATCAGTAGGTACGGTCAAACTAAGACCTTCTCATATCTAAAACAAATATTCATCATTCAAATACACCGTGTGCTAGGAATTTCATGTCAAGGTTTTCAAGTAATATGATCTAAATAAACTTTTTCTAACTGTAAGCTAAATGTATTACGGCAGTGCAACAAGTAATACGTATATTACGTATCACTTCAAATAATAGTACAGTTGAAGTTCAAACGTTCTCAGATCTTTCGAATGCGTCGCGTAATGTTTCGAGTAATGCGTAATGTTATCGAGTAATATCACCTGACCGACAAAGTAATGTTGCATCACATTACTTCATAAAGTGATGTTTTGCGCATGTCATTGTACAAAACCAAAATCGCCTGTGTTCTTTAAGACATGTATAATATACAGTGTACAATAAAATCGCTGTTCGATTATCAAAGGCATTGTTTCGTAGTTTGACTAGTTTGCAAAAATCATGTTATGTTATTATTTTCAATCGAGTTCCCAAAAAGAAGAGGTTATCGATTTGGCTGTATGCTTTTTTCTTTTCATATTTGTTTCTTCAGAACTCGATCATTTATGAACAGATCTTAAAAATTCTTTTTTATTTGGAAGGGTATAATTCCCGTGTGGGTCCAATTTAATTTGGTTAAAATGTGATACAGGGTTCCCAAGATACAGGAAATAAGAATTCTGTTGCTGCACTTTTACTGCATTTAAAGACTTATGTACATATAGACATATATTTTTCCGATAAAAATAATCAGTCTTAAATGATATTTCAAATATTTCAAAGAAACACAAAATTTCGATCAAAAAATATCGACAGACGGCAGGCGACTACGATATCAAAGAGCTGCCTCTTTGATGTAGCCGCCCATCGTCTACGTGCGGCTGATGACTGTACGTGATGTCCCATTTAAATTGTTATGGAACTTTAAGGGTAAATACGAGTATTTAAATATACAATAATATTTTCTTTTTCTAAATAGAATCATTTCCTTTTTTTTTGAAACTGTCATCGATCTAACTATATGTATGCCCCTTTCGGATCGGACAGGGTTCTTAACACTCTGTATATGTATAATCAAATATATAAATATTTTTATCCTGTAAATAAAATTATTAAAACATTCGTGAGACATTATAAAATAAATAATTAAAAACGGCTGCACTCACGTTTCGTTCAAGACTGGTCGCTACCGAGCGAACATCAAAATTACCCTGAGGAAGGACCACATATAGGTCTGAAACTATTCGGAACCTATTCCAATAAAAGTGCCGCCGTTTTTAATTATCTTATCCTGTGTTGATCCGGGGCCCTTTGAAGAATAGACAATCTGTTCAGGCAGTTCGTAAGAGGCAACGATTGGCTGTACGAGCCACTACCATCGTGGCTACTAGGTGGTAGAGTTCTGTATCGTCTCGCCCGTGTTTGATACCACCGCCAGCCGATTGTTTTCTTTTTCCATCAGGAGAGCTATCTGTTTTTTTTTTTATATCATAAGACAGCAAACAAGCAGATGGATCTCCTGATGGAAAGAGTCAACCATCGCCTATAGACACCAAAGATGTTAATGGGGCGTTGCTATCTTGTGGCGAGGTCTAATGCCACATGCATAATTTTACCGGCTACTTTACCCTCCAAACTGGAACACGACAGCGACAAGCACTGACGCTATTGCGGCAGGAATAGGTAAGGCGGTAGTACCAGACCCGGGTGAGACAATGCAGTACTCTACCACCTAGTAGCCACGATGTTAGTGACTCGCATAACCAATCGGTCGCCTTTTACGACCTGCCTGGCAGAACGGCAGTTGGTCTATTCTTCAAAGAAGCCCGGAACCAACACGGGGGAAAAGCTATCTGTCTGTATGTTATCTTATAATATAAAAGCTTATAACTGGCTTAAACCGGTTTAGTTACAATCATACAAAGGTTAACAACTTAAATGTCGAAGATAACAACGCAATATTTGGTGCTGTACATCTTACCGTTCACCATCTGTATGCTTTAGATTATCTCTTCCCGCTGTCTAAAAACAATCGCTTGTGCGATTCCCTGACTTTGGTCATTCACTGCCATATATTAATTATAGGCAAAACTGAATATAGGGATTCAAATATACATACGTCTTATTATCACTGTGATGCATTATTCTATTAACGCAAAATATGCTCCCAGGCTTTTATAAATAAACTGACACCCGCTTTAACAATTTTTGCTATAAATTATGTATACCAGTTACCATTAAGATTTCTCAAGCCATCCTGACACCAAGGTCTTACAGACACGAAATTTTTCAAAATGGTAAAATTGATAGCATTGAGTTATATATAAATAATTATACTGAAGTTTGTAAAAAACTTAATGCTTCACCCTTCATCTATGGAGGGTTTATGAAGCATTTCCTGGAGATACGAAAAGCACTTCGCTCTAGCGATCTCCTGGAAATGTGCTTTTCGTATCTCCTGGAAATGCTTCGTTTACGAAGTTAAACGTGCGTTGAGTACATAATTGTGTGTTATTGCCTTTGCTACTAACGTGGAAGAAAGTATGGTTGACGTGAGTGGACTATTGTGCCGCTGGGGTCTCCTTAAATTTTCAGACCCTAATCCTTACACCACCTTTTGTTTCAGTTGCATCACAGCAGTTTCATATAAGATTGCGCGAAAATTTCGCAAATTAAATATCTTATTTCGTCTTTGCTATTTTTAATTTATTTGTGTTAGTAGTCAGTAAGCTGATATTTTATAAAGGTCATAGAAAGACTGAGTTTTTTTAAATTGTAATTTAAAAATACTCAGACTGAGTATTGAATTTATTGAGTAGAAATGTGACTGAGTATTTTTAAATTCATATATTTTGTCCATTCCAAAAAAATATTTTTATTACTACAACTATTATCATCCATTCTGCGTTGAAATTATATTGATAAACTTTTTTCTTTAGGAAACATATTGGAGAATCCCTAGCGACTTACATTACGAAACGATAAGAAAAAGGAGAGAAATCATTTTGAAAGCAATAAACAAAGAACTTGTAATAGATTCAAATGAAATAACGGCAAATGAAAATGCAAATAGCAAGCCGGCTGAAGAATCAAGTGATGATGAAGATTTATTCGATAATCTACGTAAGATGCGTGATAATAATGATGTTATTGTAAATAGTAGCGTTAAAATTCATCCACGTCAAAGAATACGTAATATGAGTACGAATGATGGCCCCGAAAGATATTCAAATAACAGAATTGAAAATACAAATAACACACCTAGTGAAGAATTAAATGATTATAACGATTTATTTGATAATTTACGTACAAGTATCAACGACATAAACGTTATAAGTAGTAAATCTCAAAAGAGAAATCGTAGTGTGGATTCGGATGATGATAATAGCCGCGAAAAGATACAAAAGATAAATGACGATGTGAGCAACGACGAAGATGACATTTTATCTTTTGCTAAGAGGACGCTTGATCGTACAGGCATGCCTGAACCTGACACTGAGGATATTCTTAATGATTTACCCAAACATTATTCTGGTATGTCAAAAGATTTAATTAATAAATATGTATACACTATTTTATATCGATAACACTTGTACTGCACAACATCTGATAGATGTGGTTTTGTTTTTAGTTTTAATTTGTAATTGCCCTGATGATGCTTATAGAAGCGAAACAGGTTGGATAATATGTATAATAGTTTATTGTGAAACAGTACAAGTGTTATCGATGTAAAATGTAATTTCTCCAAGTGCCGAGGATAAAGAGTGTAGAATATACAGATTGAGCAAAAATCGTGGATGAAACGAAACAGGGTGATAGTTGGGATTATTATAGGCAAGTTTGTCGAATACAAGTTCACTTTTGGTAGTACATTTTTTTATAGTAAGGTTTTACTTTTTGTAGTATATTTTTTATAGTAAGGTTCTAAAGTTACAAAAAATTTTAATGAGACTTATAAGTAATTGAAAAAGGTGCCAATACTCATAAATCATGGTACCCACTATCATAAAAGCACTTTGGTAGTGTTGATATGTTCCCTAGAAGCAACTAAACACCATTTATTGTTGTCGTCAAAAACACTAAAATAGTCGTAACTTCTAAGATCAAGATTGAGCTCCGCCGTAGAGATATTTTTATTGCAAATAATCGCAACTATCACCCTGATTCGTTTGATCCACGATTTTTTGCCCATTCTGTATATTATATCGTCAAAAATATCGTCTAGGATGCCCATTTTCAAAATTTCCAAAAATATTCCTACTATTTTTGAACCAAGTTTTCTTATTTTTACCAAAACTGGTAAAGCTAGGCCCTCGTGCCATGCCCGCTGGACGTGAAGATTCTTATTAACCTGTATATATCACCGTCGTAATAATATATATTTTTGTAACGAATTAACTCAGAAACTACTGGATCGATCACAAATCTGAGAAATACTTTTACCATTATGCTGCGGCCGCACTTGCGTCTATCACCACAAAGCTTCGCGCAATGACGCGGTACATACAGGTGTGGCCGGCTATTATCGTCTATCGCTGAAAACATTCGGACTGCGTGTGCCTGCAGGTGCGGCCGAAGGGCTAGACATCTGCGCTATCCATGAGTGCCATAGGCAACTTTTTCCCGTTTGAGCAAAAGAAAATAATTATTTTCGGTCATGCAAATGAAGTCGCGAGTAACAGCTAGTATATTATAGTACTATCTGTTGCCCACGACTTCGTCCGCGCGGACTTCGTTTACTCCGCATAGCTCCTCCCCCGTAGGTAATAAAAAATACGGTGATAATATGTATGCAAAATTTGAAGTACATCCATGCAGTACTTTTTGAGTTTACCCCGGACATACATACCTACAGACAAACAGACAAAAATTCTAAAAACTATATTTTTGGCTTCGATATCGATTGTAGATTACGCCCGTATTCTTTTAAAAAATATTCAATCCTACAGTTTTGACTTTCCTACGATTTTATTATATGTATAGAAATAGTAGCAATTAATAAAACTGTAATCCTCGCTAATTACTTTAAGGTAACGTCGATCTCTAATTGGGTAATTAATAAGCTTATTTCAGCATGTCTGTACATTAACGCTCATTTTCAGTAGCACTCAATTACGACGTAGGTATGTACGACGATTAGTACGTGATAACGAGATAAAATGAGGGTTGATTTGCGCACACGATTGAACTTGTTAAATTCATAACACCATAAAACTGTAAATATAGAATATTTTAATTAGTATTAAGGATTGAGTACATTATGACCGCTCCGTTAGTCTAGTGGTGGTGGACATAAAACTACTACAATTTTAACAGTAGAAGGGTTCACTTTTAATGTTTATTTTTTTTTACTAAAAAACAATAATTGATTTTTGACTGCCCTTGAGATTTAACCGCCCCGTTGGTCGAGTGGTTAGCGACCCTGACTACTAAATCGACGGGACTCGGGTTCGGTTCCCGACGAGGACAAGCATTTGTATGATGAGCATAAATATTTGTATTTCTGGGTTTAGGTGTTTATTAAATACATTCTAGTATTTACATATGTATTTCTATATATTAATATCGTTGAAAAATGCTAGCACATTAGTATTGCGGGGCTGCAGTGCATTGGCAGATTTTGTGTACAGAATACTGCCGGACGTAATGACAGCACGCATGAATAGTTCTTTATATCCTTAAACGAACTATAAATGAATACTCAACACACCAAGGAGCTCCTGTGTGCTATGCCGCTCGCCATAGCACACTGGCGTCGCGGCTCAGCGGCATTCATCGAAATCCGCCGCACAAAAATCCGCCTCAATGTGTCCCGCCCTAGTATGCAACAATCGATTTTCCATTTCCCGTATCTCTAGAAACCTGCATCAAATCTTTACCACATTAAAGTTGGATCACACAGGAAGTATAACCTCACCAACAAAAACGAATTTTAAAATCGGTTCAAAATGACAGAGTTCAGATGTAACAAACATAAATAAAAATATAGCCGAATAGATAACCTCCCTCTTCTGGAAAGTCGGTTGAAAACGTATATAAGCGATGTAAGAAATTTTTACGGTGCGACTCGTCCCGTTGCGGTCCGTCGTAGTATGCTCGATCCTTAAAATTATGTTTTTTTTTTTACATCATTAGATAGCAAAGGCAGATGGCTCTCCTAATGGAAAGAGAAACCATCGCCTATAGACACCAAAGATGTTACTGGTGTGTTGCTATCCGTGTGGCGGGATGGCAATGTCAAATGTATTTAAGTCTACCGGCTGCCGTACCGTCCAAACCGGAACACTACAACGCTTGCGGCAAGAATAAGAACAGCAATGGTACCAAATACCCGGGCGAAACGATGCGGAACTCTATCACCTAGTAGAAGTGAGTTTTAAATCACAGACCACATGAATACTAATAGACACGTCATTTGGAAAGTAACATTTCGTACATTTGTAGGTTAATATTTTGAAAAAATAGAAATAAACGATGTGGTACTGTTTTATCGTACCGAATGAGATGACAAGGTTTAAAGATTACCGTTGAATTTTTTTTATTTCATCGGTAAATAGCACGGATTAAATGGATACGCCTTTCAAGATGATTTCTTAGTTTGTCAGTATATAGCTTGAAATTACATGCAGAAGAAATACAGAGTTTATACTTATATTCAAAACTTCAAACTTATATTCACAGGACAAATTACACTTACTGATCTAACCCCAAAGTAAGCAAACATTTGCTTGTGTTATGGGTGTTAGTCAACGATACTAATACATAGAAATACATATATAAATACCAGAATATATATAATAAACACCCAAACCCGGAAATACAAACATTTATGCTCATCACACAAATGCTTGTCCCCGTCGGGGATCGAACCCGAGCCCCGTTGATTGCGTAGTCAGGGTCACTAACCACTCGACCAACGGGGCGGTTAACTACTTACCAATAAAATAATTTTATTTTCAAGAGTAATTTTTAAACCTTGTCATCTCATTCGGTACAATAAAACAGTACAACATAGTTTATTTCTATTTTTGACAATATAATATAACCTACAAATGTATGAAATTTTTAACAGTAATAGGAGCGTTTGCTCATATGCACGGCGACACGTTTCCTTCCCAATGGCGTGTCCATTAGTAATCATGTCTGTGGTAAGTAGTATAACTCTGTATTTCTCTATGTAATTGCAATCTACACTGACAAATTAAGAAATTGTCTTGAAAAGCGTATCCTAAATGGATACGCTTTTCAAGACAATTTCTTTTTCAAGACAAATTCGTGGTTTAAACATATTTTCAAATATATTTTCAGATGACAGTGATAAAGAAGATGACGAAATTGTTTTGCCGGCGAAACGAAAAAAGATGCGAATGGTTATCGATGATGACTCCGACTAAAATATTCATACAAGTTGTACATGCAAAGCCAAATAAATTTTTAAAAGTTCAATTGAATTTTATTAAAATATCCTCTCAACTTTACACGAGACGTCAGCAGTTGAGAAATTTATGAACTACTGTATAATTTAAGCGAACATTTTTAAATTTTCGAGCTTTAATTCGCAGTTAAAATAAGGCAACAAAGTATGTTGGCTTACTTTTAAGTTTAACATTTAGGTTAATACAAAAGCTTATAAAACTTTGTGAGTATAAAATCTTGGTGTGGTCTATTCAGAAATGGATCGAACGCGTAAAATATACCTACTAATAAAGATTAAGATATTATTTGCTTTATGGTTGGAACGTGCTAATCGCTAAAAGTATCAAATCTGCAGACATATTTAAGTAATGTCTTATCTGCAACCTGCGGTGCGGTATTTTTTTTGTGATTCCTACATTAATAATACTAGTTTATATATATAAACCGTAACATGGGTTTATTCGGCAAAGACTGCCTTACACTAAATTTCATACAGTTTGTATGTGTTTTATACAGTGCATCCAGTTCAGCGTGTTTATTAAATAGGTGAAAAGGCACATGTCAAAAAAAGCGACAAGTACCGTTGGTTAAATGAGTAGCAGATGGTAACGATGTCTGTGGTACGAAATCCGGGCGAGGCGTTGAAGAAATCTAATGTTCGCGATGGTTATGACATATTTAACCACTATATGCCTCTAACGAAATCTGTAGCAGCAAGGTGTTTGAAAAAATATACAACAAAAGGACTGTCAGGATGACATATTGCTCCGCATTTTCCAAATCTTCATAAGAGATGAGTAAAGTGTGCAAAAAAATTCTAACAAAAATTACTTAAAAAAATTATTTTCATTCTAATTGGTACATTTTTATTTAGATATCCATCTGATCATGAAATGAAAATTGGTCAGCTTATAAGCTGGCTCTTAACTGCTGTAATAACATCGTAAGGGCAGCCAAACGCCAATATATTTCTAATAATATTTATAATTCATCTTCTGCTGATATTTGGAAGTTTCTCCACTCACTTGATATTGGTAAACAATCTTCTCAATCTAAAATTCCCTCCTCACCAAATGAATTTATCATTTTTCAACTACGCTTTCCGTTAGTAACTTAGTTCGATCTTCAACTATTACAGAAATAATTTCCACGGCACCACTTCCGATTGAATATTTCTCTTTTCTCTTATCACTAATAGCGAGGTACACAGTTGTTGCCTCGGTGAAGTCAGGTGTAGTGGGGGCGGATGGCATAGGGAGGGTTATGACTTTACTCATCGAATTCCTTTTACCTCTAATTACACACATACCGCCATATTACAAAAACAGGCCTAGATCTGGGTTTAAACCAAGATTAAGAAGTCTAGGATTGTTACGGTATTAAAGTTAAATTCAGTACTAAAATTCATTCTTATTACAAAAACGAGTCTAACTGAGGACTAGCTAATACCGAAGATAGACTTTGGATGAACATGTATCCACAGATTATAAGCTAAAATGACTTTAAACCATTCATTCATTCACTCGGCGTAACATGCAACGTTCCGTTACAACAAACATACTTATATGAAAAGAAAGCAAATTGTTTATTAAAAGTGGTTGGGTTCGAAAGTGATAATAAAATATAGGTATAATTTTGCTATGAAAATTATCTTAAATCTGAAAACGTTGAAATTATTTGAATTTTATTTTTATTTCCACTATATACCTACATGTGTACACATATCGAGTTAGCGTACAACGAAATAAACTAAAAAAAAAACAAAAAAAATTTGCGACCCGCGTAATTTAATCCGAATGTTTATAATAAACACTATATGCGAAAGTAAACATTTCAATAATATATATACAACAGCACTTCAAGTTACTTAATATTTCTGTAATTCCATAGCTAGTCTGTTTTTATTTATTATTGAAGCACAAAAACCTGAGTGCCTCAAGTAGGTACGATTAGATTTTGTTATAAAATCTAGCATTACTTTTTTTTACCGTAATCAATCAGTCAGTGCAGTCTATAGCACCTACAACTTTCAAAAATTAGCTATACGGCGAAACTTCCTCATTGCTTCTTCTTGCTGATTTAAAGTAGCTGGCATCTTTATAAATCTATGGGAGAATCCAGCTAAAAGCCCTGCTATTTTCTTACAAGTTTTGCTAATGGTCGGCTGGGATACACCATGTAAGTCGGCAGTATCGTCTTGAATCTATAGAAACAATAATAATATTTCAGTAAGTTCTCCAGCAATTGAAACATCCTGGCATTGCTTGTAATGTAGATTATCAAGTTTATACACTTACCTCATTACGAGCCCAGTCGCGTAATGCGCAAACCACTTGCAACTCAGGACTGAGAGTCTGTCCCCAAGGGTCATGAACTAAATCCTCTCGCAATAAATCCACTATTTTGCTGGCAAACCTTTTTCTGAATCTATATTTTTATCGAAAGTCTCCGTCATTTAAGTGAAACGGATTCACTCGACTTTGGGGTCTACTAAGCTTCTGGTATGTTTCCGATACATCCAAATCTTCCAAATCCTTTATATCAATTACGTTTATGTCCATTTTTAATTATTTTAATTGGAAAGTGCCCGGTTGGCGATAGGCTTGCCACCTATCACATTGTGGGACCAAGAATCTTCGGCTAATCGTGGGTGCACTTGTTGTACCTCTGCCTGTCCTCTTATATTGATTGCCCTTATCATTTATACGCTGATGACTTACAAATATATACCCAAACCGCGAGTTTACCTTAATTGCGCTATTGTTAAAATTAATTCCATACTGGCTTAAATAAGCAACTGGTCACACAAGTACATATAAACATATCTAAATGCCAGGCTTTTATTATTGACTGTCCCCGTCAACTGGCCAAAATAGATTCCAACACAATTGCTCCCGTGATATTCGAAGGTTCTATAATAGAGTTTAGCCAATGTGTCAAAAACCTAGGTATTTACATTGATGAAACCCTCAGCTGGTCTCGTCAGATAATCTGTCGCGCAGTCACTTCCATACTAATTGCGCTTACCGTTTTAGGAACTTCGTTCCTATTAAGACCAAGGCCCATCTGATGAAGGCACTTATCATTCCCATAATAGATTATGGGGACGTCTGTTGTCTGGATCTTAGTGAAGCCTAACTGAACAAACTTGATCGCCTTCTTAATAATGCTGTGCGTTTTATTTGTTGTCTTTGGAAGATCGACCACATTTCTTATTATCAATTAAAACTCAAATGGCTTTCAATTCGTGAACGTCGGCGAGTCAGAATACTCTGTCTTCTTTCTTCTATTCGCTTTGACCCTTCAACTGCTGATTATTTAAAAAATGAATTTAATTTTTTGTCCGATTCACACGATTTACGCCTACGCTCGTCAGAATCTTTTCTTCTCTTTATACCCATGCACAGTTCTGACTTCTTGTCAAATTCTTTTGCTGTTCAAGCAATTCGCTTGTGGAATGATCTTCCAGCTAATATTAGAATACCAGCTTTGAAGAGTAAATTTAAGAAAAATCTAAAACTGCACATCCTAGCATCACACAGTTAATGTTTTGAATATCATATGTTAAGTTGTTATAAATAAAAATTTGTTTTTTTTTTCATATTATTTCGCGATATACCGCCTTACTTAATCCTCCCGCAATAGCGTTAATGCTTGCCATTGTCATGTTCCGGTTTGGAAGATAAGGTAACCGTTAGACTTATGCATTTGGCATTGCCATCCCACAACACGGATGGCAACGCACGATACCATATATAGATAACAATCAAAGATGTTAATGGTAGGTTGCTATCCATGTGGCGGGATGGCGCGTAAGTTTACCGGCTACTTTATTTTCCAAACCAGAACACGACAATGGCAAACATTAACGCTATTGCGACAGGAACAAGCGGCGGCACCAAATACTCGGACAAGACGTTGCGGAACTCTATCGCTTACTAGTCACGATGATAGTGTCACGTACAACCAATCGGTCGCATATTACGACCTGCCTGGCAGAACAGCAGTTCGCCTATTCTTCAAAGAAGCCCGGACCAATACGAGGAATATTTATTTATTTGTTATATATTTTGTTGTGTACAATTTGAATGATAATAAATAAATAAATATGAAATAATTTTATTGGTAACTTTCGTAAAATGTGTTTGAAGCTGTCTGGAAGTACTTTAAAACCGACAAAAATGTGTGGCATATTTTCTGGAATTTTAATAATTTTTAGCCTATTCTGGACAAAGACAAGCCAAACCCACAAAAATCGCTACAAAATTGGCCCCGTCGTTTTTTTTTTACTTATAAAGTGGTGTAAATTTTATACTTATAATACATAGATGAACAGCTAGATGTTTTTTACTATTTTTTATTGATAAAAATAATATTAAGACGTTATTTGTTCTTCAATAAATAAGCAATATTTTTGAACAAATATTTTTTGCTGACATTAGTAATTTCACACTTGTATGAAGTTTATAACAAGCGCAATCCTATTCTCAGTTGGAATGCATAGTACAATTCTACAGACGGAAAACTATACTAATATTAAAAAGATGAAAGATTTTTTGTAGTCTAACTTACTCATAACTTGTAAACTATAATTTTCATACTCATACATTCATTTACTTTAAGAAATACATTTACCAGAGAACACAGACTGAACTTTATTTTTAAATTACTTGGAATACATTAATTGCTTTGGCTACGAAACCGCAGGCCGCATCGATTCCTATACAAAAGCCGACTATACCGACATAAACGAGAAGTCTGCATAAATATATGTAACCTAAATGAACCAGAGCGTCTAGATCGTATGTGGCTCACCTGCACTTAATGTATTTTTACCCTTACCTTCTATACCTCCGCGCCGTTTAAACTGTTTCATATGCCAAATGGAAAAATCCCTTATTGAAATTTAACGTATTTCTTTGATTTCCCATATTTGAGCAAGCAGTCACACGATAATAACTGATACAAATTCTTTGCCAACATATTTGAAAAAGGATTCTTAGCAGTTTAAAAGATTTCATCATCATGATGTTACTTGTATACCTACTAATATTTTTTCTTATACAAGTTTTATTACAAACATATTTTTAGTAATTATTTAAAATATGTATTTGAACCACTTTGATGCGTTTTTTAAATTAGTGAAATCTATTGAAATATGTTTAATCATATTTTATAAAGATGAATTATCTCAATCTATCACTGGTCTTATTATTAAAGCAGGATTGTAATAAAAATAATAAATTGAATTTAAATATATACACGATTCGAAAAGTTGAATAAAAAAAATCATAGATGGCGTAATTTTAGGGAAATAATCGTTTAAAAAATTGCAATCGGATTGAAAACCTCAAAAATAGGGTTATATACTTTAAGATATGTTCAAATCGCTTTTGATAATTGAGGAGTTATTTCAATCTGTCATGGGTCTGAGTAGTAAAACTAGATTTTAATGTATATATAATACAATGATTTTAATATAAAAACCAGTGGTGTAGCTAGCATGGGTGTCACTTGGTTGGGCCATTATGGTGTCGCCGTAGTGGCAGGTGACAATTGCGCGAATTTATCTAACACCAAAGTAAACAATCATTCGTCGCCTAACTGATATGAATTTCGATCTCTGCATTAAGCGAGAGATTGTTCGTCACGGTAGACCGTAAGTAACAAAACTTTTTCCTTTTCCTTTGTATAGTGTTATGATATTGGCATCGCGCATATCCTATGTCACAGTCCCTGCTTCCCAACATTTCCCCAGCAGATTGTGTAAGACTGGTGGCATATACTCAAGTTTGACAATTTAAGCGCGAATTCCGTCACTGCCTGGACTCTTTCTATACATTAGCTGCTTGTCAAGCAGCTGGTGGTACTCGTCTGAAGTGGGCATATCGTCTAGCTCAGTCCAGCTGACCAATTTGGGCATGCGGCGTGCGGCTTCTGGCTGTATGTCAACTGGACGTGAATAGAGACGCGTATAGTGCTCAACCCAACGGTCAAGCTAACGACGACAGTCTGTAATAACCGTACAGTTTTTTTCCTTCAGAGGAGCTGTCTTTTTAGGAGCGGGGCTAAGAGCGTGTTTTATCCCCGAGTAGACGCCACACATGTTTTCCGTGTCGGCACATGATTGGATATTGCGACTAAGTTTAGTCCAATATGCGTTGATAAAGTAGCGAGTGCTACGCTGTAGCGAGGTTGCCCGTGCAACGCAGAGATATTTTTTGGTTTTTATACATAGGTTCAAGCGATGATTTAAGGCAGCTAAGCGCTTAGAGTCGAGCAAGGGTTGCATGTGCTCTATATTTTTAGTGAACCAATCCCGAGTTTCTGCTTTTAGGTAGCCGAAAATATTGCCAGCTGTTTCTGTGAGTAGTTTTTTAACATTTTGCCATTCCTCATTAATAGGCACATGGGCGTCGCAATAACCGGTTTCACAAGGCACTAGGTCTTTAAAGTTTTGAACCAACTCAACTTTTTTGATCTTTTGAAGATCAATTTTCTGGATGGTTTAGATCTTTTTACCGAACAAAGCAACGTGTGCTGCAACCAGGGAATGATGGGTGTTACAATCAGAGCTATGATAAATTGGCGTGTGGTGAGTCTCGCGTAGGTTCTTTCTTCTGGTTAGAATCAGGTGATGCCAGTGACCGGAATGGAGATGTTTCCATGATACCTTGCGTGGTAATTTGGCCTTGACATAGATATTGGTAACGCACAGCAGATAACTAGAATAAAGTTTGAACAGTCGTTAACCAGTCTCGTTGAGAGATCCTATACCGTCGTTACCGATACAAACTAGCCACGCAAATGTATCCTAGATCGCCGACTCTAGCGTTAAAATCGCCTAGAACGTACAATCGATCTGAACGTTTTACGTTCACTAGCACGACTCTAGCAAGCTCGTCGTAACACTGATTTTGACTTCGTCGTCGGTGCATACGCAGAAGTTAACGTTATAAAGCCCTGTTGCTAAACATCCGTAACACCATAATTCTTTCTGATACGCCACGTTGATTTTCAATGGCGGATAATAAATCATTTCGAACCGTAAATCCAACACCATGCTCACGTACGGCAGCAGTCTTTTCCTTTCCGGAAGAAAGTGTAATGCGTTTCACCTATGGACATTTTGTCAGGTATTCTGGTTTCTTGAGGAGCGGATATCGTGATGTTTAAATTTAAGTAGTTCAGCATCGATTTCCGCAGTTTTGCGCAGGTCTTATGCGTTTTCTAAATCGTATATTCACTTTGAATAAAAGTGAAGTGTCATCCGCAAACAAAATGCTAAGTGTGCGTTTTTCTTTTCGCATTCGATCGTGAGCGCGTTTCGAGTTTACTAGGAATTTGTATGTGATTTGTACAGCGCCACCTATTGGTAAACTGGTTTCTCACGTTTACCACTGTACAAATCACATACAAATTCCTAGTGAACTCCAAACGCGCTCACGATCGAATGCAAAAAGAAAACACACTTAGCACTCAGTACGATTCCATGCTTATCCCCTACGTAGTAAGGCAAGTCATTTACCTATGTATATCAGAAACAAAAATGCATCAAGTATGGAACCCTGCGGGACATCCATGGTTACAGCGGCACCAGCGGACCTTTTTCCATTAAAATCAACCCTCATAATTATATAAATATTTATAACATAATTATATAAACGCTGATGTATATTTAATAAACACCCAAACCCAGTTATACAAATATCTATGCTCACCACAAATACCGTCTCTGTCGGGAATCGAACCCGAGCCCCCTTATTTGCATAGTTAGGATCACTTACCACTCAACCAATGGGGCGGTTTATCTATGGTAATAAGGCGCGTTAAAGAACCGACGCGACGGTGGCCGGGTAGCAAAAGGTTTGATTTGTTGATTATTGAAACCACTGATTAAATGAAATTAATCATCGCTATCCGTGCTATATTTTTTTAATAAGGTTTTTCATTTACATAATTTTACAACCGGGACACCCTCGAATGGGAACAAAAATTGCAACCAAATTGAGATCCTCAAATTATAGGATTTTAGATGTCGGTTGAATATTCAACAGAACTGTAACCAATAAAATGTCAGCAACGTGCAGTCACGTACTCTAATTAGTGTGCCAGTTGTACGCCGCAGCACAAACAACTTTGTTAAAAGTTTCTTTAAAAGTTAGTCAATTGAGAATAATTACTGCCATAAAAATGATTAACTGGCTCCTGGGTTATATCACTGTGAGGTACGTCACATTCTTATAACCTTGCGAAAAAGTTGCAAATGTTCGAGTAGAGAAAACATTTAAAAAAAAAAGCGTGTATGAATTTACTTAATATGGCGTTCTAATTTCAGGTGTAATAATTAAAACTACTCAAGCGTAATAATCTTATCCGTAATTTTCTTTTCTTGGTCGGTCAAATTTTTGATTTTTGTTTTTACTAACATTGCACAACTTGATAGCAATATAGATAAAAAAAAGTATAACAGGAGTGAGTAGAACCCGTCCGTTTAGGAAATCTAGCAAACAGTCAAACACTATCCCCAGCGTAAACTTAAATATCTTTAGAATCTTATGACACAAAAAATTCATTAAGCACACACATTTAAATTACGTTACACACTAAATAGTTTAATTTTTCTCTATCGTCCTTATATAAAAAATATTTCTACTGATTTTTCGCAAATTTCTTAAATATGTCGACACACAAATTAAATATTACAACAAATATTTACACGGCCTAAAAGAATAAAAATATATTGAGTTCGAATAATTAATTCAACTTCCACTGAAGAAACGTACACCATCTGAAAATCACAGATGGATTGGCTAATGCGTAACTAATGACATTCAGTTCATTGTATCATGCCGGCTGGATGATATTTTATGACCTACCTAAAACCTAACAATATAAGAATATTTAATCAAAAGACAATACATATAAGAACAATTATTATTAAAAACATAAACCTTTCTTTGCATGGCGTAGTTCGATAGAACATAAAAACCGTCGATTGTAAAATTAAACAAAATGCAAGTTGTTATTACAGTTCCATGTTCAAGTACTTTTCTCTATAAAGCCGTTCTTTTCAATGTAAATATGTATTCTGCTCCCGCTTTGTAATATTGCACAATATTTGCAATATTGAATGCATGGCAATACAAGGTCCCTGCAATGGAAAGAAAATACCGGCAAGAGAGTGCACCATAAGAGTATATTGCTATCAGCCGGCGGGATATTGAAATTCCTACACACATTATATCTAGTTTGCAGTTATATGATCGCATACTCTAGGCTAAAGCTACTTATTGCCTACAATATTTAGAATTGCCCCTTACAAATTGCGTCCAATTAATTAGTAAAATGGAAATAATGAATCCGTAATGATCGGAGAGACTGACAAACAGACAAGTTATGCTTTCAAAGCCAAAATTTAAACCTTTACAAACGATTCATACTATATATCAATTTTAAAAAATTGGCTGCCTTGTGGTCTAGGGGATAGCCTATTCGGCTTAGTACATAAGGCCCCGGATTCGATCCCCGGGTAGGGCAAACATATTTTTTTCGAAATTTGTCTCGAAAATCCAAAATGTCAGTAGCAGCTCGGAGTCTAACGGGTGCTATGTTACCATTCCAGTGCCTCGAATGTGCACGTAATGCCGCCGGTCGCGATTATCGCTAGACATAGTCGATAATCGTTATCGGATCAGTAAAATGGGGCAATGGGATCACTACTTATCTCGCCAACCAACAAATCGGTGAATCACAAGATGAGAAACAAGCAGATGACTCTCCTGATGAAAAGAGACTACTTCGCCTATTGACGCCAAAGAACTTTATGATGCGTTGTTTGTATAATGGTAATACCGCTTGCATAAGTTTACCGGCAATTTTACCTTCAAACCAGAACAATACCGTGACAATCATTAACGCTGTTTTGGCAAGAACAGGTAAGGTGACGGAACTCTACCGCCTAGTAGTCACGATGGTAGTAACTAGTATAGCCAATCGTTCGCCTTTTACGACCTGCCTGGCATAATCAACACTTACGGTTTTTAAACGATAGTGATATAGTACCGCTTGCTATACCTATCACTTGCCTAAACAATATGACCATTACGTAAAAGTCTCTAAAAGTTATAAGTATGAAATCTTATGTCTACATTTTATAAATACTAAAGTCAAAAAATATAACCCCTGTTCATTTTAACGTTGAAATATTTTACTTATTTGAAGATACTCGTTTTTTGTAAATATTAAAAGATGACGAATTCATAAATATTTGTTATACAACGAAAGAATTTCCTACCCTCTTTATCACATTTACTTTCCTATCAAAAACAGTAGCAAAGTAATTTCACAAGTGCTTCAATCTCGATGCTTGCTATAACAAAGACATTACGTGAACAACGGCAATATCTACATCTCGCGAAGATTAATTTCAAGGGGCGCGCACTAAATCTTTTCACTCAACATCAGATTATCGCTCCCCAAACTCCCCTGACGTATCCTTGTTTTTCTAATATTACTTAACATTAAACAACCCACTGAGACCACTCCCGGAAACATTACAGAAAAATATTACACCGTATTTGCCTTTTAATTTAAAGGTATACGCACTTAGATGTATCTTTATTAACGTTGTGGCCATATTTTTAAACATTTCTGACAACGGACGGTTTATAGCTTATGTTTTAATTGTAAAAAATGTCAAATCTTTTTGTAGTAGGCTATGTTATTATGTTGACTAGATATCATATCTTCATGCTTAATTAATAAAAGGGTCTTTATTACACTGTCGGAATGTACTTATTAACTATGAAGGTAAGAACAGGTGGAATTATATAGATGAACTAGATGAAAACCCGGCTCCGCTCGAAAGTCTCATAATATGCAATCTTATATACTAACTCAAACAGTGGACATTAAAAAGTAGCAACACTGTAGTGACGTCTTCTTTCAACTATTGCGTTGGTTTAATAAGACAACACTATAGTGTTGCTATTTTATAACCTTTAAAGAAATATGGCCACATATTTGTAACCTTTAAAGAAATATGGCCGATTTGGCGGTACGGTTAGAAATTTTAATCACTATTTTAACAAAATACTCGACAATCCGAATTTTGCGGATATATGTTGTCGACTCAAAATTATTATTTTTTTACGCTTTATAATTTGGGTAAGGTTCCGATTGAGTCTACCGTAACCCTTGACGAAATTATTAATATATACATATTCTTTACATTACAAAATATTTTATTGGCCGCTACTTTTTCAACCAACTTTCCAAGATGATTAATCTAATAAACATTAGTTTTTTCATATTTTATGCACTGCCATACCTATTATCCGACGTTTATCAAGCGATTCGTTGCGGCGCATATTTTCCAAAACTTTTAGTAGTGGCGGCGTACAAATATTTCGGGACATGGCTGCCGTGTCAAACGCCATATAGGTTGATGACAGGGCTACCGTGTCACCCGCCATGTATAAAAAGATTTATTGTTTTACGCGTGTATAGACTTGATTCGTTCATTTGAAACCAAACCACAGTTGTGATTTACGTTGTTTTGAGTGGTTTTTGAGTGAGTTTAATGTTTTCCTGAAAATGGAAGGTTAGGAACTTTTTTATTCATATGTTGCAAACCTTTAGTAAAATAAGTGTATTAAATAGATGTGGGTTTTTTGGTTGTGATGTGCGTTCGATACGTAGTGTTTTGTGGTTATTGCGTCTGGAATAGGTAAGACGGTGGTACTCGTACCCAACGACCAAGCGAGTTGCCGCAGGACTCTACCACCGTTAAGATCACGATGTGATCTAATTCAAGTTTGAATCAAAATTTAGGGTGTTTATTACCTACAAAACAAATTTGAATTAATATCAATCACTTGTGGGAATAGGTTAAACATGGGTGCACTAGTTGTACTTCTACCTACCTTTTTGGGGATACGGGCGTGAATACACTAACATCAATATATTAACGATTAGTTTGTTTTTTATTTTATTTTTGATTTTTGTTTCGTTTCTTAATATTAAAGTAGCTTAAAAAAGGTTGACAACCCCTACATTTTTCAGTTTCACAGAATATTCAGAAACGAAGCCCACAAGCTTGTTGACATGGAAAGTTTGAAGGATTTGTTCAGGCTAGAACCTTTTAAATGCAATTTGAGGGAAATATAATCGATTTAAAAATAACGTGACCCCATTGACAATAGCTTTACTGAAAAATGGATTAATATTCATAAATCTTTAGTCTTGTACTTTATAAAAAATTCAATATGTAAGATATCACGAATTTGAATTTTTCAACACTGTTATTTTTTTGAAACAAAACTAATATTGATAAAATGTTTAATAAAAATGACTTCAAAAAACTTAAAAAAAAAGTTACTTTTTACTAAGGCTAAATTAATTCTGGCTTTATTTATAATCCGATAGCATTCTCGTAGCAACGGTCGTAGCGCCAGTCTACGTCGTAGCAAATCATAACCTCGTATGTATCGATAGATCCCTTTTATATTAGAGCTAAGAAAATAGTACAATATGCTTTTTTATATCATAATATAGCAAACAAGAGGATGTCTCCTATTGCCTATAGATAACAAAGGAGTTAATGGTGCGTTGATATCCGTGTACCACACGGATATCAAGGTGTTAATGCCTCTTGGAACACATTAGTGACAAGCACTGACACTGTGGCGGCCAGAAAAGGTAAGGTAGTAGTACCCGACCCAGGCGAGACAATTCTATCACCTAGTAGCCATGATGGTAGTAACACGTAAAGCCAATCGGTCGCCTAGTACGACCCCCTTGGCAGAACGTCTATTCTTCAAAGGAGCCCGGACCAACACGGGGTAAAAACTAGACGATATTGCTTTATTTAATGACATGATTACATTATTATCATATGCTTGTAAAATTTAGAAAAAATATCTTTTGCCCGCGGTTAACTTTAGAGCGATCGTTTTAATTTGTTGTATAAAGTTAGGTTGATCTTTTAAAAATATTTCTTGTTTTTGATTTGAGTTGACGGTGTGTTTATTTCGTGTTAGTCTGGGCTTCTTTTGAAGAATAAACCATCTGCCGTTCTGCCAGGCAGATCGTAAGAGGCGAGACGAGCGAACGCTGGCTACGTGAATCTCTTCGCTCGTCTCGCCTTCGCTTCGTGACTCGAGTCACTACCATCGTAACCAACTGGCAGTAGAGTGCTGAATTGTATCGCCCGGATCTGGTACAACCTTATCTATACTCAATAGCGTCAGTGCTTGTCATTGTCGTGTCCCGGTTTTGAGGGTAAGACAGTCGGTAAACTTATGCAAGTGACATTAAGATCCCGCCCCAAGGATAGCAACGCGTCCTTAACATCTTTGGTCTATAAGCGATGGTTGTCTCTTTCCATCAAAAGAACCATTGATATCTTATGATGATATAAAAAAATCTCATGTCTTAATATCTACCCCTGTTGTCTCGTTGGTCGCGTGGTTAACCTGTTTGTTTAAGATCACAAGGGTTCGGGCCCCAGGTCCGAAAAACCTTTATTACATTTTTTCTAATTTGTGGTAGAATATTAGGATGCCTTATTAGAGTGATTTAACTTACCTATTAGAGAAATTTAATTTATTTGCTGTTGTTACCAGTTGTCATAAACACGAAGCAATAGTCGTTAAAATTGCGTTCAAATGCGTGACGGCTATCAGGATTTCACTAGCTGATAAAAGCTTGTAGCGGTTCAAGCAATCTATAAAAACGCTACCAGAAAAAAAAAACAAAAAATCTGAATCGCGATATCACAATTATTTATCTTGTACACACTATAACTACCCTTAATCAGGGTATTACGGAGAAATAAAATATATATATATATATATATATATATATATATATATATATATATATATATATATATATATATATATATATATATATTAATACCCTGTACGGAGAAATAATTAATTAATATTATTACTTTCTTAGTTCTTAAACTATTAAGTTATAGTTCATGAAGTCACGCATTTAAAATCTACGTTTGAACTTACACTAAGTACCTAAGTAGCTTGAAGTCTGTAATTGTAAAACATAACGTAAATCTCTCGTCTCGTCGTAACAAGTGCTAAGCTATAGTCATAATTATATTTATTTTATTAATCAATACGAGTATAACCACTAGATCACTGCTTTATAGTCTAATCAATATCTATTTGGCACGGATTTTGAGGTCCCAGGTCGGGCAAATCTTATTTAGTTTTTTATGGATAATTAAATACGGCTATTAATTCTGTTTATAACAAGAAACAAGCGATAGTTGGTATTATAGGTAAGTTAAGTGGGGAATCACCAACTAACTTATAAGCACACTCACTCATAAATCGTTGTAAACCAAAACAAAAGTATCTTCACGCCCATATCCCGAAGGGGAAGGCAGAGGTACAACGAGTGCACCCACGATTAGCCGAAGATACTTGGTCCCACAAATGTGATAGGTGGCAAGCCTATCGTCAACCGGGCACTTTCCAATCCTGGGCAACTTTGTGTTTCTCAGAAAACTGAAAAAACACTTTTTTTTAATGTGCCCGACCCGGGATTCGAACCCGGGACCTCATGTGGTCAACGCCAACGCTGGACCACTAGACCACAGAGGCGTAAACCAAAACGTTTATTAATGTTTGATTTACTCTGCCCATTTCACAAGGAAATCGACGTTGTGATACTTATACGTAAATATGCTTATTTTTCATTATTTTACTACTGCATTTGCAATAAGTGATACAAGTGTAAAATTTACACTAATTTTAAAATAATTTAATTAAATTGAAAGTTATTCAAAATGTACTTAAATAGTTTCTTCCAAGCGGGCCTAAGATTTAAAAAAATGGCAAAATAAACTTATACTAATATAATACTAATAATATCGGTTTTGTTCAATAAAATGTTTAAAAAAAAACACAGTTAATTTATTGTAACACTAGCTGCAGCGTGCAGCCCGCTGCATTATTAAAGTTTTTGGCAAATCCCGCGGGATCGTCTAATTTTTCCGGAATAAAAAGTAGCCTATGTGCTATTCCAGGTCATGATCTACATGTGTTCCAAATTTCATTTAAATCCGTTTGGTAGTCTTTGCGAGATTGAGTAACAAACATCCATCCAAACATCCAAACTTTCGCATTTATTATATTAATAAAGATTAATTAATATAATGATTGGATAAAATCTGTAGCAAATTATTGCTTTGTCAAACAAAAAATACTTCGAAATAAAACCAGTGTACAACAAAAAAATAAACATTACATTATTTTGAACTGCTAATCAAATTCACCTTGTTGCCGAATGCCGTAGCACTTAAACCTGAAATCATACACGAGCACTATGTCTCAATAGTAAGTAAATAACTGGAGAATTAGCGACTTGTACCTGCTATATGAATATTGAGTGAGTGTTGTACTTACGTGGAATTATCTAAATATACATAATATATAAGGAAATTATGACTGGCAAATAATATCTAACAACGCACAACGGAATGCTGAAAAATATGACTTCTGAAATTTGCTTCAAACTTAGTAGTTACTGTAACAGACTTCACCTATCCCTTAAGAGGTTTAGTGTAATAAAAGAAAATAATAAGAATCTATACTATTTTTTTTTTTGTTAAAAATATGTCTGAATTATGTTTAATAAATAATATCAATGGAATTAAAGGCGAAAATAAATAAAAAAACTAATTCTCAATAATATATAAGACCTAACATATAAACATATAAAACCTTAAAAGGGGGAACGAATATGAAAAAATATAATGACGGGATGAAAAAAGAAATGGAAAAATGGAGAAAAAACGGGGGATTTGTTTTAAAGTTCTGGACGTTATAAAAGAGATTCTTCGTTTGAGACAATAATATAGATATATCAGGGATATTCCGGAGTGTAAATAATAATATAAATACTCTTAATGTGAGAAAAGACAATTTGTAAAAAATTTATTGATCAAAACCGTGAGTATGTAGAACAGAGATTTATTCAGGGATTACGTATGTATTTATGCAACTTCGTATTTGATATGGTAGTCGTTGAGTTTATTTAAATCTAGCAGTATTGGTAGAATGTAGTTTTATTAGAAGGTAAATCTTTTGAATGTTGACTATACAATTTTAATAAACATATTACCGATAAATATATGATTAGGTTTACAAGAATGAAATTGTGCAAAATGTTGTATAAAGGTGGATCGATCCTTGACTGAGTGAAGAATGTTTGTTGTATGAAGAAAGGAAATTATTTATTTTAAGGAATAGCTGTTGAAAAGATGTTTAATAACATAGGAGAAACGTGGACTTGTTTGCTTTATAGAAATTGTGTGATATTATTATTAGGGAAGTCTATTTTGATTTTAGGAAAATAAAACCATAATTTATGCTGTTATTTAAATGTTCTTTTCTTTCCATAAAAATGTGAGCAATGGTTGTGGAGCAATTGCTGTTTTACAGTTTTGCAGCAGGGCTGCTAATCAAGACGCAGTATAAATCGGAATTCTAAACAACACAGGTGATGTAATTTTCCAATTTAAATTAAATTAAGTTTGTATAGCTATACAAGACTACAATTTAAGTTTGTATAACTATACAAGACTAAGTAATGGCTTTACTTTATCAAATTTCAGTGCTTGACGGATAACAGTTTATTAATTAATTAGGAAGTGGATTTATGGATTTAATTAAATGAATAAAGATTTTCATCATCGGTATTTAAAGGAAACCCATTGCCTTTAGACACTATTATTATTATACCTATACCTTGCAAGTGATTAAGATTGCTATGTTTGTTAATTTTTATATAAGTAAAGAAAAGGCTTTATATTATCAAATTTCAGGACATGTTGGCAAGACAGTTTATTATTTAACTAGGAAATAAAAATAAACGACTTAATTACTTTATATTATACCTTTATCGTCGGCATTTTGAGGAATTCCGTTGTCTCTAGACACTTATTATTGCATCTATACCTTACAATTGGCTAATATTGCTATGTTTATTTTTCACAGGAATAAGTAATGGCTTTGCATTATCAAATGCCAAAAGCATGTTGGCTAAATAGCTTATTAACTAACAAGGAATAGATTTATGTGCTTTAATTGTTTATACTATACCTTTACCATATGCATTTGAACTATCATTATTGCATCTTTACCTTACAAATGGCCGATATTGCTATGTTTGTTTATTTTTCGTAGGAGTAAGAAATGGCTTTGCATTACTAAATTCAAAAGCATGTTGGCTAAATAGCTTATTAATTAGGAATAGATTTAAGTGCTTTAACTACTTTATACTATACTTTTCATCATCGTCATTTGAAGGGATTCCATTGTCATTAGATACTAATACTACTGCACCTGAATTAATATTATCAACTGGTTTCAACGTACAACCCGCAACATTATAGAAGCGAATCCCGCTGGATCACTAGATTTTCCCGGGATAATAAATAGCCTATGTGCTAATCCAAGTCATCAACTATCTGTGTGTAAAATTTCATTCAAATCCGTTTCGTAGTTTTGCGTGCGTTTTTATCTTTTAAAATCTACTAACTGGTGATAGCTATCACATATCTTTATAGATGAGAACCGGCTAAGGAAGTTCTTAGAATAATTTCCATAGTACAGTTGATCCTGCTTGTTATTTAAACTTTAGGGATCGAGAGCTGATTCCTTTGGAGTCTTCGAGGCCGCGTGGGGGTGACTTCTTAGCTGTCGTCGGAGCTGAATGCGGAGTTGCTGTAGGTTTGTTGCAGAGTTGGAGGTATGGCAAATACGATTTTAATGTCTGCATTGTTATAATTTTGGGCAGTTATAATTTTTTATGAAGGAACAATTAGGTGATAGGATAGGGCGTGTAGATATTAGGTGGAAGAACTGATGCTTTAATATATTGAGGAACTAAAGGGATATTTTGTTTATTATTGACTTTCAATTTAAAACTAGGTGGTTCAAACTTAGGAAATATTTATAATAGAAACTTTCTCTAGTTTAAATGTTAGTTTGATTTAATGTTTAAAATTGGATTAGGAGGAAATTACTATATATTTACTGTAGGAATAATATATTACAACCAATAAGTGGGGGCATAAATCTACACAAAATTCACACGAAAACCTACCTTAATATGAATTATTAAAATTATGAAATGTTAATACGAATTATTATATCCTATTATAAAACTAAATATTAGCTAATACGTAAATTGATTGCATAGGCCAGTCTCTTAAAATCAAATCTTCATAAAACATTATTTTATTTACAATCAAATTTAAAACCGAGTACAAATATAAAACGAGATAATCACAAATTAATACAAATTACTCTCTTCGTGTCTAACAAAGAAATAATTAATATAAACTGAATTGTTGAATTAAATTTGGAGCGAAAATCTTAAATGACTTTAATAAAGCTTCAGGGAGTTAGAGTGCAAGAGAGGAATGAATGAACTTTAGTCTAAACGTATTATGTTTATTTAACCATATTTTGTATAAATTATTTACTTAATTTAATTATTTATTTATTTATTTTATTCTTATTTTATATTATTTATATAGGGATTTAGGAGGATAGGAATTATAATATTAAACTTCTTCATCAAATTAATTCTTTTGGATAATTGAAATATTATTGTTTATAGTGACAGTGCATAACAGATCTTTTAGTAAGATAGGAAGTTTACTAAATAAATCTGAAATTAAGGTTAATTACTAATTTTGGATTAGATATTTTACTTTTTACCTTGGTAAATAGATCATGTCATCTTCATCTCTGGGGAGTATCGACTTTACGAAGGCAACAAGTTGTGCTGTGTATATCTATATAAAGGCACACATGTAATGTTGTCATTATGGTCATCTTCTCTTCACCAGTGCAGACACACGGTTAATATGTCCCTCTGTCGTGAGTCCAAGGTGTTTGGGGCGATAACCCAGATATACACCCAACTATACCGCCAAGCAAAGTTGATCCATTTTCATATCTAATCATCTCAGACATGAACTATTTTACAGAACTAGAGTTATTTGTCTAAATTGTTTATCTGTATATATTCATGTATTAACCTGGATTCCATGATTGAATCTCTACATCATAAGGATTGTACAAATGAACTTTACTTATGATTATTCGGGTGGCTAGATGTTTCATAATACTGTTCACTTAAAGCAACAATAGATCTAATACGCGTTGATTTCTAAAAGTTCAGACCTTATTAAATTCTGAAATTTGATTAAATAGAAATTGAAATAAGTGTAATAGAACTCTAATAGTCTGGAGAAGATATAAATAACTTAGTTTCACTGGAAAACGAGTATAAGACGAATTGTTTGGATTCTAAGATGTATTGAGTATTCAATCACAATATTAAAGAGTTCAAAGATCTTACTAAATTTCATTTATAACTTCAAATTCGATTAATAAGTAATATTTCATTGCTTGTGGTGACTATAAATTATTAGGGTTATAGGAGGAAATTTGACTATAATATCTTTAGAACAAAGGTTAATTTCTAGTTCAGTAATAATTTATTTTAATTATTTGGCTTTTTGATTGGACCATACCTTTCGTCACAAGGTAGTGTCGACTTTGCGAAGGCATCAGGGTTGTATGCATGTCGCATGCATTGTGTATATCTATATAAAGACACATATAATATTGTCGTTATGGTTATCTCCTCGTTACCAGTGCGTGGTACTCGGATAAGCCCTACCGCAAACAGTGTATTCAGAGGGTTAACCCAGATAAACACCAACTATCTATCGCCTAGCAAAGTTGCTCTATTTACATAACTAATCAAATCTTCAACCAGGTATGAGCTACATCACAGAGCTGGATATATTAAATTGCTTGTTTTAATGTATTTTTATACATTAACCTGAGTTCATTTGACTTTCGTCATAAGGATTATCTTAATTGATTTTACTTATGAAATTTTTATGATTTGGATTATTTGAAGTTCATTGCGAGCAATGATTACTTTTATATATGTTTATTTATCGCGTACCGACTATTAATGTTTCGGTATTGTGATTGAAGACAACATATTATCTTGTCTTAGTTTTGTCAAGTAATTGTTAAAACAAACTTGCACAAACTTTAATTGTATACTTGAGAAATATATTTATTATTTGGCCTTTTGACTGTGCTCAATACAAATGATGCACCTTGGTCATGCCAATATTTATTTATTATTTTGTTACTGTTTGTTACTAAAATAACAACAGTATGTATTTTTATCAACATTTATTTACTTCAAGTCAATGCTTAACTGTATACTTGAGAAACATATTTACTATTTGGCCTTTTGACTGTGCTCAATACAAATGATGCACCTTTGTCATGCCAATATTTATTTATTATTTTATTAAACTGTTTGTTACAAAAATAGCAACAGTATATATTTTTATCAACATTTACTTATTTCAAGTCAATGCTTAACTGTATACTTGAGAAACATATTTATTATTTGGCCTTTTGACTGTGCTCAATACAAATGATGCACCTTTGTCATGCCAATATTTATTTATTATTTTATTAAACTGTTTGTTACAAAAATAGCAACAGTATATATTTTTATCAACATTTACTTATTTCAAGTCAATGCTTAATTGTATACTTGAGAAATATATTTATTATTTGGCTTTTTGGCTGTGCTCAATGTTAATGAAACACCTTGGTCATGCCTATACTCATCAACTTCCAAACAATGTATTCACATATTTGGACATTAAAACTGTATGGCTATCACTTTGTGACCCCACAACAGTAATGCCTATCTGCCATTAACTTGGCTCTTCATAATATATTGATTTTCTCTTTGAGATTAAGGACTTTAGTTCCTTTTAGTTTCAATATATTTCTGGGGAATACGCTAGGAAGGCCTTCAGCCGGCATGGTATTCACACATGTGAGGCGAGGCGGCGCCTCTTACATATCCCACAATAATAAAATTGCGGCACTAAAGTGCTTTACAACTCCCAACCTAAATATTACAATAATTTTATCCACATATTCCATACTACCGTACTTCTTTCCTTTAGATGAAGTCAATGTAATTACTAATATCATCATATTGCTCTCTTAAGCTATAGATTTATTATGTATTTTATGTATATATTTAATATATTACTCCCTTCCTTTAAGTCAAATATCTTTATTATGTATTTATGTATTTATGTAATGTATTACTCCTTTCTTAATTCAAATATCTTTATTATATATTTATGTAATATATTACTTCCTTTCTTAAGCCAAATATCTTCAATATACTAAATTTTAGTCCTTTAAATCAATTTATAGTATACATTTCCTAATAAAGTATGGTTGTTTATAAGAGATGAAATGTACCTTTGAAAAGAATGAATGGGTAAACTATATAACACAAAATGAGTCCTCAATTTAACACTAGATGAATCATTTGGCCAGATAATATGATTATAATTCTGTTGACTCCTTTATAAACGAAATATAACAGACAATTTTGTTATATTTTAAATGTGAATTTAGAGGGTCTTCGGGAGAGTTTGTCACATTACATTATTTAATAAAATAAATATAATTATGACTACAATACTAATAACAAATAAAACAAGTTAAATATTACGCTGGTTCACTTGCGAATAATAGGTGACAGTCATTAAATAAATAAATAACTATCGCAAATTAAACTGACTGTAAGTAAACAAATTAATTGCTTGTAATATGAGTTAAACACTCATATTACAAGCAATTAATTTGTTTACTTAACGATGTTAACACATACAAATTATATAAATACAGAAATATATTTGATAAACACATCTGTAACCTCAACCTAGAAAAATACAAAAATCTGTGCTCATACTACAAATGGTTGTCCCTGTCGGGATCCAGGAATCGAATTCTGGTTTCATTCGAATCAGGCGCGTGCGCTCCTTATAGGCAGAAAAGCGTTGCTTTACCTTTATTTTAATAAAACGTTCATACGTTTTAGATGACTTATAAATAAATGAATAAACAAAATATAATAACTTAAAAACGCCTAATATTTTTAAATAGCACCTATTTGCAAGCACAGCACTCAAACATTATGTTTGCCAGGCGTTTATTAAACGATAAATAATATTGAACGCCCAAGCCAGGCCGCCAAACCGCTGCATCACATTGTAAATGTGTGCGAGACATAATTACCTATCCGCACGTAATTGGCTCACTCACACAATGATTCTATGTTACAAAGCAGGTAATGCGGCCTTGTTCTATAATCCGGGTAAAGATAATAGACGAAATATTATTGACAAAATGTATGCTCACATTATGCATTTTTGTTTAGTAAGGTTTTATTTGTTGAAATGTTATTGACAAAAGTGAAGCCATTTTAAATTTTTGTGTGATACGTGATATGCATTGTGTATTATTATGTTTTATTATTGTATATGTTTTCTTAAAATATATATTAATGATATTATTATTTTAACATTTGAAAGTGTGTAAATTAAATTAAATAAACAGTAAATAATTAAAGTAAACAGTTATATATATCTAAAATAATTAGTGATTTGTTTAATCTAGCGCGTTTCTTGATTTTTTAAAATGTTATTTGATTGTGACGTATGTTTTGATAATGTGTGCTTACTAAAAATTAAAAGTAACAAGTTCTCACAATTGTCATTTAGTGAAAAGATTCAAATCGTATCTAAAGGTAGGTGTATACCCGAGTTATCACAATTAAACCAGCAAAAAGGAAATGTAACTCGCAAGTTTCATGTTAAAAGTTATGAAACGTATGACTGGCTGTGTGGTTGTCTCCATACGATTAAATTATTTTGTTTTCCTTGCATATTGTTTAGTAATTCTAATACAGTGCGGACTAATTCTGGATATTCAGATTTAAATAATTTCCATTCCGCGGCAAAGAAGCATGACCATACAGAAAAACATCTGGAGGCCTGCTTAAAATTAAATACTTTTGGTAAATCTCGTATTGAAATGAGTATCAACAGTCAGTTACGAGTAGATATTGAGAGGCATAATGCTAAAGTCGATCGCAACATAAACATTTTTCAAAGGCTGATCGATGTTGTTTGCTTTCTGGGAAAACAAGAATTAGCTTTTCGCGGCCACGATGAGTCAGTTTCGTCGTTGAATAGGGGTAATTATTTAGAAATAGTAGATTTATTAGCCAAGTATGATGGAGTTTTAGAAACCCATTTACAGAGTGCAAGTACCTCATTCACGGGTATGTCGAACCGTACGCAGAATGATTTGATCTCGAGCGTTGCATCTGTGATGATCGATCGCATTAAAGCCGAAATTAAACAGTCCGATTTTGTCGCCATCATGGTAGATGAGACTCCTGATGTTAGCGGCCGTGAACAATTAGTATTAGTTTTGAGATATTTTCATGATTCTGAAATAGTAGATCGATTTATCAAATATGTTGATGTGAGCGCGGATCGGACCGCTGTAACCTTGAGTTCTATAATTTTGAAAATTTTAGAAGAGTTCGATTGTTTATCCAAATTAGTCGCACAAACTTATGACGGGGCAGCAGTTTTGTCCTCACAAATTAATGGTGTGCAGGCTTTGGTGAGACAAAAATGTCCACAAGCTATGTATGTTTGGTGTTCAGCACATATATTAAATTTAGTTTTATCGAAATCGTTTGAACGAGTTGCTGAAACAAAACGCTTTTTTAGTATTATAAAATCAATCGCGGCTTTTTTTCACACCAGTACAAAGCGAATGGCCCATTATAACAACTTTGCCGATATGAAAAAGCTGCCTCGTATCTCGGAAACAAGGTGGACATATCACTCACGCACGGTTAATGTAATTAATAATGCGTCCACCGACCTCCTAGAATTGTTCGAAAATATGTACGAAAATACACAAGACTGGGATGGTGAAACACTGACACAAGTCAGTTCATTTTTATTTATTATGAAAGAATTTGAATTTAATTTTCTTTTAAAATCTTTCGCAGATATTTTTACAGAAACTGATATTCTGTACGATGTTTTGCAAAAAAAAACTAGTGACATCGCGTATTGCGTAACAAAGATAAAAGAGTTAGAGTCATTTTTGGAACATTTCAGAGAGAAGTTCGAGATCTATTATGATGCCGCCGTTCACATTACCGGACCACCTAAGAGAAAGCGCAATGTCGATGATGTAAAAATACATTATCGGCGAATTTTTGTTGAAATAATTGATAATGTAGTCAGTGAATTAAGAAATCGCTATAAAAACATTAAAAATTTAAAGTTTATTGGGCTACTTTCTTGTGAGAATTTTAAAAAATATAGTGAATATTTCCCTGAAAATGAAATCAGAGAGTTCACCAATAATTATCAGGCAAATTTTAATTTTGATAAATTAAAAAATGAATTGCGCTGTATTTATAGATCACCTCAATTTGCAAATAGTTGTGTATTTAGTATTATTCAAAATTTGTATAAGGACAATTTAAATAAAGTTTTTTCTGAAGTGTTACTATTAGCGAAATTCATTGTGACTATCCCAGCAAGCAGCGCATCGGCAGAGCGTTCATTTTCGTGTTTAAAACGTATCCACACATATTTGAGAAACACACAAAATCAACAACGACTCACAGAGCTTTCCACGATTTCTATAGAAAAGGCATTATTGATAGAATTAAAACGCAGTCCAACTTTCTATGACGATATCCTAAAATCATATTTAAAAAAGGATAGGCGCATAGATTTAATCTATAAATGAATGAGTAGTTTGTTTGTTTTTTACCAATCCGTAGTTTTATTATTTGGCCGCCCCGTTGGTCGAGTGGTTAGCAACCCTGACTACGCAATCAACGGGGCTCGGGTTCGATCCCCGGCGGGGACAAGCATTTGTGTGATGAGCATAAATGTTTGTATTTCCGGGTTTGGGTGTTTATTACGTATGTAAACGTATTTATGTATGTATTTCTAAGTATTAATATCGTTGACTAACACCCATAACACAAGCAAATAAATTGCTTACATTGGGGTTAGATCAATAAGTGTAATTTGTCCCGTGATTATTTATTTATTTATTATTATTAAGTGTATTTATATATTTTGCGAATCACATGAAAATCGGCCTTTTAAAGGCCACATCGGATATCTTGCAAGGGACGTGTATTGTAACCATCACTCACTTGCTTAAGATATTTGAGGTGGCCGAAATATTTACATCGGGAAATAGTACCTATTTTAAATAACAAGAACCTTGAACATGGAAACATACCTAGAATACAGCTGACTAGGTAAGTAGTTACCTGTTATAATATTTTAGTTAGCGACGACCGACCGCTGTTTTTTCTGCGTTACCGTAGAAGATGTAGATAAATAGTAGTACATCTAAGACATGTTCCGTTGGCATGGTTTCCGGCTTAGAGATCCGTCGCGTGGCTGAGGCTACGCTAAAAATCTATATAAGAAAATCTATACTCCGCCGCATACCCAGTCTCATAATCCTGTGCACGCCACTGATTCGAATCTGATTCATGTTTGTTAACCACTGAACCAATCTTTCATCAGCTTGTCGCGCCGCCGCGCTGGGCCGTACCGCTGAAGGGTATAGTGATGAACCAGCGGGCCAGCTTCTTGTCAGGTGACGTCATAACTGTGGAGGTTGATGACGTCATACAAGGAAAGCCTTCCCAGCCAGGCAAGGTATACTGCCTGGGGACCGAAGTCCATTTGAGAAGTGTTGAAAGTTGTATATAGTGTGTACAAGACAAATAATTGTGATATCGCGATTCAGGTTTTTTGTTTTTTTTTTTTCTGGTAGCGTTTTTATACATTGCTTGAACCGCTACAAGCTTTTATCAGCTAGTGAAATCCTGATAGCCGTCACGCATTTGAACGCAATTTTAACGACTATTGCCTCGTGTTTATGACAACTGGTAACAACAGCAAATAAATTAAATTTATCTAATAGGTAAGTTAAATCACTCTAATAAGGCATGCTAATATTCTACCACAAATTAGAAAAAATGCAATAAAGGTTTTTCGGACCTGGGGCCCGAACCCTTGTGATCTTAAACAAACAGGTTAACCACGCGACCAACGAGACAACAGGGGTAGATATTAAGACATGAGATTTTTTATATCATCATAAGATATCAAACAAGCAGATGGTTCTTCTGATGGAAAGAGACAACCATCGCTTATAGACCAAAGATGTTAAGGACGCGTTGCTATCCTTGGGACGGGATCTTTAATGTCACTTGCATAAGTTTACCGACTGTCTTACGCTCAAAACCGGGACACGACAATGACAAGCACTGACGCTATTGAGTATAGATAAGGTTGTACCAGACCCGGGCAATACAATTCAGCACTCTACTGCCAGTTGGTTACGATGGTAGTGACTCGGGTCACGAAGCGAAGGCGAGACGAGCGAAGGAATTCACGTAGCCAGCGTTCGCTCGTCTCGCCTCTTACGATCTGCCTGGCAGAACGGCAGATGGTTTATTCTTCAAGGGAAGCCCAGACTAACACGAAATAAACACACCGTCAACTCAACCAAAAACAAGATATATTTTTAAAAGATCAACCTAACTTTATACAACAAATTAAAACGATCGCTCTAAAGTTAACCGCGGGCAAAAGATATTTTTTATAAATTTTACAAGCATATGATAATAATGTAATCATGTCATTAAATAAAGCAATATCGTCTAGTTTTTACCCCGTGTTGGTCCGGGCTCCTTTGAAGAATAGACGTTCTGCCAAGGGGGTCGTACTAGGCGACCGAATGGCTTTACGTGTTACTACCATCATGGCTACTAGGTGATAGAATTGTCTCGCCTGGGTCGGGTACTACTACCTTACCTTTTCTGGCCGCCACAGGGTCAGTGCTTGTCACTAATGTGTTCCAAGAGGCATTAACACCTTGATATCCGTGTGGCACACGGATATCAACGCACCATTAACTCCTTTGTTATCTATAGGCAATAGGAGACATCCTCTTGTTTGTATATTATCATATAAAAAAGCATATTGTACTCTTTTCTTAGCTCTAATATAAAAGGGATCGATCGATACATACGAGGTTATGATTTGCTACGACGTAGACTTGGGGCTACGACCGTTGCTACGAGAATGCTATCGGATTATAAATAAAGCCAGAATTAATTTAGCCTTAGTAAAAAGTAACTTTTTTTGAAGTTTTTTGAAGTCATTTTTATTAAACATTTTATCAATATTAGTTTTGTTTCAAAAAAATAACAGTGTTGAAAAATTCAAATTCGTGATATCCTACATATTGAATTTTTTATAAAGTATAAGGCTAAAGATTTATGAATATTAATCCATTTTTCAGTAAAGCTATTGCATAGTTATTCAGTATTCTTATTTATAGATAGAGAGAACCATATAATTTTATACTATGTCTCACATTTATACTTATTTTATATTGACTTTTATAATTAAGGCGTAAAAATATACTATAAACCAGTTTACCTGGCAAACGTTGTTTTTAGTATCTACAAAATTTCATTGAAATCGGTTCAGTAGTTTCTGAGTAAATCGCGGACAAACAACATGGTACGTAATTTATATATATTAAGATTAATAAACGTGTCAGTCAGTTTTTATAGCTACTAACATTATAAAGAGGGAATATTTATTTATTAGCAATGAATAAATTCAAAAATAACTGGACTGATTCCAATAATACTTTTGCTAAAATAAAGCGACATTTTCACTCAGTGACATGGGATCCATTTATACCCAACTGAGAAAAGGATGTAATGTGTATATGGGTCACTCAAACGAAGTATCGAGGTACAGCTCCCATGCTGTAAAGAAACCCATCTGACACACTATTGTCCTGATATTAAACAAAAAGTCTTAATCATGAAGCTGTATCTGTATTATATCTGGACTCTGGAGGCAACACTTCTAATACCTACTTGGAACACAAATTTAAATACTGCTGTCATCTTCTGAGATCTCATCCTGTCTTTCTAACTCAGCTGTACAAAAAGAAATGGCGAGACCTCATAGAATGAGATGTAACGTAGGTATTTGTTCTAAGTGATTAATACGAATGCTAGCTCCACCCATACCTAATACTTCGTGGCCTTAATTGATGCGTTACTTTCAAGGCAGGAATGCAGACATATAGGAAACAATTATAGGTAATGTGATTTTCTCTGTGTTGGTTTGGGATCTTTAAACAAAGACCATCTGCCATTCTGCTAGTCAGCTCGTAAAATATGAACGAATGGATACACATATCGCTTCTTTTGTGAATACTCGGTGGTAGAGTTCTGCAACGTCTTGCCCGGGTATTTTAGTCTGCTCGACAAGTTGAAAATCGTCTAAAATAGAGATATTGCTCTTCAAATTACGTGCAATAGCTCATTGGATCCGGAATGACGCCTAGAAAAATGTGCTAAAAGCGTGTATTAGCACATAAGAAATTGCAAAAGGTATAAACAATTAAAGATAAAAAAATGGCATTACTTTTTTGCCAATATTTAATAAACTACTAAAATTTAAGAAATTTCAAAAAAAGATTCAGAAAGAGGAGGAAATTTCCAAGAAAAATCTCTGAGATTTTGGAACTCTATCTCCACTATTTATAATTTTAATTTAACGCTGAATATAGGTCTCCGCACGACATTTTTAGGTTGCTCGCACAGCCTCAAAAGCGAGTACGACACATAAATTAATTTATTTAAGGTATTGAATATTCTTTTTTAAAAAAAATATGTATTTTGAATACTATAAGTAATTTATTGCCGTTGGAAATTTTACTTAAAATTAATTTTTCAACAAGTTAAACGATTGTTAACTAAGAACATTTTCTCGTACTTCCGTCTTAATTGTAAATGAAAAAATTTTTTAAATAAAATTATCGCAAATTTTTTTTCGCTTCGTAGAGTCTTTTTTATATACATACTTAACAATATCACGCCATAAAAGTTAAAAAAATATTCATACTTTGTTTATAATAATTATTGTACTTGAACAAACACTGAAAAATCCACGTAATGCTGTTTAAAGTAAATTTCCTCCTCTTTTTGAATCTTTTTTTGAAATTTCTCAAATATTAATAGTTTATGAAACATTGGCAAAAAACGAAATGCCATTTTTTTCACCTATAATTATTGTTTATAACTTTTGCAATTTTTTATGTGCTATATACTATAATATAGCGTGTGTGCACACGCTTTTAGCACATTTTTTCAGGCGTCATTCCGGATCCAATAAGCTTTCGCACATAATTTTAAGAGTAGCATCTCTATTTTAGATGATTTTCAACTTGTCGAGCAGACTATTTGGTACCACCGCTTTACCTATTTCTGTCGTGATAGCGTCAATGCTTGTAAATGTCGTGTTGCAGTTCATAAGGTCGCCAATAGACTTGTGCACGTGACATTGCTATCCCGCCACATGTATAGCAACGCACCATTAACACCTGTGGTATCTATAGGCGATGGTTTTTACATCAGAAGAGTCATCTGCTTGCTTTCTATATAAAAAATGGTGTGAATTGACCATACTCGTAATTAGAAAGTGCCTACAAACTATAATAATCGCTCAAGCGAAAATAACACCAAACTGTTAAGCAATATTCGACGAAACGAGTAGAACATCAGCAAACATATGATTCAAAAATTTTAGAAAAGTTCGAGTACTGATATAAAAATTAAGTTAATTAATAATTATATGTAATATATTAATAGCGTCAATATTTGTCACTATCGTATTCCAGTTCGGGGACTAAGATAGCCGGTAAACTTATGCATGTGGCATTAACACACCGCCATCCAGATGGAAACGCACTATTAAATTCTTTGGTGTCTATAGACGATGTTTGTCTCTTTCCATCAGGAGAGTCATCTACTTGTTGACTGTCTTATGTCATAAAAAAAAACATTTTTAATATACATTACATATTACTACATTAATATACGTAGGTACTCGTACTACACATAATGTTACCATCTTTGAACGTTAATTATACCAATTCTCAGTACTTGTCGGTTTTGTTTGGTAGATATCTGAGATGAAACTATTTAACATACATTTATTAATAAGGTTATCAAGGTTATATGCATGTTGTGTGGAAATTTAAAAAAAAGGTCTATAATCTTAGTGGAATTATACCCAAGTATGAAAAAAATATTATCCACAAAACCACTGAAACACTAAGTTAACAAAAAAATCTTTTTAAAAAGCTCATCAAATAAAAACAAAAAACACAAATGGTTATCTCGTAATCCGAAAAACGAATCGAAATCTTATTCAAATATCCAGTCAGCTATTTTAATGTTTCACAGCACGTCATCAATCTTTGCTGAGCTCGAACGTGGCCATTACGCCCTCTTGCAATTATCCACTTGAATAAAAACGTTTTAAGTGTTAAATTAACGATATCTCAACGGGACGTTAGCTTGTCTGAATAAGTGATTAATAAAACCCCACAATCTGCAAATAAATCCATTATTTCTTCCTATATGTTTTATATGTATGCTAGCATTTACATTTTTTAAATACATAAACATATGTAGGTATAATCTGCACGGATCAATACTAGACTGGGAGCTGGCGACAAATTTTGGGAAGTTCCTTTTGGCAGACTTCGTCAAATTCCGATACCAAGCCTGCGAGTCTGGCAGAGCGTTCGCGGTTATTTCTATCTAATAAAATTTGCAAAAATAACAGAAAATGTATTTTTGTCATTATGAATTTTATTTTACCTTGTAAGGAGCCATCCATAAATTATGTCACACGGTAAGGGGAGGGAGGCGGTCGATGAAGTGTGACATTGTGTGACAAGGGGTAGGGAGGGGTCCCAAATTTTGTGACATCACATTTTTTCAAAATATAATATTTTATATTTAAGTATTGCAACAGTAAATTTAATCAGCCACCTGTATAGATAAAAAGAATCGAATGAGATCATTATTCCAATGTAAAATTGTAAAGTATGTGACATCACTTTAGGTAGGGGCCGGTGCGGGTCTCACAAATGTGACCAGCTGTGACAAAGACGGGGGAGGGGTCAAAAAATCATGAAATTTGTGTGACGTAATTTATGGATGGCCCCTAATTAGGTTTTAGAATTTAAAAAAATATCCCAGATATTTTTGTCGGTTCTAAAGTATTCCCAGACACCTTCAAATACATTTTACAAAAGTTTCCAATAAATTTATTTAATTATTTAATATTTTATTACAAAATATAAAATAAAGAAATTAATAAATATCACCCGTGTTGGTACGGGCTCCTTTAAAGAATACACCAACTGTTGTTCTGCCAGGCAGATCGTAGAAGGCCCACCGATAGGCTATACGTGCCACTATTATCGTGACTACTAGGCAGTAGAGTTCCTCGACGTCTCGTCCGGGTATTTGATACCACCGCCTTACCTGTTCCTGCCTTTCCATTGTCGTGTTCTGGTTTGGAGAATCGAGGACTGCAAATGTTGTTTACTGCGCAGTATCGAAACAGCCGCGAACGCTCTGCCAAACTCGCAGGCCTGTTATCGCCATTTGACGAAATCACATTTTATCGCAATTCTAATCTGCCAAAACGACCTTTTTAAAATTCGTCGCCAGCTCCAGGACCATACGCATCATAAAACTTTAATGGGGAGCATATCTGTACTTGAAATGTTTTTAATTGACTTCTAACTGTTGTTTAAAAGATATACGAGGGCCTTCAAAAGTTAGAAACATGCCTTTACAATTAAACAATTTTTAACGTAGGTACAAAAGAAAGTTATCGAGTATAAAAACAAGCTGGAATAAACTACGTAAACAATGGCACTCTTACGCAAAATTACGCATTACTTACATACATAAAAAATATTTTTAATAACCCGAATTAAACTACATAAACAAAAACTCTCCCATTCAAAATCCGCATTACTTACATACAAAAATAATTAAAAAGCTGTAATAAACTACGTAAACAAAAGCACTCCATCTCAAAAATCCGCATTACTTACATACAAAAAAAATATTTTTTAATGACCTGAAATAAACTACATAAACAAAAACACTCCTATTCAAAATTCCACATTACCTACGTACAAAAAATTATTGTTAATAAGCTGTAATAAACTATTTATTTATTTATTTAATACTTTATTGTACACAGAAAACAATACAAAAAAAAGACAATATTAACTTAAGTGCAATGGGCGAGCTTATCTCTACTTAAAGAGACAACCCGTTAAAGGAGAATAAAATAATGAAATTAAAGAAATGAGTAGACCTAGTGTACAAAAAAATAACAAATATTATAAACTATGAAACTAAATTAACATGTACTAGTAATAACGTATTAAAAAAAAACATGTAGAGAGAAAAAAAATACATACAATTTAAGGAAAATTTATATTTGAGCTAGGAAGTGTTCTTTAACACGTTTTTTAAAGTTCTCTAAAGTCTGGCAAAGGCGAATCTCACTCACTACATAAACTATATAAATAAAAGCACTTCTCAAAATTCCACATTACTTACATAATATATAAAAAATATTTTTTAATAACCTGAAATAAACTACATGAACAAAAACACTCCTATTCAAAATTCCGCATTACTTACATACAAAAAAAAAATATTTTTAATAAGCTGTAATAAACTACATAAACAAAAGCACTCCTCTCGCACTACTTACAATTATCTACATTAAAAAATCAATTGCTGTTCGTTAGTCTCGCTAAAACTCGAGAACGGCTGAACCGATTTGGTTAATTTTGGTTTTGAATTAATTGTTGAAGTCGAGGGAAGGTTTGAAAGGTGAGAAATTATAGAAAAAAAATTAGAGTAGTTAAAAAGGCAGAACAGTTTGTCGGGTCAGCTAGTAAAAAATATTTTTTAATAACCTCTAAAAACTTGAAATTTCGCACACGTATTTCTCTTATGATGTAGGCATCTACTAAGGAAGGATTTTTTTAAATTCAAACCCGAAGGGGGTGAAATAGGGGATAAAACTTTGTACCACTGTTTTAAGACAATTGCGCGGACGGTGGAGTATAAAATTTGGTACAGTTAAAGTTTACATTATGCAGGACTCCATAAATCTAATATTTTTAAATAAAATGCATTAGAAATATATTAAAGTAAAAAAATGAACATTACACACAACACATTCATGTGACATATCTACATGATATTGTAGACACATATTGTATAATACTTTCTTTTTGGCTAAAGTAAGTTGTCAAACTTAAAAGAGGTAGGTCACACTATAAGTTTTGCGTTTTACTTTTCAAAATAATCTCCTTTACATTTTAAACATTTTTTCATGTGATCGAACCACTTTTTAAAACAGGAGGACCACAGATGTGAAGGCATGTTTTCTACGTGCTGATTGAACGCTATCACTGCCCCTTCGGAGTTGGTAAAAGTAAAATCTCTCATCAAATCTTCGATTTTGGGGAAAATAAAGAAATCACAGGGTACAAGGTCGGGGCTATGCGCAGGATGAGTGACGAGATGTACTTTTTTGCAAGCTAAAAATGACTTTGTTTTGTTGGCCGTGTGTGAAGAAGCGTTATCATGGTGTAGGAGAATGCGGCTTTTGAGTCGTCTTTCGCGAACTTTTTCAAACATCCTGGATAAACAAATGGTAGAATACCACTCGGCATTAACACTCTTTTGATCTTCAAGTGGAATTGTACAGATGGAACCCGTAGCTGAGAAAAAAAACGCGATCACTTTTTTACCAACGTTTCTCGGCTGTCTCACTTTTGTTGGCTTGTTCTCATTTTCAAACACCCATTCACAAGATTGCTGTTTTTTTTCGGGTTCAAACAATAAATCCACTTTTCGTCTCCTGTGACAATATCATAAACAGCATTAGAATGTCCGTGGTCGTACTTCAGTAGCATCTGTGATCACCATTTCACGCGAGGCCGCTTCTCCTGCGCTGTCAGTTCGTGAGGGATCCAACGACAACAAAGTTTCCGAACTTTCAATTCTTCGTGTAAAATTTTCTGAATTTGGCTCATACCAATCCCCAGTAGTCCTCGAATTGTCTCATAGGGAATCCGGGGGTTTTCTTCAATTAATCGCTTAACAGTAGCCACATTATTTTCGTTGACGGCAGTTGAAGGCCGCCTTTCACGAAATTAGTCATATAAAGAAACTCGACGTCTCTCAAATTCAAAAAACAATTGACAAATTATTTCCCGCCAATTGTTTTTTTTTTATTACTAAGAAGGTTGCAAAGTTTTTTTAAAAATATAACATTCGAAATTCAGATAGTTCCGATTAGCTAGAAGTGCAAAACTTTTAGTGTACGCCAGGTATATATATATATATATATATATATATATATATATATATATATATATATATATATATATATATATATATATATATAAATATATATATCCAAGGAAATTCACAGTACCTTATTTCTATTTCTACTAATCGATAATAATTATTTTTATGGCAAAAGTTTCTGAACATTACACCAATGAAAAACAATAACCAGTTTCAAAATAGATGTCAATTTTCCACTCGGCTTAATTTGTAATGAGCCATATAGGTGTTTGTAGATATCATATTTCACGGGTTACAGCATAATCCTGTTAAACGGGTGGCAAATTATGCTGCAGTCATTTACATAACACCATTGTATTGTCCGAACTATTGACAGCGTTTATTATGTAGTTGCCCAGGTGAACTAACTGAATATAGGGCTTACTACTAATAGAGTTATATCATATCCTTATTACAGAATTTGTTATCTTATTCATTAACTTTTTTGTCAATTAAAGGTACAATCATACTCTAAAAAATTTCTTATACCTACGACTGCTACGTTGGTCTAAGGATAATTTTTTTGGTCGGGCAGAGTATTTTGAAAGAAACCGTAATATGTCAATAGTACCACGAATTATTAATCAATTACATAGTTTCATAAATTGCACACTATTTTGTTTAATTAAACAATAGTATTTTAGAACGTTGATATACATCATATTTTGTAAGATCCTATATTGTTTATACTTTTACCAGAAAACTTTTAGACAAGGACGTCGTATAAAATAATAAAAAATGAATAAATTATTATTGATTGATTGATAAGCTTTGAACTATTCTTTAATACAAAAACAGGGAGAATTTTTATTTGACACTATTATGATGAAGTAGTGATATATAAACTTATTATTAATGTTTTAATGTAAACAAAATTAAAGTTTTGTTCAATGGTAAAACTTAAATATAATAACAGAAGTCAATCAAATTAAAGTCTCAATATATTTTTTTATATTTATTCCTAGCGATATATTTTATTAGAGTAATTTAAAAAACGTAAAAGATTACTCTAGTTGATCTAGTATTTGTCACCCCAAAAAAACACGCAAAAGATGTTAAAACTTAAAATCGCCAGTGTTTTTTTTTCAGTAGCAAGCAGGTATGTTAAAAATCAGGAAAGATTTTAGTTCCAATTATCGCAAAAGCAAGTAATAATCGATTTACACTTAACGACAAAATCGATACATTATCGTAATAACCTGGTGGATCTGAGCGAATTTTTTCGGCAAATTGATTTATTAAATCATCTATAGCTGTAGACGATTTTAGTTTTTCTAGAATTTCTGCTTCTATACACAAGTCTGATAGCCGTTCCTGTCCCATCATTTTCATTAGACATTTTTTAAGCGTGAAATTAAGTGACAATGTGGATAACATTTTACTAATTTTTGCGTGTGTAACACGTTAGGGGCCTTTGTAGCCCGAGCCTCCCCTATCATTGATATGGCTGATATGGCGATAGCTACTCTACGCCCCGGAATTTCGTTCATATTTATGTATTATATTAATAAACATGTTTACAAATGCCAGGTCGTATTTCACGTTTGCAACAGACAAGAGATATATACGAAGTTTAACAAAGGTCGCGTGTCTTGTTTAACAAAGGCCCCTGCTCGCGACTGCGTGTTTGTAAAGTACATGTCCAATGTAGGGCTTCGAATTTTCTCAGCACAATAACGCGGACTAAAAAGAGGGCTTTTTACTGTTTCATACTAGGACCATTTAACATATTTACATTTATAATGCCCTTACATCTTCATAATATAATGGTCAAAAAAGAAATAAAATATATTGAAGAGATTTCAAGCAACTAAATACATTTCAGACATAAACGATTGGTCTACAAACAAACACTACAAACTCGCTAATGCAAGGATATCTTAGAATCGGTAAACACAACGGCCGCGAAGGTCTCATTCACATTACATGTCTTAGAATTTCTCGCAAGATAAATCCTTCTTGTCCTTCGAGATATTTCCCCAACTCCAAACCATCATTACAAATGATAAATTGCTTGTAAGAATTGAATAATTACTACAGACTAAATTGTTTACTTGAAGCACGTACCAAATTTGGGCATGTAACTAATTATACATATAATTTGTTAATTTAATATAAAATGTATCTACCGTTTATTTTAAAAATATTGAATATTATAATTATATAAAAATTTTAACGATTGGCGGCTGAACCGATTTGGCTAATTTTGGTTTTGAATTAATTGTTGAAGTCCAGGGATGGTTTAAAAGGTGAGAAAATATAGAAAAAAATGAGAGTAGTTAAAAAGGCAGAACAACGTTTGCCGGGTCAGCTAGTACACAATAAGTTAATTATTATACGACATACGCGCTTGTTCTTGTGTAGGTACATAGACTAATGAAGTATCTTCACGCCCGAATCACCAAAGAAGTAGGCAGAGGTAGAATTATGCACCTACGACTAGTCGAAGATACTTAGTACAAAAAACCACAATGTGATAGGTGGTTTGAATTGCCAGACTTGGGAATCAAACCCGAAACCTCATGTGGTCAACACCGACACCGAACCACTAGACCGCAGAGGTGATATAGAATAATAAACCCAACTATTCCTGCTACAATAGCGTTAGCGTTTATCACTTTCGTGTACTTTCGATTAAAGGACAAGAAGAAAAAGGAAGGTTCTTACGTAAGTTTAACGAATAGGGTTGAAATCATTTGTATAACTTTTTCTCTGATATCGTTAATGTCTACCCTTTGATATAAAAAACCCAAGATACACAATCAGTGTCTCAATAACGTCCTTTAAAAATGAGTACAAAATTTTAAATTGTGCGCTAATTTCGAATAGAATCGCGTCTGTCGCGATACTGTCAATTTTTACTTTTTGTACATTGCTTTGTAAAACAGCTATAAATCTTGCGCTTAAGGTTGGACATGCAAATCATATATTTCTACTATATTCACTACGTCGAGACTGTGCATCTTGGATTTTTTATATCAATGTGTCTACCTTATAGGCGATCAATATATTTCCATCAGGAGACTTGCCGCCGCTTATTCACGCAGCATACACTATAAACATCTTTGTATACGTTGTTTAGTTTTGTATTACGACAATTGATTGTTTAGGCATGGAGTGGATGATGTAGCGATGCCATGCCACGCGATCTAGTTCGACACCATGCTCTACACTTGCAACATTGCATCGTACACGGCTTGTAACTGTACCAGTACTATATCGTCCACAATTAGCGTAACATGTCCTATAGCGATGCCACGTAGTCCGGTCCGTCATGTTACAAGTGTGGACGCACCTTTAGATCATATCTAGTGTGTATTGCATTGATATAAAAAAACCCTAGATGCACAATCCCAACAAAACTGACACTCAAAAGTGTCCCTAATTTCTTTTAAATAGTTATAGATATGGCAAAAATATATGTCTTTGCATATCCAACCTTAAACGCAAGATTTATAGTCGTTTTTACAAAGCAATGTACAAAAAGAAATAAAATTGACAGTGTCGCGGCCGACGCGATTTTATTTGAAATGAGCGCACAATTTAAAATTGTGCGTTCATTTTTGGAGGACGTTTTTGAGACGCTGATTGTGTATCTTGTGTTTTTTATATCAATAGTGTATTGCGATTTTCATAATGGACAAAACATCAAACAAAGACTTTGTCTTAAGATTTGCATTACCAGTGGAGTTTTTTTATTCGAAGTCCCTGAAAATATTACCGAAGGCTTACGTTGAATCGACTTTATCGAAAACACGTGCTTATGATGGTAAATACGTCATAGCGTTCGAAAGCGGTCGAGATGTAATGGAAGAATTGCCTTGCTCTGGTAGGCCATCAACGTCTTCAACTGAAGTTAGCATCGCAAAATTGAAGGAAATAGTGTCTGAAAATCGTCATTCAATTTAGATTAGACATGCTACATTAATATGCCGTTCATATAACTTTTTGTACATACTCGTATTTTCATCCCCTAGTTTAGCCTCTTGAGGGTTGGGTTTTAAAAAAAGTTAGCCTATGTTTGACCTCGGAGCTTCAAATTTTTTCGTGTCAAATTTCATTAAAATTCGGCGGTTTAGCCGTAAAAGCGTACAGTATGCAGACAAGCAGACTTTAACATTTATAATATTAGTTTGAATAAATTTGTAAATATTTGTATCGTGACCACGGATTAAATGAATACGCCTTTTAAGCCAATTTCATAGTTTGTCAATGAAGCTTGAATTCACACTTAGAAATACAAAGTTATACCACTTGGCTATCGAGGCTACAAAGGCGACCGATTGGCTATCGTGTCACTACCAACGTGGCTACTAGGTGGTAGAGTTCTGCATTGTCTCGCCCGGGTCTGGTACCACCGCCTTACCTATTCCTGCCGCAATAGCGTCAGTGCTTGTCGCTGTCGTGTTCCGATTTGGAGGGTAAGGTAGCCGGTATTCTTATGCATGTGGAATTAGACCTCGCCAAAAGATAGCAATGCACCATTAACATCTTTGGTGTCTATAGGCGATGGTTGACTCTTTCCATCAGGAGACCCATCTGCTTGTTTGCTATCTTATGATATAAAAAAAAAACTTACCGATGAAATAAAATCACTCCAAGGGTAATTTTTAAACCTATTCGTCATCTAATTCTGTATGATAAAATATCACAAATGGTTAATCTCAATTTTTTTACAATATAATACATCTACAAATTTATGACAGCGTTAGGAGCTTTTGCTCATATGCGCGGCGACACATTTCCTTCCCAATGCCCTGTGTATTAGTATTTATGTGGTCTGTGATCATAACCAACACCCATATCATAAGCAAATAATTTCCTTACCTACTCTGGGGCTAGATAAATTCGTTTGTTTCCAGCGATATTTAGGTGCTTACGAATTGATCACTTCATTTGTCAAGTGATTGGCTTACAGTCGACTTTAGACTTAGCTTATTTATTTTATACACAAACTTATATCTGACAAGGATAAATTTATATATTTTTTCTATCCAAGTCATGGGTTTGTTAATAAAACAAATTTCCTGAAACCCACCTAAAAGAAAATAAAGCTACAACAATTAATAACAATTACACCATAAATTTTACAGAGTGCACAGATTCAAAATCGCATTTTCGGTGAATTAATCATTCATTACTCTTAATTGGAGAACGGCTCGGTGGCGAGTTCCAGCATATTATGCAATCGTACACAATATCGCGATAAATGCTATTTTCGTAATATCTCTATTTTGTATAATTAAAGCAATTGCAGCAATGATCATTAGATTTTTATAAATATAACTAGCAATTCTTCAAGCTATTTTTGTAACATGTTGAGCTTATATGGTAAGTACAGGGCGGCGACTCCCTGCGTTTGAACATTCGTTATAACTTTCGATTCAAATTTATCGGAACCGAAATCGGAATCGGAGGTGTAATATCAATCGGAAGTTCCAAAGTATCGTAATCGGAACCGAAGCTCCGTAACAACCCTACTAGATACTCGTACATGCCTCAGTGCACTGGATACATTACCCTGCAAACCTGAACATGACGAAAAGCACTGACGCTGATGCGGCAGATATAGGTAAGGCGATAGTACCAAAACTGGATCAAGACGTAGCGGAACTCTCCCACCTAGTTAATAGTCAGGATATTAGTTGCACGTATAAGCCTCCTTCCCCCTTTTAAAAGAAGCCTAGCGGTAAGGCAATTTCATTATTCTTCTAGTATTTTTATAAATAATACATCGATATTTTTTAAAATCTAAATTTATTACCGTCGACAATTCCCTCGTAAGTTTATTATTTAACTAGCCGAACCGCGCAACTTCGCCAACGATGGCGCCCGCTATATGGACTTCCTTTTCTAATTTTTTTCGTACAAATTTTCATCCCCTAATTTAGCCTCTCAGGAGCTGACTTCTGAAAAAAGTTAGCCTATGTTTAACCCTGGATCTACAACTATCTGTAAGCCAAATTTCAATACAATCGGTTCAGCGATTTAGCCGTGAAAGCGTAATAGACAGACAGACAGACTTTCACGTTTATAATACATACCAGCTGCAGCGTGCAGCCCGCGTTGCATTAGAAAAGTTATTGGTGAATCCCGCGGAAACAACTAAATTTTCCGGCATAAAAAGTAGCCTAGTGCTATTCCAGATCACCATCTACCTTTGTACCGAATTTCATTCAAATCCGTTCAGTAGTTTTTGTGTGATTGAGTAACAAACATCCATCCAAACATCCAAACTTTCGCATTTATAATATTAATATAGATTAATATAGACTAATATGGATTAGAATTGATATTAATTTATCGATTACAAAATTTAGTCGCGGCTTTTATACAGAAAATCATTACAACAAAACTTCAAAGAATGTATCCCCAATATTCGAAACCCTAAAGAATTTTGTCAGTAAAATGGTAAAACAAAACTTATATCCGAAAAGTAACTTTGGAACAGACGAGCAAATATTACTTTTTGTATCCAAAATAAAATAAAGTTTATCTGTGTTTTGTTCCCAATTTGAAAAAGAATACGTTGAAAGTACACTTTCATCAAAGAGATTTAAAATGAAATCACAGAGACGATATCCAAACGCGCGCTTATTGTTGTTTCCCGTAGATACACATTTTGTACCAGGAACTGTGTCGTTAAACTTTGTCGCGACAACAAACAACAATCAAAGATGCTTTCTTGAATTTTTTTTACACAAGTCACTTAGCTACGTAAATATAAACAAGAACCATCCTTCTTCTTCACCCGCGTCGAGCTAGAGAATAGAATGACAAACGAGTTAAAAGAATAATGGAAAGTAAATGAAAACATCAAACTCGCTTTTGTCGACTACTTTCTTCTTTTAAGAGCATTTTAGCAAATGCACTTTTATGAAACGGGTGTTCAAGTTAACATTTTGCTACAGCCATCAGTAAATATTCCGCTACGTGGAAGTTTAAAGGTTCCAATAGTATTAAAATTAAATGACATACAAACTTAGTTTTGACTGCCCCGTTAGTCGAGTGGTTAGCTGACCTAACTAAGAATCGGGTTCGATTACTGACAGGGAGAAACATTCATGTGATGAGCATAGATGTTTGTATTTCTAGGTTCGGGTGTTTATTATGTATATTATAGTATTAATATATGTATTTCTATTTTTTAATATCATTGACACCCATAACACAAGCAAATAATTTGCCTACTTTGGGGTTAAAACAATTCTTGTAATTTTTCCAACAATATTTGTTACCAGTTTTAGTACAGAATATATAAGAGTAGGTACTACGTACAGAAGTGTCACTCCTTTGATCTCGAAGAAAGCCGCTCATTGAATAGTCTACATAACTCCCAATGCCCCTGGTGCATTCGAAATCGCACACCACTTCGTTCACAAGTGCTCACAAGAGCGAATTTCTTTAATGTTCAAAATTTACCTACCTCACAGCTCAATCGTAACTTTGTCATCCTAGCACATGTGGAATTTGCTTGTCAAATACATAAAATGAACTAGTAGTATTTTAATTTATTTAGTTATAGAAATCAATTAAGACTATTTTAACAAGTTAATTATTCAGGCATAAAATATTCAGCAAGTCCCGCTGGTTTATAGTACGTTAGATATAGAAAGTAAGTTTATTTTTATGTAACCTGCTGCTCACCGCTCACCTGAAAAAGTGATTTAGCACTGCAATGACATTTGCAATACTTTTTTTAACACATAAAAATCAAATTCGCTCAAATATCGATAGTGTATCTCATAAATACACTGTTATAAAAACTAAATTTGCAAAATATAAAATTTCGTATTTTTGCACTCGTATTTCATAATTTTTACTAGTAAATATACATTTGCGCACTAAGCTATCCTCCTAATGTCCCCGTTCGGAAACGCTCCAGGTACCGGTAAAGTTATAATGACTACTTACAACAGGTTCATTATTCAGACATAAATATTCAGCAGGTTACTCCTCTTTATTGTATGTGAGATTAAACTTGCTTTCTGTAAACGAAACTGTTTCATTTCCAAATACTTTTCGTATAAGGCTTTTGTAACTGATATTTTCAAGCAATTTCCCCCGTATTGGTCCTCCTGGTGTGGCTCCTTTCAAGAATAGGCGAACTAGGCAGGTCGTAAAAGGCGACCGATTTGGCTATGCGCGTAATTACATTGTGGCTACTAGATAGTAGACTTCTGCATTGGCTCGCCCAGGTCTGGTACTACCGTCTTACCTATTCCTGCCGCAATAGCGTCAGCGCTAATCACTGACGTATTCTGGTTAGGAGGGTAAGGTAGCAGGTAAACTTATGCATGTGGCATTAGATCTCGCCACAAGATAGCAACGCACCATTTACATCTTTGGTGTATATAGGCGATGGTTGATTATTTCCATCAGGAGACCCAGAGGTCTACGTCACGCGTAACATCTTGCGATGGTAACATTTTTCATTCATCGTTCCAATCGCAATGTTCCTCGTCAAACCAGCCTACGAACCTAGATGGTCTAGACCACGTCCATCTTGTGGATAGTGAAATAGAGCGTAGGAAGCCGCTACTATCAGATGGTGACCCGCTATTACCCTCCAGTACCGAAGAAATAGGTGAAATAATCAAAAATCTACGCAATAATAAGGCTCGGGGTCTGATAAAATCAAAAATAATATAGTTAAATACCTCCCTCCCTCCCTTATATACCTACTAGTGTGCAACTTCAATGCACTTCTAGCCAGTTGTGCGTTTTCGGGCGAGTGTAAAGAAACCACCATTAAAGGAATACACAAGCCGGGAAAACCCCGAAATAATGTCAGCAGTTACCGTCTCACTAGCCTAATCAATACGTTAGGCAAAATCTACGAAAAAATCATACTACATACATATACATACGCCTTAAGGCATTTATTGACGAGAAAGTTATCATAATAAATGAGCAGTTTGGTTCCCGACCAGCTCACTTTTGCACTTATTAAGTGCACCGTTTCATATAGTACATTTTTACCTCTTTAAATGCAACCCCAGGGCTGCAAATTCCCACTGGTGCTCTATTTTTCGACGTTACGAATGCGTTCGATAAGGTCTGGCACAATGGTCTAATATAAAAGCTATGCCGAATGGGTGTGCCCGACAAACTCGTACTCATCAAACGAGAGTAACTAACAAACCGCCGATTTCATTTACTTCTAAATTCTTCATTCTCCACTCACAGGTCGGTTACAACAGGTGTCCCGCACTCGTGTCAATTAGACACAAGGGAACACTTCACAAGATTTGCGTAAGGTCTATTCTATCATACGCCTGCGTAACGTTTACCAATCTACCCCGTACATAACAAATACTAGCGTATTGTCACGAGCGCACCGTGGTGTACCGTGGTATACATGGACCTTCATAAAGATCTCGAATTGCCAAGCTTAGCTAGGCATTTCAAGATATTTCCAAAAGATATTTCAATCGTACCAACTCATACCCTAACCCACCGCGGCAGACTACATCCCAGATCCTAATTCTAATCCCATCTTATGTAGACCCGCCACGTTCTTACCTGACCTGATAACTGTGGCCAACAAAACATACTAAAACACTACACACTTACACACGGGACAATGCCGCTAACCTTTTTATCATAAATCACGACGCCACCCCTAAGCCGAGGATCACAGAGACACCCTTAGGGTTGAGAGCATACGACCCCACATCTTTAAGCTCTGGCTGAGCATTCTGCTCGCCCCACGACCGGCCAAGTCGTAGAGGCCGTTAAGGCTAGCAGTGTACAGGTGCCATCGTTGATCGATTCTCTTTTTTGCGTTCTCGACACTTTTCACTTTTTCATATAACCCCCATATGAATGGTTATCATTGGTATCATTAGATTGCTACTTAAAATCTCTTTTAGACGTTATACATTCCTTGAATTTTATATATTATTATGTGGCTATAATTATAATTATATGGCTTCTAAAAGATTTTTAGTAGCTGATTACAAATTTGCACCAAATTTTTCACTTAAGTGACATATATATTTACTTTTAGCTTTGAAAACTATTTTTTGAAATTATACAATCAATAAATCTTCAGAAAAGCTTTCGAATAAAACTTAATCGAAATGTATTGTTGCTCTGAGTCTAAAGATATATGGTATATATGATATATGGTATATATTATGCAAAATATGTAATGCGGTAAAAATTTACTAAAAATGCCGGCACTTCCTACTCGCAAAGTACCGTAATCAGCGTTCAGTTTATCAAAATCTTTGATTCTTTAGCTATCCAGTGGTACAATTAGATTTTGGATGTTGATGATAGTTATGTAGCTATAACACCAAACTGTATCGCCAAATTTTGTTATAATCCGTTTTTTGAACTATGAATACGTCTTTAAAATTGCCTACATAGGGGGGCCTATGTAGGCAATTTTGATGACGTATTCACGTAAAAAATAGGGTATCAATCCATCAGGTAGAAGGATGAAAGTTTAGGATTGTATATATTTTTAATATTAAAAAAAATATAATGTGGCTTATAAAAATATATTTTGTCCAAAAAATAAAAAATGTTAGGGGTGGACAACCCTTATCACTTAGGGGTATGAAAAATAGATGGTAGCCAATTCTCAGACGTACTGTATATACATATAAAATTTTATAAAAATCGGTCAAGCCGTTTCGAAAGAGCAAGGTAACTAACATTGTACCTAGAGAATTATATGTATATAAGATAGTAAGAGAATTCTATGTATATAAGATTAGGTATATTTTCCTACTTCGATAGCGTCAATGTATGTCATTATCGTGTCCCAGTTCGGAGGGTAAGGTAGCCAATAGACTTATACATGTAGCAACGCCATTCCGCCACACGGATAGAAGCGCGCCATTAACGTATTTGGTGTCTATAGGCGATGGTTTCTTTTGAATAGCAATCTGCTTGTTTGCTATTAAATATATATTTATCGAAGCCGGTACTGCTGGAGATGTTATAGGTAGTATTAATCATTGATGGTCTTCGAAGGTATTGATCGATCAATATTCAGTTACTTTAGCCTCTAACCAGAGTTACAAGCCTGTCTGGCTATTATCTACCTGGCTTATAATAACAATCACTATCTAGAGTTAGTTTCTCTCTCTCGGAACATAACCTCTGGTATTGTTGTAACTTATGGCTTCATTTTGCGTAGGCACCTACTATTGTTAGATATTATCTATATTAATATTATAAAGAAGAAACATTTGTATTTTTATATGTTCGTAACGAAATCGCCTCTGTGGTATAGTGGTCCGGTGACAGTGTTGACTACATGAGGTCCGCCAAAACAAAAATGTTTTTCCAGTTTTCTGATAAAAACAACGTTGCCCGGGATTGGATAAGTGCGCGGTTGGCGATAGGCTTACCATCTATCACATTGTGGGACTAAATTTTTGGCTAATGGTGGGTGCACTGGTTGTACCTTTGCCTACTTCTTTGGGAATACGGGCGTAAAGATACTTTTTTGGAACGAATAAACTTCAAATTACTGCACCGATTTTCAAAACCTACACTATCCAGAAGTTACATTGGCTACTTTTTACTTTTTTCAATAGTAAGTAATGATTTTGTGTCATGCGAACGAAGTAATAAACGAGTAAATATAAATATAGAAAAAAGGTAATATAAATCTACCATTCGTGTTATTTACCTTTGTGGGTTTAATACTCAATGTTACCTTTATAAACTCGCGGAATTACTCCTGTTCAATAGTGAAATGACCTACGGCTATGACGACTATTTTAATTAAAATGTTTTCGGAGTTTAAATATCATATATCATAAAATATTTGTATACACGAATGCAACTAAAATGTTAATTTTCAAACTAAGTAAATATAAAGCAAATTGAAAAAATATATATTTTTGCGATAGACATTTAGACAAAAAAAACATCGAGTGTCAGCTCACACGCGTTAGAAGTGAAACTTAAGTTACTGTAAAATCTGTTTGGTTACACCACAGACCACGTGAATACAAATAGACACGCTATTGGGAAAGAAATATGTCGCCGCCCATATGAGCAAACGCTCCTATCACTGTCAGAAATGTCATACATTTGTAGATATATCGTGAAAAAATAAAAATTAACCATGTTGTACTGTTTTATCGTACCGAATGACAAGGTTTAAAAATTACCCTATTTTATTTTATCGGTAAGTACTATAACTCTGTATTTTTATGTGTTTTTTTTGTTTTACAAGAGCTGCACTGACAAACTACGAAATTGTTTTGAAAGGCGTATCCATTTAATCTGATGGAGACTATCTAATTCCCCCCCCCGGGGGGGAGGGGGGGTGTACATCCTACCTTTAAAAAATATTTATAGCAATACCAACGTAGGGTGGTACGCATCTCTCCCTACATAAGGAGAAAATCTGACGTGTTCGCAAAAAATTGGATTTCGTTTCTAGTTAGTAACTATATAAATACCCTGAGGATGCTTGTGTAAGCGAAATCTGTTGGAAATTAAACATAATTGCCTTATTGTGAAACAGTACAAATGCTATTAATTAATGAATATTGTATTACATAGCTTAGGTGTTTCAAGTTTTACATGATATAACAACGAATTAGTTTACATGCTTTTTTAATTTAAGTAAAAGCAGTTATTTTATTATTACGAACTGTTGTATGACTAGTGGGAGCCGCGTATAAAATTAAATTGATAGTGCCAACTGCACTTTGTATATAATATGTCAGTGACATAGTTTGCATGGATAGGTATATAGGTCGCCAGACGTACCTAACGTTAGTTAAGTAGGCATATCGATAGATTGTAGACACGTCAGTACAGTCAGCGTTAGGTAGTACGTTGCTATCCGTGTTTTTTTTTATATCATAAGACAGCAAGCAAGCAGGTGGCTCTCCTGATGGAAAGAGACAACCCTCGCTTATAGACACCAAATATGTTAGTCATGTTGTGGTGGGGTCTTAATGCCACATGCATAAGTTAACCGTCTACATTACCCTCCAAACCGGCACACGACATTGACAAGCACTGACGTGCGGCAGAAATAGGTAAGGCAATGGGAACAGACCCGGGCGAGACAATGCAGAGCCTTATCACCTAGTAGACACGGTGTTAGCGACTCGTATAGGCAATCGTTTGCCTCTTACGAACTGCCTGGCAGGACGGCAGATAGTATATTCTTTAACCCCTTTAAAGACCGTGTTGGTCCCGGCCCCCTTTGAAGAATAGGCCAACTGCCGTTCTGCCAGGCAGGTCGTAAAAGGCGACCGATTGGCTATCGAGTCACTACCATCGTGGCTACTAGGTGGTAGAGTTCTGCATTGTCTCGCCCGGGTCTGGTACCACCGCCTTACCTATTCCTGCCGCAATAGCGTCAGTGCTTGTCGCTGTCGTGTTCCGGTTTGGAGGGTAAGGTAGCCGGTAAACTTATGCATGTGGCATTAGACCTCGCTACAAGATAGCAACGCACCATTAACATCTTTGGTGCCTATAGGCGATGGTTAACTCTTTCCATCAGGAGACCCATCTGCTTATTTGCTATCTTATGATATAAAAAAACACCACCTGGACCAACACGGGAATAGATAAATGGCTAAACTAAACTTGTGCTAATAAATATCTTCGAATTTATAATGCGCAAACTTATATCTTACAATATTATAACAAAAAATAGTAAAACGTGTTATCAGACTGACATACACATCATACTCAAATATTATGAAAAAATATATTAAGGCCCGTATTCCCGACGAGGTAGGCAGAGGTAGGTACATCAAATGCACCCACGATTACCCGAACATTGGTCCCATAATGTGATAAGTGGCAAGCCTATAGCCGAACGGGCACTTTACAATCTCGGGCAATATTGTTTTGCCCGAGATTGTAAGGTGCCCGAGATTGTTGCCCGACCCGGGACATCATGTGATCAACGGCGACGCCGGACCACTAGACCACAGAGGCGATAATACTATCCAATTTCAACAGTATTACATACATACATTTCAAACAGATAACCCCTTTTTTGTTCGGTTAAAAATAATATGATTTATATAGTAGGTGACGGTTAAAAAATAATACGTGACATTATATAAAAAAAGCGAATCAAAAGAATTCCTTAATTTAACAAAATGCGTAATGTAGCATCTACATAAGCTCGCCGAAAATATTTGGAAACATTACGGCGGGTTTGCGTAGATTCGCACGAAGTACCCTTAGGTAAAAACTAAATTGAATTTCCCCTCGCTCCAATGGAAAGGTATCACATAGATAAATCTCAAGTCTACCCGTAGTCAGAAACGCAAATAAAGTTTAATAGGAAAGTAAATACAGAGAAAACATCCAATGTTAAAAGTTTGAATTTGTGTTTAAAGCAGAATTCGTTACCAATATCAAAATAAGAGCCTTTCAAATTAATTGAAAATGGAAATTGTTTCCAGTCAATGCTTTCAAAACGTGTACATTGAAAGTTTTGCTAAAATAAATATGGCGCTCGAATAATGTTAACTATAACTAGTTTTCTGATGTTTGATGTTTTACGCCCACATAAAGGTTTGAATATTAAATGAGTAGGGAATTTAGTTTAGTAATCTGTAATTTTCTAATAGATATTTAAAACTTTAATTACAAATGTCTAGCATTTTCAAACCCCGAAAGGTAAATTGCTAACTAATGCGCGCTGATTTCTAGTATACTATTTTAATCTCAAAAATCTTAAGTTTGTTGGAAATATTTTGTTTTGAAAAGCTAAGAATAATAGAATTTATTCCGAAAAAAATACTTCTGTAAAAATTTCCTCAACAATAACACACAAACGATTTGCCCGATATTGATTCGATTTGCGGTATTCGACGCCGATTTGCAAGGAGAAGAGCTTATAAGATTCGATTGGTACATTAATTAGGTTGGAAGTTGTTAGACAAATTGTTTCTGAAAATTACCTAGGAAGCTTTTATCTGACTGCTTTCAATATGACATCAGTGTTATAGTGTGCGTGTGTATGTATATGTGTGATAACATCAGTGATAAAGTCTGTGCGTTGTATGTGTGTGTATGTACCTACACCTATCATAACTTTTAAACAGCTTGACCGATTAAAAAGCGGTTGCCGGCATTAAATTATGTTGCATTAAACTTAGACTTTCTGAAAATTTCAACCAATTCATCCTATTAGTCTTTAACAAACTTAAAAAACCTGAAAAATAAGAACACAACCGTCGCCTACAGACTCCAAAGATGTTAATTGTACGTTATTATACAGGTGACGGGAAGATACTGCCACATGCATAAGTCTATCGGCTACATTTCCCTGCAAACCGTAATACAATAGCACAAATATATAGTGACACACACTGACGCTACTGCAGCAAAGAATAGGTATCAATCGGATCAAAGTCGGTTGATTTGTTCCCGAGCTATCAAAAAAACTGTTTCTTCGACATAACTTTAAGAGTATTCAACTATTGTAGTTTAGTAGCCAAGACAACATTTTTAGAGCTTTAAAATGCCATCTGAAAGACTAAAATCGATTATCCATTACCACTGAAGCAACTACTTTATTTTTTAGGATGAAAATTTGGCAACGACTTAATTCTCAGTTGAGGTAACTTGTATACTGAATTTTGTTCAAATCTATCAAATTATATTAGCGTGAAGAAGTACCAAAAGCCAATTACCATTAACATAAAATACCATTAACAATCTTCGGTGCAATAGATGCACGTCTGCTTACATCTTCAGGGAAATAGGTTTGACAATTGACTTGTTTACACTGATTTATATAAACACATAAATTAATATATTTAATAAACGCTCATATAAATAAATACGAACACCTGAGCTCATTACACAAATGTCTATGTCGAGAATTCAACCTGGACTCCAACAGTTTTATAATCTAGCCTTTGTGATTGTTTAGCACTACAAATTTTTATCGAAACAAGCAGATTCTAGTTAGCGTCCTAAATAGTGGCTAATAAAATAAGAGCACAAGTACCTAAATGTGTGCAGTGTGGTGCTATTTCGTTCTATCACAGCCAATGTTTGGATAAGTCACGTCACGACAACATTTTATGAGAACGTCGTAGTCTTAGTAGACTTGTAAGTAAATGTTAAAGTTATAAAGTTTAGGTGGAAGGGCCTAATAAAATTTTACGAGCTTTTGTCGTCAAAGCGAAACAATAGTCCAAAGCTAGACTAATATACATAATAGTTTAATGTACAGAAATAAGGTATATTGTTATTAAGATACTTTTATGACGTTGCGATTTTTTTTTTGTTTTTGTTATATATTTCATTTCTTAAGCCATTTTCTAACGCTGAATTTGAAGGCAACGCCGAATCTTGTTATTAATGATCGAAGACTACAAACAAAATCTTAATCCTACCACTGTCACTTCTTTGACATGTAATATATAAAATACAATACACGTGTTTATTTTTTTTGATAACCGCAACTATTAAATTACAGCGACAACATTATCGGCTGTAAAGCAAGGTCTGTGAGTTCATTTTCAATTTTTAAACATCACGTTAGTTAATGCATTTGGACTTGTAGACGCGACACAAAACATTCTACATGTATGTATATTATGTTCTCCACATTATGAATTTTAAACAGAGATTTAATTGTCCTTACCAAATTAGTACCCATATTTTACTATAAATAACACAACACATGGACATACATCTAACCCTAATTAAAGTGATTTATTTATAGCACTTGCAAGAGACATTCGATATAAAACCCAGTGGTTATTACATAGATCGTTATATTCCGCTGAATTATCTCTATGACCCTTCTAATAGACACTTACATACACGTTCCGAAGTATTAAACTGATGTTATCAAGACCTTAATGGCCCGACGGAGATGAAACCTTTTTAGTCTGTTGAAATGTAGAATAAATATACCGTATATTTTTATATAATTATATAGCAAACAAGCAAATGGCTTTCCTGAATGGAATCCATAGCCTATAGACACCAAAGATGTTAATGGCACGTTGCTATCCGTGTTGCGGATTGGAAATGCCACATGCATAAGTACAGGCTAACTTATCCTCCAAACAGAAGCACGAAAACGACAAGCACTGATGCTAATGCAGCAGGAATAGTTAAAGCGGTGGTACCAAATACCCGGGCGAGACGTTTCGGAACTGTACCACCTAAGTCATGATGGTAGTGACACGTATAGACAATCGGTCGCCTTTTAAGACCTGCCTGGCAGAACGGCAGTTGGTCTATTCTTTAAAGAAGCCCAGACCAAAAATATATATATATATATATATATATATATATATATATATATATATATATATATATATATATATATATATATATATATATATATATATATATATATATATATATATATATATATATATATATATATATATATATATATATATATATAGATTATATCAAAACAAATGGCGTGACTATTTCTTTTGATATAGTATTAAAGTTATATATATATATATATAGTATAGTATTTATTATTTATATATTATTTTATTATTTATATATTATTTATATATTATTTTATATGTTATTTTACTTTTACTATTCTTGTGTGAAATTAAATTGGTCTTATTTTCTTCAAATAAACATTGTTACTTTTGTAGCCAGACAATTTAAATTAACTCTGGAGTATAAGAAAAATATATTTTTATGTTTTAGAGAATAAATTGTTAACTTTCGCATTTTTCTCGGCCGTCACAAAGATTGCATCTCGTAAAAGGTGCGGGAGAGTTAACATTAGTGACTACATTTGGTGCTTTTTATATAGAACTAATGTTTTTAAAATTTTTATTTTTTATCTAATTAGATAGCAAACAAGCAGATGGCTCTCCTGATGGAAAGAGACAACCATCGCACAAACACCAAAGAATGGTGAGTTTCTATCCTTGTAACGGGATCTTAATGTCACATGCATACGTTTACCGGCTAGTTTGCCCTTCAAACCGAAACATGACATGAAACATGAAATCAATGATACTATTACGGCAGAAATAGGTAAAGCGAGACCTAGACGAGAGACAGACAATGCAGAACTCTACCACATAGTGGCCACGATGTTAGTGTCTCGCATAGCCAATCGGTCGCTTTTACAAACTGCCTGGCAGAATGACAGATGATTTATTCTTCAAAAGGAGCCCGGTCCAACGCGGGAGAAACAAAAAATATAAATTTAACAAATAATTAGAATCTAACATAAATCTAAACTTACAATTTTAAAAAACTACAGCATATTTTGATATTGTTGCGAATAATCTAGAAATGTGAAGAGTGAGAACACTGAAAAAAACTAGAATTAAAGGAAAGAGATGAGCTTTTATTGATAAACTAGCTGTTGCCAGCGACTTCGTCCGCGTGGACTTCGTTTACTCCACACTGCTCCTCCCCCATAGGTGATAGCGTGATAATATGTAGCCTATATGTTGACCCGACCAATTAGTAATATTCATGCAAAATTTGAAGTAAATCCATACAGTACTTTTTGAGTTTACCCCAGACATACATACAGACAAACAAACAGACAAACCGACAAAAATTCTAAAAACTATATTTTTGGCTTTGATATCGATTGTAGATCATGCCCCAATTATTCTTTTAAAAAAATATTCATTAACACTTAACAGTTTTGACTTTTCTACGATTTTATTATATGTATATAGATATAGATAATAGTCGCCGTTACCCAAGCACAATTTGAAGCGATTGTTGCAATTCGTCACTCAAATTTTTCGCTACCAGATGTCAGTGGCTTACACGGTGAATTGCTGTTACTCTTGGTATAATGCTTTCAAGAAAACTTACGAACCCGCGATATCGCCTATATATAACATTGCATTCCGTAGCAGCAGTTGGAGGCGAAGCGGAATTATTGTTTGAAAATGGAACTTTTTTTGAAAAAAAAAACACTCAGAACAATAAATAATAATCATTCGCCTGTATCTCTATCTCCAGTTTTCGCAAATAGCAGCTCTTAACATTTTTTTTGTCCACAGCAAATCTAACGTATGACAGTAATAGTGCCTCATTACAAAGTGAAGTTGATTCGACGAGTTTAATAGAAAAGGGTAGTTGTTTACGAGAACCATTTAATATCAGAGCTTTTTCACCAGTACGTCTTTGTACAATGCTATTACTCAAAGGAATCCTTTTGAGTACTTCAAATGGAAGTTTAGAACAGTGTTAAAAACCTTTTCAACAGCGGGTAAAATTACCTGTTATCTAATGGTGTGCGGTTACCCAGATTATAGCATTCGCTATAATCACATTGCTTATGTGAAATTTTAAATAAAGTATCATCACGCCCGGTTCCCTTATATGGTAGGCAGAGTAAACCCAACGTCTATAGATTTTTCAGTTCACCACAATTCACTGGTTGTTCGGTTGGTGAGAGGAGTGGTGATCCTCATCACCGCATTTTACCTCATAATGATTATCGACTATTTCAATCGATAACCGTGACCGACGGCTTTACGTGCTCATCCTAGGCACACTATGTGGTGGTAACATACCACCAACCAGCGTCCGAGCTGCTACAAAGATTTTGGATTTTCAAGAAAAACTTGAAGAATACTTTTTCCGACCCAGGAAGCGAACGCGGGACCTCGTGATCTGTGCCAAATAGGTTATCCTCTAATCTTTAGATGATAGATATTTTAAAATGCCGCAAGCCATTATAGTTACTTTGAGATATTGAAGCAAACATACTATGCTCGGTGTATGTACATCTTTTTCAAATTATTTTTCAATGTTTAAAAATATTTTAAATCGAGATATAGCTATTTTGCCAGAAGACAATTTGATTTTATAGAGTCGTTACTCAAAATTTTGTTATATTCCTATAAATTTGACACGTAATAGTTGTCTTTTTTCGCCAAGATAGTTATTCTGGTGAAAAAAGACGTTTATTATATACTAGCTGTTGCCAGCGACTTAATATTCATGCAAAATTTGAAGTAAATCCATACAGTACTTTTTGAGTTTACCCTGGACATACATACAGACAAACAGATAAACGGACAAACAGACAAAAATTCTAAAAACTATATTTTTGGCTTAGATATCGATTGTAGATCACGCCCCAAGTATTCTTTTAAAAAAATATTCAATGTACAGTTTTGACTTTCCTACGATTTTATTATATGTAAAGATTGATTTTAAAATTAAGAACTAAATATTGCACTGTAAGTGCGATTTAATTATCATTGTAAAATTGTTTCAAGATAATATAAAAATATTCGTTTGAGAACATTCCATTTAATTCATTAATTTTTGTTTAATATAAATATTTTAGTGACGTATGAATCAATTGGTGTGAATTTTTAAATTATCATCATATCCATACCATTATTATAAATGCAAAAATCTATCTGTAACGCTTTCACGTCTAAATCAGCTAACTAATTTTGATGAAATTTAGCACGGAGATAGTTAAAAATCTGGACTCATATAAGTATAGGCTAAAATTTTTTTTAAATCAACCCCAAAGTACTGAAATTAGGAATGAAATTTTGTATGAAACACAATATTGACAACCTCTTCTCGCGAAAGAAGCTACGAAGGTGAGCTAGTAAATTATAACATTTAAAGCAAAATACTAAAAAAAAACGATTCTCGAAAGAATTATTAATAGGTAAATGTTTCATTATCAATTATATTTATCCGACTGACGCCATATTGTATCTCAATACTTGTAGGTAATTATAGTATTAAAATATCCAACTGCCACTTATTTCGTTAAAAAAAGATCTTTCAAAACTCGAGACGAAGTTTTAACGACTACGACAGAAGTCTGAACTCATTCGCAAACATAAATTTTACCGACACGTATTTCTGACAGTTGCCAAGAATGGCTCGAAATGAGAATCTAAACTTTAAACTAATATTAACTCGGAACGAGACTTCATACACTTTTTTTCTACAAGCAATTAAAAATTAAAATCCTTGATTTATTTCCGGGCGTCAAGAGTTTGAGACCAGCGCGCCGACCACAGTTGTCAAAGTTACGCGTTAACTTTACATTTGCAAGTTTTGCATAAAGCTGTTCAAACTTTTCAAATTCCATCTATTTTCAATACTTAAGATCTCAAATGACTTTTAATTATGAGCATTATTAAGTTTTCCAGAAAGAAGCGTCAAAACTGAAAGTTACCCTTTCAATAATAATTTGTCATTGTTCTGTTCAAATAAGATATTATTTTCTAATCTATACATATAATAAAATCGTAGGAAAGTCAAAACTGTACATTGAATATTTTTTTAAAGAATACTTGGGGCGCGATCTACAACCGATATCGAAGCCAAAAATATAGTTTTTAGAATTTTTGTCTGTTTATCTGTTTGTCTGTATGTATGTCCGGGGTAAACTCAAAAAGTACTGCATGGATTTACTTAAACTTTTGCATGAATATTTCTAACAGGTCGGGTCAACATATAGGCTCCATATTATCACGCTATCACCTACGGGGAGGTGCTGTGTGGATTAAACGAATTCCGCGCGAACGAAGTCGCTGGCAACAACTAGTATATAAGTATTTTGTTTCTAAGTCTAGACCAAATAATGTGTAACAAAAAATGACACTAAAAACCGAACATTTTACAATGATTTTTAAGGAACTTCCTGACTGCGTAGGTAAATAAAACTTTTTTCAGTCGAATTATCTTGCAGTTAATTTTGAAAATATGCAAAAATCCATTTTAATATTATAAATGCAAAAGTAATTCTGTTTGTCTCTTCTTTATGCCTAAATGATGAAATTTGGCACAAAGATAGTTTGAGACCCGAGAAAGGACATAGGATAGTTTTTATCCTGGAGATACCACGGGAACGGTAACTATGCGGGTAAAACCCGGGAGTTTTAGATTTTTCCCACGCGGACGAAGCCGCGAGCACAGCTAGTATTTTATAATTTTTACATTCAAATGCCTTTTTTAATTAATATAAATAGGTATAAATAATTAAGAATTATTTCTACACAACTGTGAAACGAGGGTCTTCTTCCCAGGTCAATTGTCAACGTTTTCATACAAATGATTAGTCCGTCCACTTAAACTTGACACCACAGTTATAATTATGATATAATCTTTACACTCACAGACTTATTTCTGTTCTCCTATTATTTTGCTTCGTATTTTATTCACCGAAAATTCACCTGTTTTAAACCTCTAAATTATAATTTTTGCGTTCCATTCTGGTGAGCTTCTCCTGACATTACAATCTCACATATAGCGAAAAGAACTCCATTCCACTCCATAAAACACCTCTCAATTTGTGCTTACTGCTGGGCATCGCGTTTTCCCGGACTCCTTTGAAGAAAAGGTCAACTGCCGTTCTGCCAGACAGGTCTTTAAAGGCGACCGATTGGCTATGCGAGCCACTACCATCGTGGCTACTAAGTGATATTAGACACCAACGATGTCTAATAAATATTGTATGGGATGGCGTCTTCATGAGAACCGAGAACGGCCCTGCCCGGATTCACTATTGCTTTATTTGTTCCTGCCACAATAACTTTGGTAAACATTATTGTATTTCAGTTAGGATGGTAAGGTAGCCGATAAACATAAGCATGTGGCATTTTTTCCCTGCATCAACAGCAATTACAAATTAATATCTACGCTGTCTATAAATCCCCACTTGTACGATCGATATCATAGTGTTCATAGTCCCACGAGTGAAAATTCCACGCTTTAACGCTCAGCGCAGTGCCTCGTGACATCATCTGAAATTTGTCATACTCTTTGCTGCTCACCGCCTCTCACTAAACTACTGTCTCTTTCTCTCTTCCTTTTTCAGGTTTTACGGGCCGAATGCACGAAATCTGTTCATCTTCTTAGTGCAAGTTTTTGTTTCCTACAACTTCATAATTTCTTTACATTTCGTTACACTTCTCTGAAGGGGCAGACTTCACATGAATGTTACTAACTTGCTGAATTTCAATTTCTTGTTATTTTAATGACTTAATTTGTTTTATATTATTAAAAAATGGTGTAGTGGTGTAGTGGTCCGGTGTCGGAGTTGACCACAGAGGTCCCGGGTTCGATTCCTGGGTCGGGCAATTCAGAAATGTGTTTTTTCAGTTTTCTGATAAAAACAACATTGCCCGGGATTGGAAAGTGCCCGGTTGGCGATAGGCTTGCCACCTATCACATAGTGGGACCAAGTGTCTTCGGCTAATCGTGGGTGCACTTGTTGTACCTCTGCCTACCCTTTCGGGGATACGGGCGTGAAGATACTTTAAAAAATGTTATTCTACAATAAAAAAAACGCTAAAAAGCATATTTTCTACTGTGGTTTATTTAAAGAAAGTAAACCAATCTCGCTGAGTTAATCGTCTATGAACTGGTTATAAAGTAAACTAATTTAGGACTTTCATATAGCAAATCCCCGTGCATTGCAATTTCGTGTCGTTTAAAGGCTCAGGTAGCTAACCCATTTAACTAGCTACGAGCGCGTTAGGATAGGTAACAATTACAAATAAAGACCGCTTCTAAATTGGTACAGTCTAGAAATAGTATTTCTGTATAAACGGAATATATGTATATTAGGAAGATTAGAGACGGTTGAACGAAGAGATGATTGACCCGTTCAGTGCAGCTCGCAAAATCATGTTTTTATAAGTAAGTATACATTATATCATATACATTATTGAGAAAAAATTAAACAGCACAATTTTTTTATTCCATATACATGACTTCAAAAGGATCTAAATCAGATCTTTAACTAATTACGGTACGACTAGGTATAGTTCCTGTAAGATAACACCTTACAGGAAATATAACTATGGGTACCTTCCAAAGCAAAAATATAATTATCTGAATCGATTCGTAAATAGAACAGAAACTGAAAATCTTCATCAAAACTTTTGCTGAAGGGAACCACAAGGGAAGGGAAGTTTATTGTGTTTTTTTTTTCAAAATTGTTGAATCAATTTCGATAAGATCGGTATGGGCATATATTTAAGTATTTTTATACAATCAGATAGCAGACAAGCAGATGGGTCTACTGATGGAAAGCCTTTGATAAATATAGCAAAGATGTTAATTGTGCGTTGCTATCCTTAAGTCAGGATAATAATGCCACGTGCATAAGTTCACCGGCTACCTTACTCTCCAAACCGGAATACGACAGTGACAAGCATTGACGCTATTGCGACAAGAGTAAGCCAGTGATACCAGCGAGACGATACTGAAATCTACCACCTTGTAATCACGATAGTAGTGACACGTATAGCCCATTGTTTGTCTTTTAAAAACTGCCTGGCACAATGGCAAATGGTCTATTCTTAGGGGGCCTGGACCAACAAGGGGAATCATATATCATGGATTAATTAATAAGTATCTATAAAAAAAAACTATCAAAATCACTTTTGGTGAAGTAATAGCGTTTGTCGCCTCTGTGGTCTACTGGTCCAGCGTTGGCGTTGCACACATGAGGTCCCGGGTTCGATTCCCGGGTCGGGCACATAAAAAAAGTGTTTTTTCAGTTTTCTAAGAAACACAAAGTTGCCCGGGATTGGAAAGTGCCCGGTTGGCGATAGGCTTGCCACCTATCACGTTTGTGGGACCAAGTACTCCGGCTAATCGTGGGTGCACTTGTTGTACCTCTGCCTACCGCTTCGAGAATATATAATCATGAATAATTCATGAATAATTAATCATAAATGATATCTCGAATATTAAGTATGGCCCAAGAAACTTACATACTATGTGGAATGTTCGCATGCGCTTCAAAATCGTTCCGAAGAGTACGGTGGAGTATGTCTCTTTCTACTAAATAAAGCGCCATATATAAGTGCGGCCGTGCGTAGTTTGCAAATTAATTATTAAAATAAAACTAATTTTACTAATTTGAAAAAACAGTTTATGCATTGCATAAATAATTACGTAATATAATTAATAAGTACATTTTAATTAGTAATTAATTTAGCACATTTTAGAACTCAATATGTTAATTACAATACATTTTATGCTAATGTATGTATATGAATAAAAGGATTTAACGGTTACCGAATATATAAAAATCTACCAAACGATAGTTTTACTTACACTGGTAATTGCAAGAAAGGGACTACATCCATCGTTGTTGTCTTGCTCAGAACATTTTTCCTTCCTTTAAGTAAGAAAATAATGTCAACTTTATTTGTAACGAAATAAAGTACATTTTTATTTTTTTAAATATTGCTTCGTAATAACTCCAGTTCTCTTATATAAGTTCCTTGGTATGATCACACAAAATGCCGGATAAAAAATAGCGAAGAACAAAGATGCGACAACAAGGTCGCGCCCGCTTATTCGATGGAGTGCTCATATTTCAAAATAGCATAATATTTTTGTTAATTTGTTATAAATAGAATCATTGCATTATTTTTTTTTTCGTAATGTTATCTATATACTTATCTATATGTATTTTCGGGTCGGACAGGTTTTTTACACGCTTTCGAATTAGTAGTATATTTCTTCACCAAATAATACGTTGTAAAAAAGGTTCTTATTTTCGTTCCATCACGTACCGAACAATGGCTTCGGCGAACATTTTTTATCGCCATTCGAAACGCTACAAAAAGGATGCACGCCATAAACTATGGGCTGCTATGGATCGATGAAAGGTTTATTTCATTATCACAAAAAACTGTTTCCTGAATCTCCCCGATAAAACTGCACATAAAGGCAAATGTAAATAATTTTTCTTTCTGAACATAAAGGCAAATGTAAATAATTTTTCTTTCGTTAAGTACTGTATGTATTTAAAAACTTGAAAGTAATGCTGTAATCTAGTGATTGTCTAATGGTGCAAATTCAACCAAATTATATAATAAATTGGCAAATCTATCGGCTGCCTGTTACGCTTTCACGACTAAACCACTGAAATGATTTTTATGAAAGGCAAGAAGATAATTGAAGACCGAGTGTCAAACAATCCTTCAACCAACCCGTCTAACAACAATTTCAGAAATCAATTACTAAGAGGCTGAAAGAGATGATGAAAGGTTGTATAATATTTTTTATATTGATAACCTACTCTCGAGCGAGCCGACGAACATGGAGAAATAGCTTCAAAATCATCTAATAACGTCAGTGCTTGTCTTTTCCGAATTAAAACATATCTCCTTTGAAGATTCCTTCCTCCTCCTGATTCCTCCTTTATTCCGGGCTCCTTTGAAGAATAGATCAACTGCCGTTCTGCCAGGCAGGTCGTAAAAGGCGCCCGATCGGCTATGCGAGTCACTACCATCGTGACTACTAGGTGGTAGAGTTCTGCATTGTCTCGCCCAGGTCTGGTACTTGCCTATTCCTACTGCATAGCGTTAGTGCTTGTCGCTGTCGTGTTCCGGTTTGGAGGATAGGGTAGCCGGTAAACTTATGCATGTGGCATTAGACTTCGCCACAAGATAGCAACGCACCATTAACATCTCTGGTGTCTAAAGGCGACGGTTGATTCTTTCCATCAGGAGACCCATCTGCTTAATTGCTATCTTATGATATAAAAAAAAAAATCAAGCGAAACGCGCCAGAATTCGGAAATATCGAAAACACGTTTCTTTTATATGAACCTCCTTTAACCACTTTATGTTTATACTGCAGCGTGCAGCCCGCTGTATTATAAAAGTTTTTGACGAATCCCGCGGGATCATCTAAATTTTTACGGGATAAAAAGTAGCCCATGTGCTATTCTAGGTCATCATCTACCTACGTACCAAATTTCGTTCAAATCCGTTTAGTAGTTTTTGCGTGATTGAGTAACAAACATCCATCCAAACATTCAAACGTTCGCATTTATATTATAATAATAATAATATAGATTATTTTTATTAGTTGTTAATGTTATTACCACATTATATAATATTTACGGCCAGTTTTCGAAATGCTAATTAATGTTAAAAAGCAATTAATCTGTGTTTAATATAATTTTTACAAGCAAATGATCTTTTAAACACAAATTAATTGTTTGTTAAAATTAATTTGCGTTTCGGAAACCGGCCGTTACTATCGTGAATATTGTTACACATCTAAAAATTTCAATTATCTATCTATTATGATTCAGAAGATACAGCATTGGAAAATATTTAACAACAGACAAACGGACCCTTTAATTATGGAACCCTTAAAACATGATATCTTATTTTTCTAATATAATAACACGTTTCTGTCTTTACGTTTCTACATTGCTTATTCAAATAACTTAATTAAACTTAGCAAATTCATTTTCATTTGATCGTTCAACAAGAGATGAGTTATAATTGAATGGGGCGTCGCAATCGGGTAGTACCACAAACGGAATAATGTCAAATCAATTAAAAGTTGATTTTGGCAGGCTGCGAGCCAGTCTCGGGCAAAGTTGATTCATTAGTATTGGCCGCAGTGCCGACTTTTGCTGCGGCATTGACTTATCTACGCCGCGCAGCCCGACAAAACCAATTCGCATATATTTAGATGGCTGCCAAGCTTTTTACTTTTGTTTATTATTCATTTTTATTATAAGTAGTTGAAGTTTTAAGTGCCTATTTATCTAATACTATTTTAAATATATTGCCTATAATAAAAGAAGTTTTTTAGAAACAAATTTATTTTGAAAAATAAGGTATATTTATATTCCCATTTCTAGTTTTTTTCATTGTTTTCTTTTTCCCTGTCCTTTTTTTGAAATGATTAGTTTTAAATATTAAAATCCTTGTATGACATAACCCCGTTAGTCGAGTAAATTGTGTCCATAACTAGGAAGCGAATGACAATGGGGCTCAACCTGGATTTCCGGCAGGCAAATGTTTGTGTGATAAGTACAAATATTTGTATTTCTGGGTTCGGGTGTTTATTAATGAATATTATATTCTGCACTTATATAGTAAATATGTATTTCTATTATTATGTAGTATCGTTGACTAACGCATTCGTGTAATTTATCTAGCGATATTCATTTATCATTTATTGTTAGTTTATATGTAGTAAATATTGTTAGTTTATACGTAATACAAATAATTGAGTGTTCACAATAAACACTCATGTTATTTGTTATGCATTTTTACATTCGGTCTGCTTGAAATCTATTTTTGGAGTATTAGCAAAATAAAAATTAAAAATACTTAAATATAAAAAATACTTGGTTGAGCGAACTAGTCAGACTATTCCGTTCAAACTAGGAGTTCCACCTCCAGGTGGAAAATTGATGTCATTCTTATGTTCAAAAATTTTAATCTCTGCAGCAGCTCAGTATCTAGTGGTAGAGTGCAACATCTCCTTTAATCTGATTAATACATAAAGCTCTCTTGTGATCGCGAGAAAACAGGATAAATGTACATAGCGAAGGGCGTAATTTGATCATCAATGCGATAGCATGACTATAGCCCGAACGTTAAGTCACGTTTGAAAATTTTGAAATATTAGGAGAATTCGGAATCTGATGGTAGTATGCTAACACCTTTATCCTTCTGATGACTATGTAAAGCTTTCCCGGTTATTGCGAAAAAACAGGATAGTTGTAGAAACTAGAGATCGTTATTTTTAACATCGCGATAAGGTAATTAATCATCAATCTCGCCTTCTGATAAAAGAGAGAATCCACCAGATAAAGGAAACTACTACAAGATATGAAATAACTAAGTGAAAACTGTGTAATTGCGAACTTAAGAACAGCTGTTAAATGTCTACATAACAATTGATAAATTATATTGCAACTGGGCATGTTTGATATTACTTTAACAATTAGTTTTTATTTTAGACTAGCTGTTGCCAGCGACTTCGTCCGCACGGGCTTCGTTTACTCTGCACAGCACCTGGCCGCTAGGTGATAGCGTGATAATATGTAGCCTATATGTTGACCCGACCTGTTCGTAATATTCATGCAAAATTTGAAGTAAATCCATGCAGTACTTTTTGAGTTTACCCCGGACATACATACAAACAAACAGAGAAACAGACAAACAGATAAACAGACAAACAGACAAACCGACAAAAATTCTAAAAACTATATTTTTGACTTCTCTATATCGATTGTAGATCACGCCCCAAGTATTCTTTTAAAAAAATATTCAATGTACAGTTTTCACTTTCCTACGATTTTATTATATGTATAGATTTAAGGCACACACTAAAATTATAGAAAAACACAAATAAACGCTCTAATCAATTTAATATTTTGTAAACAAAGGGCTATTTGACATTTTACGTACATTGACAGCGTATTTTAGTAATAGCGCGGGCGTATTGGCTGCAAACTTGAAGTTGTATTATATCTGGAGGCAACAATTCTAATACCTACTTGAAACCAAATTTCAAATACTGAAGTCATCTTCTGAGGTCTATCCCTCTCTTTCTAACATAGCTGTATAAATAGAGATGGGGAAACCTCATAGACAGAGAGGTAACGTAAATATTTGTTTCAATTGATTAATACGAGTGCTAGCTCCACCTATGCCTAATACTTTATGGCGTTATTTTCTCAAATGATTTGAAATTAGAGCACTGACAAATTTTTGTAGCTTTGTCTAAGAAAATTCAAACTTTTAGACAGAGATAAAGCCATTTCTTATATGTTCCGCGTTGGAATGCATCCAATTTTATCCTTTTGATTGTTTATATATATATATATATATATATATATATATATATATATATATATATATATATATATATATATATATATATATATATATATATATATATATATATATATATATATATATATATATATATATATATATATATATATATATATATATATATATATATATTAAAATAATACCAAAGGAATCCACGGACCATCCGAACGTTTATTGACATAGATAATGCTTTTTTTATAGACCATTTTGCTTGTTGGAGTGGTGGTTTTTATTTTTGTTAGCTTAATTAACACGACATTGACAATTAGTGACTAGTAGAAAGACTAGTGAATAGTAGGAATAGGTAGAGGGAGAGGGAGAGGCTGTTCCAGGCCCGGGCGAGACATTCCGAACTCTGTCTGGGCACAATGTTAATGTCAATTTAAAAAACTTACTACAAGAACACAATATGTTAGCTAAACAAATCTTATACCTATAAACTTAAGTCTATAGTTAATTAATTTAAGAGTACGTATCTTAACGAGAACAGATTTTATTAGAATTACAAGTGAGTTTATTTGAAAAATTCTACAATTAATTAGTAAACATCATTTAGCTTTAATAGAAGCGTTTGTTAAATTTATATTTCTCTAAGAAAAATAAGTAATAATTAAACATAAAGTGAGCTACTCTTAAATTTAATTAGAATAAGATTTCACGTTGTCTCGTATTTTAAGACTCAGCAAGTGTATAGCATCTATACATATAATAAAATCGCAGGAAAGTCAAAACTGTACATTGAATATTTTTTTAAAAAGAATACTTGGTGCGTGATCTGCAATCGATATCGAAGCCAAAAATATAGCTTTTAGAATTTTTGTCTGTTTGTCTGTATGTATATCCGGGGTAAACTCAAAAAGTACTGCATGGATTTAGTTCAAATTTTGCATGAATATTACTAATAGGTCGGGTCAATATATAGGCTACATATTATCACGCTATCTTCTACAGGGGAGGAGCAGTGCGGAGTAAACAAAGTCCGTGCGGACGAAGTCGCAGGCAACAGCTAGTGTGGATTATAAAATAATGACAATAATAATATCGGTGGACAAATTAAACGAATTGATCTAACCCCAAAATAAGCAAATTCTTTGCTTATAATATATATCTTAACGATACTAATACATAAAAATACTTATATAAATACTTAAATATATTTAATAAACATCCAAACCTGTTGTGTGCCTGTCCCAGTCAGAAATCGATTCCGAGCTTTATTAATAGCGAAGTCAGGTTCGCTAACCACTCGACCAATAAATACACTACGGTACGTTAATTATTGACAACTTGTAAAAATCTCGGATGAATTAGATATTAGTTTATTTATTTGGTTCGCTAACAGTTATTACAATGTTACAATTTCTAAACCTAAATACAACAACTTAAAACTAATTGAATAACTATTAAAAGCGAAAGTTAACAATTGTATAAAACACGTTTTTTTATTTTTATATAATTCCATGGTTAAAATAATACACTACGGAACGACAATTAAGACAAATACGACAATTAAGACCCTACTGATAATTTGTGACATTGTTCGGGGTAACAACGCTTTGGCTAACTAAGTCAGGAATATATATATTTTTTTATATCATAAGATAGCAAACAAGCAAATAGGTCACGTGATGGAAAAAGTCCACCATCGCCTATAGACACCAAAGTTGTTAATGGTGCGTTGCTATCTTGTGGCGAAGTCTAATGCCACATGTATAAACTTACCGGCTACCTTACCCTCCAAACCTGAACACGACAGTGACTAGCACTGACGCTATTGCGGCAGGAATAGGTAAGGCGGTGGTACCAGACCCGGTCGAGCTGATGCAGAACTTTACGACGTATGAGTAGATATGTTCGTCACGATAATAGTGACGAACATATCCACTCAATCGCATTTTACGACCTGCCTGGCAGAACGGCAGTTGGCCTATTCTTCAAAGGAGCCCGGGACCAACACGGGGGATATATTTTATATGGTAGCTAGCTAACATTTGCCCGCTTCGTTGCATGTGAAATTCATTTACGAATAGAAAATTATATATACTGTCATTCGCGAAATATTGTATTCTCACTGTACATTCAAGCCATTCTTGAGTTATAACGAGATAAACAAACTTGCAAAAATAATGTTCTATTATTTGCACAAACACGCGATCAATTGTCTGACTGTATTGCGATTTTTACAAAGATCGGTTACCTTTTTATCGAGTTATATGGAAACACCACACAGATCGACTAAAATTTATAAAGTTATAAAATGGATGGTAGTGAGTCATTATTCAATCATTTATCATGAAATTTGACAAAAAATCTGTAAACTGATTGACTCTAAGACCATCCCTGAACTTTCCCGCTAAACTGAGATAATTAAAGCTCATCGAAGCAAAAACTTAAAGCATGATTTTTTGAACTCACAAAGTTCAACACATTCTAAAGATTGCAAAAATAATAGTATTTTAGTGTTTTTTGTTTGATCTTTTGAATAGCTTTTAAAGCAATTTTTTGAGCTCTTAGTTGTTTTATTTAGCTACAAAATCTATAGGTTAAAAATGTCGAGGAAATGTCAAAATATAGATACTTTTTTATATAAATCAGTACATTAAAAACGTCATTCTACATAGTTTTTAAGTACTAAAATATTGTAAGAGCAAAAAATAATTGGTTGAAAAATTTCGAAGTTAGGTTGAAAAAACATTTTTCAAAATTTTTCGTCAACGATAACTCCTGAACGGATAAACCGAATGATGCTATTTCTGCATAGATGCAGGTTTTTGAGGAAAAGAGCTGATTAATTGTTTTTATTTTTATTGCACTTACCCCGTGCTTGGGAAACTTGAACTTGGTTTGTGGGAGATGGTCATGGGTTCGAGTCTCGCGTGCCAACATTTTTCTTTGTTGTTTTTAAAGAGCTGATTAAATTTTGTACTCAGTCGGTACAGTAATTTAGAAGTTATATAAAAAAACGCTGTTTCGTCAAAATTTTAAAATTTTTTTTCAAAATTTCTCAAAATTTCCAAGGCCAAGTTGTGTTAAAATTTTCAGAGTCCGCGTTTCGATCGGTCAAGCCGTTCAAATGTTATGAAATGTATGAGACGTGTGTGTATGTATACACACATAATATATACATACACACAAACACACACATATACACACACACACACACACACACACAATTACACACACATACACACACAATTACACACACATACAGACATACTAACATTTCGTTTATCGATAATCGGGGCAAAATCAGTAACTTCCTTATCTACATATGTAGCGGGAAGTTAAAAACGTGTGTACTCACGCACGTAAGAATTTATACTTATGTACTTACCACAACTTAGCTTAGCTGAGTTAAAACTGATAAACACAAAGTTGCCCGGGATTGGAAAGTGCCCGGTTGGCGATAGGCTTGCCACCTATCACATTTGTGGGACCAAGTATCTTCGGCTAATCGTGGGTGCACTTGTTGTACCTCTGCCTACCCCTTCGGGGATACGGGCGTGAAGATACTTTTTTTGAGTTAAAACTTAGCTAATAGCTTCTTAGGTGTCGGTGTTTACGCGCACCGTAATATCAGCTAACTTCATGTTGCTCGATGCCAATAATGCGTCAACATGCACAACAAACGTTAAAATCTTACTCTCATATTTTTTCCAAACACTTTAAAAGAAATGTAACTTCAAAAATTTATTGTACAGTCATCCATTACAGATTTATATAATGGTAAAAATATTATATTTGTAATCAAAAGAATTTTCGTAATAAGACTAGCTATTTCTCTATGTTTTATTTCTTTATAATTAACTTACAGAAAAATATGTAACTTAGTTTAAGAATTAAACATCTTAGCTAAACAAAACTCAAATATTCCAAAGTCTATATTCGATTACTTTATGAGTAGGTACCTAACTTAACGAGAACAGTCTGTAATTACATTTAATTAAACTGAAGGAGCCTGAAAGCCTAACTCTTTATATAAAATTTATATCGTATTCCGTCTGTCCTCCGTTCTCCGTCTACATACTTGTTAATGAGCCTCGTACAAGACTTGAAGTTATGTTTTAGGTACAAGATTATCGAATTTAATCGAAACGATATGGAGGGGAATGTTCATAATTAACATTTATCAATGTAGTCTTAAGGTTAGGTACCATACTTTATCAGATTTGTTTGTTAATTTCAAACCCCTGCCTGGACTCAATAACCCTAATCTGTTTATATAAGTTCAATATCTGTATACGTGTATTTATGTGTCATAGATCCTTCATTAACGGACCTATTTGACTGTGATTTTTTTAATGGAAAGCTTATCAAAAATAGAAGGTTGTTAGTGTGAATTTGTCTTTCTAATGCAACCGGGAAATCTTCCGACACAAAGACTCTTCGATCAATCACAGTAAATGTGTCATGTTTGAGCTTAATCAACAAAGTTTTCTCTTTTTGTCTCTGAAAATGATGCATATGAATCAGGAAAGTGGTAATGATTCTGTTACGAGCTTCGAGTTCGTATTGTGCAATAAAAAATCACTTATGTTAAAACTGTGTATTTACAACACAAAGGCACAGATTACTAAATAGTTACTTCGTGACAGATAAATCACTCCATACAACAAAGTCCATAGTACCTCCTTTTACAAATGCCTACAATTTCTTAAGGCGACAGCTCCGTGTGAAAATATACCTTAAATGCTCATACGCTCGATCGTTAGTCTAGTGCGTTGTCGTGGCCTTGTAGTTTGGACAATTTTTAATAGCAAAAGGATTTTAGTTGGAAGTCAAGAAACAAATCAAAATTTTACGCTTTTTCTTATTTCTAAGTCAAGCAAAGGTTAGGGTTAACTTTATAGTTAGCACTTTCTTTTATTTCCAACCCACCAAACAAATTATAAAAATGTTGGATAGGTAAGACGCAAAATTTAAAAAAAAACTATTGTATAAAATGCAACAAAAATGAAAATATTTATATAAACAAGTATTCTTAGTATCATCCGAAAGAAACAAAAAAAAACAAGTGTCATCTATTTACACTGTTATAAGGAAAGTTTTCCATATCAGAGTGAACGAGTAATCAATATTTCAATGTAAACAAAAGTTTTATCGTTTTTTAACTATTAAGTGGTTTAAATTAAATAATCTTCATGATGAGTAAATGAATTATATTTATTTTGACGATATATTGCGACGTGGGTGGCTTAAAATAGAATGTAACAATTATTGTAAATACAAGTAATATTAATCTTTGAAAAAGTTTCGTCAACTTTATATTACATATATAAAAAGTGTCCGTGATACAATTTACATTTCAGAAGAAATTTATAATGTATTACAATACGGTAAGCAGTTATCATCATGTGTTGCGTTTTAGGCCAAATTTGTATGGATGCTCATGATTCTCCTTTTCAGGAAGTCTAAGTTGGGCGGAATCCAATCGAATGTGATCAACTGCGTTTCGCCGGTCAAGCCGCTCAAAAGTTATGAGATGTTTACATACACACATACACATATACACATATACACATAAACACACATACACACGCAGAGACATACTGATGTCATCGTGAAAATAGTCAGAAAAAGTTCCTTGGATATCAATACGTGGAGATCTGGTGAAAACTCGATTTTCAAAAGTCGGCACAAAGTCAGTAACCTCCTTCCTTATTTACATACGTAGCGGGAAGTTAATAATGTTATAAGTGATTTGTTTTTATGTAATCCATACTAATATTATAAATACGAAGGTAACTCTGTCTGTCTGCCTGTTTCTACTTCACGCCTAAACTACTCAACCTATTTGAATGAAATCCGGTACAAAATTAATGTGAAAGCCGAGAAAGGACATAGGATAGATTCTATCCCGGAAATCCCACGGGAGCGGAAAATATACGGATAAAATCCAGGGACTGCCTATGTTTTAAGCCACGGTAATAAGGAGTAAATTACATTAAAGTACTTCTATTTTAGAAATGTATCCACGCAGACGAATTCGCGGGCACAACTAGTGGTGAATAAACTTATTACCTTTTCCAAAGTCGAAATTATTTAATTATATTATAGAAAATATTTTAAAACGTAAAAAAAGTAATATTAAATAATATTTATTCCCCATGAGGGCAAACAGAATCAAATTGTACATTTTTTAAATTTAATGAATAGTGGTGCCCGGCTTCTCTGACATATTTTGTTCAAAATTATTAGTAAATGTATCCTCTAATATTTGAACATAGCTGCAAAACGATCACTTCAGATAAATTGTTGGGCGACCTCATGTTAATTTAATATTAGTAAGTTAATTAATATTAGTACGCACGCGTGGCGTTCTTCTGTCGACAACCCACTGCGATAGGGATCTGCCAAGATGCAGCTAGCTGTAGACATTTAACGCACGTCAATACATCGAGTGACAGAGGGCTGACAAAGGTACAATACACTACAGTGCAATACGTAAATACACTGAACAACGCTAATAACACCGTCACTATATTCCTATAAAACTAACTCACTACATTTGAATCACTAAATTACAACACCTCCCGTATTCACTGTACTATATCACTTCACACTGATCGTTCCATCTGTCGCTTTCGAACTTATTTTATTTAACCTCCATTTTTGAAAGTCGAATTTCCATCAGTCCCCAGGGTTTCAGTTCGTAGAAAGCAACCGATGCAGCGATGCAGCTTTCCTGCAGCGATGTTGTAATATTTTTTATGTATATGTTAGTAATTTATGTATGTAAGTGTGGCATAAACAATCAAAACGTGGTTGACGACATTCAGTTGAATTCCACCAAAATAAGACTTGCTGAAAATATAAACTATTCGACGCAGTAGATTTAAAAAAGTTTAGAAAACCTAAAAAACTGACGAAACCATAATGTCAAATCTTATTATAGTATTTGAACATTTTATTTACTAGAATATTGTTAGCTATACACTAAAATTAATAAAGTGTTTTTGCAAATAAATTATCTTTCTCTCATTCTCAAACATTCATTCGACTGTACTCGTTTTACTGTACTCGTACTCGAGTATTATGAGTGTAATTCGTGAAATTCCCAAGGGACTTCATCGAATCGATCGACATCGAAAGATGTTATCGACCGTACCCTTCACTAGCAAAAAATTGATCGTGAGAAATCTTGTGACAACCTAGGTAAATTCAACACTGACAATATATATGTATCTCTTTTTAGTTCATTACCGGGGTCACATGACTGAAGAAATAAAATTGACGTATTTTGCTCTTATTTTACTCTTCCTTCCTGTCGTAATAGTTCCATAGTGGCAACCACAGAAATCATATGGCAACCGTCTCGTGACAGTGAGCGTCACAATCACGCGGACCAGTAAGTTTGATCCGTAGCAAAAATTATTCAATATGGGTAAATAAGTTTTCACTTCAGTGACGAAAATGTAAATGTTGACACCATATTACAGGAAAAAATTTATCTCAGAAAAATCAATTGTTTCCGTGAGATTCACCAAAAATTAGATTGCAGCGGGCTGCAGAATGCAGTTAATCCATACTAGTATTATAAATGCGAAAGTAACTCTGTCAGTCTGTCTATCTGTCTGTCTGTCACTTCTTCACGCCTAAACTACTGAACCGATTAATATGAAATTTGGTACAAAGATAGTTTGAGACCCTAGAATGGACACAGGATAGTTTTTATCTCGGAAATCCCACGGAAACGGGAACTATGCGAGTTCTTATTTTTTAAAAATTACCCACGGACGAAGTCGCGGGCACAGCTAGTAGTCCATTAATGGAATATATTTTGGGAAAAAAATTGAGAGGTCTCTTTTAAACTCCCGGTTAGAACAAAATTTCGCTGTACATTTTTGATGTTTGTTTAGTTAAGTTAAGAATAAAAATAAATAAATTACATATTTTCAGAATTGACGCCAAGGTGAATCGATTTGAAAAAAAAATAATTTTCTCGCTGATCGGGATATGCCTCAAAAATCACGACAAAAAAAATTTTGGTGATCTTTGGTGTCGTTTTTAATTGTAACACATTTTTATAAGGAATTCCGTTCCAAAATCAAAAATAGCATGACCATGACTGCGAACCTAATACCATAATTGAATTTAAAAAAACAAACCGACAAATATCTCAAACACTACTAAACCGTTTTGGTGAAACTTGCACTGTTCTCTAACTTGAAATATGCTTGATTTAATACAAAAAGGATGATCTCGATATGGCTCTTAGTTCCCGCGAAGTTCGTGGACAAACATACAAACATATAAACATACGTAAACTTGCGAAATTTACGTACCTTTACGTGCTTGGACGCCGAAATAGATCATCGTACTCAAACATTATCCAAATTTTACAATATTACATACATACATGTCTAACTGATAACCTCCGTTTATTCATCGGTTGATAAAAGAAACGTGTATAAAATGTGAGATAAAACTAGAAAACATTATAGTCAAACAATTAAATGTCGTTGAGAGTAAATGTAGAAAATAATAGTTACTTATTTAAAGCACTGAAGCAATTTATTTTTTAGAGCCTTGAGCGCATCCATTCAATCCCTAGACACTCGTTGTCATCCTAGATTACTAGGAAATGTTACCGAGCCACTGTAGTGCTTTTAATGTTGAATTTCCGTTTTATTTTTTAATTTAGTATCTTAGTGAGTTAAAAATCAGAATTTTAAACTGGAGCTAGTGATTTTTATACGAATGATAGAAACGTTTGCACGTGCTTTCTATTTTAGAAAATGTTGTTAATGTTGAATTTCCGTTTTATTTTTTCTTAGTGAGTTAAAAATCAGAATTTTAAACTGGAGCTAGTAGTAAATATACTCACCAAGGTGTCACGAGTGGTTATTCGTTAAAATGTAAAGGTTTTATTTCTTTGTTTAATTTACCCCAAGTTTAAATGTTCGATAACAATTGCAAGTTAGTACATCATACGAGTAATTGAAGGTGGAACCAAAAGCGCACATTTAAGACAAACTAGCAATTGCTCAATGACAAATTCTTATTACAAATAATTTCTTTTAACAACAGAATTCATGTGTAAAGAAAATAGTAAAAATAGTATACATAATATATGCGTGTATATTATCACGTGTGTGTAATGTTTATTTTTATCAATTTAATGTATTTCTAATGCATATTATATCTATATATGCATGTGGCATTAGACCTCGCTACAAGATAGCAACGCATCATTAACATCTTTTGTGTCTATAGACGATGGTTGACTCTTTCCATCAGGAGACCCATTTGCTTGTTTGCTATTTTATGATATTAAAAAAATATAATTTAAAAATATTAGGTTTTTGCAGTCCTTGGCAATGTAAATTTTAAATGTTCCAAATTTCGTACGTCTTTTTTAGACAATTACGGGACGGTGGAGCGTCCCGTAATTGTCTAAAAAAGAAAAAACTTTATATTTTTCTTTATGTATTAATATATAAACACAGCGGCAATTCATATTTGCTGTACAAACAAATAAGAAAAAAGTATTTTCCTAAATATATGAAACTTTTACAATAACGCGAGGCAAGTGTGATCCGTTTCACATTACTTTTATAGATGCTCTTCAGTGGACGCGGCCTATGTAAATGTTATTGGGTCCTTGGGAACATTGGTCCGGATAAATGTCCCGTTAGGGAGCAAACACTCGGTGATTCCACGAGGTTTGCTGATATCGTTGTTCATCAGTAGCTTTCTTCACAAACTGATTGAAGTCACAAAACAACAACATTTTCGATTTGTTGTTGTGCGTGATCTTTTTCCTTTAATCATCTAATACGATTGATGTTTTTTTTATATTTTTTTTATATTATAGAAGATAGTCGTCTCTCCTGATGGAAAGAGACAATTATCGCCAATAAACACGAGAGATGTTAATAGTGCGTTGTCACATGATTTACAGCGATGGCAAATAATTTTGTTTACCGGCCATCTGGTGTAAGTGTCGTGTCCATAATAATTTATAATCAAACAAGTATAACCCGGGAGAGATTGCAGAACTCACCACCTAGTCATAACGTTAGTGAAATATATTAGCCCTTTTTTTCTTTTACGATATGCCTAGCAGTAAGGCACTTGATCTATTCTTTAAAAGGATAAAATACCTTGTTTTGAGTCTCAAAATAGCCCATATGTATACGAAATATTAGCCATTTCGATTAAGCCAATTTTACATGATTGAGCAACAAGTTAGCTTTCACAATTAGTACCATTTCTGTGTAAGAATGGTTCAAATTGTGAAATTTAATAACAAAAAAAGACGTGTGGCACTCGGAGACTGCCGCGGTAAAGCTATTGCATAGCATTTTTTATCAACTTATGCAATTACAATTATATATTTATTTTATTTATGCAGTATTTTTTTTTCTTTGTTTATTCACATTTAAAACACTTTGTACACAAATTATACGAGTACAGATATTCACTGTTGTACGTAGATGATAAATACCTATACACCTATATACTTTCTCACAAACAGCTGATTACGGTAGTTTTCCAATACAACCAATGCCATCTAAAGGCGGGTTCCTGAACTAAAGAGATAAGCGCGATATTTCAAAAAATCATTAAAAGTTCTGGTATTTATTGATGGATGGAAAAACTAAAAAGTATCACCGCTGTGCCGGTCGGAGTGGGGGTTGTTAGGTTTTTTCGTTACGGAATTTCTGGATTCGGTCTCCACACTCAAGGCCCGCGATAGAAGCTATGCAATAGCCTAACATTCCCAATGTCTTGACTTTACTACATGTTAGGTCAGCCAAAACAGTTACGCTGTCTGACAGCTTGAAAAAACAAACTACATTAAATGTATTAATATCATTATGACTACTAAGTAGAGTTCTGAGAAAATTTGCTTTAACACGGCTCCACTGTCTTGCTTATGTCTGCTATTAATGGTATTGCTTGTTTTCATGCATATTGCGCAACATATTGCAGCTCATAAGGTTAGTCAGCGCTAAAAGCTTTACATCTTTATAACATCGTATCTATACATATAATAAAATCGTAGGAAAATCAAAACTGTACATTGAATATTTTTTAAAAGAATACTTGGGGCGTGATCTACAATCGATATCGAAGCCAAAAATATAGATTTTAGAATTTTTGCCTGTTTGTCTGTTTGTCTGTATGTATGTCCGGGGTAAACTCAAAAAGTACTACATGGATTTACTTCAAATTTTGCATGAATATTACTAACAGGTCGGGTCAACATATAGGCTACATATTATCACGCTATCAAATAGCGGGCAGGTGCTGTGCGGAGTAAACGAAGTCTGCGCGGATGAAGTCGCTGGCAACAGCTAGTACTTAATAAATAAATATCACTTGGCAAATTACACGAATTAATCTAATACCTAAATAAGCAAAAATGATTTGCTTGTGGTATGAGCGTTAGTCAACGATGCTAAAACATAGAAGTACATATTTATGTTAATACGTGAATTAAAAAGTTTGTACTCCTTTCCTCGAAAATCACGCAAACGGTGATGAATGAGCAACATACACACATGCATACAATTTTATTTACGGTCAAAGCCTGTTGTCGAACTTAAAAGAGATTTTATAATTTAGTCTGTGGTCAAATTTCGACCACAAGGCGATCGCTAGTATTAATTAATGCTCAAATATATTTATTTGCTCATCACACAATTATTTGTCCCTGTCGGGAATCGAAACCTAGACGTCTGTGCGTAATTAGGGTGGCTAACCTCTTGACCAACGGCAAAAATCCGTATGATACAATCAAGAGTATTTATTGTATTAATCAGAAGTATTTATACCCTAAGGTAAAAAATAACGTAATCGTAATATGTTACGGTAAAAAATTGTAATTGTTTGTTTTCAGATACACATCCTTAATTTTCTCGCTTGCAATCAGTTATCAGACGATTTTCTTTCAGTATACTTACTTACAGGAATAACATACATTTTATCGTATCGTATTCATTCATATATCACTACAATAACATTCATTTACAATACCTGATATTGTAAATATAAGACATCTGAAAGTTATATTTAACTTAGGACCGTACAAATGATACTTTTGATGAACCAAATACAAATAGCCCAAAAGTTTTATAGGTACCTACTAGAACAATAAAATTAAATAATTAATTCGAACTTCCTAGTTTTCTGAGCTAGTTGAGAAAAGTTAGTTTTAGGTACGTAATAAATTTATTAAATGGATCTATAAAAGGTGTGACCTTTCCGTGAAGGCTCGTTTTGATGGATCAAACATTTTTTATTTAAGATCACTGTATTTAATTCTAGAAACAAAATTGAATAATGAAACCAATTTGGTGTAATGTGGAAGAAAAATTATCTGTTTAACGTTAATAACCGCTAACGTAGCATTATGTACCTCTTATATTATGCTCCTAACTAGACGACTTCAGCATAATATATAAGTTAAGGGTTCTGCAACTCAATGCGCACTGTAAATTTTCATTCTTAATGAGCGTATTGTAAATTTTGAGCCATACTCTTTCCAAAAAAAAAACCAATTATTTTGTTATACATACATACAACAAAGGTTTGAAATTATCTACCAACGTTGATAGTACAATCTGGATATATTCATAGCAAATATGAACATTACTCTTTTAGCTCAGTGTCTCCAACTAGCCGCTATCCATCAGAAGGGTTAAATATTAAAAACTAAACTATACCTTATAAAAATACGTTACTCTTAGCATGAAATAGCAAACGATTTATATGTTTATCTTCTTTATCATATAATGTTTATCTTCTTTACTTGTATGCATTTTCAATTGATGACATTTTTGTGTGCCAAAAATATTATGTATTGCGCCGCAATTGTAATGATTAAATTTAAAAAACTTTATGTTTAATGTTATTTTTTTAATATACACTTTATGCTTAGTGCGTCCAACTAGCCGCTATCTATCAGGTGAGTTAAGGATAATAAAACTAAACTATAGCGTAAGAGAAAAATGTCTCATCAAATATTTGATTTTGGGGAAAATACAGAAATCACAAGGTGCTAGGTCGGGGCTATGCGCAGGATAAGTGACGAGATGTACTTTTTCTTTAATTAACCGCTTAACAGTAGCCACATTATTTTCGTTGACGGCAGTTGAAGGCCGCCCTTCACGAAATTCGTCATATCTTTACGAAACTCGACCTCTCTCAAATTCACAAAACCATCGCCTCACGGTGCTCAAACAAGGTGCTTCTCTCCCAAAAGCATTTTGCAGACGAGCGGCACAGTCTTGCGGAGAAAGAGAACTTTTAAAATCATAAAAAATCATCGCTCTAAAATCTTTTCGACTTAATTTCATTTTCGTTGCGTACGTAGAACTTTGATGTGTGATAAAAAAAACAATTGACAAATCATTTCCCGCCAATTGTTTTTTTTAAATTCAAATAGTTCCGATTAGCTAGAAGCGCAAAACTTTTAGTGTGCCCCATGTATATCGTTGGCTGATCCTGATAATAAAGGATTTTGCTTGCATACATTTGCAATTCATGACATTTAGTATGCTACAAACCACAGACCACGACCACATAAATTCTAATAGACATGGCGTTTGGCATTGAACGTGTATCCATGCCTATAAGCGAATGCTCATATCACTGTCAAAAGTATGGCAAATTATATAGGCATATTGACACTACTTGTAATTGAGTTTTTATTGTTGACGTACTGTTGCATACATTCACGTATTTATGTCAGTTCAAAATTTAGCTACGCTTGACTTCTAAGAAATGTCCTAAGGATGTAAATGGAAGCGCCATTTACTCCGTGCTAAAAATAGTACTGTGCCGCAATCCTAATGAATTACTTCTTTATAACGTTACTAGCTGTACCTTGTGCGCGTTGCTACGCAACTAACTAAAATAAATTTGAAGGAAAGTTTACCAATCAGAAACCTTCATGGGCTCATTCAACTTTGCTAAAGATCATCACATGATCAAATGCATAGTTTACGATTCTATAAAGGACAGACATTCTATTCTATAATATTTACATTATATTCTATAAAAGACAAATATTCATTTTTATATATATAGATGAATAACGTTACGTACCTATAAGATGCTCAGTTTTTTTAGGTACGGGAAAATATTATTCCTACATCGTACGTTTATATGTCAAAAGTTAAATTTCAAACCATAATATTTTTATCGTGAATACTAGAGCTTAAAATTCGAGTAAAAATATTTTTATCGTACTTACATAAATGTTTGAGTTTATTTTATATATTTTTTTAGCACACATGATTTTATATAATCTTGCACTATTTATATAGTATACGTTAGGCAAATGTGAGAACTCAATATTATTGGAAAAATAATATGTAAAAAAATAAATTTTTGCACAAATTTAAAATTATGCTGTATTAAAATTACTGAACTCCTGGAAACGAGTGCTACAATGATTTAGTGTTCTATCCCCTTATGTAAATAGCGCCTCCAGATATCTGGGTTAATCCAATTTATATAACTAGCACATTAAAATTATTATAGTTTGTTCTAAATTAATTTGCAGATAATATTTTATCTATTAGGTGGAAGAAGTTCTGCAACTACTAGATTGTAGGGTTCTGCTACGTCTCGCCCAAGTATTTGATACCATCTCCTTACCTATTCCTGCCACAATAGCGTCAATGCTTGTAATTGTCGTGTTCCGGTTTGGATGGTAGGGTAGCATGCATGTATGCATGTGGCATTGCAATCCCACCACATGGATAGCAACGCACCAATAACATCATTGATGTCTATGAGGTTTTATCTTTCAATTAGGAGAGCAACATTATGCCTGTTTGCTTCTAATGATATATAAAACAATATTGAAAACTCATCACTTGCGTAATACAACCCCGGGCGAGACGTTGTCGAACTCTACCACTTAATATAGTGATAGTGGCATGCTGGGACAATCGTTTGCCTCTCACGTACTACTCGCCAAAATGGCAGACGGTTTATTCTTCAAAGGGTGCCGAGAGTACCACAGGGGGATTTACAATAACTAATATAAAATATGGATAGCAAACAAGCAAATGGCTCTCCTGATGGAAAGAGAAACCATTGCCTATAGACACCAAAGATGTTAATAATGCGATGCTACCGTGTTATGAGATGGCAATGCCACATGCATAAGTTTATCGGCTACCTTACACTTCAACCCGGAATACGACAGTGATAAGCACCGACGGTATTGCAGCAGGAGGAGGTTAAACAGTGGTATCTGACCCGACCGAGACATTGTGGAAGTCTACCACCTCGCAGGCGCAATGTTAGTGAGACGTTTGGCCAATCATTCACCGTTTACGAACTTCCTGGTAAAATGACAGATGGTCCATTCTTCAAAAAGTATCTGGCCCAACACAGGGAGAGTGTTTATTACAATTTCCGTATTATCGCATCATCAAGGCTACAAAAAAAACACTGATGATACGTTAAGCTGAGGTTAGGTTACCCGAAAAATGTTGAATGTATCACGCACAACATGTAAATATACTCCGAAAACATAGTCCGTATATTTTAATATCAATCTACATTTTGAAAGGTATTTAAAGCGAGATATTACGACTACATCAAAACTTTTTGAATATTCTATCAAACTTTCATGTGATGTGTTCATTTTTCTCATCTACTTGGTTATATACTAGGTCATGCAGCCATGTAATCGATTTGCATAGGTATTAAGATTATCTTACTAGACATTTTTACATGAAATAGATTCACTGATTTTTTTCAGCCGTCACTCACCTGCCTCATTTTACCTTTGCCTCACTCACATACCTTTGCCTCATTTTGTCGACATTTAATGCCGGTAATTGCTTGTTTTTTGTAATAACCGAGATTAAGAGCTTTAATTACTCATCCAAAATATTCCAGTAGAGACAGTGCTGTACGCGTGCACGACGTGTGGTCGTGCATACAATTCTGCATAAAGCTGTGGTCGTTGTCGTGTGGGTATATCGTCTTAGGCGAATTTCTTTTTCTATAATCATTTCGGAAATGGGAGATACTTTGAAACTACCTCGAACGTATTCGTTTCGTATTTTATCAAGCCATTTTCATTTCAGCCACGTGTAGCTTTTTTGCAGGAGTTTCCTTAACCTTGCAGCACTCACCACCCTACAGCATAGCTGGTATCACCACTATTCTGCCCCCCAATTCACGTAATTGAGTTAATAATAGCACTTAAAGCACTCACACACATAGACACGATAGAACGTCGAGACGTGGTACGACACGGCATAACATATAAGAAAATATGTAAGAGTCTTAAACGCTTCGACGCGATTGCCGTTTGATTACATGAATTAGGCCCATGGACACCTTGCACTTTGTTCGGCGAGCGTCACGACACGTTATCTGCCTATAAAAACTTCTCCTAGTACATTTTATAAGTTGGTCGACCATTACTGAATAATTTATAAAGCCTTCTAAGTAACATATAATTTATAAAGCCTTCTAACTTATATATAATAGTTTTCCTTTTAATTTCATTATATTTACTACTACCATGATTTTTTTCCAGTCCCAATACCGTTTAGCTGTCAGAGGGGGTAAAGACACTTGACTTTATCAAAAAATATCACTTTAAAGCTAAGCTACAAATATTCAACACAAATTAATCGAAAAATTGTTTTCACATACCTCATATATTTTTATTACACTGTGGTATACGAGAAAAAAAAATTAAGAACCCCACTTTTCATGTAGAGGAGCTACACTAAAAAAAATGTTTGTTACTTAGTTGTCGTGACTAATATGTATATTCACGCTAAATCACAGCTTTCTAGTAATGCGGACGCAGACAGACGGACGAACGGACGGATGAACATTGCGAAACTATAAGTTTATTTCGGATCCCTAATAATTGGGCAAGGCAGACAGACCTAATAATAAATTCTAAAATGATAAAATTACACCGGAAATTGTTATTTATATTTTAATTTGTTCTTTACATTCGATTGTGGATTGTTTAGGTTTGTTTTGACATATACTTTGGTGGATAATTTTTAGGATCTGATGATGAAATAAGAAGGTAGCTACGAATAAACCCATCGAGTATAAGCTAATTGGGTTTGTTTTGGCATACTGTTTCATGCTGGATGAATTTAAAAGTCTATTGATATAACTGGAAGGTGGCTACAGAATATTTTAAACTAAACGAGAAAACTCATCGCGTTTGAACTTATTAGTTCTGTTTTGACAAATAATCTGGTGTTAGATGATTTACAAATTATTACGATAAAGTAGGAAGAAGGTTATGGGAACGAAACGAACGAATGAATGAAAATTGAGCAGCGCCATCAAATTTGGTCTCGTTTGATTCGTTCTTTTAAGGACTTTGAAGCAGAATGTTTTCCAGCGTCTGATGATAGATCTGGAAGAAGTCCATGAGAACTTTTAAGCTAATCTAGATAAACCCATCGAATGTGGACTAATTCGGTTTATTTTGACAAACACTTCGGTGCCGGATGTTTTCTATGATATAATAATGATGTAACTGGAAGATCGCGATTGGAGATTGGGCTGATATAGTCGGCTTCTATTAGTAGGAGATTCACAGGGTTTGATAATGGAACTAAAAAGTGGCCATGAAACTCCTGCACTAAACAAAATAAGCCCATTGAATGTCTCTGTATCAAAATGAAGAGCTGGAGGCCATGGGAGCTTTGCAACAAAACAACTCAAGCTCATTGAGTAAGGAACCGTGGTAACCATAACCTGATCTTACAAGATCCTCTTTCAAAGATCATCAGGTCCTTTCACGTTTTGCTCTTATTATAATGCATATGTAGCAGAATAGCGGTCTGAGCCTCTGAGGATGTGTCGGGGGTTTTTGAAATTTTTAATTTTATCTTGTATAAAACGAAATTATACGTCATTTAAATATGTATTTTGAAACAATACCCTGTATTGTTTCATTGTAACCAAATAAAAGAAAGACAAAGATATACGTATAAAGACGTAAAATTAAGAATATTTTAATCAGAATAAAATCAAAATCATTTCAATACTTTTGTCACGTAGTTTTTAATTGAGCCATCTCATCATTAAAAGAAAATGGTTAATTTTTAAAGTTGAACATCATACATATTGTTTCCCTTACGTTTGTAAATTATCTGTAACTAAAAACCTATCAATAAATAGCGTCACGGTCAGTTAAGCCGACAACTTTTATAAATTATTATTATAGAGGATCTGTTCGTTGCGTAATTAATTGCACTACAAATTATTACTACCATGATTTATTAAACCGCTCCATTGGTTAAGAGGTTAATAATTCTGGCTACGTAATCGACGGGGTTTTTAGTTCGGTTCCCTACAGAGACCAATATTCATATGATGAGCATAGATATTTGTATTTAGTATGTCTGGTAATAATTTATACTTACAAAATAATGTATAGCAACTACGTTATTTTTGCACATGTACTGTTAAAAATTAAGCTTTATAACAAATAGAAGGTATATCGAAAATCAACATGATCGTCACGAGTTACGAGAAAAAATTAAGAAAACAATATCCGTAAGGGTCAAAACGTTAAGTACCCTCACTATTACTGCCACCATTAATTAATAAGGCATTACTTATTATTACACGATAAATTAAACAAAAATACGTTATAGTAACGTTTTAAAACAATTTTGAAGTACCAGTTAAAAATGTATTATAATTCAAGTTATAGGCTTATCTGCTGCGAGCGATTTATTCAAACGACCAATAAATATTCAAGAGTAATTAACCGCCGCACCGCGTCGATACAGAGCTGAATATTTTTTGCTGCCGTCGATTCCACGTTAATCCCTGCAAAGTTAGATTACCTAGTTACAGAAAAAATAGCACCCTCGAAGTACGATCCTACCTAATATTATTATTGTAGTATTACATGTTTTTTAACTTCCCGCTACGTATGTAGATAGGAGGTTATTGATTTTGCCCCGATTTTCGAAAATCGAGTTTTCACCAGATGGGGTCCAAGGGAAGGTCCCTTGGAACCCTTCCGAATATTTTTACGGTGACGTCAGTGTGTTTACAGATTTTTTTATATTGCATACCATATTACGTTAGAGCATCTGTTATATATATATTAAATCATATTAATGTTTTGAATGCGAAAGTTTGTCTTCCTATCAGTTATGCTTTCATGCTTAAACCGCAGAAACGATTTTAATGAATTTTGTATAAAGGAAGTTGAAGATCCGGGTTCATACATAGGCTAACTCTTCAGAAAATCAACCCCTCAGAGGCTGCAATATGAGATGCAAGTTTACGAAAAAAATTATGTGGACAATGGACATTTTACTAGCATGTCGTCGGCAGCAACGAAGCGTTAAAAACAATCTCTCAATATATAGATCTTGATAATTAAGTACTTGTTCAAACCAAATTTTTTTGTTAATTTATAAAAATCACTAGGTTGAAACAAAAGATTTTAGATTGTTTTAAAACAAGCAGGAGACTCTGGCGTCTCATTTTAATATAACGTTCAGCTAAAATTTAAAAGAGAAAACTTTAAAAGCTAAGCTTGACAAGAATGAACTAACATTGGCAACAAAATTCTACATTTCTTATTTGTAACGTGTGTTCAAAAGAATCTAGCTAGCGGAGACTCCGTTATACTGAACCTCTATTGTTATATTCAAACATCCTCGTAGCATGTAGCAGCGTAACCGTAGAGCTACGATAGATTGGACAATATAATAATTCATGTGTTTTCAATTCAACAATATCTTACGAAACAGTTATTGAGTTTATCAAACTCAATTTCTCAATATAATTTTAATCAATTATCAAGCAATTTGTATTTTGAGTATTATAATATTGTTTTACAGGATACTTAAGCTATTATCATATATATATATATATATATATATATATATATTAGGGATGGGCCGAAATTCGGTTTAAATGCCGAACATTCGGCATTAGAAAAAAGTATCTTCTTGCACTATTTTGCTTGAAATCTACGCTAATGAGCTATTTGGAGGATATTATATTAGGAAAGATTTGTATTCTATATTTTTATATATTGTATCATCTAAACTCAAAAACTACTAAACCGATTTGAAAAAATCTTTCACCATTAGAAAGATATTAAAGTCATTCCCGAGTCACATAGGCTATACTATACTTTCGAAAAAAATCCGTAAAACAATTGACCTAGCAGGCCATCCCTGAAACATCCCGCTAAATAAAAAAACATAAAAACAAAAATGAAAAAACTTCAGCATAGATTTTTGAGTTCGAAGAGTTCAAAAAAAATGTAAAACGAGTGACCCGGCAGCTCATTCCTGAAACTTCCCGCTAGATCTTTATCTATATCTTAGCATATCACAGATATTTTCAGATTTAAAAAATCTTAAATTTGTTACAAATATTCGTTAGTACATAGAAGTCGTAAATGACAGTAATTTAAAATTTTTTGAAACGATGATTGATTTTTGTCTTTCGAATGGCATTTAACGCAATTTTTGACCTATAAAATGTTTTCATAGCTACATAATCTACAAACTCAGAAATGTCGAAGCAATATAAAATTTTTTTTTTTTTTAAATTTTCGATATTACTAAATACCAGACAAATCGACCAATTTTGATGCAATTTGCTTATTTGACACAATTTATAGAAAGCAAAGCTGATTAGACTTTTAAGTCAATCGGTATATTAGTCTGAAAGTCATTTTAAAAATGCTAAGTTTGCTGTAAACAACAAAATATTAATTTTTGAACAGCCGTAACTTTTGAAAAGTTGATTTAATTTTGATTTTTGAAACTGTATTTGAAAAAATTTCGAATTTATGTCGAAAAACACTTTTCCAAATTTTTTCGTCAACAATAACTTCCGAACGGATTAACCTATCATGATAAAATTTATGAATTAGACGCAGTTTTTTAAAAAAAGAGCTGATAAAATGTTATAGTCAATCGATACATTAATCTTGAAGTTATATTAAAAAAATAGGTTTCGTCAATTTTTTTGCGATTTTTTCAAAAATTCTCAAAATATTCTAGTCCGAATTGGTTAAAATTGTTGGGAAGTCTAAGTTGAGCAGAATCTAATTCAATGCCATTAACTGCGTTTCGATCGGTCAAGCCGTTCAAAAGTTATAAAATGTTTACATACACACATACATACAACCACACACTCTCTCTCTCACACACATGCCTACATACAGACACACTGACGTCATCGCGAAAATAGTCAGAAAATGTTCCATACTTAGCGGGAAGATAAAAATCAAAAATTGATATAGATGAAGATGCATGTATTCTAAAACATGATGATTTAGATCTTTTTAATCGCTTTCAACGTAATTTTTACCTTTAAGTGGTTTTATTAGCTCCAAAATCGGTAGGTTAAAAAATGTCGAAGAAAAGGTAAAAAAATAGGTAAGTCAGTTGACCCTGCAGGCTATCCTTGAAACTTCCCGCTAAATTGAGGTATTTTAGGCTCAAAGGAACAAAAACCATACCTAAGCATTTTTATTCAAGGTTCAAAATTCTGACTTTTGTTATAAATGACAGCAATTTCATTTTTAAAAAGCTGTATATTTTGAAAACGATGATCGATTTTCATCTTAAAATGGCATTCAACGAAATTTTTGAGCTCTTAAATGTTTTTGAGCTATATAGGCTAAAATATGTCGAAGTAATATCAAAATTTGTTATCAAAAATTTTCGTTATAATAAATCCTAATAAAACGATTTTCATCCAACTGACGGTATTTAACGCTATTTATAAAGAGAAAAGTTGATTAGATTTTTTAAGTGAATCGATGTATAAAGCCTAAGAGTTATTTTAAAAATATTAAGTAAGTTGTATGTAATCAGCAAAATTTTATTATTCAAAAGTTATAACTTTTGAAAACTTGATTCGATTTTGATTCTTGAAACTACATTTGACGTAATTGTTTAGAGTACGACAATATTGTAGAAGGTTTGACCTTCAAACAAGTTTTGGTCAAAAAGTCTCTTATTTTATATAAATATATTTTATATAAATAAAACACTTTTTCCTAAATTTTCGTCAACGATAACTCCCAAACGGATAAACCGGTTTTGATATAATTTACAATATTTGACGCAGATTTTTAGAAAGAAATGCTGGTTAGATTTTTAAATCAAGCAGTGTATTAGCCGGAAAGTTATTTTAAAAATATTAAGAAGTTTTCTGTAAACAACAAAATATTTATATTAAAAAAGTTGTAACTTTTGAAAATTCGATTCCATTTCGTTTCTTGAAACTAAATTTGACGTAGTTTTTTAAGCACTTAACTATTGTGGAAGGTCAAAAACAATTAGTTAGACAAATTACCAAGTTATATCAAAAAACAATTATCTGAAGTTTTTCGTCAACGATAGCTCTTGAGCGGAAAAACCGATTTTGATGCAGTTAATGCATTGAACGCAGTTTTTGTAGGAATAGAGCTGATTAGATTCTGTACCTAATCTATACATTTATGTACTTAGATTATACAAAGTTATTTATTTATGTATGTTATTTATGTACAAAGTTATTTATTTATGTATGTTATTTATGTACAAAGTTATGAGATGTTTACATATACACATACACATATATACAGGCATGCTGACCTCATTGTGAAAATAGTCGGAAAAGATTTCTAGGACCTCAAAACGTCGAGATCTGGTGAAACTCGATTTTCAAAAAACGGGGCATAATCAGTAACTTCCTTATCTATATACCTACGTAACAGAAAGTTAAAAATAAAAATCCATGCGTAAATTGAAACAATGTAACTCAATGTATCAAAATTTTCATGTTACGTCACTAATTCAAGTGCGTTGCGAAACCCATTAACGATATCCTATATATCCATACTAAAATTATAAATGGGAAAGTGTATCTGTTTGTTTGTCCGTCTTTCACGGCAAAACAGAGCGACGAATTGACGTGATTTTTTAAGTGGAGATAGTTGAAGGGATGGAGTGACATAGTTTACATTTTACTCTTACTTTACGCGAGCGAAGCCGCGGACAATAGCTAGTAGTAAATAGTAAACTAAATTTTAAGCAAATTCGTAAATGTCACGACGTGCTTTTAAGAAAGCGCCCCAAAATTAAACCGAAGTTCGGCCGAAATTCGGCCGAATTTCTTATTTGCACCGAATGTTCGGCCGAAGTTCGAATTCGGTTCAAACCACATTCGGCCCATCACTAATATATATATATATATATATATAATACATAAGATATATTATTATAATTAAGGATTTTCAAAAGCAAACCACAATTTGTTTCTCTGAAAATGCAAAGAAACGACAAGTTCACTAATATCGGTTCCTCATTTATATCCTTTCATTTATCTCTATACAAATCATAAGTTTTTATAACAATAAATTGCACAAAATAATCTGACCTCATCCGACATTGAATCACACGTCACTTCGACCGATGCACCCTCTACCGTCTTTCACAGACAACTTAGGCACGTGCCAAGCGTGGCAAATTTGAATTAATAAAATATTATTTCATTACATATGTTTAAATTATGATTAAACATTTAAAATAAAAAGTGTTTTAGTAGATATGAGCTAAAACTCGTAAGGGTTTCGCTACAATAAACAATCCCATTTAAAACAGGAAAAAGTTATCAAACTTTATGTCTATTCACATGGGATTTATAGGCAATCTTCTGAGAAGAGATAAGGAATCAAAGATGCGACGATTAGCTCCCAACTGTGAATCAAATCCACAAGAATGGATCTATGGGAGCTATAAAACTAAATTGAACTATTTTGGTAATTTTACTTTAATATATATGTATATATATAATTTATTTTAAAGTAAAATTACTTAGTTCGCAATTAGTTTCACACAAAATTCGCCTAGACTCCAACAAATGTGGCTAGATGGTTATCATGCTATAATAATTTAGTGATTTCTTCTGAAGTATAAATGGTATCTGGGACTCTTATAAATGCTGTAATTCAATAAAAACCGAAAAGATTTATAACTTGCATTTGAACAAATGATTTTTTATCTCATTCAATTTTTAACTATTCACGTTTTTATATATCGGCAACATATACTTACGAACGTTTTTATATCTGTCATCATCAAATTATTGGATTTTAAAAGTTATTGATGAAAATAATTCAATCAGTTTGGGTTGACTGGTAGAAAATGCCATGCAGCATTAAGTCCGCCTATGTAATTGCGCATAATTTTTCAAATAAATAAATAATAAGCAAAGCAAAATATTTTATGCCACTCACAGATTAAATAGATGTCAATAGATTTCTTTTTTGCTCTTGTAAGAAGATACCAAGTATTTTATATAAATAATCGAAACGACACAACCTTGCATATTGTTTTGCCTATTTATATAAAATACTTTCTTATCTTACATTTTAGATAATACTTTTTAAACACTTTTCATCCTACATAACCACCTTTGTCTTGTTTTGTTTTTTATAGATTTTATGATAAAAATGAAAGATATTTGCTTGTTTTGAAAGTAAGAAAATGGATACGAGTTTGAAGAATTCATAACTTCCGCAGAATATTGCTTTTTAAAACGTACTTGGTATTAAAAAGTGACCGTTGAATTCTAATATAAGCTTATTATATACTAGCTGTACCCGCGACTTCGTCCTCGCGGAAAATTTTCTATAATTATTCCGTAAAAACTTAATTTAAAAAAATTATAATTTTTCTCTACAGTCGATGAGACAGGAGTTGATGTTAATTTTAATTTCCAATAATTATCTTTAGCCGATTTATCTAATATTGACAAATTTTTGAATACTAAGGAGAATTTTAATTCTACAAAACAAATAATAGTTTTAAAAAACTAAAAAATCACGCTTTTATAAATAAACCAAAGTAAAAAGTAAAAAGTAAATAATAGTTTTAGAAAAACTAAAAACACGCTTTTTATAGAAAACCAAACTAAAAAATAAAAAATAAATTTTAATGAATTTAAATTTAAAATAATAGTGTTAAAAATTTCAATAAATATAAATTAAGAAGAGTGTTAAAAAAAATTAATAAATATAAATTAATAATAGTGTAAATAAAAAAAAGTATTTTATTTAAAAAAAAGGGTGGGGTGCTTTTTAAGATATTATCAAAAAGATAATCCTTCTACTCTGTTACGTTTTCATGTAGCGTTGCAGTAGTGATGTATTTGAGTAAGAATGTGAAATTAGGTAGCGTGAGTACGGTAATGAAGGAGTAGTAAGAAACATCGTAAGTGCATGCTGGTAAGTTAGTTGCCTCGAGAATGTTGAGTTGCACTTCGTAAAAGTGGCCGCTGTAGTGTGTCGCTCGATCAATTACCGAAGCGGAAACTAAATTTCAGCCCCATGGACAGTGGTGATTACCCCGTTGTAGCAACTGAAATTTCGTCGTCTTAACGTACGCGAGTTTGGGTGCGAATGAGTAAGGTGCGTTTAGTGTGGAATTAGGTAGAATAAATGTACATCATATTTATACATATAGATATATCATCATCCATGTTAATTTTACATGGATATATATATATATATATATATATATATATATATATATATATATATATATATATATATATATATATATATATATATACAGTCTTGTAGTTTTCATTTTTTATTAATTGTAATTAAACGACACTGAATTTATTAGTCATTCGCATTCGGTGACCTACAATTGTCGATTAGAATTTAAAAAAAAATTCAACTCAAATAATTGTTTTTTTCACAAGTTACAGTGTTTCCGGAGTTTCATACATGAGGACAGAAACATTTTTTGACCTATTTTGATGTTTTTTTTCCATTTCTATTGCACTAAATCAATTTTTAGAAAGTATAGAATTAATCTCCATTAAATTATCTCGACAATAGTATGCAAAATATCTTGATTCCGTTAACTAACAAGGCTATAATACTAAAAATAGTTGCCAAAATGAGGCGAAAAAAATTTTTCGATCGTAAATAACTGTCTGATGCTTCGCATCCGTGCCGTGCAATAGTTTGTGCAAAAGAAAACAAGCTATTATAAATAAAGGAAACTAAAAAGTAGAAAATAAATAATAGTTTAAAAAAACTAAAAACACGGTTTTTATAAAAAACCAAACTAAAAAATAGAAAATAAATTTTAATAAATTTAAATTAAGAATAGTGTTAAGAAATTCAATAAATATAAATTAATAATAGTGAGAATAAAAAAAATATTTTATTTCAAAAAAAGCGTGGGGTGCTTTTTAAGATATTATCAAAATGATAATCACTCTACTCATATCTGTTAATAAAATATTTATAACTATTGACACCATGCACCCCATGCTTTTTTTAAAATAAAATATTTTTTTTATTCACACTATTATTAATTTATATTTATTGAAATTATTAACTCTATTCTTAATTTAAATTTATTAAAATTAATTTTCTATTTTTTAGTTTGGTTTTTTATAAAAAGCATGTTTTTAATTTTTTTAAACTATTATTTATTTACTCTACACTTTAACAAAAGAATATGAAGCCTGGATTGAAGTAATTATAATCACTAACCAGTAATAATTATAATTTTCTACCAAAAGCGATATACAGCCACCTTAAACAATTTATATAAGGTAAACTGAGGGCTATTATACTGAGCTATTAGCAATAAAAACAAATCCGACTTGTCTCCTAATATTCGAAGGGTGCCCTTCTCAACTAAGTCACTGCCAGTACTTTAACTGACAAAAGTTTTGCTTTCCTTTCTAATCAACATCATAATCTTCAACGTCAAAGAGCAATAAATTGAGTAACAAAACCCTGTCCGATCGTCAAATTATCATCATCTCGTATGTTTCATTACTTTGTGGATATTGATAAATAATTTTTCCCGATCAATATATTTTTTTTTAAATCTTAAATGATATTTTTAAGTATTACCTATGACAACACAAAATATGACGTGTAGTCTCAGTAAAAAGGACGATACGGTGACGCCGCTGCCGCTGCTTCTACAATATGCGTTGTCCTCTTTTAAATATTGCTTAATTTTAACTAAATTGAAGGATATATACGACTATTTCAAAACACCATGATATTGTTATGAGCTTCGAGTTCACAATGTGCAATAAAATACCACTTATATTAAAATCGTGTATTTACAATACAAATATACAAAACACCACAATGCAATACGTCAATACCCTGATAAACACTCACTATATTAGTAATTAAATTAACCAACTACACTGAATCACTAAACTAAAACACTTCTCGTATTCACTATACTATATCACTTTACACTGATCGTCTCAAGTATCGCTTTCGATCGCTGTAAAAAACTAAACTCTATTCGCCAACACATCCCTATTCCCAAGGTAAAGTTCGACCATGTTCCCGAATATTCCGAATTTATCGCGTTAACAATCATTTTAAATGTTAACAAATCCTAGTATACGCCATTTTCACGCCATTTACACGTCATTTTCCCTTATGACAGAGGAACCCTATGACAAAAGATCCATTATGGCATAGCTGCTTGGGTAACGGCGGCTTATGTTTACCAATAGAAGCAGCATATCTCTTTCTTTTATTTATAGATTTTTCCAGCATTCTAACTGTTCACTTTTCTAGATTATTCGCAACAATATTATTATTTTTAGAAATAGTCATTTTATTATTATTTTATAATGTCACCGGCCTACCTTTATGCCACTTTCAGGCCGGACAAGGTTTATAGTAACCGAAGTTAAATAAACTCTATGATAATCCATACTAATATTATAAATGCAAAAGTAACTCTGTCGTCTCTCTGTCTCTCTCTTCTACACGCCTAAACCACTAAATCGGTTTGGATGAAATTTGGTACTAAGATAGTTTAAGACCCGGGAAAGGACACGGGTACGGTAACGGGAACTATCCCCAAGACTTTTAGAAATTTATCTACGTGGACGAATTCACGGGTACTATTATATTATACTATAAAAATTGTTTGTTGCAGTTTTTTAAAAGCTTGTCACTTAAGTTTTTTGGCGAGGTTTTGACAAAAATAAAATTAACTTAGAAAATACTGGGCTTAAATGAATTTTAAAAAATATCAAAAATAAAATTCACAAACAAAAAGAACTTGAGACACGAAGTTCGAGAAGAAGGTCATTATTATACTATGCAGTAGGTACCTTTTTTTACGTGAGAAAGACCTACTTTTTTTCTCATTTATTTTAAATATAAAGTATAAAAACAAACATTTAACCCTCAAACATTGCAAAAACCAGCAGGTTTGTCCGCAAGCTTGTAATCTGCCCTGGTCGCAGCCTAGTGGGCGGTTTATATTGAACTGTCCCAGGAGGCGGCCCTAGCAACAAAAACCTCGTGATGTTCTCCACGCCGTTAAGAACTGCAGGTTCGGCTTCATCTTTTTACAGCTGCCCACTCAAAATCTTTCCAAAGCAGATACAATCCTTTTGTTTCTTTGCATGCGTGTGACGATGTGCTAGAACATGGTAAGTCTCTACGCCTGTGTGCAATGTGTGGTAAGTGCCTGGAACTCATTCCTCGCAGATTCCCTTATGGTGGATGAAGGTAGGCGATAGACGGTCTTCTTCACCGACCCGTTCTCCACCGCCGCCTCTGGAAGGCCGCCATATCTTTTTCTTGCCTCTTCTCTGTAATCTTCTTCTGCAACATTACGGCCTAGCAGAAGGTGAGGATAGCCGTTGAAGACTCTTCGCTCTCGATCATGTCCTTAATGATAGTCGATAGTAAGAGTTTCTCTTCAGTAATATATCACAGGTTATGACGTTGCATTGTCTACGCTACAAAACCTATCAATGTGTGCCAAGCTGTCTCCAACAACACCGCAATGATGATATGCCGTTGTCAGTTTGCATACCGCAATTCTACACCTATTCAAAGCAACAGTGCCCGCACGCACGTAAGCCAGAACGAGAAACGTCAGTGTCGTCTGTTCAGCTACTTTTCTGAAATTGCCTAAATAACCTCTATTGTCTAAATAGCCAGCTAGATGCTGTCAACCGTGCCTTCTATTCGCAAGTTGCCCTTTCTTTCGGTGTTAGTAGCTCGCCGTGAGACCAGAGCTCTTCACTTCCTACCTCTCAAACATTTCCGCAAGAACACAGCCTCCAAGCACCTCGGCAACACTGTGCATTGTGTTTATACAAATATCAATAACATGTATATTGATGTGTATAAAATATATAAAGGTATTTATGCTATTGGATCTAGAAAGTTTAAACTCCTTTCATTTACCAGATAAGGAATAAAGCTGGAATTTTTGAAGGTTTTAACTTATGCATGTGGCATTAGACCTCGCCACAAGATAGCAACGCACCATTAACATCTTTGGTGTCTATAGGCGATGGTTGACTCTTACCATCAGGAGACCCATCTGCTTGTTTGCTATTTAATCTCTATTAACATCTGTGCTAATTAATATAATACTAAATTATAATATTAGTACTGATGGTAATAAAGATACTAGGTAATAAAGGTACATACTTAGGTATATTAATTTATGTTTTAGTTATGGGTGTCATCATAAATTTACGTATTGGACCAAAATGACACGACTTGCTTTACCTTATATTTGATTTGATAAATCATAATACAGTACTTAGAAAGTTTATAATTAGTTTTATTGTTCAGATAAATGCCGAGAAGTCAGAAAATGAACAGAGAAAATGGGAAATAAATAATAGTTTAAAATAACTAAAAACACGCTTTTTATAAAAAACCAATCTAAAAAATAGAAAATAAATTTTAATAAATTTAAATGAAGAATAGTGTTAATAATTTCAATAAATATAAATTAATAATAGTGTGAATAAAAAAAATATTTTATTTTAAAAAAAGCGTGGAGTGCATGGTGTCAATAGTTATAAATATTTTATTGACAGATATGAGTAGAATGATTGTCATTTTGATAATATCTTAAAAAGCACCCCACGCTTTTTTTAAAATAAAATATTTTTTTTTATTCTCACTATTATTAATTTATATTTATTGAAATTTTTAATACTATTCTTAATTTAAATTTATTTTCTATTTTTTTATAAAAACCGTGTTTTTAGTTTTTTTTAAACTATTATTTATTTTCTACTTTTTAGTTTGGTTTATTTATAATAGCTTGTTTTTTTTGCACAAACTATTGCACGGCTCATGATGCGAAGCATCAAAGAGTGCTTTACGATCGAAAAATTTTTTTCGCCTCATTTTGGCAATTATTTTTAGTATTAAAGCCTAGTTAGTTAACGGAATCAAGATATATTGCATACTATTGTCGAGATAATTTAATGGAGATTAATCAGGGCGAGCAAAGCGAGCCCTACACTAGGCCACTTTCTATGCACTTTTGTGGTACAGTTTATTGAAAAAATATCGATAGATATATTGATAGAAGATACATTTTCTATTAGAATTTTTGAACTTATTAAGAGACTACCTACTTCATGAATTGTTTCTTCATATTTGACTGGCGGCGCGCGGGTATCGTGCTCTCGTATAAAGGCGAGGTTCAAGTATAAACTGCAATAGCTATAGGGCCATCAGTTTGATCAGTTTGGCATCGAAGGTGTATGATAAAATCATTGAAAAGAGAATGCAAGAGAAGGGAAGTTCGAAGTAATATTGTGGGAGGCACAAGGAGAATTTAGGTCTAGAGCAGAGATGTTTGCTGGGAACAGAGTAAATAGAGCGTTAGAGAGTTTCACAATATGCTTATTGAGAAACAGTACAGATGTATTAATTGATTTATATTGTATTGAGATCAATTCCCAATCTTAGCCCGAGGGCGAGGGTAAAAAGCTAAAAAAAGGTATATTTACGCCCGTATCCCCGAAGAGGTAGGCAGAAGTATAACGTGTGCATCCACGGTTAGCTGAAGATACTTAAGTCCCACAATGTGATAGGTGGCCAGCCTATCGCCAGTAAGGCACTTTTCCAATCCCGGGCAAAGTTGTTTTATCAGAAAACTGAAAAAAACACATTTTTTCATTTGCCTGACTCTGGAATCGAACTCCGAGGGTTTCTCCGAGAGAAAAATTCGAAAAATGTATTCGCTGAGTGTCTACCGTCAATTCTTCGTGCCTGCGTAGTCCTAAAATTTTGAAGGTTTATTTAAATAAAACATTTTTTGATTTTGATTTCGTAAATCGACGTAAAACCAGGAACTTCCTTATTTTAGAAAAAACAAATTATTTCAGCAAAATGTCAAAAATGTTTTTTTTATAAGATCAACCTTCATTTTTAATACATATTTTTCCTTGAAAATACCAACAAACAAAAACCAAATATTCCTAGTCCAAAGCCTGACGACGCGGGCCTTTGATGCAAATGTAATGTTTAGGTGAAAATACGCTGAGTTTTTTAGATTAGATAATTATAAATAAAGTCCATACATTAAAAGATGTAATTCTCATAAAAACACTTTTATAACAATATAACTAGGTAGTATAACTTTGCGAGCTCTTACAAAGCTCTGCTTTTTGCTAGTTCTATACTTTTTAAAAATTGATTTAGTGCAATAGAAACGAAAAATACATCAAAATAGGTCAAAAAATTTTCCTGTCAGTCATGTATGAAAACTTCGGAAACACTGTAACTTGTGAAAAAAACAATTATTTGAGTTTTTTTTTTTAATTCTAATCGACAATTGTAGGTCATCGAATGCGAATGACTAATAAATTCAGTGTCGTTTATTTACAATTAATAAAAAATGAAAACTACAAGACTGTATATCTATATATATCCATGTAAAATTAACATGGATGATGGTATATCTATATCTATAAATATTATGTACATTTATTCTACCTTATTCCACACTAAACGCACCTTACTCATTCACACCCAAACTCGCGTATGTTAAGACGACGAAATTTCAGTTGCTACAACGGGGTAATCATCACTGTCCATGGGGCTGAAACTTAGTTTCCGCTTCGGTAACTGATCGAGCGACACACTACAGCGGCCACTTTTACGAAGTGCAACTCAACATTCTCGAGGCAACTAACTTACCAGCATGCACTTACGATGTTCCTTACTACTCCTTCATTACCGTGCTCACGCAACCTAATTTCCATTCTTACTCAAATACATCACTAAAGCAACGCTACATGAAAACGTAACAGAGTACAGTACCCGGCGATAAATATTGCACATCGACCTTTGGAAAGAGACAATCGGCTAATTTCGGCTTCGTAGAGCGTTATCTCTGTCGCACAAAATACAAACAGTCCGGTACCTATTAGGAGCTGTTAAAACAAGTGATTTGCTTCTTTTGATATTTTTATTCTTTGTATAAAATACACTAATTTTTCTATAAGTGATGGCTTTAGGTTGGGGTAAAATAAAATAAAAAAACATTTTTACATTATGTTTACGTATTTAATTATTTTGGAACATTACAGCTTTAGTGTACATAATAAACACCATTATACCTATTGCTAAAATGAGACATTGCAATAAAAATAATAATAATTCTAATTCTCAATTACTTCCATTTCACTATCTGTGCTCTCAAAGAGGTCAATATCACTGTCACTATCAGCCGTATTTATTACTAATCTATCAGTGTAATTGTCTAAACTGTGTTGAATGCTTCTATATTCATTCTCACATTTGATTGCATGATCGCAAACCTTTTTCCACTCTTCAGCGCCGATCATGTTTACTTTTTCAGTCAATAATGTTTTTACTGTAGTTAAGTTCATACCCACATTTCTAGAGGCTACATAGCCTTTCAGTTGAGACCATATATTTTCAATTGGATTAATAGTTATCGACAATTATAGTTATCGACAACGCACCCTATCACAACAAGTATGTTGAGAGATCCCCCAACTCAAACACCATTAAACGGGAAATGATCAACTGGTTAAACAGACATGAAATTCCAGTTGATCCAAAATTAACAAAAACCCAGATTTACGCTATTATATGTCAGCACAAGGAGAGGTATACAGAGTTTTCTGTGGACAAAATACTTGCCGAACATGGGCACACTGTGTTGCGATTGCCACCATATCATCCGGATTTTAATCCAATTGAAAATATATGGTCTCAACTGAAAGGCTAATTAGCCTCTAGAAATGTGGGTATGAACTTAACTACAGCAAAAACATTATTGACTGAAAAAGTAAACATGATCGGCGCTGAAGAGTGGAAAAAGGTTTGCGATCATGCAATCAAATGTGAGAATGAATATAGAAGCATTCAACACAGTTTAGACAATTACACTGATAGATTAGTAATAAATACGGCTGATAGTGACAGTGATATTGACCTCTTTGAGAGCACAGATAGTGAAATGGAAGTAATTGAGAATTAGAATTATTATTATTTTTATTGCAATGTCTCATTTTAGCAATAGGTATAATGGTGTTTATTATGTACACTAAAGCTGTAATGTTCCAAAATAATTAAATACGTAAACATAATGTAAAAATGTTTTTTTATTTTATTTTACCCCAACCTAAAGCCATCACTTATAGAAAAATTAGTGTATTTTATACAAAGAATAAAAATATCAAAAGAAGCAAATCACTTGTTTTAACAGCTCCTAATAGGTACCGGACTGTTTGTATTTTGTGCGACAGAGATAACGCTCTACGAAGCCGAAATTAGCCGATTGTCTCTTTCCAAAGGTCGATGTGCAATATTTATCGCCGGGTACTGTAGAAGGATTATCTTTTTGATACTATCTTAAAAAGCACCCCACCTTTTTTTTAAAAATAAAATAAATTTTTTTTATTTACACTATTATTAATTTATATATTTATTGATTTTTTTTAACTCTTCTTAATTTATATTTATTGAAATATTTAACACTATTTTTTTATTTAAAATCATTAAAATTTATTTTTTATTTTTTAGTTTGGCTTTCTATAAAAAGCGTGTTTTTAGTTTTTCTAAAACTATTATTTATTTTCTACTTTTTACTTTGGTTTGTTTATAAAAGCGTGATTTTTTTAGTTTTTTAAAACTATTATTTGTTTTGTAGAATTAAAATGACAAATTTTTGAATACCAAATTCAAAAATTTGTCAATATTAGAGAAATCGGCTAAAGATAATTATTGAAAATTAAAATTAACATCAAGTTCTGTCTCATCGACTGTAGAGAAAAATTATAAATTATTTTAATTAAGTTTCTTACCTTATCGACTATAGATAAAAATTATATAAATTAACAAAAATCATATTTTGCAAATTGAAAAATGGAATAATTTTATCAAATTAGTGTATTGTCATCGGTCCTCGACAAATCTACAAAGTTTGAACGATATTTCCCCGTTGAAGTGGGTCAAAATCGCGCCCAAAGAAGTCGGTTACAAACATACAAACATATAGGTGAAGCTAATAAAAAGCGTGTAAAAAGTAATGAGGAATGGCAAAGACAAAATTTTACATTTGTTAGGTTAAGAAATTAGGTAGGTAGTTAAGAAATTAGTGATGGTGAATTTGAATGCTTTTTAACCGATTGCGCTAGAGAAGGGTTGTATTTTTTGACTGTATATTGTATATTTCTTTGGCACAGTGCCGTAGCATAAAAAGATATGTTGTTAAATTTGTCTGAATTGTAAGAGTGACATAAATTATACAGTTTTTCGGATCGTGTTATAAGCAAATTTTGCTTTTATTCAGTTAATATTACACACAAATTAGTTTAAATGTTACCCAAGCAACATCAATCACCTCGCTTAAATACTTTACGATACAGACAATGTAATATTTTAAGATGTACGTAACATATCCGTTAGGCACCCCAATTTATCTCGTTAAAGTATTTATGACGAAATCTGCTACGTTCCGTTGGAGTGGAAAATTGGAACGTTGGTAACAGTCCTTATGCGGGAGTATGAATTTATCCACGACTAGATCAAGTCCTGGAAAAACTAACGTAATTTGAGTTCAGTATAAAAAGTCAAGTTTAAATAAAAAAATATAATGAGATATTTTATGACAGATTTACATGGTTTATTTATCTTGAACTCTCCGCCATACACCGTGTCCATTAATACTCACGTGGTCGGTAGAAGATACCATACGCATAAATATACCGGCTATCTTACGATCCAGACTGGAACATGACTGACAAAGAGTAATAAAAAAATGGTAAAGTCCGTGTTTGGCCACGCGCAATGTAAGCTTCCGAAGTCACGCACTAAAAAGAGGTTTTTAATGTGTAATGTGTAATGCCGGCGTAGGGATGTGACGACCTCATCGCCCACTGGTGGGACAATTTTTGTACAAAAATTATTTAACACCGGTGCAGTCAATCAACCAAATTAGTGGTAGTGCCATACTGCATTTGCAACTGAATAAGCCGGCACGCCCGGGGAGATATCACTCTCTCACTTGACACCGACGTAAAGTAAGTAGCAGCCCCGCTGCTGCATTTCGTTCGGTTTGTGAGTGTCCCGGAGGCCTACCCCCCCCCCCCCCCCCCTCCTTTCTGTAATATTAGGGGGCTTCATTCCAACTTGAACGCCGTCCACTACCATCTCGAGACGGATAAGCCAGCTTTGCTCTTCTTGACCGAGACACAGATATCTTCTCCGGCTGATACTTCCTACCCCTCCTACCCGGGGTACAAACTGGAACATTCCTTTGCACCGCGGGCTGGTGCGTGCGCGTACGTCAGAGAAGATATCTGTTACCGGTGCCTCGGCAGACTTGAAGGCCAGGTTCTATCCATCCTCTGGTTACGCTTAGCTTGCGACGACCATCCATACGCGTGCCTATACAGGTCTCATAGCGGGAATACTGAAGTTGACCGGCTCGTTGAGCATTAACAAACGGCTACAGATTCCATGTTCGACCAGACCCCCTCCGCAGAGATTGTGATCTTGGGCGATTTTAATGCCCACCACGCCGAATGGCTTTGTTCGCGCACCACCGATCATGCGGGGAGGTCTGTTCATGATTTTGCCTTGGCTTATGTTCTTACACAACTGGTAACTTCGTCCACGCGAGTTCCCGATGTGGATGACCATACGCCTTCACCGTTGAACCTTCTGCTGGCCTCTCATCCGGACCATTATCAGGTATCGGTGGACGTCCCATTTGGTACATCACACCACTGCCTGATCCGGAGTAAAGTGCCGGTTTCGCGCCTATCACTGCCTCCTTTAGCAGGCTATCGTCGCGTTTGGCACTATAGGTCAGCAGATTGGGACGGGATGCGGTCTTTTTTTGTGTCCTACCCATAGGGGTGGTTGTGCTTCCCGCTGGATGATCCGAGTGTCGTCGCTAACTCTATTGCCAATGCGATACTGCAGGGCATGGAACTTTTCATTCCATTTTCTGCGGTACCAATTGGTGGTAAGTCTCAGCCTTGGTTTAGTCGCTCCTGTAAAACGGCTTCACGCCGAAAGCGGAAGTGCTACCGGGCTTGGGCTGCAGCGTCCGCATTTTGTGATGGAAAAACCAGCGCATTACGTAAGGAATACAATTCCGCCTCGAGGTACTTCAAAAGAGCTATCGCCAAGGCAAAATCTGAACACATAGGCAGAATTGGCGAGAAATTAGTTCGCCTTCCTTCAGGGACCCGTGCGTCCTGGTCTCTCGCCAAGGCTGTCTTAGGGAATTTCTCACAGCCCTCTCTCCCATCTTTGCACGGAGACGATGACTCTTAGGCCCATACCGCAAAGGAGAAAGCCGATCTCCTGGGCTCCTTCTTTGCGGCCAACTCAACTCTGGATGACCAAGGCGGTGTGTTCCCCGCCTATCATCCCGCAGTGTGATACTTCTATGCCAGAACCACAGTTTCGGCAATCATCTGTGCGTAAAGCACTACTTTCCTTGGACATCCACAAGTCGAGTGGGCCGGATAGCATCCCTCCGATTGTGCTAAGAGAGCGTGCTCCAGAGTTGGCGCCAGTATTAACACGCCTATTCCAGCTCTCCTACTCACTCGGCGTGGTACCGAATTCATGGAAGACAGCTTTGGTGCATCCCATCCCTAAAAAAGGAGATCGCTCTAATCCGTCTAACTATCGGCCCATAGCCATAACCTCCTTGTTCTCCAAAATTATGGAGACAATCATCAACTCTCAGCTCCTCGAGTATTTAGAAGAGCACCAGCTGATTAGCGACCATCACGGTACGGTACAATTTTCGTCGCGGCCGTTCAGCTGGTGACCTTCTTGTATACCTATCTCATCGGTGGGCGGAATCAGTTGAGTCCAAGAGGGAGGCGTTGGCAGTTAGTTTGGACATAGCGAAGGCCTTCGGGTATGGCACAAAGCGCTTCTCGCGAAGCTATGGGCTATGGGTTTCCCGAGAAATTGTGCAAGTGGATCACCAGTTTTTTGACTGACCGGAGCATCAAGGTCGTTGTCAAGGGTGCGTGCTCCGATCTTACATCTGTCAATGCTGGTGTTCCCCAAGGCTGCGTGCTATCACCGACACTGTTTCTTCTGCATATCAATGACATGATGCGAATTAGCAACATACATTGCTATGTATATGGCAGTACTGGTAATGCTACATACTCCGGCCGAAGTGGTATTTTTCGGGAACACGTCGAAGAGTGCCGAAACAAGCTTGTGTCTGAAGTCGACAATCAACTTACCGATGTCTCTGAATGGGGGAAAAAACCTGGTCACTTTTAACCCCAAGAAGACACAGCTTTGCGTGTTCACCGCAAAAAAGACACCCTTTGTCGTATCACCTCGATTTGAGGATACTCTCCTGACAGCCTCAGCTAGTGTCGGAATCCTGGGAGTTGACATATCGAATTACGTTCAGTTTCGCGGTCATTTGGAGGCAAGGCTGAATTAGCCTCTAAAAAGCTCGGTGTGCTCAGAAGAACGAGACAGTACTTTTTGCCGACCCATCGCCTTCAACTTTATAAAGCACAGATTCGGCCTCACATGGAGTACTGTTCTCATCTCTGGGCCAGAGCTCCCCAGTACCAGCTTCTTCGAGCATAGAGCGGTTCGAATCGTTGACGATTTTCTATTTCGAAACAGCTTAACTCTTTGGCTTTACGCAGAGATGTAGGTTCACTCTGCGTCTTCTATCGTTTTTATCACGAGGAGTGTTCTGACGAGTTGTTTGGATTAATTCCTGCCGCCGAATTCCACCATCGGACATCGCGTCAAAATCTGAAGTTCCATCCTCACCATCTCGATGTCTGGAAATCCACAACTGTGCGATTCTCCCGTCACTTTTTACCTCGCACTACTATGTTGTGGAATCAATTACCGGCAGGGGTATTTCCCAACGTCCACGACATAGGGACCTTCAAGAAAAGAGCTTACTCATTCTTAAAAAACCCGCAACGCAATTGCAAGACCTCTGGTATTGCAGATGTCCATGGGCGGCGGTGATCACTTACCATCAGGTGCACCTCTTGCTCGTTTGCCCCCTCTTCTATAAAAAAAAGAACGAAACATTTACCCTACTTAACGTCAAATATATCCGCATCACAGGTTCACCGCCTATAAAAACTTCTTCAAGCACATTTTATAAGTGGGTCAACTATTACTCAAAAACTTGTAAAGCCTTTTAAGCCGTGATAGTTTCTATTTTCACTTCATTACACTTACTACTACTGGGATTTTTTCCTACTCCCAAAAGTAGCAGTTTAGCTGGCAGAGGAGAGGAGGACACTTGACTTTAACAAAAATTAGCACTTTAAAGCTTAATATTTCACAAACGAGTCCCTTAATCGAAAAATTGTTTACAACCAATTAAAATAAAATTGTTAAAAATTAAAGTTAAAATAAAATTAAAATAAAATTGTTACCAACACAAACCTACAATATTTTTAAACCCTATCCAACAATACCCCACACTATAGGATACATAAGAAAAATTAACATCCTCACGTTACATGTAGAGAAAGCCCCAAAACATTTTCTTCAAGATTTTATGTTACCCCTCTGTTGCCGTAAGTATGCCCTAAGAAAAGAGAAAGCCTGTAGATATAAATTCTTCTCACTAAAGGATTTGTAGTCATTAATACCAAGTCTTGGTCTCCTCTGATATCCATCTACATCCGCATTATATATCTGTTTTGCATTGCTTTCAAAACAGTTTCAAAATTGGATCTTATGTATCCTACTCTGGTATCTACATGGCAATTTAAATAACACAAACAAACACTTTTCACCCTTACGAGCTTAATAACAGATATTAAATTCACATGTATGGGGTCATGGACGAAACTAGCCATGCATAAGATTCACCGACCACACAACCAATAGACCTCTAATAACAGGCGAATGGCTTCTGTCAACACATCTGACTTATAGATCCGATGTAAAAGTCCATATATATATATATATATATATATATATATATATATATATATATATATATATATATATATATATATATAGGCACGGGAGTAGTAATCCACCACTCCGCCAGACTCAAGAAAAACCTCGAAAAAACCTTATACCACTTTTACCTGACCCAGTGATCGAACCCGGGACCTCATGATCTTAGCCGAATAGGCTAACCCGTAGACCACGCGACGTCCTATTGATAATAGATTTATTATGTTGTTTATTTATACCTACAGTGCATTCTGTATAGTTTAATCATTAGCTTAAGAATAATAATAATAATAAACCTTTATTTAAGACCAACCACAACATATCAACAACAACAAAAAAAACCTTTTTTTTAAACAAAACAAAACACAAACTAACAATTGAAAATATACATAATATAACTTTCAAATAAACAATTTTTATGAATCATTATTTGAGGTGGGATATCTCAAAACGGGCGTGCTACTCAGCTTTAGTTGAGTTTTAAAACTTAACTAAAGCTGAGTAGCACCCATCTAGAATTACGAAACTAATATTCGGTAGCACCTATCTAGAATTACGAAACTAGTATTCAGTAGCACCCATCTAGAATTTTTCTTTATTATTTCTAAATAATAAAGAAAAATTAAATTAAACAGAAATACATAATGTGTGAAAATGTCAACTGTCTAGCTGTCACGGTTCATAAGATACAGCCCGATGACAGACAGATTAATGGACAGCGGAGTCTTAGCAATAGGGTTCCTTTTGTACTCTTTTGGTACGGAACACAAAAAACCATGTTTAATCGTCAAAGGCTATTATTTGGTAGCTTAACACGACCGTACACATGTCATGTTGCTTTGAATATTGATAGATACATTTTCTCGATCGAAATAATATATCTTACATGCTATGTATTTTTAAACATTACCTATGGCAACCCAAAATGTGAATTGTCATTGTCAAATGTCATTATATGCATGCCTAATTTATATACATATTAATTAAATGTGCGTGCCGTAGCTAACAGGATATGGTGTGGTCCATTTTGAAAAAATCGCAAAATTTTAGCGAAATTGAAGGATAAATACAAGTATCTTAAAATACCACAATACTTTTATCTTTAGAAATAAGATTATTTGGTTTCTTTTAAATTATATAATTGACATACTTATAATATTATTATGTCTCTTTCGGGTCCGACAGGGCTTACTCACAAGTTGTTTAATAAAATGTAATCACAAAGGATCTGTATTTTTCGGAATAAAAATAAAAATATTTAGCTTTATTCCCTAGAGTTTAATAACCGACGAGAGACAATTCAGCAAATTCTGAATTCTGTAGTATATATACTCTCCGCTAACTTATTGACATTAAAAATGATTTGGACCATAATAATTTGCGCAAGCATGTATTCTCACTATATAACAATTTTCATCGAGATCGTTCAATGCATTTTTGAGTTAAAAAGGGATATATAGACAGATAGACAAAAAAAATGTACAATATAATATGTGTTGCAATAAACGATTGATTGATTGAGCGCGAAAGTTGTGCATGCGCGCTTTAGCGCACAGTTAGAGAGTCACATCAGTGGATCCTGGTGAAATTCTTGTATTTAAAATACTTTTTAGAGTTCCATACCCCAAAAGTAAAAACGAAACCCTCATATGGTCACCTTGTTGTCTCCTTTTCTCCGTCTGCTAAGAGTCTAAACCCAACATTTGGTCTGTGGTCATAACCATTACATATTCTTAGGATTGCATAGAGGTATCAAGTTAAAAATTTATATCAAATACTCCAGTCTACGTTCTCATTTAGCTGTGAAAAATCAAACATGTAAGTCAAGTTTATGTCGCATATATTGTGATTTCACTCGGGAATCAAAACTTGTCAGGTTTTCTCGTTGACCTAGAATTATAAAATTTGGCAAGAAGAAATGTTTTAGAGCACATCTAAAGGAAATTATCTGAAAATCGTAAATATGTAAATTAATAACAATGAGCCAATTTACTTTTACAGACTCATTATTTGTGGTTAATTCTATAACCATGTGTACCGTCTAGGGATCAAACCATAAAGTTTTTCCTTTGACTTAGTTTGTCTTTCAGTTAGAGCTTTAATTTTGCAACCTTCTTACCTACAACCTTGAAAGAAACTCTCAATGCGTGAGTCAAGCTCGTACTTGACCGTTTTTTTAGTATAGAGAGCTCACGAATCTTTGCAACACACTTTTACAGAACCTCATGTATTGGTCGAAAAAATCCGTATTTAAGATTATGTAAAATAATAATTAAACTATGTATAAAAATGTTTTTTACTAGTTGACCCGGCAACGTTGTTCTACCTTTTTGTATAAAAATACTATGTATAAAAATATTTTTTACTAGCTGACCCGGCAAACATTGTTCTACCTTTTTAACTACACTTGTTTTTTCCCATTTTTTCACCTTTTAAACCTTCCCTGGACGTCAACAATTAATTCAAAACCAAAATTAGCCAAATCGGTTCAGCTGTTCTCGAGTATTAGCGAGACTATATAGGCGATGGTTGACTCTTTCCATCAGGAGACCCAACTGTTTGTTTGCTATCTTATGATATAAAAAAAATCTTCTAAATAAACAGTTAAATGTGATATTCCTTTTTTGTACATTGAATGAAAAATAAATTAAATAAAATTTTGGATTTCCTTCCACAAAAAGTTTTTCTTAAAAAATAGATAACAATGACAACCGTGAAAATTGGTAAAATGTGTTAACAAACATATATAACGGCTATATTTTTAGCTAGCTGTTTTTGGTTTTCTATTCTTCTTTGGAGCACGTTACCCTCAAGGCATTATGCTTAGCATTTCCTTCAATATTAACGCTCCCTGGTGCGAATGCTTGGTTAATTAATACATATCTGTGGTTTGTCCTCTTGCCCCTGGGTTTTCAGGCTCTTACATTCCTTGCAGGATTCAGGTTTCTACCGTATAACTGTAAGCTTAACCATAGGATATTTCTATCATTTATATAAAATAAACACATAGTTGAAGTAAATTTTTTGTATGATACCTCATTAGTAAACAATGAAGTCACTAAAGAAGTAATAATTCATTTACCTAACTACAGGTCACAATTTTTTTTGAACAATTCTTTTAATAAATATTCTCACTAAAATATTATTAACTTATTTCATTTTTACAGTTTATCAATTTTCTGAAAATGATATATAAAAATATTAAATCATGTAAGGTAAAAATATCGATTGTGGCCACTGCATCATTTCTGGCCGTTTAATTTCAAAATATTTATAAAAACAAATCTTGTATACAATATCATTTTAAATTTGATTAATTTAAGTGCGAAAGTTTGAAAATTTATTAAAAATATTATTTAACATTATATTTTTTTGTACATTGATTCAAATTTCAAGTGACCAAAAACGATACTAAGATGGTGGATATACTTTCGGAAAATCGGCAATGTCGCAAATACATCGTGCCAACCCACATTATCTTTACACGACTGCACAAACACCAAGTTAAAATTTAATGTTACGCGGAGTGAGTATATTTTTAATGTCACTTGAAAGTTCTAAAAGTAGCCTCAGTATTGTGTTTAAAAAGTTCTGAATCTCATTGACTTAGCGCGAGTACTCGAAATAATACGGTACACATGGTTATAGAACTAACTACAAATGATGAGTTTGTAAAAGTAAATTGGCTCATTGTTATTAATTTACATATTTACGATTTTCAGATAATTTCCTTTAGATGTGCTCTAAAACATTTCTTCTTACCAAATTTTATGATTCTAGGTCAACGAGAAAACCTGACAAGTTTTGATTCCCGAGTGAAATCACAATATATGCGACATAAACTTGACTTACATGTTTGATTTTTCACAGCTAAATGAGAACGTAGACTGGAGTATTTGATATAAATTTTTAACTTGATACCTCTATGCAATCCTAAGAATAGGTAATGGTTATGACCACAGACCACATGTTGGGTTTTGACCCTTAGCAGACGGAGAAAAGGAGACAACAAGGTGACCATATGAGGGTTACGTTTTTACTTTTGGGGTGTGGAACTCTAAAAAGTATTTTAAATACAAGAATTTCACCAGGATCCACTGATGTGACTCTCTAACTGTGCGCTAAAGCGCGCATGCACAACTTTCGCGCTCAATCAATCAATCGTTTATTGCAACACATATTATATTGTACATGTTTTTTGTCTATCTATCTATATGTCCCTTTTTAACTCAAAAATGCATTGAACGATCTCGATGAAAATTGTTATATAGTGAGAATACATGCTTGCGCAAATTATTATGGTCCAAATCATTTTTAATGTCAATAAGTTAGCGGAGAGTATATATACTACAGAATTCAGAATTTGCTGAATTGTCTCTCGTCGGTTATTAAACTCTAGGGAATAAAGCTAAATATTTTTATTTTTATTCCGAAAAATACAGATCCTTTGTGATTACATTTTATTAAACAACTTGTGAGTAAGCCCTGTCGGACCCGAAAGAGAAATAATAATATTATAAGTATGTCAATTATATAATTTAAAAGAAACCAAATAATCTTATTTCTAAAGATAAAAGTATTGTGGTATTTTAAGATACTTGTATTTATCCTTCAATTTCGCTAAAATTTTGCGATTTTTTCAAAATGGACCACACCATATCCTGTTAGCTACGGCACGCACATTTAATTAATATGTATATAAATTAGGCATGCATATAATGACATTTGACAATGACAATTCACATTTTGGGTTGCCATAGGTAATGTTTAAAAATACATAGCATGTAAGATATATTATTTCGATCGAGAAAATGTATCTATCAATATTCAAAGCAACATGACATGTGTACGGTCGTGTTAAGCTACCAAATAATAGCCTTTGACGATTAAACATGGTTTTTTGTGTTCCGTACCAAAAGAGTACAAAAGGAACCCTATTGCTAAGACTCCGCTGTCCATTAATCTGTCTGTCATCGGGCTGTATCTTATGAACCGTGACAGCTAGACAGTTGACATTTTCACACATTATGTATTTCTGTTACGCTATAGCAACAAAAGACAGAATAAAATAAATATTTAAGGGGGCTCCCATACAACAAATGTGATTTATTGACGTTTTTTATAGATGACGGTACGGAACTCTGCGTTCGCGAGTTCGACTCACACTTGGACGATTTTTTGTTACACACCGTATACTGCTGGTGAAGTTACAGACAAAAGCAAATGATAGATTTCTTGAAATAAAACAATTATGTTGTTAATTGATGGTTAATTACTATTGTAATATCTGCCAGGGTGTCATTTTTCATTAAACAGATAACACTTGGTAGGCAACCTTTGCAGGAATTAACATGAAATCGACGGCAACAAAAAACATTCAAGCTCTGTATCGACGTGATGCGGCGGTTAATTACTTTTGAATATTTATTGGTCATTTGAATAAATCGCCAGCGGTGGATAAGCCTATAACTTTCATTACCCTAATTGTTTGACTGTTATTTTTATACGTGTTACATTTTATGACAACCACAACTTACTTTACACAAATTTTACCTTAACGCTATTAAACATTTTCTTTTGTTTAATTCACTCACTTACAATTAAATCACAATACGATAATTTTGTTGTTTAATTTTTCTTTATTATTTAGAAATAATAAAGAAAAATTCTAGATGGGTGCTACCGAATACTAGTTTCGTAATTCTAGATAGGTGCTACCGAATATTAGTTTCGTAATTCTAGATGGGTGCTACTCAGCTTTAGTTAAGTTTTAAAACTCAACTAAAGCTGAGTAGCACGCCCGTTTTGAGATATCCCACCTCAAATAATGATTCATAAAAATTGTTTATTTTGAAAGTTATATTATGTATATTTTCAATTGTTAGTTAGTGTTTCGTTTTGTTTAAAAAAAAGGTTTTTTTTGTCGTGGTTGATATGTTGTGGTTGGTCTCAAATAAAGGTTTATTATTATTATTCTTAAGCTAATGATTAAACTATACAGTATACACTGTAGGTATACACAAACAACATAATAAACCTATTATCAATAGGACGTCGCGTGGTCTACGGGTTAGCCTATTCGGCTAAGATCATGAGGTCCCGGGTTCGATCACTGGGTCAGATAAAAGTGGTTTGAGGTTTTTTCGAGGTTTTTCTTAAAAGTCTAAAATCTCGGTAGCAGTTCGGATTCTGGCGGAGTGGTAGATCTAGGGGCTCTAAAATCTCACTCCTACAAAACATTTACTTAAATTTAATAGCCCTGTTAATAAGCCTGTTTGATCCTGAATCTTAATATTCTTTCATTTTGTCGCATTGGAGTGATATTAAGTTTCTATAAAATTGATAGAATGAGTATCAGTTTATAGTACACCCACAGTAAAACTAATTTATTATAACACCCTAAAATAAAGTACCGGTTTTGGCCAACCTCAACCATTTTTTGGCAACTTTGTAAATTGATTTCGTCGTCTCTGCGGTCTAGTGGTCCGATGTCGGTGTTGAATATATGAGGTCCCGCGTTCAATGGGTTTTTTTCAGTTTCCAATAAGAAACAACCGGACACTTATCATTCCTGTGCAACGTTGTTTTTATAAACAAGCTGAAAAGTCATATTTTGAATTGCTCGACCAATTCAAACCCTGGCCCAATAACTAATCACTTTTTATTTGAATAAAATTCATATTTGTAACTAAATCGATACTTCTGTCTATTGTGTTTTCACCAAACCGCATCGCGTTGTGTTGCAACGAAACCGCTGAATCGATTTGAATAAAATTTGGGAATGAGATAATTAACGACGCGCAGTCAAATATAGGCTCCTTTTTTCTAAAATTTTTAATTTTTACTCCACTTGCTAGCTAGAAATAGTGTTATGACATTTTCATATCGATAAAATATAAATGCACCCATGTAATATCAAATACGTATTTCATACACTTTACGATAGAGACAGAGTTATATTTTAAAATGCATATAACATATCCCAATCCAATATATCTCCTCATAGTATTTATGACGAGATCTGTTATATTCCGTTGGAGTGGAAAATTGGAACATCGGAAACAATCCTTAAACGGGAGTATGAATTTTCTACTACCTACTAAAGCGAATAACGAAAAAATCAGACCTAAAATTGAAGCTCAATGTAAAGCTAAGCAAACTTTGAATCAAAAGTTATGTTACATCAACTTTAACCCGTGGATTTGCTTGCGTTACAAGTTATCTTTTTGTCTCTCGGAAATAGTATTTTTTTAGATGAAAGGTATCCCATTTCCTTTTCCGTATCAGTGAAAAGCTTTTTTTTTATATCATAAGATAGCAAACAAGCAGATGGGTCTCCTGATGGAAAGAGTCAACCATCGCCTATAGACACCAAAGATGTTAATGGTGCGTTGTTATCTTGTGGCGAGGTCTAATGCCACATGCATAAGTTTACCGACTACCTTACCCTCCAAACCGGAACACGACAGCCACAAGCACTGACGATATTGCGGCAAGAATAGGTAAGGCGGTGGTACCAGACCCGGGCGAGACAATGCAGAACTCTACCACCTAGTACAAAATTTCACGTAGATCGGATAATAGCTGAGACGTAAAAGCGTAAAAAACAAGTAAATTCACTTTCGTATTTACAATAAAAAAACGGCGAAGTGCGTGTCGGACCAGGCGCAAAGTAGAGTTTCGGAGTTGCCCATCACAAAATGCGGACTAAGACTAAGAAGGCTTTTTATTGTTTTTTAATGGAAATATTTAATCTGCTTGACGCGATAAGTCTGCACCACAGTTTCACCGCATATCAGAACTTCTCCAAGTACATTTCAGGTCGATATTACTCGTAAACTTGTAAAGCTGGCTTAGCCGTTATAACATTTCTTTAAATATCATTATATATACTAGTAGCGTGAATTTTTTCACACGTCCAAAACCAATAGCTAAGCTAACAGAAGGGAGGAGAGGACACTTAGCTCTAACAAAAATTAGCAATTTAATATTTCACGAGCGAATCCCTAAACCGAAAAATTGTCTGAAGAAACCAGCAATATTTTTTTAAACTTATCCAACGATATTCCATACTATAAGATACGCAAGAAAAAAACATCCATACTTTACGTATAAGGGAGGGTTAGCCTGAAAAATGTGTAAACTGAACTGAAACTTCCCACTAAATTAAGGTATTTTACGCCCAACAGAGTAAAACATATAAGCATAGATTTTTCAGTTCCACCATCTATTTTGTTAAAATTTGCAGTATATTAATTTTTGAAAAGCTGTATATTTGAAAACGATGATGGCATTCAACTCAATTTTTAAATTCTAAAATATTACTTTAGCTAAATAATCGATAGGTTGAAAAATTTCGATGCTATGTCAAAAAAACATTTTATTTTTAATTTTCTTCACTGATAAATCCCAAAAAATTGACCGGTTTTGATTAAATTAACGATATTTGACGCAGTTTTTAAACAACAAAAGCCCTTTTTAAAGGAGAAAAGCTGATAAGGTTTTTAAATCAATCGTGAATTAACTTGAAAACTATTTAAAAAAAATAAGTAAGTATGCTAAAAACAACGTAATTTTAATATTTGAAAAGCTATAAGTTTTGAGAATTAGATTCGATTTTGATTTTTAAAACGGCGTTTGACGTAGTTTTTTAATACTAAAATATCGTAGAGCATCTACAAATGATTGGTTGAAAAATTTCGAAGCTATGTCGAAAAAACACTTTTTTCAAAATTTTTCGTCAACGATTACTCCCAAACGGATAAACCGATTTTGATGCTATTTATGTATTAAACGTAGTTTTTTGAGGAATAGAGCTGATTAGTTTTTGTACTCAATCGATACATTAATCTGGAAGTTATATTCGAAAAATACTGTTTCGTCAAAATTTTTTGGTGTTTTTTCAAAATTTCTCAAAATCTCCTGAATCGAATCAGTTCAAATTTTCAGGAAATCTAAGTTGAGCGGAATCCAATTGAATGCCACCACCCGCGTTTTGATCGGTACAGCCGTTCAAAAGTTATGAGATGTTTACATACACACATGCACACACACACATACATACATACAGACATATACACCATCGTGATAATAGTCAGAAAAGATTCCTACAACCTTAAAACGTGGACATCTGTCGAAAACTCGATTTTCGAAAATCAGTAATGTCCTTATCTACACTAATATTATAAAGAGGAAAATTTTGTTCGTATGTTTGTTTGTTTGTTTGTAATGAATAGGCTCAAAAACTACTGGACCGATTTTAAAAATTCTTTCACCATTCGAAAGCTACATTATCCACGAGTAACAGAGGCTTTATTTTATTTTGGAAAAAAAATAGGGTTCCGTAAGATATTTGGGTTTTTCGGACATAGGACATAGAAAAGTTACTTATTTTGCGTACGCTGCCTAAACCTTAAAAGATAGAACCATGAAATGTTCTGATTAATTATAATTATCAGTGGTAACGCGGGCGGAGCCGCGGGCGACCGCTAGTACATATAAAATAATAAAACGATACGTAGTGGGAAGTTAAAAATTATTCAAGCTGAATTACAGCTTTTTAGTAGTAAGAAGTAAGAACCTTTAAGCTAAGCTGCGGACGGACGGATGGACATGGCCAAATTATACGGGTTCCTAATTGACTTTAGAACCCTAAAAACGATAGGTTGATGGAAAAATCTTATGAATGTTATTTATATAAAACTTTTTTAATCATAAAGGATATTTTCAAGGACGGACTCTTATCCCTCCGTTGAATTATTAATTCCGCCACCATATTTTCAATCTGCGAAGAAGAAATCAAAGGTATTTTTCAATAGAGAAACTTATCTCAATTTATAATGTTGCATTCAATTATTAGTTACAATCTTCTTCTTGTAAATTTTAACCTCAATGAAGTAATCATATAACCTGATATAATAATGATTTTATTTGTGATAGTTTAAAATATGTAATAAATATAAATGTAAATCACGTAAAAATAATATTAATTTAGATCGAAAACTGGATAAAAGACCAAAACCTTGACATAATTTTTTCAAACCCAAAACTAATGCAATTCAGACCCTATCAAAAAAATCTCCTTAGCATTAATTTTAAATATAATAATATAAAAATAGAATGCGTTGATACGTTCGCGTTATTAGGCTTAGATTCTAAGACGTAGATTCTAATATAAACTGAAGGAATCATATAAATAAAATAAAAACAAAAATGTCGAGCTTTTTACTTCGCCAGGCAACGGCTCCTAATGCCACTTTGTCTGCGCATATGCAACGCAACGCAACGCATATGCAAATTTATAGCTTACGTATGGCATCCTGAGGCAATAGTGTGAATGCATGGGATGTATTTATTTTTCAAAAGAATTTTACACATATTCTCAAAAATATCAAAGAGACCGAAAGCTGCAGAGCAATTTTAAAAGCCTAAAAATATTAACGTTGACATCAATGTACATTATTGGAAGCAATTATATTTATAAGAAAATATGCTATTTTTTTAATTAGACAGTTATTCCACGACGCTTTGCAAGTAAATTTAAATATAATTAAGAACTGTCAATATCAAAATTAAAAAGACGCATTACCGACTCAAATATAACGTGTCTGAAATTATATACCAAATTACCAGATAAAATTAAATCCAGATAAAATTAATAAGAAAATTATCGTATATTAATAAAACTGATGAAAAATGTCCAGGTGGGTAACTACGAGCTCTTAAAGCAGGACAGAATTTGAACTGCCTTGCTTTTTCGTACCATGACACCTTATTAACAGGCCAATAGCAGGCCTGCTACTTGACGTCTATGAAAACCGTTCACCTTTTTTTTCATATAGACTATCCGTACCATGACACTTTATTTGACAGCAGTATTGCGTTTTTACAATTTTTCTAATGCCAGATAAACCAATCCTTAAAAAGTTACTCTTGACCAGCTTTTATTGAATTGTTTTGCTATAGAGGTCTTTAAATAAACCAAAATAAACTGTTTGCTAGCACTATCGACTTTGATCGTAAATTAAATTTTGGAATTTAAAGTGCATACTTACTTGTGATAATGTTTTAATGTGTGAAACCCACTTGAAAGTTTGTTTTTAAGAAGTTGTGAAGCGGGTGAAATATATCTGTTTTGTTTTTGTAGATATGTGACGAATATCAATTTTTCGAGAGAAAAAGAAACCGACGGCGTCGAATTAAAGAGATGGACGACCCTTTTCAATTGTACAAAAGAGAATTTGTAAATAAATATGGATACTTAGCTATGAACATAAAAATCTGTTTATTTTCCACAAAACTACTTCATTTCAATTCATAACTACACCTTTAAGGTTATTCAAGGATTTATTTTATAGTTTGTGCAAGGATTTGGTACCTGTTATGAAAATAAATACCCAGAAGTCTAAAGTTAACTTTAAGTATATAAAAGGGTTAATATAGGTTTTTTCAAAATTGTTTACACAATACCAAAGTTTTGAAAATTTGCCCATAACTTCCTATTTACACATTGGCAGGTTTTACAGCAATTATGTTAATGCACATGGCTCATATGCATATCAGAGACCCACAGAGATCAAAAAGTTGTACAGCCAATATTACTAGCACAAGTTAGTTCTGCTTTGAATAATATGCAATTAGACATAAATATATAAAATTCCCCATCCTGCAGCAGGGTGACAGGCTAATAAGTTAGGGTACAGTCTCTAAAATTGTTAAATATCAATGAAATAAATAACTAGCTGACCTGCAAGCTTTGCCTGTGAATATTATAACACACTGTTCATAAAAAAACTATATTAGTTTTTAATAAAATCTTTCATTCACTATCTTAGCATCTTATAGGTATATTTTTGAAAAAAAAGTTAGCCTGTGTATGATCCGGGATCTGCAATTATCTTTATGCCAAATTTTATTAAAATCAATTGAGATTTAGCTGTGAAAGTGTAAGACAGTAAACATGCATTTTATAATATTAGTGTGGATTTAAAAATGTATTTATACATTTATCTAAATGATGAAAATATCATATAAAGTTTGACATGTGTGTTATTTTGCATTAAAGTTCTATTGATGGGAATTGGTAAAGTATTAAAATAAATATATTATTTACTGAAGTTTTAGGAAAATAAAAAAGGTCAAATTACTGCAAATTAAAGATGTTTATTAAAATTTATTCATTTTATTATATATTTATTTTTAAAATATCATGTCTAGTGGGCTAGTGACTCCACGTAATTTACCTCTACAAATAAAGCAAAATGTGGCAATAGGACTACCATATATCTCGCTAACCGACAAACTTGTTAACCAGAGTCTACTTATTTAAATTTATGCACAATTACAGTACAATGGATGACTTAATTGACATATGATATAGTCTATTGACATATGCTTCACTCTGCCTACCTTACAAGAGGACTAATATGATGATATTAATTCATCATTTTATATTTTTTTGAAGTTATCCATACATTTTCATATTTCTGTTTCATATTACAACTAAGTACATATCAGCTATATTAACATAATACCTGACTTATTTTAAGATTTGTAACAGTGGTATCGAGTTGCTAGTCTTTAACTTGTATTTATTTACTTACTTTAAATAATAACAAATCCACAGTAAGTAAAATTAAATAATAATAAATACAAAATATAATTTTACTATATATTTATTCTAGGAGATTCTGAGAATCCACTCAGAAAAAAAAGATAACACTAATTTGAAATGCAGAACTAGATTCTCCAGAAGCATATTATATGGCCAAACATATCCAGGCCCAAAATGTTATTGAAAGGTTCATTAGTGTTCTAAAAGCTAAACATAGGTCTAGTCAGCCTTTGAATGCTGTATCACCAACCACATGTAGCTGGTTGAATGGCTTATGCACATACCCTTCATAAAATTTGTAATGCAGTCTCTGAACTCAGCGACTTTGAGATGCAACAGGAAACTTAAGTCATTTCCTTTAATTTTGGATTTGGATCCAACAATGAAGTACAAGTTGTAATTGCTCATAGGTAGGACTTTGTTACATGCTTGTGGCAGTTGCATCAGGGAGTCTAGAAAGAATATTATGAAGTTTTAGAGTATTTGTTTACATAAAATTATACTGTTTTGTCATTATATTCTCAGTTTGTTATTTTTAATAAATATTTTATTTAGTATAAAATTAAATGTTTTTTAATATTTTTATGTGTTATAACCTTTTCCCCGTGTTGACCGGCTCCTTTGAAGAATAGACAAACTACTGTTCTGCAAGGCAGGTCGTAAAAGGCGACTAAATGGCTATATGTGTCACTACCATTGTGATTAGTAGGTAGTATAGTACTGCAAAGTCTTGCCCAGGTATTTGTTACCACTGCCTTACCTATTCCTGCCACAACAGCATAAATGCTTGTCATTGTTATGTTCCAGTTTGGAGGGTTAGGTAGCCAGTAGACTTATGCATGTGGCATTGCCATCCCACCACAAGAATAGCAATCTATAGGTGATGGTTTTTCTTTCTATCAGGAGCATGGCATGGTGGCATTGCCATCTACTTATTTGCTATCTAATCTGTACATATAATAAAATCGTAGGAAAGTCAAAACTGTACATTGAATATTTTTGTTAAAGAATACTCGGGGCGTGATCTACAATCAATATCGAAGTAAAAATATAGTTTTTAGAATTTTTGTCTGTTTGTCTGTATGTATGTCCGGGGTAAACTCAAAAAGTATTGCACGGATTTACTTCAAATTTTGCATGGATATTACTAACAGGTCGGGTCAACATATAGCAGAGCAGTGCGGAGTAAACTAAGTCCGCGCGGACGAAGTCGCTGGCAACAGCTAGTGATATGTATAAAAAAACCTTGGTGAATATGGTATATCTGTTTCACCAAATAGTAGAAGGTGTTTACTTGTAACCATAACCAATAGGCAATTGGGATGCTACAGAAGCTATAATACTATTTGGGTATTTTGATATTTCTCTATATTCAAAAGAACATTAAAGGGTATCATATTCGACAACCCAACACTGGGTAAAAGGGATTGACCAAGTTCCCCTTACTGCCCTAATATCAACTTGACTTGCAGTGCACCCTGGCATTAATTGGTATGCACATTAAAACACTGTGGTAAGGCTTCCTCCATGCGACACTATTGCGTATAAAGCTTTGTTTATCCTGTCTATAATGTCAGTGTATGGCATAGACATATTTTAGCTTGGAAGGTAAGGTTTCTGGTAATCTTAACACATGAAGCTTAACATCTATCATCCTATGGTTATGCAGTTATGTCATCAAGATAGCTATCTGCTTCAAAAATAAGACGGACTTTATATTTTTTCTTGACTTCTTGTATAAATTAACATTTATATGATAAATTTATTTTTCAACCTAACCTAACCTTGCCTGATTTTTCAACCTAGATAAATCATTGAAGTAAAATTTGCTTGTAATTAATAAAAGCCAAACTACAAAATCGATTTTAATAATTTTATGGATAGAAAGCAACACTATCAACCAATTATGTGTGGTAATATTTATACACATCATTGCTATCAACACATTGGCTACCTGACTGAGCAAAAGAAGTAAAAGTTTTCATGATAAGTCGTGGTTAAAGCTGTTTAAAAAAAAATTTGAAATAGCACAATGCATGTAAAAAAGCAGTGGATTTTGTAAGTTTGTTTATATGCGGAGGAAAATGACCAAAACTTAGACTTTGAAAGAATTGTTCTAACAAGTGCTTGTTAGAAAAATTCTTTCATTACATAAGTCAAATTATTTCAAATGGACATATTATGTAGGCAGATTTAGCCCATACAAAATCAAGATGAGTTGCTTGTGACAATTGTTAAGCTTGTTTCCATTCCCTATTATTTTCCCACAAAAGATTTAACATTGTATAACCATGCACAATATTGTTAGAAATTACCTTACTTCACTGGGTTCAGTTGCCAGATTAATAGGCTCCAACTAGAATATGTGTTGGAGGTATGTACTACTGGGATTTGGAATATATTCTTGAAATTCCTAAAAACATATAGTAGGTAGGTACTAGGTAGTCAATATATTTAAGGGATTGAGAATTTGCTATGACTACCTACACCCTGGCTGCTATTAAGGATTTCTTGACATTTTATAGCAGAATACTTTTGAACTACTGAGTATTAAGGATTTCTTGATATTTTATACCGGAACACTTTATTTTTGAACTACTCAGTTCTTGTACTCTAGTTCTTCAGTATGGACACTAATAATAAATCAATAAGGCAGAAAATACACATATACTGTATCAACACAATATATGTATACTAAAATTATGCATTTTTATACTTATATAAGTATTATTTTATAAGTAACTTATTATATAAGTAACCTATTCGTATCACATATGTGATACGAATAGGTCAATTTGGACACCAATCAAATCTACTACAGCAAATTGATTTTTTTCAGTTCTATGTCAATATAAGATCCAACTCCTGTACTTTAAAGAGTATGTAATGCTGTCCTTTATCTACTGTCATTTATCAGGTGATTGGACTTCAAGTATCCTATTCTAAAAGCAAAATAGGAATTGCAGTTACTAACACTCATGCTATAAAAAATAGGAAATGTCAGACTGTATAATTTAATTAAAGGATGTATGACAAGTGTTATGATGCCTTGGCTTCATATTGTAGTGAGCAAAGCTTTATGCATCTGGACTTTAGACACTGTAGTTACAGTGTCCACTGCTATTAACATTTATCAATTAGCAGTAAGACTTATGGTAAATATACACATAATGTGTAACATCCCAGCTCCAAGAATAGCAATATAATGGAATCAGCAATAATTTGTGTAGTTTACCTTTATGGGCCAGGGTATTCTAATATTGTCACAAAAATCATTTGCTTATTCGGTACATGTTGCTACAAAAAGTACAAAACACTAAATTTATAACAACTTTACACTAAGATCATTATTATATTATTACTTAAATACAAATTTTCACCCAGAATCCATTATAGGATACAGAAAAGAACACCTTATACATAAAAAAATGACAAAGGTCCTTATTCGGGTCCAGAAAAATGCTTGCAGCATTTTGCACATTTGCCTGAAATAATCCCAAGCTTAAATCAATTTGCTTTAACCCCAATATCAGTATGAATGTTTTGAAATTCCTTGGGATGAAGAAGTTGATTACATCCAACCAACAAGACCTGGATGAAAAAGGAAAAAGAAATGGATTTGTTCAACAGAATGTTATAAACTTGTTACTTAAAACGTAGTGATTATAATATCTTCTTTGCTTTATTTATAAACAATAACTTTCGACATAAATATATTAAAGATGCCACATTTACATTACATACATTTACATTTCATTACAAAACAACTTCTTTAAGACGGCCGGGTCCGATCGTCAGATATCACTTTATGTACAGACCACTTGAGGAGTGTCTGTTCAAAAAGGGCTATTTACATGCTAACCACATTTTAGATAATTTAAGTCTTTTTTTTCCTGAAATTAGTATGAGGCAAGTGTATTTTTTTTAATTGAGATGATTCATGATAAGTCCACTAACTTTATGACTAAAATATTTTTTTGTATCTTTAACAAAGACCACAATATTAAATTATAAATAATGTAAATAACACCTTTTGATCAGTTATTCTGAAAATAGCACCTTTTGTTCTGAAATGATAACAAATAGCACCTTCTGATCTGAACCAAGAATAAATAGCGCCTTTTGATCAGTAATGCTTAGAGTACAAGTTTGGTCTAGGACAAAAAATAAAAGAAAAATAGAAAGATGAAAGTTAATTTTATATTCTAATTTGACTAATGTCATGTTCTAAACAGTCACAAGACTCATCATGTTGGTGATCTTCATTGCTAGCACCGGTTATCGTTGTTTGATCATCAAGAATAAATTTCCTAAAGAATAACTACTCCAGTAACTCAGCCCAGTCATTTCCTAATTGCTTCACAAGTAAAATATTTACGTCTTTCTTTTTACGCCTCCACATCCATATTTTATTAGGAATTTCAAGATTTTTTTTCATGAATTTGCTGATATTTATACAATTAAAGCAGGATCAGTGACACACACACAGTTGCAAGAGAGGCGCGTAAAATGTAACTTTGACTTAAGACAATAATTTGACACTGAAATTTTCATTGAAAAATATGATTTTTTGTTTAGAAACTTCAAATATCTTTTTTCTGGCCTGGATTCGCGTCCTTTAAGAAACAGAAGAACTGGCACTTCGTTTGTTTCGTAGCAAGTAAATAGTTCTTTTTGTACCAAACTATAAATAATTAACGAAATTACTATGAAATATAACCCTTTTTGATTAGAATTGTGATTGGTGTTTACCAACCAGTTAGAACCTATTACAATTAGCACCTTTTGATCAAAACCGTACAATAAGGTAGAAGTTTAAAGCGAAAATAGGCACTTTTGACCAAAAATAAACACAGTGCATAATAAGATCTTGGATAGCAAGTGAAATTCATAATAAAAACGTATAAACAATCCGATACGTAGATGCTCCTTTTGAACAGACGCTCCTCAATTAGAGTACTACGCGTAACTTTATGTAAAGAAACTATTAAGCACACTATTATGTACCTACTAAAAGCTTATAAAAAGAAATACTTGAGTATCTATGTATTGTTTTCGGTTTTGACCAAAGTTTTGAGTGGTGAAATTTAGATAAAAAAAGACAAGACATTTAATTTACGCGCCTAAAATGTCAGCGTCACGTTCAGAATCAAGTAAATTTTATAGCTAGTTATTTATTAAGGTGAACTTACATTTTTATTACTTAGTATTTCAGTTACGTGAATATAACCAATAAATTATAGTAAAAAAAATTTAAATATCCAACAAAGTCATGTTTTTACCTTAATAAACAGAAAACCGACAAACTAGAAACATATACGATTCAAATTTCTAAACTGATGGTATAAAACGCAATGATATTATAGCAGGCCATAGATAAGCATAACCGTTCACCTCGACGCAAAAAACGTTCACCTTTTTAGCCCTCGTAGTATGATTTCTAGCAGGCCAAAAGCAGGCCTGCTTTTGAACTGACTGGGAATTGAGCGTTTTTTTAAAAGTTGATGGTAACCCCCCTGATAGAGAAATGTTATTACACTATTAACGATTTCCTTAATGACAATCACATGAATCTTTTATAAAATGGATTGGTCCAGTCCTTCATTGCAAACCCTAATATGTTCATTAATGTTAATCAGGACGAGCGAAGCGAGCCCTACATTAGGCGACTTTCTGTGCACTTTTGTGGTACATTTTACTGAAAAAGTATCGCACTTTTAAGTTTGAGCTTTGACGTGGTAGTTTAAATTCAAGTCGAGATATGTTCTACCATTAAAATACCATTTTATAAACATTAAAAAAATATAAGATACATGTTGTGTTAGAATTGTATTACTACTAACGCCATCTATTATGAAACTGACGAATTGAAATGCTACAAAGCTACACTAGGCGACGATCTATGCCCTTTTGTGGTACATTTTACTGAAAAAATATCACACTTGTAATTTTGAGCTTTGGCTTGGTAGTTTTAATTCATTTTTATTCACTCCATTTTAATACAATATTAATCTATTGATACACTTGTACTTTTTAACTTCCCGCTACGTATGTAGATAAGGAAGTTACTGATTTAGTACGTAAGTAAAGTAAGTAAGTGTTTTCTTGCTGTTTTTGTGACTAAAGTATAAAACTAAAAAAATTTAGTCTAAGAAACATGTTTTTCTTTATTTTGGTTTTATTTTGCAGCGCCCCCCTAAATCAAAGCCTGACGACGCCTTTGATGCGAATATAATGTTTGGGTGAAAATACGCTGATTTTTTTAGGTTAGATAATTATAAATAAAGTCCATACATTAAAAGACGTATTTCTCATAAAAATACTTTCCTAACAACATTACTAGGTAGTGGCCGCGTTTCCGTAGTAGTTTTTTATAAAAATATGTTGACGTGTCAAAATAACTTGTAAAAAGTTTTGTTGAATAAAGTACTTCTAATTTCTGATTATAACTTTGCGAGCCCTTACAAAGCTCTGCTTTTTGCCAGTTATTGTAACACCTAACATAAAAACAATAATCTATACATATAATAAAATCGTAGGAAAATCAAAACTGTACATTGAATATTTTTTTAAAAGAATACTTGGGGCGTGATCTACAATCGATATCGAAGCCAAAAATATAGTTTTTAGAATTTTGTCTGTTTGTCTGTATGTATGCCCGGGGTAAACTCAAAAAGTACTGCATGGATTTACTTCAAATTTTACATGAATATTACTAACAGGTCAGGTCAACATATAGGCTAGATATTATCACGCTATCACCTACGGCCTACGGGGGAGGAGCTAAATCGGTTGCTTCTTATTTTTCATATGTGATTTTTGAATGCATATTGCCTCTTAGCTTCTTTCGCCTTCAAAATTTTGAAGTCTCGAATATTTTTTCGCCTAATAATGCCGCCCTATGCCCGCACCTCACAGGCCTAAGAGTAAATCCGCCACTGAGTAATTCTTTGTAATGGGTACTCAGCAACCAAGGCTCTGTTGCAATACTACACAATTATTATCATATTTAACAGTTTTCAAAGCGTGTGACGTAGCCTTAGAACTACGAAGGATCGGGCAATATAATTTATGTGTTTTCAATTCCGCGATATACTCAGACCAGTTTCAAGTTTATCGGACTTGAACATTGATATTTACGTCTCCATATACTTTTTATTAACTGATCTTTTATTAGTTCAAGCCATTCGTATTTCGAATTTTATGAGTGTATCCAACTATGCGATTTATTATTTAATATTTGAGGAGAAAATATTTTATTTTCTTATTATGTTTTCTTACCCGGCAGTTTAAGGAAAATGTTAATTCTCGTGGTTAAAGGAAAAAGTAAGTTCGAGTAAAGTATTTTTGTTACCTAAAGTTAATTGGGGTGAAAGGCCTCATTAAATTTTTTCGATATAAGCTTTTTTATGTATACATACTCTAGTAGCCCAAGTTTTTTCCATTGAATATTAAAAGAAAATTTGGTAGACATAATATATACTAATAACTGGGCAATTGATTATTGTTCAGACGGACAAATATAGATTTTTATACAAGTTACGTTCTCGGAGTTTGATTATAAACTCATGTATATAGTGTAAAAGCTAGATACAGAGCCGCATTTTTGCAGCAGCCATGGGCCCCACACACCGAGAAAAAAAAACTGTTAGCCGTTTGACCTTGCAGGCCATCCCTGAAACTTCCCGCTAAATTGGAGTATTTAAATCGCAAAGGAGCAAAAACTATACTTAAGCATAGAACTTCAAGCTCGAAGAGTTCAAAAATCTAAAGTTTATAAAAATGAGAGTATTTTAATTTTCAAAAAGATGAATATTTTCCAAATGATGTTCGATTTTGATCTTTCGAGAATTAAGTGCATTCAACGCAATTTTCAAGCTCTAAATTGTTTTATTAGCTACAAAGTCGTAGATTAAAAAATAGAAGAAATATCAAAAAAATTTTAATAAATCCAGTTTCGGTCTAGCGAGTTATATTAGGGCTCACGCTAGGAAGTAAATGGTTGCCGTTGTCGAAATCCATAAAGAGAACTATGTCATGACATATTTAGTATAGGTGTGTTAGTTTTGGTGGGTAAAATAAGTTTAAATATTAGAACACAAAAATAGTCCTCCCGAAAAGCTATATGAAAGTCACAACTGTATAAGAGAAGCGCAATTCCATCCCATTCAATTTATCATAGTGCGCCCTTTCAAACACAAGTAACGCAACACTCGTACATCAAATGGTCTCATTACGTAGAAAAACATGACACAAGAAAACGATTCGGGGACTTACACTAACATATAACACCACATAGACCGGGAGGTGATGACACAAAATATTAGATGATTTGTACCAGTATGGCGGTTCTTCAGGGGTCTAATTACGTAATGACAAAAATAAAACTAATGGTTATAGAATTGGTACCGGTGGCCCAATCGCGTGGCCGTTAATCGAACGTGTCGGATAAATTACGAGTGTCGAACGATTTGTTCCATAAACATTCTTGTATTTTCCGATAGTCAAAAAAAAGAAGTAGGTGGTAGCTAGATGACATTCTTCTCCGGTGTTGCTTACAGCTCGCCATATCAACGCTAACACGTTAATTTAAAAAGAACAATTCAACCATTTGTACCAAAATAATTATTGCACAGCTAATCATCGTCGAGTAGCCAATGCTATAACCATTATTTACCTTTTAGTCATTACATAATTAGAACCCTTGAAGAACTGCCATACTGGTACAAATTATCTAATATTTTCTGTCATCATCTCCCGGTCTAACACTGACTAACAATGTTTACACAGCAGTAACACAGCTTTATGCAAAAAACGCCGCCTTTGCACTAGTTTTTTATACTATCAGTTGTGACAATGTATTGTAATGTTAATAGGAAAACAAGCATTACCTTATTGAGAAAATAAGTTTTTTAACTTCTCGCTACGTATGTAGAGAAGGAAGTTACCTACTGATTTTGGCCTGATTTTCGAAAATCGAGTTTTCACCAAATTTCCACGTTTTGAGGTCCTAGGAACCCTTTCCTACTATTTTCACGATAAAGTCAGAATATCTGTATGTATGTATGTCTCTCTGTGTGTGTGTATGTATGTATGTATGTGTGTGTGTGTGTGTGTGTGTAAGTAAACATCTGATAACTTCTGAACTGCATGACCGATCGAAACCCAATTGATAATATTTGATTCAATTCCACAGTGCTTAGACTTCCTATAAATTTTAACCAATTCGGTCCAGGAGATATTTAGAAATTTTGAAAAACCTCAAATTTTTTTGATAAAACCGTATTTTGTTGTAACTTCCAGATTAATGTTCTAATTGAGTATAAAATCTAATCAGCTCTATTCTTACAAAAACTGCGTTTAATGCATAAATTTCATCAAAATCAGTTAATCCGTTGGGGAGTAATTAGCATTGATGAAAAATTTTGAAAAGGTGTTTTTTTGACATAACTTCGAGATTTCTTAACCAATAATTTTTTGACCATTTACAATATTTTAGTGCTTAAAAAAAAGACTACGTCAAATACAGTTTCAAAAATCAAAATCGAATCAAGTTTCAAAAGTTACAACTTTTTAAATATTAATATTTTGTTTTTTATAAAAAAAACTTAATATTTTTAAAATAAGTTTCAAGCTAATATACTTCATTGCAAATCAAAACATACAAAATACACATTATTTACAGTTTATAGATTTACAGTTTTATTGATATAATCTAACATTGTACAATCTGACGGCCTTATCGCATATTTGCGATCTCTACCAGGCAGCCAGTGGATATAGGTAATACTGTAAAAGATTGATTGAAGGGTAGTGACGCGTAAATATGTATGTACATATAAACAGATAACAGAGAGAACTCCTAGTTTATCACTATTATGCCGCTCCATTGATTAAATATTTAGCAAACCAGACAACGCAATCAATGAGGCTGAGGTTCGATTCCTGACAGAAAAAATGTTTATGTATAACAAGCAAATAATTTTCTTAACTTGGGTCTGGTCATTTCCTAATTTTAAAAACTACCGTTTATTACCTACCAGCAGCTAATGGGGACAGTCTTCTCGAACTTTATGCCTCAGTTTTTTTTTAATTTCAATAGAAACAAACAAGCAGATGGCTCTTCTTGTAAAAAGAAAAGCCATCGCCTATAGACACCAAAGGTATCAACGGTGCGTTGCTATCCAAGTGGCGGAATGTCATTTCCACATGCATACGTTTACTACGGCTATCTCACCCACCAAACCACGACACGACTTAGACAAGCATTAACTCTTTTGTGGCAAGAATAGATAAGGCGATGGTACCATATACGCGGACGAGACGTTGCAGAACTCTACCACCTAGTTGATGATAATGACACGTATAGCTAATCGTTCATCTTTTACGAACTGCCTGGCAAAATGGCGATTTCTTTTTCACCTCTTCTTTTTCCAATTACGTTTTTCAATCTTCAAAAATCGTCATTAAAAGCTACCTGCTACACTATCCAGGTGTGACAAAAGCTAAAGGAATTATACCCGATCGAGCAAAAGGAAGTAATGATTTGGAAGAATGATCACGCGACCAAATTCGCGACTAACAGCTAGTATTTTATAAAAATACTAGCTTTTGCCCGCGGCTTCGCTCGCGTATAATAAGAGACAAAAAGTAGCCTATGTCACTCTCCATCCCTTCAACTATCTCCACTTAAAAAATCACGTCAATTCGTCGGTCCGTTATGCCGTGAAAGACAAACAAACAAACACTCACATACACTTTCCTATTTATAATATTATTATGGATTGGCTTTCTGCACTCCTTTGCAATGTAAACTCTTAACTATGCCAATTTTCATACTCCTTCATTATTGTCGTAAAAAGGGGAACAAGCTCTTTTCGGCAAGGTGCCGACAGAATACCAGCGTTACGGTCTATGCTGTAACATAATGCTGAGTCGTAACCCTTTCCCTAAGGTAATACGAAAATGGTATTTAGGTTAATTACTTATAGTTTTAATCTTATTTTTAAGTTAAATATAATTAAGAATCTGCTACTAATATGCTTATTTTTTTTAATCTATCTTTGCTTTGTATTGTGTATCATTTTTTGAGAATAAATATTTTTCTATTCTATTCTATTCTAAATTTTCGCATTTAGTGTGCGTGACTGTGTGTGTGAAATTTTACTCTTTTATTCCACGACAAATATATTTAAATAAATCTACGCAAATAGTAGTCTCGCTGTAATAGGGACTATAAAACTTTACAGTAACGATCTCTCGGGAGACATTCAAAGAATAAACTGAAAGGAAGGAACATTACAAAACATGGAGGGACTAATTTAAATGTATTTTTCTCTACAATGTACGTAGGTCACACTATAAGTTTTGCGTAACTCAAAAAAACAACATGTTATAACCAAAATATTATGTTTATTGCTTTTCAAAATAATCTCCTTTACATTTTAAACTCCTTTAAATTTTTTCATGCGATCGAACCATTTTTTAAAACAGGAGGACCACAGATCTGAAGGCATGTTTTCTACGCGTTGATTGAACGCTATCACTGCCTCTTCGGAGTTGGTAAAAGTAAAACCTCTCATCAAATCTTTGATTTTGGGGAAAATACAGAAATCACAGGGTGCTAGGTCGGGGCTATGCGCAGGATGAGTAACGAGATGTACTTTTTCGGAAGCTAAAAATGACATTATTTTGTTCATGACATGTAACATGAATGACACTCTTTTGATCTTCAAGTGGAATTGTACAGATGGGACCCATAGCTGAGGAAAAAACGCGATCATTTTTTACCAACGTTTCTCGCCTGTCTCACTTTTGTTGGCCTGTTCTCATTTTCAAACACACATTCACAAAATTGCTGTTTTTTTCGGGTTCAAAACAATAAATCCACGTTTCGTTGCCTGTGACAATGTCTTAAACAGCATTAGAATGTCCGTGGTCGTACTTCAGTATTATCTATGAGCACCATTCTGCTTCTGCTCCGCTGTCCGTTCATGAGAAATCCAACGACAACAAAGTTTTCGAACTTTCAATTCTTTGAGTAAAATTTTCTGATTTGGCTTATACCAATCCCCAATAGTCCTCGAATTGTCTCATAGGTAATCCGAAGATTTTCTTCAACTAACCGCTTAACAGTAGTCACATTATTTTCGTTGACGGCAGTTGAAGGCCGCCCCTCACGAAATTCGTCATGTATAGAAACTCGACCTCTCTCAAATTCAGCAAACCATCGCCTCACGGTGCTCAAACAAGGTACTTCTCTCCTAAAAGCATTTTGAAGACGAGCGGCACAGTCTTGCGGAGAAAGAGAACTTTTAAAATCGTATAAAATCATCGCTCTAAAATCGTTTCGACTTAATTCCATTTTCGTTGCGTACGTAGAACTTTGATGTGTGATAAAAAAACACTTGACAAATCATTTCCCACCAATTGTTTTTTTTATTACTAAGAGGGTTGCAACGTTTTAAAAATATAACATTCGAAATTCAAATAGTTCCGATTAGCTAGAAGTGCAAAACTTTTAGTGTGCCCCATGTAATACCAGATTTTGGTAAATTATATTCAACTGGTCAGAAAAAGCGCATTTCGGCATCTTTGGGCTTTTTGTCACTTTTAATTGTTTTTTTGGCAGTTTTAATTATGTTAAAATGCACATGTACTTTTTCACAAATTATTACCAAACGGTTTCGCTTTTTACGGCATCTTCAGGGCAACGACACCTTTATGAAATATCGTATATTTTGTATACTACTTCTATTTCTTCAGGGCTACGATACTTTTACGAAATATCGTATATTTTATATTTTATAAAAGTGTCGTAGCCCTGGAGGTGCCGTAAAAAGCGATACCGGTTGTCGATATAAACAAAATAAATCGTCTACGCAGGCCTTAATATTACGTAGATGGCTATGGAGTATGGATATAACAATGCAGAGATTTTTTTTCGTCTTATTGTTTGATCGCGCTAATCTTCGGATAAGCCAGTAGGATTAAATAAACATAAACATAAACATTTTGATGTTTTATCCTACTCCTAATCCTCATATCCTAATCCTATCCTAATTCTAATAATATTATAAATGCGAAAGTATGTGTGGATGTTTGTTTCACTTTCACGCAAAAACTACCGAACGGATTTAAATGAAACTTTACAGTAATGTTAACACATAAGCTACAATTTATAAAGATTTTGTGTAATTTGGCGGTAATATAACGATAATTGTGACGTAAGTCGGAAAAATTCCTGCTTTCTGAGAGCTATCTTGGCGTGCGCTGCCTTAAGCGTTTGTGTTACATGAAGATAATGTACGGCGGGATTGTTTGTTTTAAATAATTCTAAATAAAAGTCCGCGACAGAATATGACGACCTTTTATGTGGAATCAATTATAATCAAAATGGTGAGCCATAAATACAATTAAATTAAATACGTTTTTACAAAGCATGTTTCTGAGTATTTGTTATTTTTTAGTAAAATTAATACATTTGTCGCTTTCAACATTTTATGTAGATAAACTTTGTCTTTTACACTATCACGATAATATTAAATTGGGATGTTATTACAGGCGAATAAAAACAACGGCGCGTCATTCCCGCGCGTGCGCGATCCTAGTGCTTTTTTTCGAAATGACAAAAGCTGATGGCTTTAAGGCCAAGGGCCGTAACAGCAACGTAGTATTAGCGGTCGAGTAAGTGCTCAGCCAGACTTTAAATCTTAATTTGGGCAATCAACGTCCGCGCTAAGGGTTGTCTCCAGCGAGACCGGACTTCAGCTTGGTGGGCCGTTTTGACTAATTACAGGAGTAGTGGCATTGTGCTGCGCGTTAGGTGCAAGGTGAAATAGGGGTATTAGTTACTTTTTGAAATCTACGAATAGCCGAGGATACTTTAGTCACACAATGTGACAAGTGGTAAGCATATCGTCAACCGGGCTTTATCCTATCCCGGCAAAGAGTATATAATCACTACGTTTTAAGAAACGGGTGTTCCACAGAAAAAACAATGTATGGCATTACATGCTCGACCAATACCAACATAACAAGATGAAATGTGGTATTAGACCACAGATAACATTTACTGTTACTGAATAAGCAATACTGCCAACATAGTAATAAGTTTTGGGTTCTTACGGAATATATTGATATTCCTTATTCTTATAACATCGATATCGATATCCGTTTGGGGAAAATCGTTGACGAAATTTTTTGAAAAAAAGACGTGTGGCACTCGGAGACTGCCGCGGTAAAGCTATTGCATAGCATTTTTTATCAACTTATGCAATTATAATTATATATTTATTTTATTTATGCAGTGTTTTTTTTTCTTTGTTTATTCATATTTACACAAATTATACGAGTACAGATATTCACTGTTGTACGTAGATGATAAATACCTATACACCTATATATTTTCTCACAAACAGCTGATTACGGTAGTTTTCCAATACAACCAATGCCACCAAAAGGCGGGTTGCTGAACTAAAGAGACAAGCGTGATATTTCAAAAAGTAATTAAAAGTTCTGGTATTTATCGATAGATGGAAAAACTAAAAAGTATCACCGCTGTGCCGTTCGGAGTGGGGGGTGTTAGGTTTTTTCGTTACGGAATTTCTGGATTTGGTCTCCACGCTCAAGGCCCGCGATAGAAGCTATGCAATAGCTTACATAACTTAAAAATTTTTCATCCAATCATTTTTTGGTATTCTACGATATTTTAGTACTAAAAAGACTACGTCAAATGTCGTTTTAAAAATTAAATGTTTAAAAAACTGTAAGCGTTTTCAAAAGTTACAGGTTTTCAAATATTAAAATAACGTTATTTTTAGCAAACTTACATACCTAATATTTTTGAAAGAAATTATAGGCTAATGCACCGCCATCACATAAATTAACTTAAAAATCTTATCAGCTTTTCTCCTTTAAAACTGCGTCAAATACCATTAATAGGATAAAAATCAGTCCATTGGCTTGTGATTTATCAATAACGAAATTTTTTTTAAAAGATGTTTCTTAACATTCAACTTTGAAATTTTTCAACCTATCGGTTATTCAACTAAGGCAATATCTTAGATCTCAAAAATTGAGTTAAATGCTATTTGAAAAATCCAAATCAATCATTGTTTCCAAAAAAATACACCTTTTCAAAAATCAATATCCTGCCATTTTTAACAAAATATACCTATATTTGAACTGAAGAAATCTATGCTTATGGTTTTTACTCTTTTGTGTTTAAAATACCTTAATTTAGCGGGAAGTTTCAGGGATGGCTCGCAGGGTCAACCGCTTACAATTTTTTTTTGGTTTGTTTTAGTTATTTGAATATAGTTTTAGTCATTTAGGTTGTATTTGTTATATGAATATTAAGTAAAGTAAATTATTTTTGGTTTTCATTAGATTACTATATATTTTAAGTTATAACGAACGGTTAAAGTTATAACGAAAAGAATGACGGTCAGCTGTTACATATAGGTTAGCTATGGAATTGTTTCAGTTTTTGTTTAAAATTACTACCGATTTTGTTTTTTTTTTAATTACTAGTACTTTCAATAATGTTCCAAAAGCATAAGTCTAATATTTCACAAAGTTCTAATAAAGCCCGGGTATGAAAATAGCTAGACTTAATGAAATGTCTCAACGAGTTCAGCTGCAAAGGCTTGAGCAGGCTGTACGTGAGGCAGCTTATAGAGCTGCGGAGATTCCAGACGTGACCCAAGATCGGCGGCAACACCACACTGAGCATCTGGCATCTCGACAAAGTCCACCAGACTAGAAGAGATACAAGGTCTGCGTTAACAGCATGCTGAGTATATGGTGTCTCGAAGTGCTTCTGAGACTCCAGAATAGTTCCAAACTCGACGTTGAAAACATGCGGGAGTATCTGGCATCTCACCAGAATTGTCCTTATCGTACCAGATCGTCGGTCGTCGGCAACATGTCGAAAGAGTCATACGTTCTAAGGAGCTACAGAAACATTTGAAACGGCTGAATCTCTCAGATACGCTGCAGATTTTTAAAATAACTTTCAGACTAATATACCTAATATTAAGTTTCAAAATTCTTACTCCATCAAACAAATCGAATCTGAGCTCAAACGCGGTAGAATCGAAATTTTGTATTCCGTATTAATAAGTTTTTGGTGGTTCCATAGCTAAATGGCTAAAAATGGAACCCTTACCCTTTTGTCATGTCCATCTGTATGTCCGTTAGTCCTTCTATCTGTCCTTATGTTACAGACCTTTTGCTTGGAGACTATGGGTACTATACGGTTGAATTTTGAAAAATAAGTGTGTTTTATAGACCGCTGCACAATAATCCAGTATGATTATAAAAAATAAAATTATTAAGGGTAGCTCTCCATCTCCAAAAAAAACAGCGTAAAGTTTCAGAATAGCCTGCAAGGTCATGCAGTTTACAAATTTTATATTTTGCTGCTGCTGTAATGCACTGCCTTCAAAAAATTCAATAATTTGCAAACTAATTCTTACCTTACATACTTAATAAAAATTATAGTGACATCTAATTGTCTCTTTGTTTATCTTTGTAAATGTATGTTTTACAGTTAATCTGCAAAGCCGTTTGTGATGATATTTCATATGGATAGTCTAAAGTCTGGAATAGGACATAGGCTACCTATTACTAACACTACGCGGGCGAAGCCACAGGCGAAAGCTAGTAGTTTTATATTTTTTTATCGATAATTAATTTATGACAAATATCATCGAATGCAATGGAAAAAGCATTATCGAAATGCAATAAAATATTTGACTAAGCTATAAATTATAGTATCGCCATCTCCATGTGCTACTATTACATCCCCGATTAGTCGACGATATTGTGTCCTATAGTATAAAAGATGATCGACCTATTAGCAAGTCGGGTACATATTCAGTCGTGGGCAATATACCTTTACCTTTTATGATGAAATTTGAATCCAGAAATTAGGTATATAAACCTCGGTTGATGTCGACCGACGGGGGCGTTGATAATAATCAACAATACTTCCTTAGATACATAGGTAGGTATATGAAACGTTTTACATACTTACTCAAAGAATATTTCACATCTAAGCAAATACATCTAGTAGTAAGCTTATCATGTAGGCCCAAATCAGAAGGTCGCGGGTTCGATCCTCGAGTCGGAAAAATAAGTTATTCACTATCCTCGAGAATCATCCTTCTCCTCCATGCTCATGAGCTATTCAGAGTCAAGTAGTGATATCTCGTGCATCGGATAAGAACATAAAGCTATCAGCACCGTTTATTGCAAATATTAAAAGAATAAAAAACGAATAATAAATAATTATTCAGTCCCGGCTTACTGAATAATTATTTATTATTTGTTTTTTATTCTTCATTGGCATTTGGTTCTCTCTGCATCAATCACCCCGTACGCAGGATGATGATATTTATTTAAGTTAAAATTTGTAACTCAATATTTGTATATAAAAGAACAAAGGTTTGAATAAAAACATTTTTTGAACGAGTGAAGGATTTTCAACCTTCAAAACGTTATAATTTCCTTAAATTTACACTCAATATCATTTTGTTCAATTGAATATATCCATACTCTAATCTCCGTTCTCTTTAAGCATTGTGAATGAAAGCTTAGTATAATATTATCTTTTGCTTTCCGCTTCCCAACGCTCAATGTCATCACATAAGGATAGAAATGAAAGACCCAGCCGAAATTCTTTTCAGAGTCTTTACGATAAAGCTGTATAAGAGTAATAGATTTTTTATGTGAAAACTATGAGATATTTGCATCGCTTTTATTTTTATTTTATTTGCTTTTTATTATGCTACATCAGAACTCCTTTATTTATGTCCGTTTTATTGTGAAGCGGTACAAGAGTAATAACAAAAAATATTACATTTTTAAAAACTATTTAGTGCGATTTGGTTATGGTGATTCGATCTATGAGAAATAGAGAGAACATAATCAATAAGCATGTATTTTTTCAAATAGGATTTTCGGCGTATAATTTTTTTTATATCATAAGATAGCAAACAAGCAGATGGCTCTCCTGATGGAAAGAGAAACTATCGCCTATTCTGCCCTGCTAATTTAGTAGACCGTAAGTGCGTGTTGGGTGCAACAGAGAAAATTGCGCCCAAAAATTTTCACCTTTATTTTTGACGCTACAAAAAGTACATGAAAAAAATGTTGATTTACCTAAATTTTTGGGCGCGATGTTCTGTGTTGCACCCAACATGCACTTACGGTCGACTAAATTAGCAGGGAAGTGTAGACAACAACGTTAATTGTGCGTTGCTTCCGTCTGGCGAACTGGCAATATCACGCATAAGTTTACCGGCTACCTTACCATCCAAATCGGAACATAATAATGACAGGCGTTGTTACCGAATACCTGACATGTATATCCAATCGGTCGCTTTTTACCACCTGCTTGGCAGAACGACAGTTGCTCTATTCTCTCATATATATAAAGGATATCTCATACATGTAAAGAAGCCCGGACTAACACGTGATTAAAATATTCGTAACAAAGGTAAAGTTTCGGAACGTGGATATTTTTATTGAAAATCTCCTCGTCTTTACAAAAATATATTTTTTAATTTATTAATTCTTAATAGTTTTTAAAATATTTGCAAAAACCTAAATACCTTTTCTTATCTTTATATGTTTTCCAAATTTTTATGTTCCATAATAAAACGATTTTAGCACATTTTTCAACTGACTTTCAAAAAAGGAGGATATAGACGGATTTGCATTTTTTTTTATAAGATAGCAAACAAGCAGATGGGACTCAATGACGAAAGAGTCAACAATCGCCTATAGACACCAAAGATGTTAATGGTGCGTTGTTATCTTGTGGCGAGGTCTTATGCTACATGCATAAGTTTACCGGCTACCTTACCCTGCAAACCGGAACACAACAGTTAATAGCACTGACGCCATTGCGGCAGGAATAGGTAAGGTGGTGGTACCAGACCAGGGCGAGACAATGCAGAACTCTACCACCTCGTAACCACGATGGTAGTGACTCGTATAGCAAATCGTCGTCTTTTACGACCTGCCTTGCAGAACGGCAGTTGGCCTATTCATCAAACGAGCCCGGGGTCAATACGATGACACATATCAATATATATGGGACCAAACCGGAAATAGACTTTCTTAAGAAAGTATATTTCCGGTTTGGTCCCTTATATATTTGATGAAGATCTAATTCAGGGATCCAGATATGTAGGAGGTTGGGAGTCGATTGTTGCAAATTTCCCACCACTTTAAGTTCTGTAAACCAGAACCAAGAGGGGTAAACTAAAAGGAGGGTAAAAAACTCAATGTTTCAGACACAGGACAATTTTTTGATTTCATAATTTCTTGACATTCTGTATATTCTGTTTTCTAAATGATGCTATTTCCTTGGGATTAGTTTAATAACAATATAGTACTACGTCATTTAATCAATGAGATTGTAATTTTTTCGCTTACAATCTAATCATACGCCGTCTCAAACAATGTTACCGTAAATAATGACGTATCATGAGTAACCTAATGGCACTTAAGGTTGATGAAAATAATTCTTAAAGTTTTTGATGATAATAACACAACGAATATTTTGCTTTTTTTATTTTGAGTAAAAACAATCACTTTATTATTGCGAAGTATATAATATATGGACTAGTAAACGCCATGTGTAAAATGAAATTGATAATGTCAACGACACTTTGAGTAGAAAACCTGGCTATTTATAATTCTTAATCACTAACTTAAATAGTCAGTATTACTTTTACCTACACTAAATAACATGTATATTTTGAAAAGACGTAATAAGTAAACATAGCAGTAGGTACAATAATACCTACACATTGGCATCATGGCAAGAACACCGTAATTTCCTTGCGAAGTACGACGCAAAGCACTCTACCACTTACTGTCTCGGTGGCAGCAACCCATTAAGTATTTGCTCACCCGAGTTGTCACCTCACAGAACGGAAGAGTTTTTTTCTCATTTCTATAACTTTTAGGGGCAGATTTACCTGGGGAATGCAAATAAAATAAATATCATACAGCTAATGTACCTAAAAATGTTGATAGAGGTACAAAGCTCCCACAAAGCTTTTGGTTCTATAGTTTGATGGTGACAGGTAAATCTATCAAAAAATCAACCATGTCCAATCTCGAACAAGTTATGTTTTCCAGAAAAACTAAAAAGTATAATTACTAATATTACCAGTGTATCAAATGATATAGTAGTTATCTTCTAGTATATTATTTATAGTTCAAGTCAATAAAATTTGCGACCTCCCACTGGTCGAACTTCGATCGCAAGATTGATTATAGACTATATTAAAATATCTTTTATTATATGTAAATAACTTTTATTACAATAGACTTAAGCTGTAAACAAAATAGTATAAGTACACAACAAAATAGATTCAAATGAATGGTTTTTTTATATCACAAGATAGCAAACAAGCAGATGGGTCTCCGGATGGAAAGAGTCAACCATCGCCTGTAGACACCAAAGATGGTATTTATGCTTTATTTGTAACGAGGTCTAATACCTTAACCTCCAAACCGGAACACGACAGTGAAAAGCACCGATGCTATTGCGGCAGGAATAGATAAGGCGGTGGTACCAGACCCGGGCGAGACAATGCAGAACTCTACCACCTAATAGCCACGATGGCAGTGACTCGCATAGACAATCGATCGCCTTTTACGACCTGCCTAGCAGAACGGCAGTTGGCCTATTCTTCAAAGAAACCCGAAACCAACACGGGGGAAAACGGGTAGTGTATGCAATGTTTATTTTTATTAATTTAATATGTTTCTAATTCATTTTATATAAAATTATTAGCTTTTTGCACTCATCCACAATGTAAAATAAATAATAAATGTAAGGCTCAATTTAGTCTGCAAAACAGACGATAAAACGACTAGCTTTCCAGTTAATATTTTAGGGAATAGATGTTTTTTAAATATATTTTAGCTTTTATAAGTTACTAGCGATATTTTGGTGGGTTATTTGAGAGGGGGATGGTTAATTGTGATAAAAATTGCTCTTTCTTCTTTTAATTTGGACCAAAGAGTAGATATCTAAAAGATTTTTTGGCGCCGTGTTGGTGCCGGCCTCCTTTGAAGAATAGGCCAACTGCCGTTCTGCCAAGCAGGTCGTAAAAGGCGACCGATTGGCTATCAAGTCACTACCATCGTGGCTACTAGGTGGTGGAGTTCTGCATTGTCTCGCCCAGGTCTGGTACCACCGCCTTACCTATTCCTGCCGCCATAGCGTCAGTGTTTGTCGCTATCGTGTTCCGGTTTGGAGGATTAGTTAGCGGGTAAACTTATGCACGTGGTATTAGACCTCGCCACAAGATAGCAAGGCACCATTAACATCTTTGGTGTCTGTAGGCGATGGTTGACTCTTTCCATCAGGAGACCCATCTGCTTGTTTGCTATCTTATGATATAAAAAAAAACTTCATTGAAATTCAAAGGTTCATTAAGTTTCGGAGTCTATCGTGGACAAATTAAATTAATATATTGGAACCGTCGTCTCACTCACAAATATGTAACTTCTGTCTGTAAATTGAACTTTTTAAAAAAAAATTCGTAATACAAATTCTTGTAATATTTTATTTCGTAATGCAAACTCATTAGCATCAATTTAACCAGTTTGAAAATATTTGTCCATGTAAACACCGAATGTCTGTAAACTTTCCAGCTCACCACGATTCACCGGTTTGTTGGTTGGCGATTACTATTATCTACTATTTCTAGCGATAACCAGCACCGCCAGCTGCACGGATTTATCCGAGGGATCGCAGTGGTAAAACCACCACCTGCTGACTCAGAGCTGATACTGAGATCTTTGATTTTCAAGAAAAGCCTTTAAAAATCCTCAGTAACGCTTTTACCCGACCCGGGGATGGAACCTGGGACCTCGTGATCAGAGCCGAATTAGCAAACTCCTAGCCCTTAGACCAACCGTTCGTTTACGACAAGCCTGGCAGAACGGCAAATATTCTATTTTTCAAAAGCGGCCCAAGCCAACTAGAGATTGCTTAGGACATCAAGTCGGCACAAAATTTCAATTGTAATGGTTTATAACTAGATATGCAGTATAAAACAAAGTCGCTTTCCGTTGTCTGTCACTATGCATGCTTTAATCTTTAAAACTACGCAACAGATTTTGATGCGGTTTTTTTAATATATAGAGTGATTCAAAGGGAAGGTCTATATGTATATCAATTTATATAACAGCGTTTGCCGGATCGGCTAGTTTATAAATATAAATAAAAACTAAATGTTTCGAAATAACACATTCTCTGTACAAACATAATTGAAATTGACTTTTATACATTCGATGTTTCCGAGTCCGACACCGGCACTAATGGATCGGACGAATTAATTGAACGTCAAAGGGCTGGCAAGAGAATGCATTTACATGTCTATACTGCGTCCGCATGACCAAGATTTGGAGCAAATATCCTTACACGGCCATTACATGACGGGGTATTCAGATATTGGGTTTCACTTATATAGCACTCTAGAACATTAAACTACATGACTGAGCATTATTTGTCATTAATTTGAGTGCATTGGAGCGGATGATAGCTGAAGTCAAATTAGCTAATATTCTGTTTACGGTCGCCAATTAGACAAAATCCATTATTGTTATGGATTGAAAATTAATTAATAAACTTTTCTTAGTTTCACTATAATGTTACAATATTGATAGTCTCGTTGATAAAGTGGTTTTCGATCCTGACTACACAACCTATAGGACTCTGGTTTGATTCCTGACAGCAGTGCCGAATTATCTCATAAGCAAATAAGCAATTTCTTAAGACATCATGTCTTAGAGGGCATTAGAAACAGCACCAAAAACATTTGCTAGTAGGTAAAGAAAGGTAAAAACTTTGGTACTCTTTGAAAATCCGCGCGTTTTAAATTGACTAGACTAGAGCGTTGACGTTCAGGGTAAAGTATAATGATCTATCCAGCTATATTATATGTATACGTTATTTTTTTTAAAGACCAATAGTGGTCTGAGGCCTGGTCAATGGGCATGCACAGGCGTGGATTACTTAAGGCATCAAGTAGGCTTAATCCAGCAATGCCTGAGAGGGACGAGCATTTGCGTCATAAACATGGACGTCTGTTTTTTGGATTAGGATGTTTAGTGAATAAATTGATATCCATATCACAAGCAAATAATTAATTTGCCTATTTTGAGGCTAGAATTCGTCTAGTTTGTTCAGTCTTATTTATCCAGTGATATTTAAACATTAGTGTCAAATTTTATGCCAAATTATGTATAAGATAAACAGTGGTATAAACTGCCGAATCTCAAACTTTTCCTTACAAAGATACATAAAAACTATAATAACGTAAAAAAGCTTAATTATAACTGATGAATGGTCTAGTAGACTCCATGTCCAAAATATTAAACTTTTCTTTTATGTACTGATAACACTACCTCTCGACTCCAAGGGGCAAAGTAATAAATAACAAAGCTAAATCTGTCAATCCTACCCTACGGCAGAAACAACAAACGTCACATTTTCCCCAAGTCATTAGGTTTTTGCTTCCCTCGCCACAAATACGCGGCCTATGTGGAAGTTTTTACATCAATTTCACGGAGGTTTATTGATTTTCATGTATGCTGTAAATCTAAGTATGAGTCTGAAAGTAGTCTATATGTATACTTCTATACTTTTAAAGTTAAGATTTGTTTGGACTGCCTCGTGGTTTAGGAGATAGCCTATTCGGCTTAGGTCGTGAGGTCCCCGGTTCGATACCCTGGGTGGGCAAATGTATTATTAAATATATTTTTTCGAAAACCCAAAATCTCAGTAGCATTTGCTCAGAATATGGCAAATTCCGATATTTAAAAATATTTGAAAAGCTATTTAACCCGCCATTGGTGACGTATATGTCTGAGATACCGGGTGATTTGAAAGATTCGAATAAATTTTTTACCCGCCCTCGATTGGAATTGCGATTTCAAGTAACTGCTTCATTTTAAGTCCCACGCTGTTGGTTCCAGTCATGAATTTGCAACGGATGCACGTTCACGAGTATCAGCACCAACCCGGTCCGTAAGACCAGTGTCACCAAGCGTGTAGGTAAAATATTTATATTTTCATGTAGTAAAATACATGTAATATTTTTTTGTTACAAGGACATATATTTTGTTTATTTTTTAAGAGTTTGCAATGTCCTAAGATTGACAAAGGCTGATTTTAATCAAAAAAATTAAACATTTTTACCAATTTCAAATATTTTATAAACATATGACTAGACTAGAGCGTTGACGTTCAGGGTAAAGTATAATGATCTATCCAGCTATATTATATGTATACGTTATTTTTTTTAAAGACCAATAGTGGTCTGAGGCCTGGTCAATGGGCATGCACAGGCGTGGATTACTTAAGGCATCAAGTAGGCTTAATCCAGCAATGCCTGAGAGGGACGAGCTGACGAGATTAGACAACAAACAAGCAGATGGGTCTGCTGATGGAAAGAGTCAACCATCGCCTATAGACACCAAAGATGTTAATGGTGCGTTGCTATCTTGTGGCGAGGTCTAATGCCACATGCACAAGTTTACCGGCTACCTTACCCTGCAAACCGGAACACGACAGCGACAAGCGCTGACGCTATTGCGGCAGGAGTAGGTAAGGCGGTGGTACCAGACCCGGGCGAGACAATGCAGAACTCTACCACCTAAGATTTTCATAAATGTGTTTATTTAAACCTAAACTAACTAAAAGTAGGATAACTAGCCAATGGTTGGCAAAATCTTAGGTTGAAAACCCTGGTCTGTGAGACCGGCGTCACCAATGTAGTAAGTGAATTTAACGTCACCAATAGCGGGTTAAATGTGCTATTCAAAACTGCAAGCGAACCTGAATAATGTCTTTTTCTCAAGTTGTCGTGTTTCGAAGCTAAAGCATTTATTTACTGCTTGACCGGAAAATTTTTAGTTTTTTATGATTTTCTTGTTCTTATTATATTGAATTATCTATAAAGTATAACTGTCTATTATGTTTATATAAAATATTAGGTAAATAAGAAGGTTTTAAAAACTGACAATAAAAAGTGTCGCAACAAAGGAGGCAAACAGTTTTTTAATCGTAGGGCACTCTCTAATGCTTTGCATTACGAGTCGCGCTATAAAACTTCTTATGCTATCTCACAACAAAAAGTAGTTGCAAAGTAGTACAAGACCAACTATAACTGAGATGACTAGTAATTACCTAATTGTAAAAATTTGACCATATAATAAGCTTCTTGCATTTTTTCCATGTAAACCTTAAGTGTACCAAATCTCAGACTCTGTGCACACAACTTTCTTCTAAAGGTATACAAAGATTTCGCCTCACTCAAAATATATAAATTTCAACAATTACGAAAGGTTAATGCCATTGCGAAACGCTCACAGAGTTGCGCAACAAGTCGATTGTAATCGATTACAATGGTCAGTACGGTCAGACCTCGTTACATGACCTTCCGATTGTCGTTCGAATTAGGTCTCTAACTCTAGTAAGAAGGCTTTTAATTGTAACAAGCTCCCAAGACGGTAAACTTATTTGAGAACTTTAACAGCAAATATATTGTGGATTGCTACCTGCCGATCTGAACATGAAGAAGGTTATTACTTGTTTAATGAATAAATGGATTCTATTTGAGCCATGACAATCTTACAAGCAATAAAACGCAACCTCGTGTTGGTCCAGCCCCTATTAGAAGAAAAGATCAACTGCCGTTCTGTGAGGCAGGTCGTAAAGGTGACAGACGCAAAGGCTACTTAGTAGTACGTGAACAAAAAACTTTGGACCCCTTTTTAAGACAATTGCACGAACGGTAAAGTACAAAATTCGGTACAGTTAAAGTTTTTTGAAATAAAACACATTAATTTAATTAATATAAAGATTATACACTCTACATTCATGTGACAGACATGATCCAAAGTTATCCAGCCAAAAAATAACGTGATTAAAGGGACTAAAACTTATCGATTATTGCGAATAAAATAATTTTGTCTCATAATGTTTTACGCCTTTCTGCATATAAGCGTCTTTTAACGTAAGAGTGAGATGTTATTAATTACCTTCTTACTTTGTGGGTGTGCGTCAGAGCGTGCGTGTAGGTACTACTTCATTAACGTACTTATCAGCTGATCAGCTGATATACAAGATATATAGCTATAGCTATAGATATATAGATATAGCTTATACAAAAAGGCGCAAAGTGTTATGAGACAAAACTATTTTATTCGTAAAAGCTTCTAGCCCTTTGAATCACATTTTTTTGGCTGAATATATTTGATTAGACATACTGAGCACTGTGTTAAAATATGATCACCTATTTTGGAAGGACCTCATATACCTACTACTTTCTTTACGGCTAAGGTGTTTAATTTAAAAGAGATTTTATTGATTAGCCTAAGGTCTAAAATTGGAATTTATCTAAATCAGTTAAATTGGTATGGATGTAAAACTAAATGGGGAAAAAATTGCACGTGTTGGATTATAGAGTTTTTTGGAAATAACACTCGATAAAAAAATATAATGGGGATTGTAATTTAATAAGTTAGCAAAAAGATGGAGTTTTTATATTATTTATTATCGAGCGTATCCGATCGAGTACAAGCTAATGTTAACTCATCAAAACAACCTGTAAAGTGATAGCGGCAATTTCAAAATAATCTAGATGACTAGCAGAAATCGAAGAAATACTTTATTCTTGCGAACGAAGTCGTAGGTATAAGCTAGTGGATGCCAGCTGAAAATCGTCAAAATTGATATTATTATGCAGCAATTCGTATAAAAGCATTCAATATGAAAACAATATTCACATTGAACACAAAATACGCTTTCTAAACACGATTAAAATTTATTTCATTTCGGATTCGGCTTCTGTTCAAATATATTTCGGTATTCACTCGTGAGAATAATCCTTGAAATGTTTAATGAATTGAAATATTATATTATAGGATAACATACATAAAGAATGCATTTTTTTTTTATATCATAAGATAGCAAACAAGCAGATGGGTCTCCTGATGGAAAGAATCAACCATCGCCTATAGACACCAAAGGTGTTAATGGTGCGTTGCTATCTTGTGGCGAGGTCTAATGCCACATGCATAAATTTACCGGCTACCCCACCCTCCAAACCGGAGCACGACAGCAACAAGCACCGACGCTATTGCGGCAGGAGTAGGTAAGGCGGTGGTACCAGACCCGGGCGAGACAATGCAGAACTCTACCACCTAGTAGCCACGATGATAGTGACTCGCATAGCTAATTGTTCGCCTCTTACGAACTGCCTGGTAAAATGGCATGATGATTTATTTTTCAATAGAACCCGGACGAACAATGGATTGCAGATGAGCAAAAATCCTTATGGGGATCAAGGATTCGATTCTATCAAGCCATAAAATGTGGTAACATTTAGAGATGCCATGAATATTCGGTTGCTATTTGGTATTTGGCAAATTTTTTGGTTTATTCGTATTCAGTAAAATTTTGCGAATTATCCGGCCGAATACCAAATACCAACGAACAAATAATACTTAAAATCTATCAATTGTAAGTTTTTATTATTGAAAATAATTTTTTTAGCATTTCTTGATACGGATTATACTTTGGACGATCAGATAGAAAATATTTTTAACAATAAAATACAGTAAAACTATTAGATTTTACACTTCCAATCGTCGGCACTTGGCGAAATTCCATTGTTATAAGTCCAAACAAGGTTATAATCACTTGTACTTTAATTTTCCGGTTTCGCTTTTTAAAGCATCTTCAGGAAGATCCTGAAGATGCTTTAAAAAGCGAAACCGGTCGATTAATCTAAAATTATATGTCTATATTTGTAGTGAAATTAAAGTACAAGTGATTATAACCTTGTTTGGACTTATAAGTAAAACTATTGTGTTTGTATTTAACGATTAGGTGACTAGTATCGACCATCGCGTGTTAGTAAGTCGATAGTGCCTAGACAAAATCGGCGCCGGATATATGTAGGCCGTATATTTGGTGCTTCAGCCAAGGAGGGTCTGGCTGGATATTCGGTTTTTGGCAAAATCAATACACGTAGCACTACTAATATTAATAATTCAAATGTATAGCACCATTAACATCCTTAATTTCTATAGGCGATGGTTATTTCTTTACATGAAAAGAACTATCTGCTTGTTTGCTATTCTATGTAATAAAATAAAAAATATACATATAGTAGGTATGACTTTTGCTGACACGGATTTCAGGGTAATGGTTCCCTGATAGTATTTTTAAATATCAAATCAAACTAATAGAAATATAGAAGATGGTATATTCAATTATCTGTAAAAACATTCTAAGATTTGAAATCAGAGACTATTCGAAATCCAGGATACAGGTACCGTACTGTACGAAAAGAAACCCGTACGGCCTTACTTGAATACAAAATGAATCATGTATTTGTAAACGTATCTAAAAATCTCCAATGCACTAAACACGTCTGAAGCATTGAATGACTGCCGGAGATCACTAAAGATCCTCCACTTGCGTTCTACGTGACAAGACTGATTGTTGAACTAGTGATGTATTGCGTCTCGCTTACACCGGCAAACCCAACACTTACCTTGCAAGTATTCAACAAAATAAGTTTACGATCACTGCTTTATTTATAGTTTTTTATCTACTTTACCGTATTTTATTTATTAATTATTTCATCTAGAAGCTACCTTCCTATAGGCTTTCCGAGAAATTACCTAAATAAATCGGTAGGTGCATCAAGGTCGTAGTCGACGTTGCATGCTCTAACCTTAACGCGGCGGGCGAAACGAAAATACGCGAGCACGAATTTTCAGGCCACGGAAACTTGCGTCCTCCGCCACGACCAGTATAGTCCGAGAGCAAGATGACTTTTTCAACTTTATCTCGATATTGCTTGGAGAGGAGTAGTTTTGTACTTCAACACTTACGGCCAGGCCACAGCTAGCGCGGCGCGACCGGCGACGCGAATTGCGGCGCGGCGAGCTAAAACAAATGTAGGAAACTGTATAAAGTATGCCACAGCTACCGGCGACGCGAATTGCGGCGCGGAAAAACACGCGACTGTGATGCGCGGTGTGATGAGCGAATAAAACAAAAGAGTACTTTTGTTTTATTCACTAGTAAGCCAGGGTTGGAATCAGAATAACAAAATTATTACCGATGGAAATTATAAAGATACTTATATTTTATAAAAAAAAATACTACTATTTTAGCCTCCGACACAAAAACGAGGGTTGTTATAAGTCTCAGAGGTGTGTCTGTGTATCTGTCCGTGCATCGTAGCACCCTGGCGGATGGTCCGATTTATTTGCGATTTTTTTACTTGAAAGCCCTATTTGGCGAGATGGCTCTTAGCTATGATTCAATAGAATCTGTGCAGACGTTGAAAGCTCACCAGCTCTTTTCAACTTGATGAAAGAAATTTAGCAACTTGTAAAGGCTTTATCGATGCTAAATTTTGTATTTTATTACTTCAATTATATTGCAATGACAGAGAGAGTGACCTAGACCTGATGCTACAATATCTTCATTCGAAGATATCAGCTTTTATTTAACTAGCAATATTTTTATGTAAATAAAAGATTTTCTAAATATTGCAAACCATATTTATCGACTTCCTGATATTTTTTACTGAAACTTGGCAAACTTTTGTAAGTTCAATGACAATGCAATATTATGGTACTATCCAGCTAATATCAACCACAACTCAGAAGTACTTTATTCAATAAAACTTTTTACAAGTTATTTTGACACGTCAACATATTTTTTTAAAACTACTACCGGATCGGAAACGCGGCCACTATTTTTTAATGACGCCAAAGAAGTATAATTTCTCACGCGCGTTCATAAGTACACGCACCCATTTTTTTATGTATGGCAACGTAGATATTTTCCGTGCAATTTTTAGTTTGTAAACAATGATCGTTTTTGATGTAGTGGGCTGTAGAAAGAATGTATTTTTATTAATATTAATGAGATGAATGTGTAGGAGTGGAGGAGGAGGAGGAGGAGGACCGAGTGTAATTTTAAGATTACACTCGGTGCCTAAAGAAATATTACGCGCCTAAAGAAATATAACTTCAAAAATCTGGGATGGAGGGGTCAATGATAAGGTAATATATGTAAGTATCAATAATAATGGTATTTTTGCGTACAATCCAAACGTTACGATAATATATACTACGCATCAAAAGAATATAGTAAGAATAGTATTACAAAATCCGACCCTGGTACTAGCTAATATCGAGGTGTGACAGCTCGGCGCGGCACGCCGCGGTCGCAACAAGTCGAGCTGTGGCATACCCAGATGGTCGCGCGACTCACCGCGCCGCATTTCGAGTCGCAGGTCGCGCCGCCGGTAGCTGTGGCCGGGCGGTTACTATTTGGAAGAATCGGGGTAAAGTATAGACGTTAAATTTCTCAAGAAGTATGAGAAGTACGTACTATATCAAGGTAAATTTTTGAAATGAGTGTCAAAACTCGAAACCGTTGATTTATAGTGTTGCCTTTATCGATAGGGTTTCATTACCTCAATAAGTACGATACTATCAATAAACAGCAATACAGTCGATAGCATCGATAATATTCATGATAAAAAAAAATATCAAAAATATCGATACTATCGATAGTATCGCTATTTAATATTGGATTAATCACAATTACTATCGATAGTATCGATACTATCAAAATTATCGATAGTCAACTTTATTCTAATCGATGCTATCGATTGTACAAACTACATTGTAAAAAGTATTGAATATATCGATAGTCAATACAATATTGTCTACCAATACTAATGATAAAATCAACACTTTATTTATCTCCAATGGTTGATACTATCGACGTAATCGATAGTTTATTTACTTATAGCGTTCAATACTATCGATACGTTTCTAGATTAAAACTATCGATTTTTTGGCGACACTACTTATATTCTTATTAATATTCAATTCAATTATAGTGGGAAGAAAGAAAAATTGTATCTCTGGACTTTGTTTATACTTATGATGTGGTAACCAGACTTACAAATTACTGGCTTAGTAAGTTTTTGAAAATTAAAGTTAAAATGTTCATAGTGTATTTCCTCGGCACCTACTACAAAACCATTCTGGTTCCTAGACTATACGCTAAGGCCGCCGCCATGCTCTGTGCTGATTCATACATTTGTCTCACTCGCTCGCCACGTCCCGCACCACGCGCCAAATTCGTTCGTAAAAATCGTCCGTCTTCCCACCGGTCGCAGCGCCGCGTGGCTCGTTTAGTACTTCCCCATACATTTGTTTCAGATGCCAAATGCTTCACCGTTCGCGCCACGCGAAAAATTGCAAACGCGAATTTCCCGTTGCCATGCCGTTAGGCAGACGCCAATATTAGTGATGATTCATACTTCGGCCGTAGCAGTATTTCTCAGAAACACCTCGAATAGTGGCACCTCGAAGTTGGAACCAGCTTTTGGGTAAAGTGGAGAATAAACTAACAGATGTCTTCTTGCCGTCGTATGACGTATGATGTGGGAAGTTATATATCGCCGATAAAAATGTGCATGTGGCATAACATGACAGTCACATGAATAGCAAAGTATCATTTTTCTCCATGTTGGTCCCGGGCTCCTTTGAAGAATAGGCCAACTGGCGTTCTGCTAGGCAGGTCGTAAAAGGCGACCGATTGGCTATGCGAGTCATTAGCATCGTGGCTACTAGGTGGTAGAGTTCTGCATTGTCTCGCCCGGGTTTGGTACCACCGCCTTACCTATTCCTGCCGCAATAGTGTCAGTGTTAGTCATTGTCGTGTTCCTTTGTTTTTTCTTGTGGTTTAGCATTAGACCTCGCCACAAGATTTAATTAACTAAAAATTGAATTAACATATTCTGTCGCTATAGATGATGGTGATATCCTACTATCAAGAAAATCATCCGCTTCTTTGATGTCTCATAATATAAAAGAACTCGTCTACAACATAATTATAAAGCAGATCTTGATATACTCGTACCGACCGATAAACCGGTGAATTGTGTTTAGTCGGAGCGTCTGTTAACGTTGGATTTAATCTGCCTACTCACAAGAAAACCAGCATAATGATATCAATAATATTTCATCATCACAGAAAATCTACTCGCAAAATTAACGAACTGAAAAATGGACAACACTAGAATTTCCCAGCGAAACGTACCAACAAAATAGATTTTATTCAGCTGAAGTTACGCCAGCCAATTAGTTTTGCAAAAGTGCATTGGGAATGCTCACAACCTCATTATTTAACTCTAAATGAATTCTGACCTCAATTCTGCTCTTTAGTGAAGAAATTGTACTGCTAATATTGCTTAAGCGTTCCGTTTGTTTTCTTATGACACATTTTATTGATCTGCACATCATCGAATATATTTAGTTTGGGTGTCTGGCATTGTGTCCATTGCCTCATATCGAATTGGGTCCCTTTTTGGAAAATAGATCAATTGCATTAGAGCTAGTTATATTATAAATGAAGAGAGAAGACAAAACACGTGTTACTAAAATCCTGATTACCAACTAAATGGTGGGTGGTCGGTACCACCGCCTCACTTATTCCTGCAACCATACGTTAGTGCTTGTCACTGTCGTGTTCCAATATTAAGAGTAAGACAGCTGGTAAACTTGGTGACGGTAATCTTTTTCTTTATAAGGTCAACTGTTTTACTGCTAGGCACCTTCTTACAGACAAAAGAACGCTGACCTTTGTTACTACAATCGTGACTACCGTTTTAAGGTTTTTGGAACTCTTCTGTCAAGCTGTCGATACCGCTGCATGTTACAGATAAATTAGGTACGCATGGCGCTGAATTACTTAATCCTTTTGCTCTAGCTAACTTGCTCTTAGAAAAGCCAGACACATACCAACGGATGTGTCCGCCCCTTGCAGCACAAGCAGAGTTAAATCAAAACAGCCGCACAAATCATTCTGGATCGATAAGCCTTCTCTGCCGATAAGTGATTTGGAAAAGCAAGGCGCAGGTGTGGAGACTCTTAGGCCAAAAACAAATACAGGCTCATACTATTCCTTGAGTTCGAGCCTAAAACTATACAATGTGATGTGGATCAACAGAAACGGCCACGTTTACTTCGAAGGTCGATAACAGCAGGCAAGGAAAGTAAAATGCTCCTATGCATGTAGGCAAGCTTCGACATTCAACATAATTGACAAATTGATGCCAGAGTATGTAGGTCACGTCGAGCGTCATAACTGAAGGGGATTGAGCTGAAAGTGACAGTAGGTCCCAGGTTTGTGGATCTTTCGATTTGTACAATGTTCAAACATCTGGTCATGCCAGCTTCGGGTTAAGCAATTTGCCAATGTTTTACCAAAATGCTCAAAAGTTGTCTAACATTGAAATATTCACGCAAGAGTATGAAAGTCACATCGGGAATGATAGCTGGAGGAAACTGAGCGACAGACGATATAGTAGATCCAATGGTTTGCTTGTCGCTTGGTAGATCTGGGCAATGTTCAATAAATGATATGATCGGCCAGATTCGGATTAGGCGATTCTGTGCTCAAAAGCTGTCTCATATTAATAAATTGACGCAAGACTATGAAGGTCACATCGGATGTCATAGCTGGAGGGAACGGAGTGGGAGATGGTGTGTCAAGGGTGAAGTGCCAAGGGTTTGTTTGTCAGTTGGTAGATCAAGGCAACATTTTGTGATCTGGTCGGCCTGCTTCGGATTGAGCAATTCCATGCTCTCACAGCTGCATAACATTGGCATATTGTCGCAAGAGTATGTAGGTCACATTGAGACCTTTACCTGGAAGTGAACTGAGCGGAAAGTGACGTAGTAGATCCAAAGGTTTGCTTGTTCGTTGGCAGATCTGTGTAGCTCATCCAATGATCTGATCTATTACATCCTCTGCCTCATCAAAATCCGCTAAAAGGACAGTATTTTAGTAAGTAAGGTAAGCCCCATCGTTGTGTTTGCCAAATATTGTCTTCTTGTTTGCGATAAAAGTTACCCACAACTGTTCCTAGACTCGGAGGTATTATTACATCACTAAACTGCAGCAACTGTTGAATTTTTTATCCAAAATCTCCCATAATCAGGGAATCGAACCTGAGGCCAAATGAGAGGGAGAGAACTCGTCGTCAGAACAGGTTAATCACTACACCACGAAGTGAATTTGAATCTTTATATAAATTATCTTATTATATAAAGTATAACATTCTATTGTTTTATAAAATTATAATAACTCGCGCTTGAAAAGCTTTAGAATCCTGCTGTCGCATTTTGTCGACACTCCTTCAAAGTGATGTCTTTCAAAGAAATTGTGTCAGTGGGGAAGCTCGTATATCATGAGAGGCGGAAAACAAAATGTACTCGTATGATGTACACCGAGCGATGTGGGGCTTGTGGGTGCACGTAGGGTTACCATTCTTATTAAAAAACATAGATTAAATATAAATATTCACGGGACAAATTACACTTACTTATCTAACTCCAAAGGAAGCAAATTATTTGCTTGTGTTATGGGTGTTAGTCAACGATACTAATACATAGAAATATATATATATATATATATATATATATATATATATATATATATATATATATATATATATATATATATATATATATATATATATATATATATATATATACCAAAATATATTTAATAGACACCCAAACCCAGAAATACAAACATTTATGCTCATCACACAAATGCTTGTCCCCGTCGGAGATCGAACTCGAGCCCCGTTGATTGCGTAGTCAGGGTCGCTAGCCACTCGACCAACGGGGCGGTGACCTGGAATAGCACAGTCTACTTTTTATCCTGAAAAAATTAGGTGATCCTGCGGGATTCGCCAAAAACTTTTAAAATGCAGCGGGCTGCACGCTGCAGCTAGTAATATTATAATAGCGTTTAGATGTTTGGATGGATGGATGGATGGATGGATGGATGTTTGTTACTCACGCCCTTGGTATACGTGTTTACATATGCTGGAGAAGGAAATACAAAATTTTCTTTCTCTCTCTATTGATGGAACGACTTCTTGCTTGGCCCGCCAACGTATGTCTTACAATAAACGAAGAAACTAAACCGTTGCGACCACATAGCTCATGAATACTAATAGACACACCATTGGGAAGGAAACGTGTCGCCGCGCATATGTGCAAACGCTCCTATTACTGTTAAAAATTTCATACATTTGTAAGTTATATTATATTGTGAAAAAATAGAAATAAACCCTGTTGGAACTAAGTTCCTTATCACGCGTTCCGAAAGGGGGCTAGACGGAAGAAATTAAGACCAAAAGTTGTAACGACATTTTTTGCTATAGTTGTAAGCCGTGCGGCGTGCGTGTGTTTCTCTGTCTGTCTGTCTCTCTCTCTTTCTCGCTCATAAAAGTTGTAACTTCGTTCCATCCGGGGGTCCCTAGACACCTCTAAGGTTTTTTACTCTTTTGTCATACCGAATGAGCTGACAAGGTTAAAAAATTACCTTTATAGTGATTTTATTTCATTGGTACTTAGTATAATTCTGTTTTTCTATGTGTAAATGCAAGCTATACTGTCAAACTAAAAAATTGTCTTGAAAGGTGTATCCATTTAATCCGTGGTTGCGACTGATCAATATCATGACAACGCGTCGCCATGTCATCAGTCAGTCCAGTCTGCCGCATTATATGTTTCACATCATATCTCATGTTTTTTATTTTTTGTTATACCATCACAACGCGTCGCCATGTCATCAGTCAGTCCAGCCTGCCGCATTATATGTTTCACATCATATCTCATGTTTTTTATTTTTTGTTATATCATGACAACGCGTCTCCATGTCATCAGTCAGTCCAACCTGCCGCATTATATGTTTCACATCATATTTCATGTTTTTTATTTTTTGTTTTATCATGACAACGCGTCGCCATGTCATCAGTTAGTCCAGCCTACCGCATTATACGTTTCACATCATATCTCATGTTTTTTATTTTTTGTTATATTATCATGATGACAACGCGTCGCCAAATCATCAAACAGTCTAGCCTGCCGCATTATATGTTTCACATCATATCTCGTGCTTTTTATTTTTTGTTATATCATGACAACGCGTCGCCAAATCATCAGTCAGTCTAGCCTGCAGCATTATATGTTTCACATCATATCTCATGTTTTTATTTTTTGTTTACATCTTACTTTTTTTAGCCTCTGTGGTCTGATGATCCGGTTTCGGTATTCACCACATGACGTCCCGGGTTCCTGGTAGGTTGCCAGGAAGTAAGCCAAACGTGTCACTATCGTCGTGACTACTAGGTGGTAGAGTTACACAACGTGTCACCCAGGTCTGATACCACAAATTTGCCAATTGCTGCCATAATTACGTCAATACCTGTCACTCACATATTTCAGTTTGGATAGTAAGTAGCCAGCATTGATACAAAAAACCCAAGATACACAATCAGTGTCGCAAAAAAGTCCTCCAAAAATGAGCGCACAATTTGAAATTGTGCGCTCATTTCAAATAGAATCACGTCGGTCGCGACACTGTCAATTTTATTTCTTTTTGTACATCGCTTTGTAAAAACCACTATAAATCTTGCGCTTAAGGTTGGATATGCAAAGACATATATTTTTGCCATATCTATAACTATTTAAATGAAATTAGGGGACACTTTTGAGTGTCAGTTTTGTTAGGGACTGTGCATCTTGGATTTTTTATATCAATGGTAGCCAGTAAACTTATAATGATGCTAGCTGACCCGCGCAACTTCGCCCGCGTAGGATACTTACCCAAACCCGATCGCAGCGACAACTACCGGTTTCAATTGCAAATCTATACCATTCTCGGATCCACCTGAAGACACACAAAAAATTGATTAAGATCGGTCCAGTCATTTAGGAGTTGAGTGACATACACACGCACAGAAGAGTCTCTAGCCTAGTCTAAATAGGTCGCAATAATCATATCGTTAATAGTCCTTCCTACGTTAGTATAGTTATGCTGTAAACGAGTTCTTTTATACTATGAGACAGCAAAGAAGCAAATAATTTTCTTGATGGTAAGAGATATATATATATATATATATATATATATATATATATATATATATATATATATATAAGGTTATATATATATATATATATATATATATATATATATATATAACCTTTATCTATTAAATCAAAGTACATACGCAAATATAAAAAATGTAGGAAGTATCTACTTACAAAATCTACCCACAATGTTTTGTAAAATATTTCCGGATATCATTTTTAATTAGACTACCTAAATCAATTATGGACTATTTTTTATGTTAATTTAAAAAAAATAATATTCGTTTATGAATACACCAGGTATTCATTAGCTTATACTGTTAGTATCTAAACTAGGTTTGACCTGTGTTTTAGACACTAACTTCTTCCTAATGCACATCACACATGTCTCTTATTGGCCTGTGTTAAATAATTTAACTAACTTAACTTTAACTAACTTAACTTTAACTAACTTAACTTTAACTAACTTTAACTAACTTCTAACCATTACTTAATAACAATACTACTACTAATAACTATTCCTATGGATCTCTTCTTGAACTATTGTAATAATTTTTTTTATGTCATGTATTAATTATTTTTTAACAATTAATCTTGTAATTTTGACCAAACTGTGAGTTTCATTACACATTTGTATTTATTTAGCGAGTAAAAACTTAAAAATTTAGTTTAATTTATAATCCGCACAAATAGGTGAAAAAGCTTACAAATTCTTCTATTTATCTATTTAATACCTTAATACCTTTAATACCTTAAATAATTTAATCTTCTAACTATTTAATATATCAACAATCCAAAAAAATAAACACAAAACACACAATTAAAATTAACAAAAAAAATCTAGACTAAAACATAAAAAAAAATCGATTCTCCAATTTTATCCCTTGGTAACCCTAGGTGTACAGTATTCTATTGAGCGGTATTCTGGTCACGACAGTTCTTCACAAGTTTTTTAATGCTTTACTAAGGACTTTCATTTCCAATCAGCATTAAATCTTGTCTCAGCCATTACGACCCTCTTATATTTCCCTTGGGTGGATAATGACTTTTTAGCTCAGAGATTGTATTCGTAATGCTGCAGTGATGTATTAAAGTCTCCGTTACTGTATGTAGGGGTATTCTGTTTTACATTTTCTGTAAATTATGTTTAAGCTTTTTTAGAACATTTCCCACCGGGCGCGATAAAACAATTTATTTCTTCTGAATTGGTTCGTAAACATAATAAGAAAGAACTCTCGAGAACATAATAAGTAAGTATTTTTACGCCCATATCCCCGAAGAAATAGGCAGAGGTACAACAAGTGCACTTACGATTAGCCGAAGATACTTGGTCCAACAATATGATTATAGGTGGCGATATATTATAGGTATATATAAGGTTATAAGGTATTATAGGTGGCAAGCCTATCTCCAACTGGACACTTTCCAATCTCGGGCAACGTTATTATCAGAAAACAGAAAAAAAAACATTTTCGAATTGCCCGACCCGGGAATCGAACCCGGGACCGTATGTGGTTGACACCTATCGCGGACAAGTACACCATAGAGGAGAACTTAATTATTTAATAACTAGCGATCTGCCCGTAGTTTCACCCGCGTAGCTTTTGTTCCCGTGGTAATATCGAAAAGGTTTATATATTAAAACCTTCCTCAAGAATCAATCTATCTATTTAAAAAACGGCATCAAAATCCATTGCGTAGTTTTAAAGATTTAAGCATACATAGGGATATAGAGACATAGGGACAGACAAAGAAAGCGACTTTGTTTTATACTATGTAGTGATATATATACTTGTATGTTTGATGGTGGTTTTAAATTAGTTTATCACGAAAGGGTTAAACTGCCAGGCAGTTCATAAAATGCAAACATTGGCTATACCTATTTGTCACCTTGTAATCACTAGGAGGTAGAATTTTGCAACGCCTCGCCCGGGTATATGGTATAATGGGTATATGTAGGGTTGCCATCTCAAAAATCTATCAATCAGGACAAGAAACGCGAATACCCCGGATTTCGGAGCTTATAATCCGGACACTTTTCGTGAACAGAGTATTTTTTACTTAGTAGAATAAAATATAGTTTTAATGCTTTTAATGCAGTAAAGACGTAGCTTATAATTTTCCTCACGGTTGTCGCTATCACACAAATATAATAAGATTAGCGCATTCAAACAACCAAACAACTCTTTACTTTTATTATATTGAATAATTGAACCCGAAAACGCTTTGCTGTGACTTATAAGTGACTCAAAAATGCGAAGATTCCGTTTCCGTTGGAACTTCGAATCAGTGAAATGTAGCGATGGGCATTGCCATTGGTAAATCTTGATTATGTCCATGGGCGGTGGTGATCACTTACCATCAGGTGCACCTCTTGCTCGTTTGCCCCCTCTTCTATAAAAACAAAAAAAAATTAACCGAAACGTCTAATGACGCTCGGTTCACTCTGCCTATCTTACAAGGGAGCTTGCATGATAATACTTATTTACAGGGCCGGTCTTAGCCATCCAGGCGCCTCGGGAAGGTCAATCATGATTGGGCACCCTTTATTAAATAATGTTTCATAAAAAAAAGTCACATATATGTACCCATATCTCAAAAACAACATTGAGTTGTTTTTGAGATAGGGGTACATATAGTTGACAGATATTTTAAGTTGATTTAATTTTTTAAAATTAATTTAATTACGTGTATAATTTAGGGTTACTCCGTCTGTCTATTTAATAATACGCGTCCTTTGTTGTTGTATTCATTTAAATAAAAATAACTTAAAAAATTATACCGACTGCAAATATCTGTCATTACACTCATATCTTAAATACTACTGCATCAATTTTGATGAAACTTGGGTTTTTCCTTACGTTGGTATATACCTGATTTAAATTTAAAAACATATCTTAATGTGGCTTTTACCTCCGCAGAAATTCGTGGACAAAGATACATACATACATTTATGAAATTTAGTACACGTACTTGGCTAAAGCTGACTACCTATGGCGCACAATTTTCAAGACTATCACACATGTCAACAAATAGGTACCGAGAGCCACGTACCGCAAACAAAGCCAACGATAATTTGACTTAATGATAAAACGACACACACAAAATTATTGCATTTGTAATGATGCAACCCAATCTACATTAATGATTACATTTTTTTCTAAATCCTACGACAACAGAACAATTTTCTAAGATGAGAAGTAGCAGGTGGGTTATGTCTGGATATATTAATTACCTGTACCTATATTACAGAACAACACTATACTTTTTTAACAGAGGACTTAAAGAGAAAGATATCGATAATAATAAAGTAATTAGATTTAACTATTCCTTAGTACAATAAGAGTGAGAATTTAGATTTTATATTTATAATGAAGATAATGATATTATATAAAGAGAATGAATGATATATGAATTTAGAAATGGCGGAACATTGTACTACAAATAAATATTAAAGTATCTTCACGCCCGTATCCCCGAAGGGGTAGGCAGAGGTACAACTACAACCAGTGCACCCACGATTAGCCGAAGATACTTGGTCCCACAAATGTGATAGGTGGCAAGCCTATTAACACTTATAAACAACCCTATATAAGCCTTATTAACATCTTTATATTATATCATGTTCCGAGCAATGTACGAATAAATGAGTAAATGAAAAAAAACATTATAATGTTTTAATGTAAACGAAATTAAAGTTTTGTGCCAATGTAATATTTAAATACAATAATAGATGTCAATCAAAGTCTCAATATTTTTTTATGATTATTCCTAGCGATATATTTTATTTTTAAAAACGTAGAAAATTACTCCAGTTGATGTAGTATTTCTCACTCTAAAAGACACGTAAAAGATTTACAAACTCGAAACCGCCTGTGTTTTCTACACACACACAGTCATAAACTTCAGATTTTCTTTATCTCTGAAAGAAATATCTATCAGTTGACCAAAAAAGAAAGAATGCGTAAAGAAAGGTATACCTAATCACGATGACAATAGACATTATCCTTGCCTATTATAAACCTCCTGGTAGGAAGGCAGATAATCTGATCTTCAAGGGACAACATTAGGGATAAAATATTGTGTTTATAATATTATATTCATCATTAAAATGACTTTTCCCCTCATTTTGTCACAGCGGATATCGAATGACATCTCGTCTCCGTGATCTCTATTACGTGTATGCTAACGACCCACGTCGACTCCGCGGGGGCATCAGGTTTATTCTGATTATACAATTTTATATCAAGTCCTCGCAGGAAATTTCATTTGGCCGAGGACTGCTTTAGATTATAATCTTATCTGAGATTATAATTGTATGAATATAATAACTTAACAGCAGTGTTTCTCTGTGGAAGTAGGTACCAAGTTTAAAATATATACGGTGTGTAAAGAAAACCCTGTCGGATAATTAGAGGTGTTATTTGATACCGTAATACGGTTATATATGTGTAATTATTTTATGGATATTAGATAATTAGTTTTCCCAATAAAAAAGTAGTCTTAAAGGGTATTTTCATAAATGGTATTATATAATTATAAATGGTATTTTTATAAATAAATGGAATAACAACACCAACAAATAAGTAAATTCTATTATCAAAGAATGCCGTGCAAGACGGATGCCATCGAAGGACATGCGGTTCCTTTGTAAAAAGCCGAAAAACGTTTGTGCAAAAGCCGTAGCTGTTAAGTAAGTTAAGTAAAGTAAAGCTGATTAGTTTTTGTACTCAATCGAAAGTTATATTAAAAAAATCCGTTTCGCCAAAATTATTTTTGGTGTTTTTTCAAAATTTCTGGACCGAATCAGTTCAAATTTTCAGGAAGTCTAAGTTGAGCGGAATCCAATCAAATGCCAGCAACAGCGTTTCGATCGGTCCATCCATTCAAAAGTTATGAGATGTTTATTTACACACACACACACACACACACAACACACACACACACACACACACAGAGAGAGAGAGAGAGAGAGATACTGACGTCATCGAAAAAATAATCGGAAAAGGTTCCTAAGACCTCAAAATCTGGTGAAAACTCGATTTTCGAAAATCGGGGTAAAATCAGTAACTTTCTTATCTACATACGTAGTGGGAAATTAAAATGATAGTAGAACGCGATAGTTTCAATGTTCTTCCTAGCAATTTATATTCAAATATTTATTACCTAAATTAAACTTACATAGACCTTCTGTTAAGTCTATAAAGGCGCAATAAGTACACGGTCGACCCATTTCCAAGGGAAGACAGACACAAACGAGTAGTCACCGCAAACGAGACAACTCCACCGCTGTCGTCTAAAGCCTGACATTTGCTAATGATTTCTACGAACTTAGTAAATCACGATGAAAAATGACTCATTTAAATACCTATTTCACTTCAAACGTAATTAAATAATAATAAAACATAATAAAATAACTTTTCATATTAAAAATTAACGCTTGGTTAGGTCAGGGCCACATTGAAAGAAAGAAGAAATAAACATTTATTTAGTGGAAAAGTGAGATACACAAAAATTCATTATCACAATTTGAAAATTGAAGAATACACCATCTGCCATTCTATCAGACATTTTGTAAGAGGTGAACAATTGGATATACGTATCACTACCATCATAACTGGTTCGATTCGATCGGTATCGGTGGTAAAGTTTGGCAACATCTAATCCGAGTATATAGTACAACCGCCTGACTTATTTTGTCGTTGACGTGTTTCTGTTTGGAGGGTAAGGTAGCCGGTAGACTTATGTACGTAGCATTGCCATCCCGCCACACGAATAGCTTCGTACCATTTACGTTTTTAGTGTCTAGGTATAGAGGATGGTTTCTCTTTCCATCAAGAAAGCCAACTGCTTTTTTACTATCTTATAATAAAAAATATCATTATCAACATATTGATTTTCAAAGTAGTTTATTATGTGAATACGCTACTCTCAAAATAGTGATGAAAAGTTTACCGAACTTCGTTGCAAATTTTAGCAACATTTTCTGACCTTCGAAAAAAATATTTGCCTTCCTGTACTAAGCTTACCTCTAGATTACAAGTTAAATATTTATTGAAAAATAATACTGTTTTATTTTTTCTTGAAATAAAGAATTTGCGCAAACTAACTTCTGATGCTATAAACAAAAGTTATCATTTCCATCGCTTTTCAAAAATCAAATTAATAATTTAGCACAATATTAATTGTCCTCTATTTCTACATCGTTACTTAACAAGCAAACTAATATTCCAAGGCAGCTCATGCTTCATTGGTCCGATTGATCTCCCAATTTGCTAGGAAAGGGATTACCAACATTCCGGATTTATTCCTTGACGCGCCCTGAGACGAGGTTATCCGACGGCTTACAACCGGATACCTGAAAGCCTGAATTTTTATACGTCCTCTTAGTATTCAGCGGTTGTCGGCCCATAATTCGCCAGAGGGAAGATTTGTAAGGGGTAAGCATAAACCTTGCCGTAGGGCGGAAAGATCCCTCGGCTTATTTCTGTCATCTTACGAAACATTTGACATAATAGAATAGTTAAAGCGAGAACACCGGAAACCGAATAATCGCACAACTTGACTACGAACGTAATTATTTATAATTAATTAATAGATAGTAAATTGATTCCCGTTCAATTACTTAATTAATACGTATTGATTAGGGACCGTAGTTATTGTTCTATGACGAAATTCGGAAGCCTCGACAACCATGTTTTGTTATTTAATATCAAATCAAAGATAATAGAAGCGATAAATTCATGTTAATAATTATAATAAATAGAAATATTGATGCTCATTTTAATAGTTTACATAATTTCAACATATATCAGGATTGTAATTTTTATTAACATTACAAATCACTTTAAATTTAATTTATATTGCCGATATTAATTAAATTTAAAGTGATTTGTGAAACAGTATAAGTGTATTAAAAAAATTACCAATGGAGTTTCACCAGTGCCGACAATAAAAAGTGTAAAATATATATCAGGACGAATAATACAGTAGAGATATGAAATTTAGCACAAATAAGAAAGGGCATGCTCCGTAGCTCCAATATATGGACAAAATGGTAGATGGACTCTGGAATGGAATGATGGATGGACTCCGATCTGGTAGTAGTTTAAAAATAAATGTTGACGCGTCTAAATAATTTGTAAAAAGTTTTATTGAATAAAGTATTTCTGATTTCTGAACTGATACACCATACAATGTTGAAAGACGTAGGTGCTGAGGAAAACCAAGTCTGACGTACAGTGGCCTAGCCGTATCCTAGACGTATAGGGGTGACGGTCCGCCCCGGGTGTCACCCATTGAGGATGATATATGACCGTGAAAAAATATAAATAAAAAACTTGTATTGATATTATGTTACAAGCACATGTACTGTTTTAATTAATTTTTGTTTAAGTAAATAAAACCTAGGTAAAACTGTTCTAGTGCTTATGACATAATATCAATACAAGTTAACATTGAGTTTTACCACTTGCCGACGGTATTCACTGTTTAAAATATAACTGGAAAACCTTATTTATTATAAAAAATGTACTTCCCAAAGCATGAATGGCGAGCAGTGATTTGTTACATTAATCAGCACGAGAGGAAATACGAATTTGAACCTTGGACATTTTCCACTCAGCCATCGTCGCTTCTTCAACGCATCTTACTACCATAGACATAACTTTCTTGTCCTTCTTCTTTCATAGTTTTCTGAGTATGGGTGACACAATAAAGACCGCACCGGTTGACATCTATGCTAGCTACGCCGCTGCTGACATATCATGATCAGGTTGATCGGGTCTCTGCGGAAATAGTTTCAAGTCTTTGTAACCAGTGTAGATTAAAGACTGCTGTTGGTATGTATTTTTCTTAAAAAAAAGGAAAAGAGTATCTTCACGCCCGTATTCCCGAAGGTGTAGGTAAAGGTACAAACTAGTGTACCCACGATTAGCTAAAGATACTTTGTCCCACAATATGATAGCTTATCTCCAAACGGGCCAATCACGGGCAACGTTGTTTTTGTCAGAAAACTGAAAAAAAAATTAATTGCCTGAACCGGGAACCCAACCCTGGGCCTGACGGTCAACACCGACACCGCACCACTAGACCACAATCATGAATTTTACTTACTATCGAAATTTCCACCATTCAATGTATAAAATCGTCAGATTGCCTAAAAATTTGACAAAAGTAAGACTAACTCCTCGTGTTAGTCCGGACCCTCTTTGAAGAATAGACGATCTGCCTTTCTGCCAGGCAGTTTGTAGGAGGCGAACGATTGGCTATGCGAGTAACTACCATCGTGGCTTTAAGTGGTAAAGTTATAAAAAGTTGCGTAATCTATGTAATCGGATGTGAAAAGATGCGAAGAGTCGAAACATTCACTCTTCTTTAGAATGCTTTTCTCCGGGTCAAGCTTGGAAATTCCTTAGGTCTCTGGGACAGATCACAATAAACGATTTACATTTAACTTAGATGATTTTTAAATAAACATTTTTCTACTCCTCCAGGTCAATTAACGGACCGTAAAAAATCGCTTTGCCTGCGTCTTCTTTCTGATTCATCTCCACCTTTATGCAACCCTTTCACATTTTTATAGATCAAGGAAGGTGAAGTTAAAAAGAGCATACTCTCTATCTCCTCTCATGCTGCTGGATGTGACAATATTAACCAGCGTATGCTTATATCCATTCTTGATGACACTATCACTCAAATTATCAACTATTCCTTGAGGAGTAACACATTTCCCTCATGTTGGATACGGGCTTTCGTTATTCCTGTACCAGAAACGACGAATCCCACTAGTCCTAAAAGCTTTCGTCCAATTTCAACTCTTCCAATACTTTCTAAAATTTTGGAAAATGTAGTTCAGAAGCAGTTATCGTCGTTTTTGGTTAGAAATAATCTTTTAAGCCCATTCCAGTCAAGATTTCGCTAGTCTCATAGCACAGTGACGGCCTTAATCAAAGCACCGATGATATTCGATTGGCGATGGATAATAAAAGGCATACTAGTGTTAAGAATACTCTAGAAACGTGAAGAGTTAGAGCGCTGGAGAGATCTAGAAATAGAAGAAAGAGATAGCTACTTCTATTGATAAACAAATAGCCGAACGTTACCAATATCTTTCGCAAACGTTAATATCTTTCGTATATGGTCAGTACTTTCCATCAGGAGAGGCATCGCAACTACTTGTCAGCTATCTTATAATATAAATAATAGTAATAATAGCCTCCGAAGCTATCTTAATATAAATAATAATAATAATAATATACTCCGATTTTTTACCTTAAATATTATTCCACCAGAGACTCACAATTCAACCCAATGTGTGTGTGTGTGTGTTTTTTTTTTGTAAATGTTATGAAAACACAAACATTTTTCGAGATAAAAAATCTATAGCCCTATATTTTAAATTTGGACTTAAACTACGTGTATACCAAAATTCATCTAAATCCATCCAGCGGTTGGGACTTGAGACACTAATAAACATTCACACAAAACTATATACACGAACTCACATCTCTCACATATGTAATATTACTTAAATTAGTTTATAAATTAGTATTAATGCTTCAAAAGAAATTAGACAATTTGAAATAATTCAATTGCCGATTTAGGAATATAATCTATTCATTTAATAAAATCGTAGGAAAGTCAAAAACAGTTTTAAAAACATTAAATATTTTTTTAAAAGAATACTTGGGGCATGATCTACATTCGATATCGAAGCCAAAAATATAGTTATTAAGTACGGGGATATAATATCACTTACCATCAGGTGAGCCTCCTGTCCGTTTGCCCCCATTTTCTATAAAAAAAAGAATACACCTTTTAAGGTCTTATTCGACAAGATTACCACAACATCGCATATCTCTATTCTTTCACGATATATCTACAAATTTATGACATTCACAAGTATTTGCTTGTATGAACGGCTACACGTTGCCCACCCAACGCCGTGTTGTGATTTGTGTGGTATGAAGGTAAGACACTACCAAACTTGAGCGAGATATTTCAGAACCATACCATCAGTATTTGCGATGATACATTTGGTCATATTTTCACCTTTTACCAACTACATATCAAGTAATTTCCTATTCTTCCACAGTATGCGATACAAGTTTTTAATTATCTTCACAATGTTCTGGCCTATATACATGCTCTATAAATCGATTTAGGCTTGGCACGTGTCTTATTACACAATAGCTTAGCCCTTTGAAGATAATGGTCGCTACAGAATATGTTTAATAATATATGTACATGAGTGTTTAATTATGGCATAATGAGTGCATTATGTGTGGCGACACACGGGTAATATATACAAAAAACTTTGTCACGAATTCCTCTACTTACTGGTGAAAACCGCATGAAAATCCGTTCAGTGTTTTTAAGTTTATCGCGAACAGGCATACCGACTGACGCGGACTTTGTTTTATAATATGTATAGATAAAACGGCTTAGATTTAAGAATGTGGTATATGCCTATATAGGTAGACTGTAATAAAACCTAACACTATTCTACTTTATATCCCGGTCATTAAATGGTTCCTGTGGTAATCCCAAAAAATTAAATCACATACAAGCTGCATTGCGATAAGCTGTAGTGATAAATAAAATACCATTCGATAAAAATCGACTTACGTATAAATTACAGATATAAAACCAATAAATTTTAATGCCTGTTACTTTACAAAACTGGGGTTGTATAGCGCCGAGTCACTGATACAAACCAGCTAAGTTTTGGATGTAATAAATGTTGTACAAAATATATTTAACTTATAAGATTAGCACCCTCCGTTTCGGCACGATTACATGGCGACTGCAATTTTTCAAAGCTGGCCACCCCTGCTGCAACAATTTATGACGCGGGGAATGATTTTTCAACATTTTGAGAAGGATTTATATTAACAGGCAAAACTTGCCGGCGCTGAGTCGACTCACGCAGCGTCTGGGGCGATATAAATCTTTGAAACATTATTTATTTAGGCAGCCGTCTAATATATCTTCCGAGTGTTTTTATTTACCTAATTACTAGTTTCTCTGCTGTAAAAGGATTTCTAAGTCCGTAAAAGTGTCCTTTATATATATTTTTATGTATTATGATTAATTTATGTTAAAATAATAAGTACAATCGATGGAAGCTATAACAAAATAAATGAGAATTTCGGCATGTTGAACAAAGTGACACGTAGCTCAGTCGGTTATTGGGTGCCGGTGCCGGGCGGGTTATTGGGTGTCGCTGGTTCAAATCCAGTCGTTTGAACATTTTGTACATTGTTACATTTTATAAAGTTTTCCCTAACACAAAATAAGTACTAAAACACATATACAATAGAAAAACGAAAGTATTAATCAGTAATCATAAGTATAAATATGAATTTCATCTGTAACGATGACCTCATTTAACAAGGATACACCTATGTACCTATATCTGGGAATCAGTACAATCGACGGAAGCGTTTACAAAGCAAACAAGAATTTCGCCACATTGAACCAAGCAACGTGTGGTTCAGTTGGTTAAAGTACACGGGCCAGTGACGAGGTCACTGATTCAAATCTGTGATTTTTATCGAAAATCAAGAATCTTATTAGCACAGCTCGGGTGCGAGTGGTGTGATACCCTCCGTGCTTCGGATGGGCACGTGAAACTGTCGGTCTCGGTTATCACTTGAAGTAGGCGAATATCATTAACAAGTCGGTAAATTGCGGCGATGGGAATTACCGCTCATCTAGGCGAATCGAAAACAAACCAATTGAATCGGATGAACCGGTTAGTCTATATACGTTATGTTCACTTTGGCCTACTTCGCAAAGAAACCGGCCTGATGATAATTTTTTTGAGATGAAATTCCTAATCAGATGGTACAGACTAGGCGGATGGGGACTAAGCAAAAAAGTGTAAAATTTTCCTGCCACGACTTTCCGTCATGAGTCTCTTTAGTGTAGACAATATTAAACACTGGTTGGACTCGTAAAATACTGGTAACAAAGAAAATTAAACAAAATTAAAAATATTCGTTAAAAATCCATATATCTGGAATAGGAGGAGAAGGGTGGAAGAGGAAGAGAGAGGGGAGGAAAAGTGTGAGGAAAGGTAAGAAAAGTGGCAGAAGAGGTGAAAAGTTGGGAAAGGGCGATGATAAGTGGCGTAAGAAAGGAAAAGGTGGCGTAAGGGGAGAAAACAAAGGGTAGTGGGGTGAGGAGAGGAAAATAAAAAATGGAGAAAATGAAAAACTTCGTCCTAATCGAGTGTTCCTTGACAATCACGCATTTTTTAGATTTATTATGTTTGGATGTTTATGTATTTAGAAGTTTGAATGTTTTTTATTCAATCCAAAAACGACTTAACGTAATGACTTCGATGGATTGGGTATAATACAGATAGTCTTCACCCACATTAAGTATATCTTCTACACATATAATAAAATCGAAGAAAATTAAAAATTGTACATTGAATATTTTTTTAAAAGAATACTTGGGGCATGATCTACAATAGATATCGAAGCCAAAAATATGATTTTTAGAATTTTTGTCTGTTTGTTTGTTTGTCTGTTCGTCTAATTGTCTGTTTGTCTGTTTGTCTGTTTGTATGTCCGGGGTAAACCCAAAAATTACTGCATGGATTTACTTCAAATTTTGCATGAATATTACTAACAGGTCGGGTCAACATAAAGGCTACAAATTATCACGCTATCTAAGGGGGAGGAGCAGTGCGGAGTAAACGAAGCCCGCGCGGACGAAGTCGCTGGCAACAGCTAGTAAATAAAATAAAAACAAAAATTTCGAGCTTTTTACTTCGCCAGGCAACGGATCTTAATGACACTTTGTCTGCGTTTTACGCATATGCAAATTTATAGCTTACGTATTGCATTTTAATATAAGGTAATAGTGTGAATGCACAGGATGTATTTATTTTCCAAAAGAAATGTACACATATTCTCAAAAATATGAAAGAGACCGAAAGCTGCAGAGCAATTTTTAAAGCCTAAAAATATTAACGTTGACATCAATGTACATTATAGAAGCAATTATATTTATAAGAAAATATCCTATTTTTTAATAAGACAGTTATTCCACGACGCTTTCCAAGTAAATTTAAATATAATTTAAAACTGTCAATATCAAAATTAAAAATGCGTATTACCGGCTCAAATATAACGTGTGTGAAATTATATACCAAATTACCAGATAAAATTAAATCATAAGAAAATGATCGTATATTTATAAAACTGGTGAAAATGTCCTAATAGAGAAATGTTACTACACTATTAACGATTTCCTTAATGACAATCACATAAATCTTTTATAAAATGGATTGGTCCAGTCCTTCATTGCAAACCCTAATATGTTCATTAATGTAAATTATTTTAACACCTAAGATAAAAACAATAATCTATACATATAATAAAATCGTAAGAAAGTCAAAACTGTACATTGAATATTTTTTTAAAAGAATACTTGGGGCCGTGTTGGTCCCGGCCTCCTTTGTAGAATAGGCCAACTGCCGTTCTGCCAGGCAGGTCGTAAAAGGCGACCGATTGGCTATCGAGTCACTACCATCGTGGCTACTATGTGGTAGAGTTCTGCATTGTCTCGCCCGGGTCTGGTACCACCGCCTTACCTATTCCTGCCGCAATAGCGTCAGTGCTTGTCGCTGTCGTGTTCCGGTTTGGAGGGTAAGGTAGCCGGTAAACTTATGCATGTGGCATTAGACCTCGCCACAAGATAGCAACGCACCATTAACATCTTTGGTGTCTATAGGCGATGGTTGACTCTTTCCATCAGGAGACCCATCTGCTTGCTTGCTATCTTATGACATAAAAAAAAAAAAAAAACTTAGGGCGTGATCTACAATCGATATCGAAGCCAAAAATATAGTTTTTAGAATTTTTGAATATTTGTCTGTTTGTTTTTCTGTTTTTCTGTCTGTATGTATGTACCCGGGGTAAACTCAAAAAGTACTGCATGGATTTACTTCAAATTTTGCATGAATATTACTAACAGGTCGGGTCAACATATAGGGAACATATTATCACGCTATCACCTACGGCTAACGAGGGAGGAGCTGTGCGGAATAAACGAAGTTGGCGCAAACGAAGTCGTGGACAACAGCTAGTAGGTTATAAATATCCTAGGACAATGTACTCCCAAGCAGCAATCAAGCATGTTTAATACCCATAAAGCAGCTCATATAGAACTTAAAGTTCTATTGCAGCCGTACAATGGTGTAAAAAGATGCTTTTATCGGTATAAGAGACCTTTATGAGTTTTTATACAGCCTAATGCTGTACAAGGCCTTTCTTAGAGTTCCGCGTAAGCTTTAGGCTTTATATCTGAATATTAATACACTACTGTACAGCTTTAAGCAATTTGTAACTCATTAGGCTGATTTTAATCCTTAAAGCTGTACATTAGCTGTATTTTGTTTAGCACGGGAATTTATTACAGCTTTAAGTGTTATTATAGTATCACTCAACGCTTGTTTCTGTAAAATGGGACATGCAATCACCGTTCTACAGCTAATATTTATGGCGTAATTGTAGACTGTTATGCAGCCAATGGTGTTAAAAAATCTGCATATACAGCTATAGTACAGCTCAAGGCTGTACTACTAAGAAAATTGTTGTTTGCTGTTTTTATATCTGCATAGTTGATATCATGTGGAAAAAGAAAGAGGAATATTGAAAAGGAATATTTAAATATTATAAATTACCAACCAAGTAATCGTGATGAAGATAAAGCTGAAAAATTACTAATTCAGGTAAACCTACAATCGTCATTTTTATTAATGTTCAAGGAAAAGGGTTCCGTAACAAAAACATTAAAAAGTGATTGTAGGTTATCTGATTTATTATTTTTTAGGCTTATCTTCTTCATTAAGGTTACTTGGTTGGTAATTTACAATAACTGATTTTTTTTAATGTCATAAGATAGCAAACAAGCAGATCGGTCTCCTGATGAAAAGAATCAACCATCGCCTACAGACAGCAAAAATGTTAATGGTGCGTTGCTCTCTTGTGGCAAGGTCTAATGCCCAATGCATAAGTTTACCGGCCACCTTACCCTCCAAACCGGAACATGACAGTGACTAGCACTGACGCTTTGCAGTAGGAATAGATAAGGCCTCCCGGCCTCCTTTGTAGAATAGGCCAACTGCCGTTCTGCCAGGCAGGTCGTAAAAGGCGACCGATTGGCTATCGAGTCACTACCATCGTGGCTACTAGGTGGTAGAGTTCTGCATTGTCTCGCCCGGGTCTGGTACCACCGCCTTACCTATTCCTGCCGCAATAGCGTCAGTGCTTGTCGCTGTCGTGTTCCGGTTTGGAGGGTAAGGTAGCCGGTAAACTTATGCATGTGGCATTAGACCTCGCCACAAGATAGCAACGCACCATTAACATCTTTGGTGTCTATAGGCGATGGTTGACTCTTTCCATCAGGAGACCCATTTGCTTGTTTGCTATCTTATGATATAAAAAAAAAAGCCAGTCCCGGTCGAGCCAATGCAGAGCTCTATCACTTAGTAACCACGATGGAAGTGACTCGCATAGCCCATCGGTTATCTTTTATGACCTGCCTGGCACAAAGGCAATTGGTCTATTCTTCAAAGAATATATAAAAAAGAGTTAAAAAGAGAAATAAAAATCATTACACTGAGAAAATATGTATTTTTTTATTTTTAACTTGCTACTATACGGAGTTTTACAAAAGCGGTATAGTAAGTCGAAAGGGGGTGATTCAGAGGGTCATTTTGAACAACTTTTGTTCAACGATTTGTGAAAATTCCCGAAAAACAATTTTGTTTTTCCATTGTGAAAAGTCACGTGACCAACAAAGTTTCTATGGAGAATCAATATTTTTTTCGCGAATTTCCAAAAGTCGTTAAACAAAAATTGTTAAGAATGACCTCCTGAGCCACCCCCTTTCGGCTTACTGTACCACTTTTGCAACACCCTGTATATATGTATACTTACAATCGTTTTAAAAATATTATATACTTAGATACAATTACAGGCAAGAGAGTATGTGTTTCTCTTTGCAGAACTAATAATATAAAATCACAAGCACGAAATAACGTATTCTTCTTAAAAATATTTTTGTGATAGACCAATATTTAAAGGGCTTGATTTTTCGTTCTTGATCAACTTAGTTATATCAAGTTGTTTTCTTGGTCATTATAATTCACCTTTATCCTCCCACAAACTGGGTACGATACAAATACGGTTTTGGCTTCTCTCAATTGTTTTTATTATTTTATAAGGCATATTTCCCTGAAAAATAAAGTAAAACATGATTGAAATACATGTCCCATAAGTTATAGTTAACAATAAGTTGGTTTAGTTGTAAAGTCAAACGACCGACATCAATACAACACAATAGCGAAATCAAGTGACAAACATATGTTTTGTATTTAGGGTTCTTCAATTTTTGTACGCATCTCTAAACATAAGTTAAGTGATTAAAAGCCAATTAATTACTGTACAATAGATTTATATAGGGACTTAGTACAGCCTAAAGTGTATTTGGACGGTAATTAAAAGCCAATAGCCGTATAATAGAACAAAAAAAGAGATTCAGTACAGCTATTTGCAGTATATCACCCTCCAAATACACTTTAGGCTGTATAACAAAACGCCGCCATTATTGTGTATTAAAAACAACATTAAAGAAATATATTGTTAAATAAAAGATATATTTAGCAATAGCTAAAGCTATATCTTGACAAGCAACTTATATTATGATCATTATGGCTTTATATACAATATTGTACCATAAATACTTGTATATTCTAACCTTAAACACAAACACTTACCGTATTTCGCAATGATTTTATTTGTGTTATCTTGATTATTTCGTTGGCGCGTGAATATTTTGAGGAAAAACATACACGACTTCACAGTCATTTAGAATTTGCACTTTGAATACACCTTTGAATACTGCTCCAAGTCCAAGAATTTATCGTTTATTAATATATTTTTAATTATGGCGTCTGCAGATATAATTTTATACAATATCAAAAACAGATTAGTTACTTTTTATCATTTTCAAACACCTATTAAGAACATTTAGCTGCACAAGAAAGTATCTTAAGTATTATAGTTTCTTTATACACCGAATAACAGCCTTTGTACAGCCTATACCAGCTTGTAAAGCTATTGTGCAGCCTATTTAACTCTTAGCTGTACAAGACAGTTACAAGAGAGTATCCTTAGTGTTATAGTTTCTTTATACACCAAATAACAGCCATTGTACAGTTTATAACAGCTTGTATAGCTATTGTGCAGCCTACATAACGCAATAAGCTGTATAACTTGGGGCCCTTTTTGGTGTTATATCGGCTGTAGAAGCGCTTCTACAGCCTTTGTACGGCTTCGTATACAGCTTTAAGTTTAAAAATGAACCTAAATGCAGCATATATACAGCTTAACGTGCTACTTGGGCTATCGTCGTAGGATTCATAAAAAATTTAGCACACATCTGACAACCCTAAAACCAATACCCCTATAATTATCTCTCAATCCGGTCCGTTTTGGGATCTATGACTGACACAAACATACAGATACCGCAGGATAAAACCAAAGGTCTTGCTGTAACGCAACTTCAGCAGGATGGACAGCGATCTTCTTTACGTGGATGCTTTTAACATTGATTGGTCTCCAGTTTTTAACACACCTGATGTTAATGCGCAACTTCGTCTCTTTTCAACTCATCTCTATGAGTAAACGTAAAGGGTCCTTAACATTTTCATTTTTTTTATTTTTATTATTTGTTGTTATAGCGACAACGGGAATACATAATTTGTGAAAATTTCAGCTTTCTAGCTATCACGGTTTATGAGATACAGCCTGGTGACCAGTGGCACGCCTAGCTACGGCGTGGGCGAAGTGGGCCTTCGCCCACGGCCTCGCACCTAAAGGGGCCTCGCACTACCTGATTTAAAGTCTTTGTTTATTTTTAAATTAAATAAAAGCCTGAAAAATATTGGCCTCACTCTTCTGTATCTGAAATACAAACAAAACATCTCCTAGATCCTAAGTTAACGCGATATAAAGACACGATAACCTCTCGCTTATTTCAAACTTGGCGCGTGTTTTTGGGTAGCTTCTGGGAACGAACAGAAAGGGGCCTCGCCGATGCGACTTTGCCCACGTATATATTAGTACACGCTACGCCACTGCTGATGACAGACAGATTGACAGACAGCGGAAGCTTAGTAATAGGTTTTCCTTTTACCTTTTATGTACAGAACCCTAGAAAGAAATAGATATCCCTCTCGGATGCACCCTTTAAGTAGTTGGTTTAATACTCAAAGGATGCACCATTAACGTCTAACTATTTTCATCAGGAGAGTTATTTGATTATTTACTACCCGTAGAATAAAAAATGACAAGTCCTACCGAAGGCCGGTCATTATTACCATAAAAAGGTTTTAAAGATTGCAGAAAAGGATTAACTTTTTCAGTGAAACCCTTCCAGTATAACTATAACTTAAAGGGTTCCAATTAAAAGAAACACTACACCTTACCTGTTCAAAATAATTTATTTTTAGCATAATAAGCAAAAAACTTCTAAATTTTCTTTCAAGCGATGCGTTCAAAAATATAAAATTATTATCTATATACATATAATAAAATCGTAGGAAAGTCATTGTATATCCGGGGTAAACTCAAAAAGTACTACATGAATTTACTTCAAATTTTGCATGAATATTACTAACAGGTCGGGTCAACATATAGGCTACATATTATCACGCTATCACCCACGGGGAAGGAACTGTGCGGAGTAAACAAAGTCCGCGCGGACGAAGTCGCAGGCAACAGCTAGTACATAATATGTATATAGGTTATATTAGATATAACCTTTACGTATATGTTTCAGTAATACACCAATTTAATCATCTTTTTTGCACGCATGTGTTATTTTATATAATATGTATTTTATCAAAAATACAACCTTTAACAATTTTCCTATCCACTTATTCTATCATAACGTTAATTAATCCAATAATACTATGCATCTATTGTAATTTTCTGTTCAAGTTAGGTTGAATGGTAGAAATGCAACTTAACATACTTTACATACAACAACCACTTTTATAATTTGTTTTGCATAACTTTAAAGAAATAAATAGAATAAATTGTTAATCCTACAGGCTGTATGCATATATTACTAACACCTTTACGGCTCAGCCGCTGGACAAATCTACATTTAAATTTAGTACGCGAGAGGCTGTGTCCAAATTTAACATCTATATATATAAAAATCAATTGCTGTTCGTTAGTCTCGCTAAAACTCGAGAACGGTTAAACCGATTTAGCTAATTTTGGCTTTAAATTAATTGTTGAAGTCCAGGGAAGGTTTCAAAGTATTACAAAGTATAGAAAAAAATGAGAGTAGTTAAAAAGGCAGAACAACGTTTGCCAGGTCAGCTAGTATGTAATATTAATAACATCACTGGATAAATTACACAAATCGATATAACCCTATAGTAATCAAAGTGCTTCTGATATGGGTGGTAGTCGACGAAACTGATACATATAAATACTATTACACAACAAACACCCATACCCAGAACTAAAAACAATTAGGCTCATTACACAAATATCCCATCGATTAGTAGTTAAGTTCATTTACACTCGACAAACAGGGCGGTTTTTATACTACTTTTTATCCAAATAAGTGCACTATTCCCGTGGAATACACAAAAAAAATCAACACAATATGGGCTGCGCAGATGGTTAATATAATACAACAAAATAAATTGAATAAACAAAATAATCCAAATCTAGGGTGAATTACAATTTGATATTAAATAAGCAAGTCATTAATTATAAATCTAACTTAATAAACAATATAAGGGCCTTAAGGATCTATGCGAAAATCGAGATAAATGAACGCGAGGTAATTTATTATGATTCCAAGCGGACGGCGGCCCCATTTCATTTAAAATATAGCACATTTATGGCTTCTTGCACCTCAATAAAATTATCGCTAATCGATTAGATCACGAGTAGTTTCTGAAATTGCAAATATTTCCGTCCTAATGGCTGCTGAGTAAGTATTCTTAAATGGTCTTTTCTCTTTGATTAAAATTTCTCAACAGAACTTTTATGAAGCGCATTTAATAAATTATATTTTTGTTCATCATATTATTCCTCCTCTCAGATAGCTACTACCTTGTCTTATCATATAAAAAGGGATTTCTCTAGTAGATTTATATGATACAATGCGAACGTGGAAAGATGTATTAATCGGATGCTGTTCGAAAGTGATATCAAGAGATTTCGCAAAAGGCGTGTTATGTATCGAGAGAGTTTTTTTTATATGATACGATAGCAAACAAGCAGATAACTCTCTTGATTGAAAAAGACAACCATCGCCTATACACACCAAAGATGTTAATAGTGCATTTCTTTCCTTTTAGTTTTAATGCCATATACATAAGTTTACTGGCTACCTTAACCGGTACACAGATTAGCATACTACGACAATGATAAGCATTGATGCTACTGCGGCTATATATATATATATATATATATATATATATATATATATATATATATATATATATATATACATATATATATGGGGATGGGGATGGGGATGGGGAGGGTCTATGTGGTGATTACGTAGGCAAAATTATTATTTTTTACTTTTCAAGTTTTCTATATATTAACTGCTTGCTACATTAAAAATTCGCGTTAAACTCTTTTATCTTACCTACTGCTACTAATAAAAACTGCTACTCATGAATCAATCAAAAATCTAAGGAACAGATTAAAAAATAAATTTACCAATGTTTCGGTAAGCAGGGAGGGGGTAAGTGTTTTGCTTCCTTTTGCTGACATGGGGGAGGGGGTAGTCAATAATTGTAAAAAATCTGCTTACGTAATACTTGAACGACCCCTAACATGTTTATAACTCTGAACACGTTCAAAAACTATGTTTCCTTAGTGGTACATTAGAAACGTGAACATAATGTTTATACATATATTTAATTTTCAATCCGGGTTAGCATCGCTTAAATTGGGGTCGTGCATGAGACGGCGTCGTCAAATATCTAGACCAGCGTTTAGTGTGATTTATGATGATATATTGCTGCACGATGGAGCTGTTTACGAAGGTCCACCTAGGACGCCCGGAAATGATTAACGACCACCTACTTGAACTGTGATTTAGTGATCATCTTGTTAATCTATTAATTTAGCATCATCACGCCGGTTTATGTGTACGGCTGGCAGAGAGAGCCGATCGCTAATAGATGTTTCAGTTTACCGAGATTTAATAGCCTATCGATTAGCGAGAAGGATGATAATCCCATCATTAATTACATATTATTATAGTTTTATCTAATATCAAAAGATATATTCAGGTGGACGCGTTCCGAACCGTTAGTAATTCTAAAAAAAATTTGACTTGTTAAAAGTAAGGCTTTGTTTGAAAAAAAATTTGTTGCCTGTAAAGTTGGTTTACGAACGTATCCTGCCGCAATATCGTCAGTGCTTGTCACTGTAGTGTTCCGGTTTTTAGAGTAAGGAATCCGGTAAACTTATGCATGTGGCATTAGACCTCGCCACAAGATAGTAACGCACCATTAATATCTTTGGTGTTTATAGATACTCTTACCACCAGAAAACCCATCTGTTTGTTTGCTATCTTATGATAAAAAAATTACGTGATAACGTCATAAGAAAGCAAGATCGTGCCTCTATATCGCTTGTTCTGTGCTCTCGCTTGCACGCTCGGCTCAGATGGACGTAAAGGTTCGTCCACACTTGTGACAATTTACCGAACACTATCCCGTGACCATAACAGACACACGTGTCAGTACCGATTAATGTGGACGTATTTTGTTACGCGAACAATTGCCACGAGCTGCAGTACGGTTCAATCAATTCCGAACACAGAAAGAAACTGCCTAACACAGAATAAACGGCATGACAATGTACGGAGTTACGATCTACTAGCCAGGCCCAGTGTGGACGCTGGTCTGTGTACTGTCACGCATCTAAGCCTACGTGTTACGAGTCGATCCATCGAAAGTCAGTTTTTATCAAAATATTTTCGCTATTGTATACGTATACGTGGGTTAGATGCGACAGTATACAGACAGACTGTCACGCATCTAACCCACGCGTTACGAGCCGATCCAAACAATAGAGAAAATACTTTTTTTTTCAAAGTATTTTCTCTATTGTTCGATGACCAGGAGACGTCCACACTGGCATTTATGGCACGTATCGAAGTACGCCCGATGACACGGATACAAACACGGGGTAGGAGAGGATCAAGTCGTGATATGTCCCGGTCAGTACGTAAGGTGGTCCGAGTCGCCGGAAGAAAAATATTAAAATTAAATCAATCCGGCAACTAGGACCGCGGTTTCAGTTAATGCGGTCCCAGTCGCCGGATACCTAGAAAAAAAATTGACTTTGACACTACGATTCACCGCTCAACCGGCTGGGGGAATTTTTCAACTGTCGCCGCATTTTATAACTTTCAATGATTTTCACTTATTATCAGCGATAAAACTGAACAGACAGCATTCCATACAATTTCTAAGACACAGAGTTACTAAAATTCAACTATTAATCCCTGGGCTGCTGCGAAATTTTTCTCAAAAGAATTCCAACAACATTATCCCCAACCCAGGGATTGAACCCATTGATCTGTGCAGGATAGGTTAATGTCAAGAACAATAACGCAAATCGTACGAAACTAAAACGCAATCAGGACACACATAAACTTTTTATGGTAAATAATAAAATAAATAGTTTGGAAAATCCAAAAGTGCACGCTTAAAAAATAGTTTATATGTGGGATCCGTTTTTTTTCTTGCAGTCAAACGGTCGCAAACTCCTTATTTAAACCGATGCAGATAAGAATCCAAATTAAAATAAGTTGGCTGCTTCTATATTACATTAAGTATGTGGTGACTATTTGTTGAAAGGTCTGTGCCTTTTTATGTCATAAAATCAAATGTCAGAAATTGATCAATTATTACCTACCTACATTGATATAAGGGTTTTTTTATAACAAATACTAGAAATTTGTAATGCCATGAGTCATAATATTTATCAATATATGTTTTTTTTTATATTATAAAATAGCAAACAAGCAGATGGGTCTCCTGATGGAAAGAGTCAACCAT